>CM057460.1:46416445-47041445 GCA_030035585.1 Dugong dugon
GACCCCAGAAGACATGGCCCCCAGCCTCTCTGTTAGCCCAAAACTAAAACCATTCCCGAGGTCAACTTCAGACAAAGATTAGGCTGGACTATGGGATATAAAATGATAAGAGTGTGCTTCTTAGCTCAAGTAAATACATGAGACTGAATGGGCAGCTCCTGTCCAGAGGCCAGATGAGAAGGCAGAGAGGGTAAGGAGCTGGTTGAATGGACGTGGGAAATCAGGAGTGGAAAGGAGGAGTGTGTTGTCACAGTATAGGGAGAGCAACTAGGGTCATATAACAACGTCTGTAAATTTTTGTATGAGAGACTAACTTGAATTGTAAACTTTCACTTAAAGCACAATTTAAAAAAAAAAAAAAAAGATTTACAGCCTTGGAAACACTATGGTGCAGTTTTACTCTGTCCTATAGAGTTGTTATGAGTTGGAATTGACTCAACAACAATGGGTTTGGTTGGTTTGGGTATATGATGGATACTGTTAGATCTTATAACCTCTAAACTGCTTTTATTACCTGATATCTTTGATTGTGGCCCTCTTCATTGGATCCACCTGCAGCATATGTTTCAAAAGGCTTATCACAGAAGGATTTAAATACTGAGGGGTATAAAAGATCCCATCACATATCTTCTTAAAAAGAGTTGGCACATGATCATCATCAAATGGAAGGGTTCCACATAATAAAGCATAGAGAATAACCCCACTGCTCCATATATCTACCTCTGGACCTGCATACAATCTGTAATGGAAATATCATTTGGATTAAATGATCATTAGTAATTTAAGTTAATCAATCAAAAATTTCAACTATAGATACCTCATGAAGAATTATTAGTCAAAAAATGGTTTCTATAGCCACTGCTACATGCTATATCACTATTATCTTTGAAAACAAAAGCTAAGAATTTTTGTAAGTTACAGACCATAGATAAGATTCGGTTCTTACTACCATACTACAGCACTCATGGAATCCAACCAACAGGCCCAAGCTTTGAGCAAACATATTATTAAATTTAAAACCACTGTTTTTTATTACAGAGGCAAGACTAAATGATCCTTCATCAATTGAGAATGTTTTTTAGTGATGGACTCTAATCACACCACCTCGCCCCCCTAATAACCCCAGTCCCCTGTCAAAGTAAAAGGGGCCTGAGATTGTAGAAGGAAGCTATGCCAATTAATTTACAGATGTTTTAAACTCTCATTTGCAGTATACTATAGCCAGCTAAAAGGAGCCCTCATGGTGCAGTGGTTAAGTGCTCGGGTGCTAACCAAAGGATCAGTGGTTCAAACCCACCAGCCACTCTGTGGGAGAAAGATGTGGTAGTCAGCTTCTGTAGGGTCACTATGAGTCACAATCAACTTGACAGCCAACTAAGGAGCCCTAGTAGCACAATGGTTAAGCGCCTGGCTGCTAACCAAAAGGTCAGCGGTTCAAACCCGCCAGCAGCTCTTTGGAGAAAGATGTGGCGGTCTGCTTCCTTAAAGAAAGGGCTTGGAACCGGTTCTTCCTCGTTCAGTCATGGCCAAGGAAGCAAAACTGGTACAGACCCAGATTTTTAAAATCTGAGTGAATCAGGACACGGAAAATTACGGGTCAAAGCCCTGCTAGAAACCTAAACTCCCTCTTAGAAAACAAGGGCAACATACGTACTGCATTGCAACCAAATCTCTTGCCTGTGGGATTTTCAGCAGACTTTGAAACAACGGTGCCTCCCTCAAAGATGGCAGCCAACCACACCACTTTAAATGTATCTCTCTGTAGTCCTGCTAATAATCCAACCTCACACATCAGGTTCCTGAAAGGGCTCACTATGCCTCTTCTGAGTCTCCCATTCCCGGGCTTCCACCCAATTATTCCCATTCCAGTTATTGTTCCAAATCATCCAAATTCTAAGAATTAGGGTCTGTTCCAGTCTCACTTCATCAGCCATGACCGCACCAGTTCAAACTGGTTGGAAGCCCTGCTTGAAGATTACAGCCTTGGAAGCCCTACAGGGCAGTTCTACTCATAGGGACACTATGAGTCGGAACTGACAGCACACAACAACATAGCAAACTAACTTAACTAGCCACAGACTAGTTAGATCACCCATTCAAATTCTGGTTTCAGGGAAGGCATTTTTTTTTGTAATTAATAAAATAGTTAAACTAATGAATGCAGTTTTGAAAGTAAAAGTTTTAATTCACCTAAACCTGGCTGAAAGACCTTATCCAAACTGGGAAAATTATTCCAGCAATGGCCCATTGCATATATGCATAATTATAATACATTCCTTTTTATTTATGGAACACTGCCTCCAGTATCCAGATCCAGAATTCTGTTTTCTTCCCAAAAGAATTAAGAAAGACAACACAAATGAAATAATAATTTTTTAAAAAACATTTTGGACATTAATATAAAAAGATAATGATGAAGCTTGGTAAATCTAAAATTAGATATTCCTGTTTTATTCATAGCCTTTACACAAACACCATTTCTTTGAGCAGGCTAGGCAATCAAATTTATGAAAATACCCTGCCTTAGGACCTTGCAAAATACAAAGAAAATACTACAACATTTCTGCATCTTTAACTAACAAAGATGTAAAACATTCAAACAAAGAAATGTGGTTTGGATGAAAAGTTATTAAAAGGTAATTATATTTCAGAAGTACATCACCAGGCCTTTCTTCTGAGGCACCTCTGGATAAACTCAACTCTCCAGCCTTTCAGTTAGCAGCTGAACATGTTAACCATTTGCATCATCCAAGAACCTAAATATAGTTTAAACCTGGATTCTCTTTCATCAAGTGAAGAAGTGGTTCTGGGCCAGTGAAATTGGTCCCTTCTCATTTTTCAATAATAAATATGCTGATAAACTACCAAATAAGGTATTACAGCCATCTTAAAGTGATGGTGCCACTGCAGAACTAGGAAACACAGGAAGAAGGAGCTGACTTGGGTGAGATGAAGAGAGGTTATGTTCTGGGCATGATGGACTTAAGATACCAATGGGACAAGTAACTGGTGATCTTACATACAACAAAGTAAAAATTTGGAACTTAGGAACAAGACCACAGTGCAGCCTGTTGTGATCCACCCCCTTAGGCTGTAAGCCCCTTGACCACAGACCAGGTCTTATTCTTTGTTTTCCCAGAACTCAATAAATGTTTGATGAATGGGGGGGGAAAAGTTAATTATAAAAGCTAGTAAACAAACTCAAGCTTCTCTGTTTTCAACTGCAGTGAAGAACAAAGAGTTACTCTTTTAAAAAAAAAATTCCCCTGTCACCTAAGCTATTCAAACAGCTACACAACTACAAGTATCCTCCTGTTCTCAATGCTGGTGGTTAGTAAATCAGTAAGTTAGAATTCTTATAATATTGCAGTCTCTAGAAGATTTAAAGGATTAAGACTCAACATAAATGAAGTGTGAAAATTTTATCAATACTTCAGTCTGATTCCCCAGGGCATCATCTTAACATAAAGCCTAAAACTACTACAAAATGCTATCTTTTTGAAAAATTAAAGCTATACATCCCATTTTTAATTCTTCATCTAATTAAAAGTGCAAACCTTTTCTAACTATAAGTATTTATGTATAATTCAAGTTTTCAATGTCTTACCTACCTTTAAAACTTGCTAGTTTTAAAACTACCTACGATTTCTTCCACCAAGGAAAAAATAAGTACTCTCCTCTCATCTAACTAATACTGATCTGCAAACCAACATTGTCCTCTATAAATGGAATCATTAAGACCTATTCACTTATAATGTTTTATTCTTAAAACAACACTTTCTAGATAAGAAAAGAATAAACCCTAAAGGTCTTTCAATTCAGTCGAATTAAATATTATACAATAGACTAACAAAATCTAGGGAAAAAAAGACAATTACAAAAATGTATGGGGTAGTAGGAGATGTCAAATACTACCTTCCTGAAATTACTTCTGGTGCAGCATAGTTGGGTGAGCCACAACTTGTTCTTAAAAATTCACCATCTGACATCATATTGGAAAGACCTGAAAGTGCAAAAATCAGCTACTCAGGATTTCCCAAGGACAAAAATAGAACCAAAAACCTCAATAAACAATAAAATTGAGTTTGCATTAAATTGGTAGATCGTCTCTGTTTTTTGCTTTAACAAAATTGTATAGTCTCTACTGTTCCCAAATACTCTGCCAGTATGCTCTAAAATTTGTAATATACTTCAGCATTTAAAGTTAGTCATCACTGGAGTTTAATGAGCATATATTAAGCTATTGGTTATTTTGCTTACTATAATAAAGTTGGCATTAGTTTGAGTTTTATTAATAGATGAATAGGACTAAAATTCATGGTTTCTAGTAACCCTGTTCTGATTCTTTAAAAAAATAAATAATTTTGAATCTCTGAGTTTGTTCACTCATTGCTTTATTCCAAAGAGAAACTTCTGTTCTCCCCAAAAGAAACCTCTGACCCCACAAAAAAAAAATAACCTAAAAAAAAAATCATGACAGTTGAAGAATAAGGAAGTCAAATAACGTAGCAATCACATAAAAATCAGTAGCTCAGGGTTCGCACTATTCAGTGAATCTCTATAAATTAAAAATATATACTCAAAACTGAGGAAAATATAAGAATCTCCTCTGATTAACTAAAAAAGAGTTGCAGCAATTCCTTTTTCTCTTAGGTTTCTATAGGAAATAAAGGGAAAATAAACCCATTTTTGACAATCAAAATACCATCCCTCAAGCTGAAATTATGGTTTTTGATCATTTAAACTTTTTAAAAATAATTTTGTTCATATAGTTCACCTTTTGGCTTTCAAGGTTTTAAATAACTCTTCCCAGTCATTTCCCTCTTTTTTCCATATTTAACCAAAAGAATGTACTGGAAATACGGTTGCTACCCTTCTCCTGTACAAATAACAGTCTCTCTTCAAATGATCTCTTTTATGCTGCCAATTTAAAATGTTGACCTACCATCACAAAACTCATGCTTTTAAAGACATAAAGCTAAAAATGAGAACTCCTTAGCTTTTCTTTTGTATACTCACAGACAAAATGGTGAGGATATACTACTTAGGGATACTCAGTCTACTACCTAAAAATAAAAGTTATTTGAATAATTCTATTTATGTTCGTTAAATAAGATGAACATATGAAACTAAAAAATATGCTTACCAAAATCAGCTATCTTTGCATTCATGTGTGCATCAAGCAGGACATTTTCCGGTTTCAAATCTCTGTGGACCACCATATGCCTGTGACAATAATCCACACCAGAAAGGATTTGTTGGAACAGACGTCGACTTTCTTTTTCATCCAGCTAAGAAAAGTAGAGAGGCATCTTAAAAGCAAAACCTTCAAAAGCAATTCTTCTGCATATAATTCTCCAGTTAGTAAAACTACATGAACTCTTCCAAATGAACCTAACTCATGAGATAATTTTGAAATGGAGAGGAGATACATACAGCACAAAACATAAATGTTAAGAGGTGCTTGGAACCCAACTCAGTAACTCAACTTTCTAATATTATCATTTTCATATGACTTCACTGTAACAGCTTATCTTCCTCTGTATCTTATGAGCTACTTCAAATAATTTCCATTTCTACCTGAAACTAGGCATGTTTTCTCTATAAATTGAAAGAATTTAGTCTTTTATTCCTTTAACAAATATTTGTTGAACATCTTCAATATACCACACAATCTTCTAGACATTCAAGATACAGCAGTGAATTAAAGGCCTTCATCTAGTTGCTGATAACAGACAACAAACAAATGCAAGCTCAAGGAGTAATATTACTTTGGGGAAAAAAAAAGAAAAGCAGGATAATGGCACAGAGCAATGTAGGGGGTAGGGAGTATTATTTTAGCCTATATGAAAAAGTGACATTTAAGCACTATTAATGAATTAACGAACAACCACGTTATTATAGATCCTGAAATAAAATATGTCTCAATGTTAACATAAGAAAAACCTTAACTCACCTGTTTTATAAACTATAAAAAAAAATCTCTAGTGTGCTTACTAAAAAAATTATATCTTATGAGGACTACATTTTTAAAAATATTTTTTTAAAACTCTATCCATATTTTCTTATTTTGTGAAATTTTTTCCATAAATGATAATCACTACTTGGACATGCCTGCTCTCAAGAAATCATTTTAATAAATAAACTTAATTCTCTAGGCAAAAGACTCTAATATTCAATACTCTAAAACAGGTCACTAATTAGCATTCTTAAGCCAGACTTCAACACCTTAAATGGCATGGAAAATCTGGGAGAAAACACAAACTAGTAATTTCTTTTGACAGCAAAATTAAAACTATTGAAGTACCATGAGATATCCTTGCTATATTAATCCTTTAGCAATCCAACACCTTTATTACTAGAAAAAAATGTAGTTTCATCTTTTAATACAACTTTGTATCAAATATACCAAAAAAACCCAAACCCGTTGCCGTTGAGTCAATTCCGACTCATAGCGACCCTATAGGACAGAGCAGAGCTGCCCCATAGTTTCCAAGGAGCGCCTGGTGGATTCTAACTGCCAGCCTTTTGGTTAACAGCCATAGCACTTAACCACTATGCCACCTGGGTTTCCATATCAAATATAGTACATGGAAAAAGAGTATGTGTTCAAAATCTGAAGGAGTAGGAGAAAACTTAGTTGATTAAACGAAATATAAAAGGTAAAAAACCAGAAATGCTACAAAAATTAAAATTGTATTACAATATTAATAACAAATACAGTACAAAGGATAACGAAGGAGGTATCTATAGAAGAAAGACTAGAAAAGCCAAAGCATATTTCCAGTTAAACATAGCAGACTGAGCGTATATCTTTTGTCTCCACTCCTTAAAACATCACTAAAATGGCATTAGGAATAAAAGAGGCAGACACAAAAAATGCAAAAGAAGAGACAACGGTAATCAAGAGGAGTCACCAAGCTGGACAGTGGATGAGCAGTGATAAATGACAACTGACCAGAGAAAGCTGAAATCTGAGCCTACAGAGGTGGAAGCCAATAAGAAATAACTCATGTGGACACAGAACCCTGAAAAGGCTCAGTAACTGAAGTAACTGGAAACTTCTGAAGGCAGAAGTGATAGGTGGGGCTAAAAACAGGACAGTTGGCTGAAGGTAAGAAGCATTTAAACAGAATCGCCTCTGACGGCAACAGGTTTTTACTGGGGAATAAGACTCATAGTTTACTCTTTAGTTAAGGTTGAACCAGCTCTGTTCTCAAGGACACCAAAGCAAGAATGAGGCACCATGAGGAAACACGGGGATTAAGTGAATGTCAACAAACTAACTTATAGCTCTCTTCCCTACTCAGCTCCCAGAACACTGGCAACTAAAGTGATACCCTCAAGGAAACTGGAAGGTTTCTTTTGGAGCAACTGTCTGATCCAAGAAAAATATTTACAATTATTGAAATTTGTATACCCTAATAAAATGAAGAGGTTCCTACCTAGTCAACCTATGGAAAGGCACACAACAAATAAGTCCCACCCACACGAGCATGGCATTTATACCTCACTCTTAAATATGAGTCAACAACCAAGAATCATCAGACATCCAAGGAAGCATCATACATGAGACAAAGACCAATAAAAATGAACAGAAAAAAAAGGGAGGTGGGGGCACAGTGGTACAAAAACAATGCAGGGAACAGAAGAAAACTTTTTTAAAAAGCTAATTATCCTCAGAGAGATAGTTATTACATTTGTGGAGTAAAACTAGCAGGCTAAATAAAGATTTTTCTATAAACAAGAAAGATCTTTGAAATAGAAAATAGGACAGCTGAAATTTTAATATTCCACAGCTAAAACTAAAGAATTTTCTCACAATGTAAAACCAAATGACCAAGAAATAAGAAATGGAAAAGAAAACAAGATATTGATTAAACTTGTTCCATTTCCATTTTTCCAAGAAGAACTTTTGTGGTGGAAATGAGGGGAGGAGAGTGGGGATGGGGAACAGAAGAAGAGGAATACCTGAAAGGGAAATTAATCATGTTAAGAAACTTCATAAAATCAAAATTAACTTGGTTAATCAGTTTGATTTGGATGAAAGTAAAACATATGCTATATAGAACATATGAATGAATAATGTAAAGAACTTTAGATTGGAAGTGAAAATTTGGCTTTTAGATGCTACATGCGGCTCTTCCAGAAAGGGGATTTTGCATAACATGTAACCTGTGTGTGGGAAAAGGCATGGATGGAGGACACTATTCAGTTTTTGTGTCTGTAGCTTAAGATAGTATTCAGAATGTCTTAAGTTCCCTCCAGCTCTAAATTCTCTAACTCCTACCTCCTCCATGGAGCCTGTTCTTACTACTCCAGGTACATCAGATTTCTGAAACCAAAAAATGAATGCAATTTGAATGCAATTTAAATGCAATTTAAAAGCTACGGTTGACTAGCGAGGCCTAGATCTTTAAGCATTTAACAATATACTATATAAGGATTAAATAATACACTTTAAGATTTTGTATATCTCAAAAACTTAGTCTGAGAATTCTGAGTTCTGGGGTCTCAATTTAACTCTGTCATTAATAAATATATGACCTCGAGCAAATATATAAACTATAAGCCTCAGTTTCCACATCTGTGTTAGCAGGCTAAAGGAAATAATCTTTAAGGTCCTTTCTAGCTCTAAACAGTCAATGATTCTAAACAAACATATGGTTAAGGGAATTTGGTTGTTAAATAAGCCTATTAACAAAATTGCTTTCTGACATTTTGATGCTAGTAAGGGATAAGGGGAGTTACAAAATATATACAGCATTAAATCAGAACTGCTTACCCTTCCATTTTTACAGATATAATCAAATAGCTCTCCTCCTGAGACATATTCCATCACCATGAAAATATCAGATGGTGTACTGATGACCTGGTACCTGGTGAGAGAAAACATTATCTACTAACATTAAAACATGTATATTCATTCATTCAATAAATATTTACTAAGAGCCTGTAATGTACCCAGCACTGTGCTAGGAGCTGGGGAAACAGCAGGGGACAAAACAAATTCTCTGTCCTTATGGAGTTCATGCTCCAGAAGCCAGGAAACAGACACTAAATAAGTAAGCAATATGTTAGGTGGTGGAATGTACCATGAAGAGAAATAAAGCAAACTAAGGGGACTCTTTTACAGAGGATAGTCCAGGAAGGCCTCGCTGATAAAGGAGTGTTTGAGAAGAGCCTGAAGGAAGTAAGGGAGCAAACTATGCCATTATCTAGGAGGAGGGCAAACCAGGCAGAGGGAACAGCAAGTGCAAAGACCCCTAGGTGGAAGCCTGCTTGGCACGTTTGAGGAATGCTAAAGAGGCTGGAGCAGCATGAGCTGGAGGAGAGAGATCAGATGTGGAGTCAAAGAGGTAACTGGAGACCAGAGGATACAGGACATAGGCCATGATGAGGCTTGGCTTTGACTCTAAGTGAGATGGTAAGCTACTGAAGGTTTCAAGTAGAGTAGTGCTATGAGTTGGCATGTTAAAAGGAGGACCATGGTGGTTGTATGAAGAATTGACTGGACGGCAACGGTAGAAGTAGGAGGCTACTGCAACAGTCCACAAGAGAGATGAAGGTGGCTCGGATTAGGGTGACAGTGATGAAGGAACTGAGAAAGTCAGGTCTCAGGTAGATTTTGAAGGACAAGATGGAATGGATGGTGGGGAGCAAGAGAAGGTGGGAAGTTAAGGATGGTTCCCTGAGTAATTGGATATTACTGAGATGGTGAAAACTGTGGGAAGAACAGGCTTAGGAGGGTAATAAAGAGTTCAATTTTGGCCATGTTGAGTTTGAAATGCCTCGTGAACATCCAAATGGAGATGTCAAGCAGTCAGTGGGCATAAAGTCTGGAGTTTGGGGAAGAGGTTTTCAGGCAGGAGATGTACATTCAGGAGTCATCAGCATATGGATGGTATTTAAAACAATGGCACATCAGCAAATTAAAAAAGGTGAGGGTGAAATAAATTTTGAGTAAACCAATTCAGCACAAAAGCCTAAGCAGCTTTAATTTATAGCTTGCATAATGACGCAGAAGCTGAGCAGTAAATAAGTTATTTGTAGACCCTGCAATTGGCAACTGTAAAACAGCAGTAAGATTACTACCCTTTTGAAATACTGGGTTCCTGAAATTTTATTATTTGTTTTATCAGATATAAGCAGCATGGGGTAAAACTCTTTCTATCGCACTGTCTCTAATAAGGAAATTTGGAGATAGAGAGTTTTTAGAGAGTTTTTACTTGTAAATCACTGTTGGTTCTACAGCAGTCGGGCACTAAACAATGTAAGAAGGGTATCTGTCTAAAAGACAAGAGAGAATGAGAAGGATAACAGTTGATAAGCACAAGGGCAAAACATGAACATAGGCTTATGTGACCATGAACAGGAAGAAACTTTTCAAAACTCTCAGGAAACAGAACAAATGCCAGTCATCTTTCCCAAATGTCAGATTAAGTAGGTTAACAAAAGTGATGAAAAGATAATTTGACCATATTTAAGATAATCAGAGCTTACAGTTTAATTATATGAGGATGCCTGAAAAGTTTGAGGTTCTGAATTTCTCTGCGGATTTTTCCTACCACATCAAGGCTTCGAATCTTCTGTCGATTGAGTATCTTCACAGCAACTTTATGCCCAGTCAATTCATGTTTGCCAACTGTAAGAGAAATATTATTTAACAATTTAGTACTACACTTGATTAATAATACGTTTAGCTCTAGTGCAAGAATTCTTAGCATTCTCAGAAAATACTTCAGCAAATTTAAGTTCCTGTCTTTTCTGCCTGATTTCCCCCTGGATATTTAGATGTTTAAGATGATTAAGTGAGAGAAAACAAAAGAAACTAGTCACAGTGGTTTCCTCCAGAAAGGAAAACTGTAAGGCTAAGGGGGAAAGAAAGAAAAGACTCTTGTTTTTTCACTTAAAAAAAATTTTTTTTTTTACTTTTTATACTATCATACATACAAATTGACCTTTTTTTTTCTGGTGTACATACAGTTCTACGGATTTTAACACATGTAGAGATCTGTGTAACCAATACCATAATCAGGATACAGAGCAGTTCTATAATCCCAAAAAACTCCTTCGTGCTATCTCATCCATAACCCCTTGTATTAATTTTGGTTCATGGGAATGCAATTTTAATTTTTAAAAATGAAGTTAAAAATAAAATTAAGTGATTTAGCTTTGAAATTTGAATGCTATAACCAGACAGTCAATGGTGATAGTAGAATTTTGACATTTTTATAGAGGCCAAGTCTCAAAAAATTTAGCTTCTATGCACCCTTTCTCAAGAACCTACTGCAGAATATATATTCCATCAAAATCAGGGAAGAAACCAAGATGACACAGAATTCAGGAAAGAAGGGATCCAACATAGAAAAACTAAGAATTCCCAAACTGTTGACAAAGCAAAGTCTTAGCTAAAAGATATACAGAAGGCCTAGGAGGCAACAAATCCAGATAGGAATGTGACAGAAGACCCAAAATGGTTATTTCTAGGAGGGAAGAAAATAGATAAATTATTTAACAGGTTTGAAAGTATAGAATATTATATTGAGAAATATTTTGCAAAAGCATTGGAAGATGTGGGAAACGTACCCTTACGTTCAAAGAAAGCTAAGCAAATGAAAAATGAGGTAGTTTACTAACTCCAGGAAAAATAGTTCTATAAGAAACAAAACATACTCAATAGTATTGGCTTAGCAAATATGGACTTTTAAAGAATGATATAATTTTATTAGGAGATTGTGGTATAGAGGAAAAGGTATAAGAACTAAAATCCTCATCTACCATAATAGGAAGTCAACAGAGCATATATCAGCAGGAATCAAGAAATAACCTGTATGCACAGATCAGTTAGAAATGGAGGGTGGGCGGTGGGTGCGGGGGAGGTATAGGTAAAAACACAAAGAAACAGCTAGGAGTTGAAAGTGGGGGTAAGGAATTTTGTTTTATAAATATACTTTTTATTACCATTACTTTTTTTAAATGTACATGCATTACTTTAAAACAAAAGTTTTTTGTTTTTTTTTTTTAATTTTTAAACCAATCACTTAGGGTTTTTGTTTTTCTTTTCTAAATCAGACCAGTATCACAAAGCTTTCCCTTCCAATCTTGATAATTACCAGCTGAATACCAAGGGTAATGATAACAAGACATCCCTTTTTAGTACTCATTTTTTTCTGTTTCCTCGAAAACTGAACATTGCTATTTTAAATTTCTTGTGTTTGAAACATTATTTTAAACAAAGAATTGTTCTTATTATCCCAATATGAATAGGCTCTTCTGCTTGATTCGGGGTCTGGGATAGAGCTGAGCCTGACCATCCTTTAATAACCCCCAAGGGTTGACAGTCACTACAGTTTTTAAGCAGGGAAGCAACAAGATAAATGTTTTGGTTTTCTTCCCCCTAAAAGAAAAAAAGTTATTTCTTGCTCTTCACTTAATATGTGCTTTTGATGATTTAACAATAAAAAGATCAAAATTGGAGACTTAATTTTGTTAAGATGTCAATACTACCCAAAGCAATCTATAGATTCAACACAGTCCTATCAAAATTCCAACAGCCTCCTTTACAGAAATGGAAAAACCAATCTTCTACTTCACGTGGAATGGCAAGAGGCCCCGAATAGCTAAAGCAATGTTGAAAGAACAAGCTAGGAGGACTCGAACGCCCTGATTTTAAAACATACTATATAGCTACATTAATCAAAACAGCTTGGTACTGGTATAACAGTAGACTCACAGACCAATGGAACAGAATTGAGAGCCCAGAAGTTAACCCATACATCTATGGTCAACTGATTTTTGACAAGGATGCCGAGTCCATTCGAGGCAGAAAGAAGAATCTCTTCAACAAATGGCGATGGGAAAACTGGATTTCCACGTGCAGAAAAATGAAAAAGCGTCCATAGCATACACAAAAACAAATTCAAAATGTATTAAGGACCTAAATGTGCAAACTAAAACCAAAAAATCCTTAGAAGAAAATGGAGAGGCAATGCTGTCAGGCCTAGCTTTTAACAATGGATTATCTAATATAATAACAAAAGCACAAACAGCAAAAGACAAAACAAATAAATGGGACCTCATAAAAATTTAAAACTTTTGTTCATCAAAAGACTTTACCAAAAAAGTAAAAAGACAAGCTACTGACCAGGAGAATATCTTCAGAAACCATACATCTAATAAGAATCTAATAACCAAAACATATCTAAAACTTCAACAGTTTAACAACAAAAAGACAACCCAGTCATAAAATGGGCAAAACTTGATTAGACATTTCACCAAAGAGGACATTCAAATGGTCACCAAAACTATGAAAAGATGCTCCACATCATTAGCCATCAAAGAGATGCAAATCAAAACTACAATGAGATACGATTTCACTCCCACTAGGATGGCTAAGATAAATAATAACAAATGTTGGCAAGGATGTGGGGAAAATGGAACCCTTATCATTGCTGGTGGGAATGCAAAATAGTACAGCCACTGTGGAAACTGTGTGGCGGTTCCTCAAAAAACTAAAAGAACTACCATTATGACCCAGCAATTCCACTCCTAAGCATATACCCAAAAGACTTGAAAGCAGAGACTCAAAAAGAGACTTGTATACCAGTGTTCACTGCACTATTCACAATAGCCAAAGGTGGAACCAACCCAAACGTCCATCAACAGATGAATGGATAAACAAAATGTGGTATGTGCAATGGAATACTATTCAGTTAGTAGGAGAAATGAAGTCTTGATACATGCTACAATATGGATGGAGCTGGAAGACATTATAGTGAGTCAAATAAGTCACTCAAAAAAGACAAATATTGTATGACCTCACTCTTTTACGCAAATAATGCATGCCGTCTACATTTGTTGGCCAACAACGCCCTCCCCAGTGAGATATTTTTGTACATGCATTAATTTTTTTTACAGCAATATGTAAAAAAAATTGGTATAGGGATGCTTATGACAACACCTTCCGGGGGTGGGGGGGGCAAGGTTGGCAAACAAATGGAGAAAGTATGTGTTATTGCATAAAAATATGGTAAAGAGACAAGAAAAAAGCAAATGTATAGAGATCAAAATTTATTAGTGGTTACCAGGGGCAGGAGGGAGGCGGAAAGGGGGGTTAATGGTGATGGAAAAATCGCACTGATTAAGGGTAGGGTTGCACAGCTGATTATTGTAATGGCTGTCAATAAGTTCTACACCCTAAAAAGCTGAACTGGCAAAAAGCTGTGTGGTATACAACCAAATACCTCATGGGATTTGATTGACTGGTTTGGAGGTTTAGGGTCATGGTTTCATGGGACATCCCACTGAATTGGCCTAGTAATGTGTTTAGTACTTCTGTTCTGCCTTCTAATATGCTGCATAGTACCTGGGGTCTTAAAAGCTTGCAGGTGGCCATCCAAGGCACAACAATTGGTCTCTATTTGCCTGGAACAACAGAAGAAATAGGATACGGACTGTGTGGCTAATTGCCCCCATGAACAACTGCCTTCTTTGCCATGAGATTAGAAGAACTGAATGGTGCCTGGCTACCATTACTGAACATTTTGAGCAAAGATTTTATAAAAGAATCCTGATCAAAAGGTAAAATGCAGAACAGAATTTAAAATTCTCATGGACTCCAGACTTTTTGGAGCCATGGGGTCTGGATTAAACTCCTGAAACTACTGCCCTGAGATAATCTTTAAACCTTAACCCAAACGTATCCCCTGAAGTCTTCTTAAAACCAAACAATAGTTTAGCTTAACTAGTAAAAAAAATACCTACCTTGAGCATTGTGCTCTTTTAAGAACTATGTATATGGGATCAAAGTGCTAAAAACCATTTGAAAGATTACACAGGCGCCTTAGAGGGCAGTGAGTTTATGTTAATGGATGAGGAACAAGTCAGAAAAGGAGGGTAAGAATGCTTGCACAACTCAAAGAATATAATCAGTGTTACAGAATTGTTCATGTAGAAACAGTTTAATTGGTATATGTTTTGCTGTGTATATTCTCAACAATAAATTTTAAAAAATAGTAAACATTTTGTAAATAAAATGAGTACGCAAATACTAAAAAAAATTCTAATTTCAAAGTTCATAAAGTTTTATTGGAACATATCCATTAGAAACACACACACACACAGAATTTTAGAACCAGAGAGAACCTTACAGGTGGTTGGATCCAATGGTTTTCAACAACTCAACACTTTTTCCCTACCAGGCTGACCAAGGCAATGAGTGATGAGCTATTCTGCCCTACCACGCCCGCTGCAATTAAGGGGGCAGAATATGGTTGTTTCTCATTATTTTTGGTACTTCTGAATTTTTTTTAAGCATTTGCTACTCTGCTTAAATATTTTTAATTAATAATACTAAATCCAAGGTAAGGTTATACAGGTATTTCACAATGGGAGAAAAAAGTCTTTGTTAAATAAAACTAAAAGAAAAGTGCTTAAGTCAGAGTCTTAACTCCCAATCCTTTTCAGAGAATATAATTTACCTATCTAAATTCGCCTTCCATTTTGACCAGTTCTTTTCATAACTTTCACAATACCTCTATATCATAAATCTTTCCACCAAATATGCAACTGCAACACAGCCTACTCTAACCTAAAGGATTCTTACAGAATCGTAAGATTAAAATACCATTTTAAAACTGCAACGTAAAAGGAATCTCTAAA
This sequence comes from Dugong dugon, assembly GCA_030035585.1. Taxonomy (NCBI): domain Eukaryota; kingdom Metazoa; phylum Chordata; class Mammalia; order Sirenia; family Dugongidae; genus Dugong; species Dugong dugon. Next base: position 46,432,109 of record CM057460.1, read on the forward strand.
TCTTCTTAAAACCACCATTCATCTAGCTCAACAAATCTCAAAACCATCCATGGCTACGAAATTATAAAAGCTTCCTTAAAAATGGCAGAATAACAGAATGTAGTGATACAATTTCATCAAGACCCCATTAAAATATGCATGAAATCCGTGGGAAAAGAAAAATATATAGGCATAGCTGAAACGAATTATAAAAATAAAGCACATTCTAATTCTGATAAGGCTTTCTTCCATCTCCAGTACCAATCAGATGTAAGAGCAGCCAACTTGACTGTTAAACCAGAATTCTGGAAGTATCTTCTTTCACAGAGCTAGTTTACTGATACCTCAGAAAGTAATAAACTTATATGGCCCAACTACCATACTCCTCCCATTAGCTGTACAGCTCGGATGGGACTGGGAAACAGCCACAATACTGGCAGACTTAGACTTGGAAAGAATACTTAAACAGAATCCATTTGGGCCAGAACTCCAATTCATCACACATCAGCCAGGTTCCTGTCACATCATACCCTGGCTCCACTTAATTTCAACCCCATTTAACTTCAAGAAACAACCAGGGCTCAACAACAACAAAAAACAAGACAAACCTGTTGCCTTCGAGTCAATTCCTATTCACAGCAACCCTATAGGACACAGGAGAACTGCCCCATTAGGATTCCAAGGAGTAGCTGGTGGATTCGAACTGCCAACCTTCTGGTTAGGAGCCAAGCTCTTAACCACAGCACCACCAGGGCTTCTCAACAACAACATAAAATAAATTATAAAAATAAGAGAAATGATTGGGGCTTGTCCAAAAATCTGCACATGTATTATCACCAAGTAAGGAACTAGAATAGCAGATTTAAAACATTCTCTTAAATTCATTCATTTGGGAATATGTACTGAGCATCTACTAAATGCTTGGATAATGCTGCTGGGGAAAACACTACCAACCAAAAGTGACCTGGACCCTGCTTTCTGGCCTCTGACATTTACCGAAATAATTCTAAGGTATACTTAAAAAAAAAAAAAAAAAAAAAGGAGGGGGAAGGAAAGACATTAAACTTTCCAAGAAATGCATGAATATTTTAGGAAAATTTATCAACTATTTTCAGGGTGATAAGAATACAAGTTATGAAGTAAAAGCAGCAGAGTAAGACAAAATCTACAAAACAACAATGAAAATCATTTAGAAAACAGTAAAGTGAAGCGATAATGTGACAGAAAAAATCTTATGGAACACATACCAAAAATGGGGAAGAAATCAGAAATAATAGGAAGGAAGATATCTTAGCCATCTAGTGCCGCTACAACAGAAATACCACAAGTGGATGGCTTTAACAAAGAGAAATTTATTTCTTCACCATAAAGTAGGCTAGAAGTCCAAATTCAGGGCATCAGCTCCAGGGGAAGACTTTCTCCCTCTGTCAGCCTTCTCATCAATGTTCCCCCGGACTAGGAGCTTCTCAGCGCAGGGACCCCTCCCTGTCCAAAGGACGCGCTCTGCTCCCCACACTGCTTTCTTGATGGTATGAGGTCCCCGTCTCACTGCTCACTTCAGTCTTTTATATCTCAAGAGATTGCCTCAGGACACAATCCAGTCTTGTAGATTGTGTCCTGCCTCACTAACACAACTGCCGCCCATCCTCCCTCATTAACATCACAGAGGCAGGATTTACAACATACAGGAAAATCACACAGTAGCGGGAATCATGGCCCAGCCAAACTTATACACACATTTTTCGGGGGACATAATTCAATCCATGACAGAAGGGGAGAGTCAAGGAATAGGGAATTGAATACAATCCAACTCTTAAAAAAAGGCAGAATAAGAAGAACCAAATCAATAACCAGACAAGCAAGGTATATCTCAAAATTTTTTTTTTTACTATTTAAACATGTCATCAAATTAAAAATTAATCAGAAGAAAATATAGAGGTCTAACTTCTTCACTTTTGAGACAGTAGAAGAAATCACGAAAGCATAATTGTATAAAATTTCAAACAAAAATTGAAGACAGTGGTGGGAAGAGGAAAGGTACCATGACAACAGCTGTAAAGAGATCACCCAAATTCTCTCTCACACACACACATCCATTAAGAGCTAAATAAGTACATGATTAGTTTTTTAATGGACAGATAGTATACTATTCTTTTTTCATGGCTGAGTAAATTGACAGAACATTTTAGGAAAACAAAAGGGCAGCCAATGCCCTAGAACAGCATTAAGGGTAATATTCTAAATTTTTTTAAACCTGTAGTTCTTCTCCTCAGAATTTAACTTAGAATTAAGTATATAAAAAAAAGCACATAAATGTTTATCACAATGTATTGTATAAGAACAAAAGACTGCAAATAAGCTAAAGCAACCAATTTCAAAGAACAGCTTAATAACGGACAGTATATGACAGGAGCCCTGGTGGTGCAGTGGCTAAGATCTATGGCTGCTAACCAAAAGGTCAGCAGTTCAAATCCACCAGCTGCTCCCTGGAAACACTATGGGGCAGTTTTACTGTGTCCTGTACCTTGCTATGAGTCAGAACCGACCCGACAGCAACGGTTTTTAGTACAGGACAATGTCCTTATAAACATGAAAAGAAAAAAAAAATTATATATGCATTCAGCATTTTCCAATTACATGAAAATGATAATGTGCCAAAATAAAAAGTTATTTCGTGAAAAGATTGGATCTTTTTCAAATTGTATTGTTTTATATTCTTCTCAATTAAAAAAAAAAAAAATCCAGAGGGAGGGAAAAAAATCATAAGTGGTAGCAGATTAGCCTTTTTCAGAAATAGGGTTGAACACTCCATTCCACTTCCACATGAGAAGGCAATATGTGTACAAAGCAGACCTCAGTTTTGTTCCTGTTAGAAGCTACTTACAAGACATCTAATCTAACTTAGGCAAGTTAAATAACTTCAACCTTCTATGTATTCATTTGTAAAAATAGGAATGCCACATACTCCATGGGGTGACTACAAGGAAGAATGAAATGTTTGTAAAGCCGTTTCAATAGTGCCCGGCATATATTAAGTGCCCAGTGAACGGTACCAGTTGCTGCCAAGTCAACTCCGACTTATGGTGAACCCGTGTGTGTCACAGTAGAACTGTGCTCCAGAGGAATTTCTTTTATTTTTTTAATTTTATTTATTTTGTTGTTGAGAATATACACAGCAAAACATAACACCAATACAACAGTTTCTACATGTACCATTTAGTGACACTGATTACATTCTTCCAGTTTGCAACCATTCTCACCCTCCTTTTATGAGTTGTTCCTCCCCCATTAACATAAACTCACTGTCCCCTAACGTTCCCATCTAATCTTTTAAGTTGTTGTTGTCACTTATCCCAGAAAGATAGTTCTTGAAAGAGCATAATGCTCAAGGCAGACATTTTTTTACTAGTTAAGCTAAACTATTGTTTGGTTTTAAGAAGACTTCAGGGGGATATTTTAGGTTTAAAGTTTAAGCTCCAGGGGGATTTCAATAGATGATTTTTTTTTGGGGGGGGGGGGGCAGACTGCCAAGCCTTTCTTCCAGGTGCCTATAGGTGAACTTGAACTTCCAGCCTTTTGGTTAGCAGCCAAACACGTTAACCATTTGTACCACCAAAGGACTGCAAATAAATGGTAGCTACTACTATTTAGAAACCCTGGTGGCGCAGTGGTTAAGAACTCAGCTGTTAACCAAAAGGTCGGCCGTTCAGATCCACCAGTTGATCCTTGGAAACTCTATGGGGCAGTTCTACTCTGTCCTATAGGGTCGCTATGAGTCGGAATTGACTTGACGGCAGCAGGTACAGGTACTACTATTTAGAGAAGTACCTGGGTGGTGCAAATGGTTCAGTGCTTAGCTCCTAACTGAAAGCATGGTACTTCGAATCCACCCAGAGGCACCTCAGAAGAAAGGCCTCGCAATCTACTTCCAAAAGATCACAGCCATTGAAAATATGGAGCACAGTTCCACTCTGATACACGTGGGGTTGCCATGAGTCGCAATTGACTCAACGGCCACTCGTTTCAGTTCTGTATTATTAAGGGTCACTTATTTTCCATTGTTCCCCCACCGCTATCTGTCTAATCAGCTCTGAATTATCTGGTTTAATGCCTTCAATAACCAGTTTTATCTCAGCCCTCTGATTTGCCCTCCTTATCCACTTAGATTCATAACGTGTTTTTATTCAGGCACACAGTAAACGCTAAATAAATAAGCTGTAATTTTTATGCATCTAGCTCCCATCCCCATAAACTTTAATCCCATCAATCTTCATTCCCCACTGTCTTAATCCTACAATTTCTAGCTTCCAAAGTTGAACCCATTTCCTGGTTTCTGTTAATTTTCCACAGACTACTGCCAGACATATATCCACATAATACCAGTTGTTGACAGTAATTTCACCTACTACCTAAAAACTACAGGAGCACTTCTTTAGTCATGGAAAAGCACAGAGAAAAAAAAAAGGTTCATATGACTTGAGATCAAATTAAATAAGGATTTTTTAAGTGAATACTAATTTTTATAATTAACCTTGTGAGTTATAACAGAAAATATAATTAAGGTATACAACTATTAAAAGTTAATATTCATGTATATTCACTTTGTACTCAAACTTACTATCTCATGCCCACCCTGAAAGACTGGCATTATAAGCAACATTTTCAGGAAGCTCAGGTATGGAAAGATGTCATAACTTATCCAAAGTTACACAGCTAGTAAGTAGCAAAGCCAAAACAAGAACCCAGCTCTGACTCCAAAACTTGTGCTTTTGCAAATTAAGTGCAATTTAATCTTTTTTTAAAAACGATAATCCTCAAAAGGACATTATATAGTAAAATAACACAAATACAAACATCATTTTAATAAAACAAAAAGGGGCACTGATGGCAGTGGTTAAAGCGCTTAGCTGCTAACCAAAAGGTGAGCAGTTGGAACCAACCAGCCACTCCTCAGAAGGAAGATGTGACAGTCAGCTTCCGTAAAGATTTACAACCTTGTAAGACAGTACACAATGCTGGGGAAGCCAACACAACGTGTACAAGAAAAGGTCATGGAAGCTCCATAGACACATCCAAACTCCCTGAGGGACCGAACTGCTGGGCGGAGGGCTGTGGGGACCATGGTCTGGGAAACATCTAGCTCAACTGGCATAACACAGTTTATAGAGAGTGTTCTACATTCTACCTTGGTGAGTAGCGTCTGGGGTCTTAAAAGCCTGTGAGCAGCCATCTAAGATACTCTACTGGTTTCACCCCTTTGGGAGCAAGGGAGAATGAAGAGAACAGGATACAAGGAAAAGTTTAGTCCAAACGACTAATGGACCACAACTACCATGGCCTCCACCAGACTGAGTCCAGTACAACTAGATGGTGCCTGCCTACCACCACTGACTGATCTGACCGGGATCACAACAGAGAGTCCTGGACACAGCAGGAGAAAAATTTAGAACAAAATTCTAACTCACAAAAAAAGACCAGGCTTACTGGTCTGACAGAGACTGGAGAAACCCAAGAGTATGGCCCCCAGACACCCTTTTAGCTCAGTAATGAAGTCACTCCCGAGGTTCATCTTTCAGCCAAAGATTAGACAGTCCCATAAAACAAAATGAGACTAGTAGGGCATAACAGTCCAGGGACAAGGACTAGAAGGCAGGAGAGGACAGGAAAGCTGATAATAGGGGACAGGAAAGCTGGTAACAGGGAACCCAAGGTTGAGAATGGACAGTTGTTGACATGTCCTGGGGTTGTTAACCATTGTCATAAAACAGTATGTGTACTGTTTAACGAGAAACTATTTGTTCTGTAAACCTTCATCTAAAGTACAATTAAAATTAAAAAAAAAAAAAAAAGATTTACAACCTTAGAAACCCTCTGGGGCAGTTCTACTGTCCTACAGGGTCACTATGAGTCAGAATCGACTCAGTGACAGTGGGTTTGGAGCGCTGGTGGCACAGTGGTTAAGCACTCAGCTGCTAAGAGAAAGGTCAGTGGTTCAAAACCACCAGCCACTCCACAGGAGAAAGATGTGGCTGTCTGTTTCCATAAACATTTACAGCCTTGGAAACCCTATAAGGCAGTTCTACTCTGTCCTATAGGGTCGCTATGAGTTGGAAGTGACTCGATGGTAACAGGTTTTTTTTTTTTTTGGAAACAGTAGTTGAACATATCAGAGAAATTCTTACTTTATAGTCTTCTATTTTTTAAAAGAACAATAGGCTGAGTTCCCCGGTATGAATAATCCCCAGTATGAATAAGAATTATTCTAAACATTCATTCATTCATTTAAGAAAGATTTATTGAGCAGCTGTACCTACTGTGTGCCAGGCATTGCTGAGTATGAACTTCTTCCTATATCAGAACATGAATCCAATCTATTGAAAACCTGCCTTGTATCAATTTCAATGTCTTAAGATGAGATACCAAGAAGACAGTTTATTAATACATTCTATCAAACCAATTTAAAAATTATACAAAAAATAAAGTATCATAAGGGAGAAATGAAAAGCTTAAAGCATACAAAATATAATGGCAAGTTTATCAGTTTATAAGTGGATTTTCTAAAATATGATATTCACCATTAACAAAAGTAATCTTTATTGAAAACAGGTTTTCTAAACTATACTACACATGCCCATGATTTCTTAAATGAAACACACTGCACATGATGACTGTGAACAAAACAAATGTTCAACTTGAAAAAGCATCCATTATCCTGTGCCCTCACACAAGACGTGCGGGAGCTATTTAGCTGGATAGGACTTCTCGCTCCTTGTCTTTAGGCTGGGTTCTCTAGAGAAGCAAAACCAGTGAAGCTATATATATATCTGTAGAGAGATATTTATTTTAAGGAAACGTCTCACACAGTTGTGGAAGCTGGCAAGTTCCAAAGTCTGTGGGTCAGGCATTAGCTGGAGGCTTCTCCTGAGCTTCTCCTGACTCATGTGGTGACAGGGGCTGATGAACCCAGAATTGGCAGGTCAGATGGTAGGCTGCTGGTTCACAGGGCTGCGAAGCTGGCAAATCCCAAAGTTAGCAGTTCAGGCGACAGGCTGCTGGCTCAAGCCCCAGGAACCAGAGATCAGATGATGACGAGCCAGAAACAGGATCCAGAGCAAGCAAGTGAGCTTTGTCAGAATGTCCATTTATAATTGGGTGCAGGCCATACCCCTGGGGAAACTCCCAACTGATTGGCTGATCATGTCAGATCACATCATGGAGGTAATTACAATATAGCACAAAACGGAGGATTAATTACATCTGATCACAAAATGGAGGATAATTACATAACACTGAAACTCATGACCTAACCAAGCTGACACATAACATTAATTATCACACTCCTACTGTATTTTGTTCCAGCTCCTGTGGAGTTCTTTTATCTACTTTTTGAAGGTGTGTCTTACCCTTCACAGCCTATCAGGAGTCACCTCTTACAGCCCCCTTCTCAATGTTCTAGTTTGAGGATTCTCATTTCTATGGGTTAGAAAATCATAAAACTAGGATTATTAGAATAGATTTTCTAAAGTATGCTCTACAAAATACTAGGACTGGAGATTCTCCACAGAAAAAGATTTCATAATCCAATAAGTCTGGGAAAGGATACACAGTCTCCCTTTTGGAGACTCACTATGCGTATTAGAGTTATAAAACAAAAACCAAACCCACTGCTATCAAGTCGCTTCCGACTCATAGCAACCCTATAAGACAGAGTAAAACTGACCCATAGGGTTTCCAAGGATCAACTGGTGGGTTTGAACTGCCGACCTTTTGGTTAGGAGCCGAGCTCTTAATCACAGTGCACCACCAGGGCCCCTAACACAGTAAAGGATCTGAGATGGATTGACACAGTGGCTGCAACAATGGGCTCAAGTGTAACAACTGTGAGGATGGCGCAGGACGAGGCAGTGTTTCGTTCTGTTGTACATAGGTCGCTATGAGTCAGAATAGTCAACGGCACCTAATAACAACAACAAAGAAGCCTGTTAAACTTTATTTAAGCTGGTATTTCTTATTCTTAATTGGATGTAAATATTCTTCTCCAGAGTTTTCAAGTAAGTCCAATACTGATGACTCTAAAATGTTTTCTTTCAGAGTAGGCTATATCCCCTCCAGCTTACCCATTTTTCCCATGGTTCTTTCCCTCCCTCCTTCCTTCTAGCAAAATCTTGGAGATTTCAGGCCATCGTAGTGTGATGTTATGTTTTCTTGACTTTATAGGAACAGAAATATCTACCCTGAACCCAGTTACCAACGTACTTCAATTTTAAATTTCAATACTTTAAAAATATAGTGTCTTATAGGTTAGGAAACACACATTATCATCACATTTGAGCCTTACAATAAACCTACGATGCAAGTGTCAAGCTGCAGCAGGTCTTCTGACTCCAAGTCTTTTGACTTATCCACTCTACCCCAATATCACTATGCAGTGGAAGGGGAAAAAAAAGCTATCAGAACCTGAACTGTTTTCTCAAAATTGGGCTAAATATTTTCCTCCATTGACTAAATTCATTAGATCAAATGAATTGCTGCTCTATGGTCAATCAATCAATTAGTACAATTGCACTTAGTCAGAAATATTCATGACTAAGGGATTTTTTTCTTCTTTTCAAAGCTCAAAACTTTACTCTTCAGGCTGTCATTATTTTACAACAGTGCTAAAACGTTATTTTGAATTAAATGGAAGATGTGTATTTCAGCCACGGAAGACTTGCCCAACACCTACAGCAAAGGTTATCAGCATTCACAATGTCTCCCTCACAAGAACAGCAGATTAGTTAACTAAATATTAGCTAACAATCCTGTTATTGCTCTTTAAAGGGAACTCTTAAGTGTAGAACATTTTAAGAAATCCTACTCTTCTAATCAGGTATATAGTCCTTAAGTGAAACAAAATCCTAATTTAAAAGAGGGATTTTAAATAGAAAAGAAGGATTTTAAACAGATACCATAGAGACAAATATCTACTGAAGATACTCAAATTACCTAGCCATTTCATTCCCACTCTAAAACTGAAAGAATAAAAATTTCACTGCTAAAAGTATCAGAGAAATAACTCAACTCTGGAGAGGAATGTGCTTTTAAAAAAACAGGTAGAAATCTGAAAAGACTACCTTTTTTTAACAAAACATTTCAGGCATAGCAAAAATAAAACGGGTATTACAAATACCTGCGCACCACCACTAGTGTAAGCAATAAAACATTACAGATAGAACAGAAGCCCCATATGATTCCTGCCAGATCCCCTTCTCCTTTTCTCCCTAGAGGTAACCACTATCCTGAATTTGGTTTTTGTCTTTCCCACACATTTATATATATTTTACTGCATATGTATGAATCCATAAACAGTATTGTAACATTCTTTCACATTTTTATTTTTGCAGTTTTAATTGCATATATTCTTTTGAATATGTAATACCTGCACTACACACACATTTCAAAAGTGGAAGAGGATATTCAATGAAATGTGTGAAATGTCTCCCAGTTGCCTATTTCCCCTCTCCTGAGGAACTAATGTAACAAATTTTTTGTGAATCTTTAAAGAGACACTCTATACATACACAAGCAGTTACACTTGGACACATATTTACTCCTGCCATTTAGATACAAATGGTAGGCACACGATACATACTGCTCTACTACCCCCTTTCTTTTTCCTCTTAAAAATCCATCTTGGGAATACAGCTTGACCAAAGTAAATGATGCCACTAAGAAGTGCACAAGAGAAAAGGATGTTTGTGCGAAAGAACATGATATATGTAATTCGACGACACCACCAACAATAACCAAAAAGTGAGTGTATGGTCACATATGTAGGCATATAGGCATATGTGTATGTTTAGGTACCAAACCAAACCTGTTGTCATCAAATTGATTCTGACTGATAACAACCCTCTAGGATAGAGTAGAACTGCCCTGTAGGGTTTCCAAGGAGCAGCTGGTAGATTCAAACTGCTCACCTTGCTGGTTAGCAGTTGTAGCTCTTAACCACAGCTCCACAGTACAGGAGAGTACATATGTGTGCAGAGATAGATGTAGCTATATGTACATGTATGTACAGATATGTGTGTGCAAGCATATATATTCACAGAGGACACAGTTACATTTTACTTCTCAGACATAACCAAACACCTTGCGAGAATGGTTTTCTGGGTTTGAAGGCTTAGACCTTAGTCTCATGGAACAACTCAGTCAAATGGCACCACAAAGTTCAGGTTCTGTAGCCTAGTGAGGTGAGTAGCTTCTGAAGTCTTAAAAGCTCACAAGTTGCCATCTAAGATACACTATTGGCCTCTGCTCATTAGAAGCAAAAGAGAAGGAAACCAAAGTCTCAGAGAAGAAACTAGTCTACAGGGATAAACAGCCTACACAAGCCATAGCCTCATCTACCCTGAGACCAGGAGAACTACACAGTGCTGGCCACCAATACCAACTGTTCTGATCAGGGCCACAATAGATGGACCTGAACAGAATGGGAGAAAAACAAGGAATAATTCAAATTCTTAAAAGTCCAGACTTACTAAATCAGTTGAGACTGGAGAACTTCCTGAGACTATCGCCCTGAGATACTTTTTAAACACTGAAACGAAACTATCCCGAGGTCACCTTCTGGTGAAATAACAGACTGGCACACAAAGGATATTACCCATGTGTACAAGGCTCCATTTAAAAGCCATCTATATCACCAACTGCTCTGATAGGGATCAAAATAAGGGGTCCCGGACAGAGCAGGAGAAAAATGTAGAACAAAATTCAAATTCACATAAAAAAAGACTAGACTTACTGACAGAGACTGGGAGAACCCCCAAGACTATGGCCCCCAGACACCCTTTTAACTCAGAAGAGAAAACACTCCCAAAGTTCACCCTCCAACCAAAGACTGGACAGGTCTATAAAACAAACAGTAACACGCGAGGAACGTGCTTCTTAGTTCAGTCACGCATACAAGACCAAAAGGGCAACACCTGCTCAAATGTAATGACGAGAAGGCAGGAAGGGACAGGAATCATGGACAGATGGAAGCAGGGAATGGAAGTGTGGAAGGGGAAAGTGTTGATGCCATCGTGGGGATTGCAACCAATGTCAAAAAACAATTTGTGTATAAACTGTTGAATGAGAAACTACTTTGCTCTGTAAAGTGTCACCTAAGGCACAATTAAAAAAAATATCTATATGAAACTAAAAGGCCAACAATTACTCTAAAACAAAGATGAGAAGACAAAGGGGGCAGGGAAACTACTGGAAACAGAACAACCAGAACACAATTAATGAGAATGTTGACACATTATGAAAAACGTTAACTAATGTCACTGAACAACTTGTGTAGAAATTGTCAAATGGGAATCTAATTTGCTGTGGAAACTTTCACCAAAAACACAGTACTATTTTTTTTAAAAATATATCTTGGAAAGTGTTCCCTAAATTACAGAAAGTTCCTCAATTTTGTGTTGATTTTTTTCAATGTTTACAAGATATTCCACAGTAATTTAACTATTGTCCTACTAAAATGGTTATGTGTAATCTGTTGTGTTTACAAACAATATGGTAGTGAATAACCCATTATTTCCCACACATGAATACACCTATAGGATAAATTCCTAGAAGTTCAATTTTGGGTTAATTTTAATAAATACTGTCACATTCTACAATGATGGTACCAATTTATACTTCCACCAGCAATGTATGAACATTTCTGCATGTTTTAAAAATTTATATAAATGGTATCATACTCTATATATTCTTTCACAGTTTGCTTTTGAGGCCTAACGTATTATCATCCATGCTATCAGCATGTATGTAGCTCTAGTTCATATACAGATTTTTTAATTAAAGGAATGTTTAAATAACATCTACTGTGATTCACTCACAAAGAGAACACTTAGCTATTTACAAATCCTGAAACTGCAGTTTATGTAGAAGTACCAGCTTAACAAACAGCTTATATGTGTAAACAATTCATTTGTTGAAGACACACCCATCCCACTAAAAAGACTGTCTCCTCTGGGAAAACTAACAACAAAAACTGCCATTTTAATTTACTGCAATAGTAACATGACTCTCTTCATCCATGCTTTTTAAATTGTTCTGGGGGAAGGGCTGGGGGAGAGAAGAGAATAACATGTTGACAACCTGAAGGAAAAGAAGTACCTTGGAAATAATAAAGATAATTCAAGCATAATCCCAAAGTAACCCTAGTCTTCTGTTTAAACTTTCCCCTCAAAATGCTACCATTAAATTACCAAAGATTTTCTTAGCCTATAATAGAAAACAAAATCAAACCCATTGTCTTGGAGTCGATTCTGACTCATAGCAACCCGATAGCACAGAGAAGAACTGCCCCACAGGGTTTCCAAGGCTGCAAATCTTTTTTGGAAGCTAAATGCCACATCTTTCTCCCACTGAGCAGTTAGTGGGTTCCAACCACTGACCTTTTGGTTAGCAGCCTAATGCTTTAACCATTGTGCCACTAGGGCTCTTCTAAAAAAAAAAAAAATCACTATGAATTTATAATGCCTTCCTCCCTCAAAAAATTAAAGCATGGAATATATTAGGAATTTTTCCACCTTTCAATATCACACCTTCTACTAGATTCCTTTTCTGTGTTAAATTTGCCAATGTTTATATCCAATTCTAAAAGCTCTACTCCAATTTGTCTCCACTGAAATAAATGGCTAAACCTATTATTAATAAGAATTCCCATCAAATTAAAGCTGGTTACCAACGTTACCAGTATAATAGCTATTTTTGACTGCTCACCCGCATCCATGTCCCTCTTTCCTTCTAACAATACCCCATTTTTGTAAGGGTACCTTCCCCATCCTCTCATGAGATGCCCCCCAAATGCACATCCAAGGGTGGGCTATATTCCTCCAAGGGTAACGCTATTCCTCCTGCCACTGCCTACTTAAGACAAGCCTAAGCCAACTGACACATGGCATCCCTTGCCAACGAGACTCACAAGAGGTATGCTGGGCTTCTTTACTCTGGAGAGAGAACCACTATTCGAAGATATGTTCTTCACCAGGCTGAGCTGGATTTTCTATTGTGGCCAAAAGCATCTTGTTTGACAACTTAAAAATGCACTGAGAATTTTGATCAACATCATCTAATGTATTTATAAACAAATCTAACCATATCCATGAAACCTATGGTCCTATGACCAATATTGGCTTCTCCATATTTGAGGAAGCTGTTGATTTTGACAAAAAATGGTACTTCAAGAAGGACACACATGGAGAAGTGAAGGTTAAGGGACACCAGAGTCACTGGAGAGATTCATGTCTCAGCCACACAGATCAAATACAGAAAATGCAAAATCTCTTCTTGCCTTCCTATCTGCCATGCCAGAAATGACTTAGCAAGTAAGAAAATGAGACCTGCCCCTGCTCAGGTCTCTATTAGAGGAATGATGAGCACCCTAATCCAAATGGGGTGAGACATCAAGATTGGCTTGTCATTCTGTGTGGGGCATTAATGGACATTTCTCATGAACACTAGTAAACTAAAAAGCAGATTGTAATTCCTAACAAGTAAAGAGATAGCAGAGCCAAAAATAAATAACTTTGAGGGCACAGAAACATATTACTAACACAGACCACCCCGAACCCCATGACTGTTAATACCCTATTCTGGCATTTGCTTATTTCCTTACATTGTTGGCCTTGCTGATTTTCATAAGAAGTTTTAGGCAGTTGCTCCCCTGTGGGCTATACAGCAATTTTCCAGTTCTATGACTCAGAAAGGGCAGAGAAGGAAGGGTTTTCCTCTTCCATCCCTAGGTAAAATCAGAAAATGTTTACTTAGCTCTGGGAGAGCAAGGTTCAGCTAATTCACTGTGCAGACTTGCACAAACTTTTTTTCTTTCAAGCCAAATACTTGCTTATATAATGCAAGTAACAGTCTATTATTTATCCAAAACTAATGAAGGAATTATTTTATCAGTTCCACACTTCTTTGGTCTACGTTCCTAATAAAGTATTTCAAATAAAGTATTTATGCCTCATAAATTTTGCAATTACACTTTTTTTGTGAGAATTAGTAGAGTGGAGAGCAAGTTCGTTATTTCAAAATACTGTCCAAACAAGTGCTAAGAATAACATGCTTTTCTTTAAAAAAAAAAAGTCCAAATGACATGCATTAAACTTTATTAAAATATAAATATCATCTTTTAAAAATAAATGGAAAACGACTATATAAATGAACTAATAAATACTGTCTGGAGGCAACATCTGCCCCAGCTACCAGGTTCGGCACACAGGATGCAAAACTGCTGGTAACTCAGAAACACTGAAGGCACAACAGAGTCGGCCATCCAGACGTAAATCATGCATTGCATATATAGGACCAGTTTATATTCATTAACTGCTCCGAAGGAAACCAGTCATCCTTTCCGACGAGATGATGAGATAGCTTCTTTTTTCTTTCCATTAATTCTGTAGGCTACCCCAAAGCAACCTTCCTTTTCCGGAAACACATTACACACTCGGGAATCAGCAGGAGCAGGTAACTTGGCAGCCTCTTAACGAGGATGGAAATACAGACAATGCCGGAGAAGCGACGGACTGGCAGTGCGCCAGGGAACCTCAACGCGGGGCGAACAAGAGGCCACCTTTTTGGGCTCCTGGCCGAGGGACCCCCCCCGGGACCACCACCCAGAAGGCGCGCAGCAACCCGACTCCACTGCCTGGAAAAGTTCGCACCTTCACATCCCCGCCCCTTACCCAGACTAGCCCCTCCAGCCGCAGCGCCGTCGCCATGGCGACTGGTCCCCACCCCCACCCCCACACGGCGTGGGGCGCTCCGCCGCAGTCCCGCGGCGGCCTCGGGCCCCGCTTGGCCGAAGCGTGGGCAGAGGCTGCCCAGCCCGGGAGCCGAGGAGCACAGGGACGGAGAATGAAGAGGTGCGAAAAGCCTAAGTCGCCGGGGTCCCGGGCTAGGGCATAGCCTTGCCCCGTGGGTCCTCACCCTTGACTTTGCCGAAGGTGCCGACCCCCAGCGTATCCCCCAGGATGTAGTGGCCGATCTTCACCCGCCCGTCGTGTTTCTGCTTCTCGGCTGTCGCCATCTTTCTCCCGGAAGTGAGTCTGCGCAGGGAGCCCGGTAGGGGGCGGAGGGGGCGGGCTGGGCCACGCAGGGGGCGTGCGCCGGGAGGGGTGGGGACGCGGGCGGGCAGCCCGGAGCCGACTGACGCCCTGCAGCCCCGCCCCTTCCCCGCGGCCGGTCGGCGGGCGCAGACGCTCCCCCTGGCGGGGCGGGCGGGGGTCGCTGGGAGCGGGCAGGGTCCTCCCTTCCTCACCCTGCACCTCTTCGGCCCCGGGCGCCGGCCTACCTGCGGGTAGGAGGAGGCATCCTGGGCGCTGAGAAGGGCGACAGCCCCCAGGTTCCGTTCCCCTGTGCCGAAGTCTCTATTTGCAGTGGACGTTCCCAATTCCCACTCCTGGGTCCCGATATAATTCCACCTGCAAGGGGGAAGGCGGGCGCTGGGGAATCCCGCTCGGGTAATGCAGATGCGTGGTTACTAGTGCAGCGTGAATTGCAACATGTCTGGGTCGCCGCCCTGCCGCTGTGTTTCTAACCTTGGTTTTCATTTTTCACTCTTGGATGCAATCTAGAAGCCGCGGGGAGTTTACTATAGCACCTCTGATGCAGTATCTTTCCCCTTGCTCTTTTTTTCACTTTGAGCCGTTAAGTTGCTGTTTGAGCATCTCGAAAACTGTAATAATTGTCGGTCTGAAATTTCCTCCCCTGTTGCAGGAAGCAGGTTGGGGATGTGTGTGATGGAGGTTGGGGGGTGGGGAGGTGGGAGGTTACTCAGACCCTTTGACGTATAGGAATTTATATTGTTAGATTATTAGTAAAATGTAGAATTTCACTGGACTGAAAACAAGGCTTACAGTTACATCAACCAGATCAATCGACATTTACTTATTGTACTTGGAATGAGTAAGAGTTAGTCTATTATCCATACAAATGGGATTATGCCATATCCCAGAGGGAAGGAAGGAAAGTGTGCTTGTTTGTAATAGAAATTTAAGTGATTCTCTTCTAACAGTGGAAAAAACCAAGTGTCTCCTCTGGAAAGCAGTGGAGATGCTCTCAATTTGGCAGTGTCATAGCATTTGGGCTAGTGTCAATGGGCAAAAAGTTGGTCTATTTATGAAAATAAAAGACTAAAATGTTGTCATTTTTTTCCCAATGAAAGTCAGTTACCTAACTCTCCTGGTTTTCATATACTTTCTGTTTATGAAATCAAAATAACATACATTAAGCACTGCTTTGTACTAAGCAGGGTATTGCAGGTGAAGCAGAAGTCCCTGCCTTTGAGCTTAGAAGTACACCAAATAAGCAGAGAACAATTATGACTTTTTCAGATAATCAAGTTCCTACAGTAGTATGGACTGTATATATTTTCAAGAGCCAAAAAGTTAATAAGAAATCTGAGATACTTGGGGAATGGGCAGGAGTTACTGTGGTAACTTTTGCTCTCTGGCTTCAGCTTTAGCTCTTTGCCTTTTGAGTTTCTGCAGGTCAGACTTTTTGGATCTCTGCAAAGTATACACAGCTCTCTGGAGTCTCTTAGAAAAATTTTTTCTTTAACTTTTCCCCCCAGAAATAACATCTTAAATTGCTTTAAATTTGCATCATGGCTAGAATTTAGTGCAGGAATGTTCTATTATTTCTTTTAACATAAAAGAGAAAAAAATTGCAAGATGCCTCAGTCTGTCCAGTGCCAACTGAGCAACTGATCACAGAATTTTGCAAATCCATTTGCCAATCTCTTCATGAAACTGGGACTCAATTAAGAAAGTAATGTAAACATTTTTAGCAGAAATATCAGTTGTATTCTGCTTTGATGTTATTTTGATTATAATTATATTTAATAAATATTCGTTAAATGCCACTATTCACTCAAAAGCTCTGTTGGGGAAACAAAACCTAGAATCACAGAACAAAGAATTGCATGGGAACTTAGAAGTCATCTTGTCCAATCTCCCATAGTCTCTGTTTATGCAGCTTTAAATTGCTGGGGGTTTGTTTGTTTTTATTGTCGTTTGTGTGTGTTGAGTTAAAATCTGATTCCAGTTAACATCTACCAGTTTCTGAGGAAGTAAATAATAAGCCTCCTTACTTTATTATTTTGCTTTTCTCTTTTCATTTAAATTTTTGTCACACTTTCTTCCACCCTCTCTTCCTTTCATGCTCCCATTGATCCATCCTCAAACCTTCACTCCCTTTTTTCTTCAAGCATTTGTTAACTTCCAGACTCTGGGGAGAGATACAAAATGAAAAGTCACCATCCCTGCAATGGCAGTTCTTCTTATTTGCCCCCAACACCCAGAGTAGATAATGTTCACAGGCTCAACATTCTTCCAGGGTAGAAGCATAGATAAGGTAGGCTGTGGCTTACACCCAGTTTTCTGGGTGTATATATTATTGGAATATAAGTGAATTGGAGTGACATTATAGAGGTAGCCTTGAAATCACTTCACTTTAAAGGGGAGAGAGGAGTAGAAAGTAAATTGTTTGCAAACTTCAGTACTTTAGCTTTTAGTAGTACAAATAAGTTACAATCCATCTCAGCATTGACAAAGACATGCCAGGATGACCCAGCACCATGTTGGAGAACCTCCGGTCTCACAGAGGAGCTGGGTAGTTAGTTGTCATGCTGCTTCTGCTCTAGCCCTTTAGAGATTCTAAGGGAGCTGTATCTCCTCTTGAATCTTTTCTTAAGACTATCACAGTAGAGAACGAAAGAAAATCAGGAAAACAATACCATTTGTAATAGCCCCTAAAAAAATAAAAACACTTAGGAATAAATCTAACCAGAGATGTAAAAGACCTATACAAAGAAAACTACAAAACACTACTGCAGGAAACCCAAAAGGATCTACATAAATGGAAAAACATGCCATGCTCATAGATGGGTAGACTCAACATTGTGAAAATGACAGTTCTACCCAAAGCAATTTACAAATACAATGCAATCCCAATCCAAATACCAACAAAATTCTTCAGAGAGATGGAAAAACTAATCATTAACTTTATGTGGAAAGGGAAAAAGCCCCAAATAAGTAAAGCACTATTGAAGAAGAAAGTAGGAGGACTCACACTACCTGACCTCAGAACCTACTATACAGCTACGGTAGTCAAAACAGCCTGGTACTCAATTGGCATAACACAGTTTATAAAGATAATGTTCTACATTCTACCCTGGTGAGTAGCGTCTGGGGTCTTCAAAGCCTGTGAGCAGCCATCTAAGATACTCCACTGGTCTCACCCCTTCAGGAGCAAGGGAGAATGAAGGAAACAAGATACAAGAGAAAGATTAGTCCAAAGGACTAATGGACCACAGCCACCACGGCCTCCACCAGACTGAGTCCAGTACAGCTAGATGGTGCCTGGCTACCACCACTGACTGCTCTGACTGGGATCCCAGCAGAGGTTCCCAGACAGAGCTGGAGAAAAATGTAGAACAAAATTCTAACTCACAAAAAAGACTAGCTTTACTGGCCTGACAGACTGGAGAAACCCCAAGAGTATGGGCCCCACACACCCTTTTAGCACAGTAATGAAGTCACTCCTGAGGTTCACCATTCAGTCAAAGATTAGGCAGCCCCATGAAACAAAATGAGACTAATAGAGCACAAGGGGCAAGGACTAGAAGGCAGGAGGGGAAGGAAATCTGGTAATAGGGATCCCAAGGTTGAGAAGGGACAGCGTTGACATGTCGTGGGGTGGTTAACCATTATCATAAAACAGTACGTATACTGTTTAATGAGAAACTATGTGTTCTGTAAACCTTCATCTAAAGTACAATAAAATAAAAGATTACAGCCAAGAAAAAGAAAATAGCCTGGTACTGGTACAACAACAGATACATTAACCAATGGAAAAGAATTGAGCACCCAGATGTAAGTCCATCCACTTACAGTCACCTGATCTTTGACAAGGGCCCAAAGTCCATCAAATGGGGAAAAGACAGTCTTTTTAACAAACGGTGCCAGCGAAACTGGATATCCATCTGCAAAAAAATTAAACAGGACCCATACCTCACAGCATGCACCAAAACTAATTCAAAATGTATCAAAGACCTAAATATAAAGCCAAAAACTATAAAGTTTATAGAAGAAAAAATAGGACCAATGCTACAGGCCCTAATACATGGCCTTAACAAGATACAAACCATAACTATCAACACACAAACTCCAGAAGATAAGCTAGATAACTGGGATCTTCTAAAAATCAAACACCTATGCTCTTCAAAAGACTTCACCAAAAGAGTAAAAGAGAACCTACAGACTGGGAAAAAATTTTTGGACATTACAAGTCAGACAAAGGTCTAATCTCTATAATCTACAAGAAAACCCAACACCTCTACAACAAAAAGACAATTCTATTCAAATATGGGAAAAGAAAATGAACAGACACTTCACCACAGAAGACATTCAAGTAACCAGCAGACACGTGAGGAAATGCTAGGGGTTGTTAACCATTGTCATAGGGCAATATGTGTAGTAACTGTTTAATGAGAAGCTATTGTTCTATAAACCTTCATCTAAAGTGAGAATAGCAGCACAACTGGAAGAACATAATTGACGTCACTGAATTGTACACGTAGAAAATTTTGAAATGGTGTATCTTTGGCTATGTATATTTTCATCAAAAAAAAAAAAAAAGGTCCTCCAAGGCTGAGAAGGGAGAGTGTTGACATGTCATGAGGTTGTTAACCAATATCATAAAACAATGTGTGTACTGTTTAATGAGAAACTATTTGTTCTGTAAACTTTCACCTTTATAAAGTACAATTTAAAAAAATTTAAAAAAAGACTATCACAGTGTTACTAGACCCTACACTGTCCAGATGGACATTCCACTTCCTCAACGACTATCTCCAAATATGGTGTCTAGGACTGAAAATTTCTCAGTACTACACTATTAATGCAGCCTAATATTTCCTTAGCTTGGTTGTAGTTACATTGTAATTAATACTCAATATTTATTAAATGACAGTATGTGTTCAAACCAAAAACCAAACCCATTGCCATCAAGTCCATTCCAACTCATAGCAACCCTATGGGACAGAGTAGCACTGCCCCATAAGGGTATCCAAGGCTGCAATCTTTACAAAAGCAGACTGCCACATCTTTCTCCTGCAGTACGGCTGGTTATACCTATATTAAAGAGTCAAAAAAATTAACTGTTAGGAAAAATAACAAAAAGTCTGACATCAGTGTGGAAGATGATTGGAGAAAGGCAAGACCAAAGTGAGGTAAAACATAAGACTGGCAATCATCTAGTTAAGAAATCATGAGGGAGGCATCATGTATGAAGAGAAGAAATAAACTGAAGACCTATTTAGAAGGTAGAATTAGTAAGACACAGAGATTGGTGTGGAGAAGGGGATGGAATCTTAATTACCTCCCAGGTTTCTGGCTTGGAAACCTGAATAGATGATGGTGCCATTGATCAATACAAAGAACTGTTCAGAAGCAGGCAGGACTTTTTGGAGGATGGTGAGCAGGGGTTCAACAGAAATAATGAGTTCTATTTGTAACACTGAAACATCTAACAGACACTCAGGTAAAGATATCCAGGGTAATACTGATAATACAGGTCTATAGCTCCAAAGAAAGGCCAGGTTAGAGATACTAAATGAATAGTTTCTTTTATAAGGATCAGCACAAAGTTGGTTCTTACAAAGCACAGGTGAAAGATGTCCCAAATGTCCAACTTTTCCAAGCTGCTATACCAATCCATCATCTCTAACATCAGCTACCCCCTCTCCCCTCAGTACTCTCCCTCCCGTCTTTGGGTTCCAGAATTCACTGCAACGTATCACAGAACTCACAAGCCATATCAAGGAAATGGCTCATGCAGTCGTGGAGGCTGGCAAGTGCCAAATCCAGGGGTCAGGCTTAGGCTTCTCCTGATCCAGATAGCTGCATGTGGCTGCAGGGGCTGACAAACCCAAACTGGCAGGTCAGACCACAGGCTGCTGGCTCACAAGGCTGCAGAAGCTGGCAAATCAGATCAGACAATAGGCCACCAGCCCATGGGATGTGGAGGCCTGTGAAGCCCAGAATTGACAGGTCAGACAGAAGGCCTTTGGCTCAAGTCCCAAAAACCAGAGGCCAGACGATCGTGAAACCGACTTGGGATGGAGATGCAGAGTCAGAAGGCACTTTCTTACTTTCTGCCATTGCAAGATGTTTGAGGCTCATTTTCTAGATTTCATGTCTCAGTCCTAC
Source organism: Dugong dugon (assembly GCA_030035585.1). Taxonomy (NCBI): domain Eukaryota; kingdom Metazoa; phylum Chordata; class Mammalia; order Sirenia; family Dugongidae; genus Dugong; species Dugong dugon. The sequence goes on from CM057460.1 coordinate 46,453,336, forward strand.
AATCAGCTATTTCTCCAAGGAGCCTTGGTTCTTTTTATTGGAAAATAGTATTAGAAACAAATAACTGGGTGCTATTTGTGTATACTGCCCCAGGGTTGTATTCTTTCACCATACTTATTCAATCTGTATGCTGAGCAAATAATACGAGATGGTAGACTATATAAAGAAAAATGAAGCATCAGAGTTGGAGGAAGAATCATTTACAACCTTCATTATGCAGATGACACAACCTTGCTTACTGAAAGTGAAGAGGACTTGAAGCACTTACTGATGAAGATCAAAGACCACAGCCTTCATTATGGATTACACCTCAACGTAAAGATACCAAAAACCCTCACAACTGGACCGATAAAATACTGAAGTTGTCAAGGACTTCATTTTACTTGGATACACAGTAAATACCCATGGAAGCAGCAGTCAAGAAATGAGACAATGCACTGCATTGGGCAAATCTGCTGCAAGAGACCTCTTCAAAGTGTTAATTGTTGTTGTTAGGTGCTGTCGAGTCAGTTCTGACTCATAGCGACCCTATGCACAACAGAACGAAACACTGCCTGGTCCTGTGCCATCCTCACGATCATTGTTATGCTTGAGCCCATTGTTTCAGTCACCGTGTCAATCTGTTTCATTGAGGATCTTCCTCGTTTTTTGCTGACCTTCTATTTTAACACACACGATGTCCTTCTCCAAGAACTAATCTGACCTGATAACATGTCCAAAGTAGGTGTCTCAGTCATCTAGTGCTTTCCTCAATAATAAATTCTATAAGAAATATATAGAGTACAACCAGAAAATGGCACTCTCAGCAGAAGCACCATGCTATCCCTCCACAGTAAAGATCCGAAAAACTAAGCCGAACAGAGAAAACAACAATCCTGAAACCCTAAAACATCAAATGAAGAGATAAAGAACTCAGCCAAGCACCAAATGGAGTGAGAAAACTGACAGAGAACGCAGAGCGAGGAGAGATTCATACAGAGGTCCCCTACTAGCTAATGGAGCGTGGATCTGCCATCTTGGACTCCTATCGGAGACCGGCAAACAGGAGATACGAGAAAGCAGCTTCACGGAGCTTCCAGTGGGAGACAAAACAACCGGTAATCTGCGATATACGCTTTCCCACCCCACACCCTTCTTCACCCCCACTTGGCCTCCTCTGCTTCCCACGGCCACAATCTATTGTCCGGGAAACAGCAGCTGCTTGGATTCCACACACCTGAACGGACCGCTCTGCGAGTGCCATTTGTTGGCTGCTGGTGTTGGTTTTTTCTGCTTCTTTCGATTTCTTCCTTACCTCTCACCACCTTCCCCTCCTTTCGCTCAAATACGTGGCTCCAAGTGCCATCATTGCTTCTTCCTGACGGGCTGCAGAGCACCGTTAATTTGTGATATACGCTTTCCCACTCCCTACTGTTCTTCACCCACACTCGGCCCCCTCTACTTCCCGTGGACACAGTCTCTTGTCCGAGAAATGCTGGCTGATTGGGTTCCACACGCCCGAACGGGCCGGCTCTCTCAATACCATTTGTTGGCTGCTGGTGTTCCTTTTTTTTCTGCTTCTTTTGATTTCTTCCTTACCTCTCACCACCTCCCCTTCCTTTTGCTCAAATACCTGGCTCTGTGCGCCATCTTTGCTTCTACCTGAGGGGCGGTGGAGCTCAGTTCGAGCGTGGAGCTGCTTCCCAGTCTGGGCTGCCGCGCTGGTGGGATCCCGGGGCTTTTGTTCGTTTGTTTGTTTTGAATTGTTTGTTTGTTTTCTTATCCTTTTCAGTTGGGAGCCTGTTCTGGCCAAGCGGTGCTGCGTAGCAAGCAACTACCCCCTCGGCTTGTGCAGAGGCGCAGAGGGATCCCTGAGAGCATTTCATTTTTCATTGGTTTTTTTTCTCTTTTTTTTTCCTGTTTTTTGGGAGGCTTTTCTTATTCTTTTTTTTTTTAATTTGTTTTGTTTTATTTTCCCTTTTTGTCTTTCTTCATTACTAAGTTTCTCATCTATCTATATCCCTTCTCTTTCTGTTCCCTGAATACCTGGCATTGTATACCTCTAGGCCTTCAGCCAGGTTGCACTGCAACACCTGAGAGCGACTTCCCCAGACATCATAGCTGCACCGGTGGGATCCCTGGGAACTTTTCAGTTCTTTCACCTTTCCGATTTTTATTTATTCATTCTTTTCTTTTCATTCTTTCCTCTTCCCAGTTCTGTTTTTCTCCATTTCGTAGTCTCTCATCACTCCAATGGCAAGCTCCCCTAGCATGTTTTTTTGTTTGTTTTATGTTTTTGGCTCCTCTCTCCTCTCTCCCATATCCATCTTAACTCCACACATAACAATCTCCCTGCTACATTCCTGCCTACCTACACCGTGTGCTTAACATCACACCACCAAGCAGCACAGGCACGGCCTACTGGAACCTGCCCTGCAATGATTACCGAACCACCCTAGTGGCTGTAGTAAGTGCCACAAACAACCCGTCCCAGTAATTCCTCTTGATCTAGACCTGCCCTGCCGTACCATATCTGAGTGACTGACTCTGTCAATTGGAGAAGGAGGCGAAAAGTATTGTGCCCCCAGGCAAGCAAACAGCAAAGAACACACAGTCTGCCTGCTAAGACATAGTCAAATTAAAAAAAGGCGGGGGGGGGGGGATGAAACAAACAAATCTACAATCAATAAATGGGAAAAATAACTACTGAATGCCCTAAAGACAGCAGACAATATCAAAACATTTACAAAAACAGGACAGGATGGTTCCAGTAGGCGTCCAAAATAAAACACCAGATGACTCTCCAGTGGAATAAAATGCACTAGAACTACCTGATTGGAAATTCAAATCTCTAATACTCAGAAATCTCCTAGAGCTGAGGCAAAAAGCTGACAAACATGAGGAAAAAATAGACAAATTCATGGAAAATACAGACAAAAATTTGGAAGAATTAAGGAAAATAATGCAGGAACAAAATGCCAAAATAAATTCACAACTAGAAATTATACAAATACAACAGTTAGAAATCCAAAAGATAAACAACAAGATTTCAGAAATGGACGGTGTCATAAAAGGGCTGAGAAGCAGATCTGAAACGGTGGAAGACAGGATCAGTGGAATTGAAGACAAACACTTGGATACAATTCTGTTTCAGGAAAACTCAGAAAAAAGAACAAAGAAAAATAAAGAGACCCTGAGAGGCATGTAGGATACAATCAAAAGTAAAAATCTGCAAGTGATCGGAATTCCAGAATGGGGAGAAAACAGAAAACACAGAGAGGATCATTGAGGAACTGCTGACAGAAAACTTCCCCAATATCATGAAAGTGAAAAGCTGGCCATCCAAGAAGTTCAACGAACCCCATATAGGAGAGACCCCAAAGATAATCACCAAGGCATATCATAATCACACTCGCCAAAACCAAAGACAAACAAAGAATCCTGAGAGCAGCTCGTGAAAAACAAGAAGTCACGTACAGAGAAGAAACAATAAGACTAAGCTCAGATTATTCGGCACAAACCATGCAGGTGAGAAGGCAATGGGATGACATATATAAAATCTTGAAAGAAAAACACTGCCAGCCAAGAATAATATATCCTGCAAAACTCTCGTTCAAATTTGATGGTGAAATTAGGTCATTTCCAGATAAACAGAAATTAAGGGAATATGTAAAAGTCAAACCAAACTTACAAGAATTATTAAAAGGAGTTCTTCTATCTCAGGACAAACAGCTTTGGCTCACAGGCAGTATCTAGGACGTAGGATCGTACCAGCCAGATACCAATCTAGGAAATGAACTCTCGAAGACTGTCCAAAACCAAAAGAAATACAACAGGGAATCAGAGCAGTTAATCAGTAAATGACAACAACATCAAAACAATAAAAGAGGGTATAAACGGCATAGGTATAGAACCCTTCTAATGGAGAGGAAGGCAAGGCAATACCAAGTAATGTTAGACTGCTTCAAACTTAAAAAGATAAGGGTAAAATTCATGGTAACCACAAAGAAAGCTAACAAAACTACTCATGAAAAAAGAGGAAAAACATAAGGTCTCAGCAAAAACAAAATGTACAAAAACAAAACATATGAAAAAAGAATCGACAAACAAAAGTAACTCAGCACAAGAGAGTAAGAAGAACAAAGGAAACTTCAGCACCACAAAAAAAAGCACTACAAAATGACAGCAACAATCTCACTTCTATCAATAATTACACTGAATATAAATTGACTCAATGCACCCATAAAGAGACGGAGAGTGACAGAATGGATAAGAAAACAGGATCCATCAATATGCTGTCTACAAGAGACACCCCTTAGAAACAAAAATGTGAACTTATTAAAAGTGAAAATTGGAAAAAAATATATCAAGCTAACAACTACCAAAAAACAGCAGGAGTGGCAATTCTAATCTCAGATAAAATAGACTTTAAAACAAATTCTACCATAAAAGACGAAGAAGGACTGTATATAATGATTAAGGGGACGATCCATCATGAAGACATAACCATAATAAACATCTATGCACCCAATGACAGGGCTCCAAAATACATAAAACAAACTCTAACAACACTGAAAAGAGAAATTGACAGTTGCACAATAATAGTAGGACACTTCAACACACCACTCTCAGTAAAGCACAGAACAACTAAGAAGAGACTCAGCAAAGATACAGAAGACCTAAAGGGCACAATCAACCAACTTGACCTCATAGACATATATAGAACACTCCATCCAATCACTGCAAAGTACACATTCTTTTCCAATGCACATGGAACGTTCTCCAGAATAGACCACATCTTAGGCCACAGAGCAATCCTCAACAAGATCCAAAACGTTGAGATAATTCAAAGTATCTTCTCTGACCACAGTGCCATCAAGGTAGAAATTAACACTAGAAAGAGCAAGCAAAAAAAAATCAATTATATGAAAACTTAATAATACCCTGATTACACATCACTGGGTAATAGAAGAAATCAGAGATGGAATCAAAAAGTTCCTAGAATCAAATGTGAATGAAAACACATCATACCAAAACCTTTGAGACACAGCAAACGCAGTCTTCAGAGGACAATTTATAACAATAGATGCACCTATCAAAAAAGAAGAAAGGGACAAAATCAAAACATTAACTGCAGAACTCAAAAAAGTAGGAAAAGAACAGCAAAAAAAGCCCACAACCACCAGAAGAAAGGAAATAGTAAAGATGAGAGCAGAAATAAATGAAATAGAGAACAGAAAAACAATAGAAAGAATCAACAAAACCAAAAGTTGGCTCTTTGAAAGAATCAACAGAATCGACAAACCACTGGCCAGACTGACAAAAGAAAAACAGGAGAGGACACAAATAACCCAAATAAGAATTGAAATGGGGGACATTACAACAGACACAACTGAAATAAAAAGGATTATCACAGAATATTATGAAAAAGTGTACTCCAACAAATTTGAAAACCTAGAGGAAATGGATAAATTTCTAGAAACACATGGCCTACCCAAACTACAACAAAGTGATGTTGAAAATCTGAACAGGCCCATAACAAGGGAAGATATTGAAAAGGTAATAAAAAAAAACTCCCAACCAAAAAAAGCCCTGGCTCAGATGGCTTCACTGGAGAATTCTACAAAAGATTTACAGAAGAGCTTGTACCAGTACTGCTCAAGCTATTTCAGAGCGTAGAAGTGGAAGTAACACTTCCAAATTCATTCAGTGAAGCCAGCATAACGCTGATACCAAAACCAGGCAAAGACATCACAAAAAAAGAAAATTACAGACCAATATCTCTCATGAAAATAGATGCAAAAATTCTGAACAAAATTCTATCTAATGGAATTCAGCATCGTATCCAAAAAATAATACACCACGACCAGGGAGGATTCATACCAGAATTGCAGGGATGATTCAACATTAGAAAATCAATCAACGTAATCCACCACATAAATAAAAGGAAAGAAAAGAATCACATGATCATCTCAGTTGATGCAGAAATGGCATTTGACAAAGTCCAACACCCATTCCTGATAAAAACTCCCAATAAAGTAGTTATAGAAGGGAACTTTCTCAACATAATAAAGGGCATCTATGCAAAACCAATGGCCAACATCATTCTTAATGGAGAGAGGCTGAAAACATTCCCCTTGAAGACAGGAACAAGACAGGGATGCCCTTTATCACCACTCCTATTTAACATTGTGCTGGAAGTTCTAGCTACAGCAATAAGGCAAGAAAAAGAAATAAAGGGCATCCAAATTGGTAATGAAGAAGTTAAACTGTTCCTGTTTGCAGATGATATGATAGTATACATAGAAAACCCTAAAGACTCCATGAGAAATCTACTGGAACTAATAGAAAGATTCAGCAGAGTAGCAGGATATAAGATAAACATTCAAAAATCAATTGGATTCCTATACATCAATCAGGAGAATGATGAAAAGGAAATCAGGAAAACAATACCATTTATAATAGCCCCTAAAAAGATAAAATACTTAGGAATAATCTGACCAGGGATGTAAAAGACCTATACAAAGAAAACTACAAAAAACTACTGCATGAAATCTAAAGGGATCTACATAAATGGACAAACATACCATGCTCATGGATAGGAAGACTCAACATTGTGAAAATGACAATTCTACCCAAAGCAATTTACAAATACAACGCAATCTCGATCCAAATACCAACAGCATTATTCAAAGAGATGGAAGAACTAATCATTAACTTTATATGGAAAGGGAAGAAGCCCAGAATAAGTAAAGCACTACTGAAGAAAAAGAATAAAGTTGGAGGACTTCAGAACCTACTATACAGCTACAGTAGTCAAAACAGCCTGGTACTGGTAGAATGACAGATACATTGACCAATGGAACGGAATTGAGAACCCAGAAGTAAATCCATCCGCCTACGGTTACCTGATCTTCGACAAGGGCCCAAAATCCATCAAATGGGGAAAAGACAGTCTTTTTAACAAATGGTGCTGGCAAAACTGGATATCCATCTGCAAAAAAATGAAACAGGACCCATACCTCATGCTGTATACAAAACTACTTCAAAATGGATCAAAGACCTGAATATAAAGCCAAAAACTATAAAGGTCATAGATGAAAAAATAGGACCAACACTACAGGCCTTAATACACGGCATTAACAGGATACAAACCATAACCATCAACGCACAAACGCCAATAGATAAGCTAGATAACTGGGATCTTCTAAAAATCAAACACCTATGCTCTTCAAAAGAGTTCACCAAAAGACTAAAAAGAGAACCTAGAGACTGGGAAAAAATTTTTGGACAGTACAAGTCAGACAAAGGTCAAATCTGCATAATCTACAAGAAAATCCAACACCTCTGCTACAAAAAGACAAATAATCCTATTAAAAAATGGGCAAAGGAAATAAACAGACACTTCACCAAAGAAGACATTCAAATGACCAACAGACACATGAGGAAATGCTCACGATCACTAGCCATTAGAGAAATGCAAATTAAAACCACAATGAGATACCATCTCACCCTGGCATTACTGGCACGAATCAAAAACACTGAAAATAGCAAATGTTGGAGGGGCTGCGGGGAGATTGGAACTCTTATGCACTGCTGGTGGGAATGCAAAATGATACAACCATTTTGGAAAATGATATGGTGCTTCCTCAGAAAGCTAGAAATAGGCATACCATTCGATCCGGCAATCCCACTCCTAGGAATATATCCTAGAGAAATAAGAGTCATCACTCGAATAGACATATGCACACCTATGTTCATGGCAGCATTGTTCACAATAGCAAAACAATGGAAACAACCTAGATGTCCATCAACAGATGAATGGATAAACAAACTATGGTACATACACACAGTGGAGTACTATGCAACGAGAAAGAACAACGATGAATCTGTGAACTATCTCATAACATGGATGAAACTGGATGTCATTATGCTGAGTGAAATAAGTCAATCACAAAAGGACAAATATTGTATGAGACCTCTATTATAAAAACCCATGAAAAAGTTCACACACTAAATGTAACAATCTTTGTTGGTTACCAGGGATGGGAGGGGTGGGGGGGAAATACTAAATAAGGAATAGATAAGTGCTATCTTGGGTGAAGGGTGAGACAGTACACAATACAGGGGAAACTAGCACAACTTGGACAAGGAAAGGTCATGGAAGCCCCATAGACACATCCAAACTCCCTGAGGGACTTAATTGCTGGGCGGAGGGCTGTGGGGACCATGGTCTCGAGAAACATCTAGCTCAATTGGCATAACACAGTTTATAAAGACAATGTTCTACATTCTACCTTGGTGAGTAGTGCCTGGGGTCTTAAAAGCCTGTGAGCGGCCATCTAAGATACTCCACTGGTCTCATCGCTTCAGGCCAAGGGAGAATGAAGAAAACAGGGTACAAGGAAAAGATCAGTCCAAAGGACTAACTGTCCACAGCTAGCAAGACCTCCACTGGACTGAGTCCAGTACAGCTAGATGGTGCCCGGCTACCACCACTGACTGCTCTGACCAGGATCACAACAGAGGGCTCTGGACAGAGCTGGAGAAGGATGTAGAACATAATTCTAACTCACAAAAAAAAAGGACCAGATTTACTGGCCTAAAGGAGACTGGAGAAACCCGGAGAGTATGGCCCCCAGACACCCTTTTAGCTCAATGGTGAAGTTATCTCCAAGATTCACTGTTCAGCCTGGGAGTGGACAGCCCCGTAAAACCAAATGGGACTAATGAGGTACAGTAGTCCAGTGACAAGGGCCAGATGGCAGAAGGGAACAAGGAAGCTGGTGATAGTGAACGCAAGGTTGAGTAAGGATATTGTTGATGTGTTGTGAGATTGTTAACCATTGTCATAGGGCAACATGTGTAGTAACTGTTAAATGAGAAACTGTTTTGTTCTGTAAGCCTTCATCTTAAGTGAGAATAGCAGCACAATTGGAAGAGAGTAGTTAATATCATTTAACTGTGCATGTAGAAATTTTTGAAATAGTGTACTTTGGCTATGTTTGTTTTCACCAAAACAAAAGGTTGAGAAGTTAGAGGGTTGACATGTTGTGGGGTTGTTAACCAATGTCCTAAAACAATATGTGTACTACTGTTTCATGAGAAACTATTAGTTCTGTAAGCCTTCACCTGAAGTACAATAAAAAAGAAAAAGAAATATATAAAGACCTGATTTTTTTTCCACTAAGGAGTTTTAATCTTTACATATGTAATCAGTACATGAAATTACTAATTTAATTATAGCCTTTGTATGTACTATTTATCATACATAGAATAAAACACAGTTAAATTCAAATACATTGTGAAATGTATAGGACTTTTAATTTCAGAAATTAAGTTAGTTGTATATGAGAATTTTACTTTTTCTCTTAGGAATTTGTTCTAAGTAAAATATATTTTATTTTTACTGAAATAGGCCTACCAAACCAAACCAAACCCAATGCTGTGAAGTGATTCCTATTTATAGCGACCCCACCGGGTTTCCAGGACTGTAAATCTCTATGGAAGCAGACTGCCACATCTTTCTCCCAAGGAGCAGCTTGTGGTTTTGGAAATGCTGACTTTTTGGTTAGCAGTCATGTGCCTTAACCACTGTGCCACCAGCGCTCCTGAAATAGACCTAGATTAGATTAAATACATGAAATTTTACCACAAAGGATCTTCTAGGTACTTTATTGGATTGTATTTATCTAAAACTTTTTCTCTTTAGTATAGTCTCAATCACTATGAAATATAACTTTTTTAAAAATTAGTTTAGTTTTGTTTCACAAGAAAACTGACAGGGGGTGGGTGATTATGAACTCTATATCCCACACAGGCTTTTTTTTTTTTACTGCAGAAAATATGTGAAGTTTAATTTCCTTAATTTTAGGGACTTTTAGGAATTTTCAATTTATATAAGTGCTTGCTTAACTCGAAACCAAGCAGAAAAACATTCTCAAAGGAATATTATAATCTAATTGGATAATACCATCTGGAGGTTGGAAAATAGTATACTTTTATACCCCTATCTTTTGCACTGCTGTTTCCTTCGGTGTTGATTGTGGATCCAAGTAAAATGAAATCATTGAGAAGTTCAATATTTTCTCTGTTTATCATGATATTGCTTACTGGTCCAGCTGTGAGGATTTTTGGTTTCTTTAAATTGAGGTATCATCCATACTGAAGGCTGTGGTCTTCGATCTTCATCAAAAGTGCTTCATGTCCAGCCAGCATAACGCTGATACCAAAACCAGGCAAAGACATCACAAAAAAAGAAAATTATAGACCAATATCTCTCATGAATATAGATGCAAAAATTCTGAACAAAATTTTAGCCAATAGAATTCAGTATCATATCAAAAAAATAATACACCACGACCAAGTAGGATTCATACCAGGTATGCAAGGATGGTTTAACATTAGAAAATCCATCAACGTAATCCACCACATAAATAAAAGGAAAGAAAAAAATCACATGATTATCTCAATTGATGCAGAAAAGGCATTTGACAAAGTCCAACACCCATTCCTGATAAAAGCTCTCAATAAAATAGGTATAGAAGGGAAATTTCTCAACATCATAAAGGGCATCTATGCAAAACCAACAGCCAACATCATTCTTAATGGAGAAAGGCTGAAAACATTCCCCCTGAAAACAGGAACAAGACAAGGATGCCCTTTATCACCACTCCTATTTAACATTGTGCTGGAAGTTCTCGCTAGAGCAGTAAGGCAAGAGAAAGAAAGGGCATCCAAATTGGTAATGAAGAAGTTAAACTCTCCCTGTTTGCAGATGATATGATACTATACATAGAAAACCCTAAAGACTCTACGAGAAATTTACTGGAACTAATAGAAAGATTCAGCAGAGTAGCAGGATACAAGATAAACATTCAAAAATCAGTTGGATTCCTATACACCAGTAAAGAGAACGATGAAAAGGAGATCAGGAAATCAATACCATTTTCAATAGCCCCTAAAAAGATAAAATACTTGGGAATAAATCTGACCAGGAATATAAAAGACCTATACAAAGAAAACTACAAAACACTGCTGCATGAAACCCAAAGGGATCTACATAAATGGAAAAACATACCATGCTCATGGATAGGCAGACTCAACATTGTGAAAATGGCAATTCTACCTAAAGCAATTTACAAATACAATGCAATTCCGATACAAATACCAACAGCATTCTTCAAAGAGATGGAAAAACTAATTATTAACTTTATATGGAAAGGGAAGAAACCCCGAATAAGTAAAGCACTACTGAAGAAGAAGAATAAAGTTGGAGGACTCACACTACCTGACTTGAGAACCTACTATACAGCTACAGTACTCAAAACAGCCTGGTACTGGTACAACAACAGAGACATTGACCAATGGAACAGAATTGAGAACTCAGATGTAAATCCATCCACCTACGGTCACCTGATTTTTGACAAGGGCCCAAAATACATCAAATGGGGAAAAGACAGTCTTTTTAACAAATGGTGCTGGCAAAACTGGATATCCATTTGTAGAAAAATGAAACAGGACCCATACCTCACACCATATACAAAAACTACTTCAAAATGGATCAAAGACCTGAATATAAAGCCTCAAACTATAAAATTCATAGAAGAAAAAATAGGACCAACACTTCAGACCTTAATACATGGCATTAACAGGATACAAACCATAAACATCAACACAAAAAACCCAACAGATAAACTAGATAATTGGGATCTTCTAAAAATCAAACATCTATGCTCTTCAAAAGATTTCACCAAAAGAGTTAAAAGAGAACCTACAGACTGGGAAAAAATTTTTGGACAGTACAAGTCAGACAAAGGTCTAATCTCCATAATCTACAAGAAAATCCAACACCTCTACAACAAAAAGACAACCAATCCTATCAAAAAATGGGCAAAGGAAATGAACAGACACTTCACCAAGGAAGACATTCAAATGGCCAACAGACACATGAGGAAATGCTCGCGATCACTAGCCATTAGAGAAATGCAAATTAAAACCACAATGAGATACCATCTCACCCCGGCATTACTGGCACGAATCAAAAACACTGGAAATAACAAATGTTGGAGGGGCTGCGGGGAGACGGGAACTCTTATACACTGCTGGTGGGAATGCAAAATGATACAGCCATTTTGGAAAATGATATGGCGTTTCCTCAGAAAGCTAGAAATAGACGTACCATTCGATCCAGCAATCCCACTCCTAGGAATATATTCTAGAGAAATAAGAGTCATCACTCGAATAGACACATGCACACCTATGTTCATGGCAGCATTATTCACAATAGCAAAACGATGGAAACAACCTCGATGTCCATCAACAGACGAATGGATACACAAACTATGGTACATACACACAATGGAGTACTATGCAACGAGAAAGAACAATGAATCGGTGAACCATCTCATAACATGGATGAAACTGGAGGACATCATGCTGAGTGAAATAAGTCAATCACAAAAGGACAAATATTGTATGAGACCTCTATTGTAAAAACCCATGAAAAAATTCACATGCAAAATGTAACAATCCTTGTTGGTTACCAGGGATGGGAGGGGGGGGGGATACTAAATAGGTAATAGGTAAGTGGTAACTTGGGTGAGAGATGAGATAGTACATAGTACAGCGGAAACTAACACAACCTGCACAAGGAAAGGTCATGAAGGCCCTATAGACACATCCAAACCCCCCGAGGGACTGAGTTGTTGGACGGAGGGCTCTGGGGACCATGATCTCGGGGAACATCTAGCTCAATTGGCATGACACTACTTATAAAGATAATGCTCTACATTCTACCTTGGTGAGTAGTGTCTGGGGTCTTAAAAGCCTATGAGCGGCCATCTAAGATACTCCACTGATCTCATCCCTTCGGGAACAAGGGAGAATGAAGAGAACAGGATACAAGGAAAAGATTAGTCCGAAGGACTAATGGTCCACAGCTACCAAGGCCTCCACGGGACTGAGCCCAGTACAGCTGGATGGTGCCCGGCTACCACCAATGACTCCTTTGACCAGGATCACAACAGAGGGTTCTGGGCAGAGCTGGAGTAGGATGTAGAGCATAATTTTAACTCCCAAAAAAAAAAAATAAAGAAGACCAGATATACTGGCCTAAAGAATACTAGAGAAACCTCGAGAGTGTGGCCCCCAGACACCCTTTCAGCTCAGAGGGGAAGTTACCTTCAAGGTTCGATGTTAAGCCTGGGAATGGACACCCCAGTAAAACTAAATGGGACTAACGATGTACAGGAGTCCGGTGACAAGGGCCAGAAGGCAGAGGGAGAGTAGGAAACTGATGATAAGGAACACAAATTGAATAAGGACACTGTCGATGTATTGTGAGATTGTTGACCACTGCTATAGGGCAACATTTGTAGTAACTATTAAATGGGAGGCTGTTTTGTCCTGTAAGCCTTCATCTTGGGCGAGAATGGCAGCACAATTGGAAGAGCATAGTCAATATCACTTAAATGTGTAAGTAAAAAGTTTTGAAATGGTGTTTAAATAAAATAAGAATAAATAAATAAATAAATAAATAAACAAATGAGACTAAAGAGGTACAATAGTCCACTGACAAGGTCCAGAAGACAGAAGGGGACAAGGAAGCCCCCTGGTGATAGGCAACACAAGGTGGAGTAAGGATATTCTTGATGTGCTGTGAGATTGTTAACCATTGTCATAGGGCAACATGTGTAGTAACTGTTAAATGAATAACTATTTTTTCTGTAAGCCTTCATCTTAAGTGAGAATAACAGCACAGTTGGAAGAGCGTAGTCAATGTCACTGAACTGTGAATGTAGAAATTTTTGAAACGGTGTATCTTTGGCCATCTGTAATTTTCATCAAAAAAAAAGGTTGAGAATTTAGAGGCTTAATACATTGTGGGGTTGTTAACCAATGTCAAAAAACAACATGTGTACTACTATTTCATGAGAAACTATTTGCTCTGTAAGCTTTCACCTGAAGTACAATAAAATATATATTAAAAAAAAAAAAAAAGTGCTTCATGTCCTCTTCATTTTCAGCAGGCAAGGTTGTGTCATCTGTGTATCGCAGGTTGTTAATGAGTCTTTCTCTAATCTTTATGCCACATTCTTCTTCGTATAGTCCAGCTTCCAGGATTATCTGCTCAGCATACAGATTGAATAAGTATGGTGAAAGGATATAACCCTAACATACACCTTTACTGGTTTTAAACCACACAATATCACCTTGTTCTTTTCAAACAACTGACTCTTGATCTATGCACAGATTTCTCATGAGCACAATTAAATGTTCTGAAATTCTCATTCTTCACAGTGTTATCCATGATTTGTTACAATGCTCATAGTCAGATGCCTTTGCATAGTCAACAAAACACAGGTAAACATCTTTCTGGTATTCTCTGCTTTCAACCAAGATCCATCTGACCTCAGCAGTGATATCCCTTGTTCCACGTCCTCTTCTGAATCTGGCTTGAATTTCTGGCAGTTCCCTGTCAATGTACTGCTGCAACCATTTTTTAATGATCTTCAACAAAATTTTATTTGCAAGTGATATTAGTGTTAGTGTTCGACAATTTCCACATTTCTTTTCTTAGTAATGGGCATGTGTATGAATCTCTTCCAGTTGGTTGACAAGGTAACTGTCTTCCAAATTTTTTGGCATAGATGAGTGAGTGCTTCCAGTGTTGTATCCATTTGTTAAACATCTCAATTGGTAGTCCATCAATTCCTGGAGCCACATGTGGTTAACCCATCTATTATGAATTGAATTGTGTTCCCCCAAAATATATATTGAAATCCTAACCAGTGTACCTGTAAATGTAACCCTGTTTGGAAATAGGATTTTTCTTCTGTTGTGTTAATGAGTCATACCAGAATAGTGTGGATCCTAAACCTAATCACTTCTAAGTTATAAAAAGAGCAAAATGGACACAGAGATGCTCATGGGGAAACAGGATACCAGGGAACACCAAGGAATGCCAAGAAACTCAAGGGGCTACCAACCAAAAACGACCACCCCCCAGAGCCATGCCCTGCATTTGGACTTCTAGCCTTCTGAACTGTGAGAAAAGAAATTCCTGTTCTTTAAAGCTACTCAGTGTGGTATTTCTGTTACAGTAGCACTAGGTAACTGAAACATCACCCTACCTAGATAATAAGAGTTGACTGTAATTTTGTTTTAAACATAACTTGGACTTATTCATGACCACTTTCCCCTTCTTCTCCTTCTTCCTCCTGTTTCATAGATGTATCCTCCATGCCTAGATCAGTGCCTGGAACATAGACAGTGTTCAATTTATATTTGTAGATAGAATGTTGTTTAAAAAATGTTTATGACTATCAGCCTCAGTGACTTGGTTTATATGAGCTTCACCTGAGAGATAAGCCACTGTCATTGTCTGATCAAATCACATTTCTGAGCCTATCGTGCTATAGAGTTAGTCTGTAGCATGTAGTATAGACCATCAACTGTGGTGAATTCACCAAGATACATGTTGTCTTATAGGTGCTGTCTGGTTGCTGCCCTTATCGAAATGATACCTATTATCAAGAAATGATACCTAAATAGTAACAGATTGCTAACATTTATTGAACTCTATGTGCCAGGCACTGTGCTGAGAACATTATATGTATCATCTCATTTTATTCTTGTAGCAACACTTAGCAATAAACAAAATTATGAGGTAGTAGCAACTTTTCTTACAATTGTACATGTAGAAACTGGGCTTAGACTAATTAACTGACCTATACACTAGTAACTTTTTTTCTTTTTCTTTTTCTATTGTTGTAGTTTAAATGAAGTTTACATTTTAAGTTAGTCTCCCATACAAAAATTTATACATACATTGTTATGTGACTCTAATTGCTCTCCCCATACTGTGATAGCATACTCCTCTTTTCCACCCGATTCCCCATGTCCATTCAACCAGCTCCTAACCCTCTCTGCCTTCCCATCTCACCTCCGGACAGAAGCTGCCCATTTAGTCACTTGTATCTACTTGAGCTAAGAGGCACACTCTTCATGAGTATCACTTTATGTCCCACAGTCCAGTCCAATCCCTGTCTGAAGAGTTGGCCTCAGAAATTATTTTAGTTCTGGGCTAATAGAGAATCCGGAGGCCATGCTTTCTGGGGTTTCTCCAGTCTCAGTCAGACCATTAAGTCTGGTCTTCTTACTAGAATTTAAGTTCTGCACCCCATGTTTCTCCTGCTTCATCAGGGACTCTCTGTTGTGTTCCCTGTCAGGGAAGTCATTGGTGGTAGCAGGGCACCATCTGGTCTCAGGCTGAGGAAGTCTCTGGTTTATGTGGCCCTTTGTGTCTCTTGGGCTATTACTTTCCTTGTGTCTTTGGTGTTCTTCATTCTCCTTTACTGCAGATGGTTGGGACCAATTGATGCATCTTAGATGGCTGCTTGTAAGCTTTTAAGACCCCAGACGCCACTCACCAAAGTAGGATGCAGAACATTTTCTTAGTCAGCTTTGTTATGCCAGTTGACCTAGTTGTCCCCTGAAAGCATGGTCCCCAGATCCCTACCCCTGCTACTCTGTCTCTCAAAGTGTTTGGTTGTATTCAGGAAACTTCTTAGCTTTGGTCGAGTTGTGCTGACTTCCCCTGTAGTGTGTGCTGTTCTTCCCTTCACCTGAGATAATACTTGTCTACTGTCTAGTTTACACTAGTAACTTTTGTGTTATAATTTTACCTGTAAGTTGTTTTTGTCAGTTGCCTGTCACAGCGGCGATGGTTGTCGGGATGGCAGAGACAGTAACCAAACACAACTCTTACAGAGAAGTGGGGCATGGAGGGTCACTCTGAGGAGTCAACCCCGGCTTCAGTTCCAGGAGTTTATTCATAGTCAATACAGCAAGCAGTGAAGCAAATAACAGAACAATGGGCTTTGGGTGCGGGCAAGGGAGAAGGAATTCAGGTAAACAAGCCAATCAGTAAAGGGACAATAGGTTTGGGAAAACAAGTCATGACAAGTCTCAACATGTTGGGGCCAAGTCTCAACATGCTGTGCAGCATAGAGGCCTGTGGGGGCTGCAGTTGTCAATAGTGCAGACATGTTTAAATGACATATATCCCCACATTTCCCCCCTTCTGTTTAGTTAATGAAATAAGAATCAAGAGGGTTTCCACTGGTCCAACAAGTGTCCGGTAGGATAAAGTAAAATTTTCTCTACGAGATAAAGTCTAAGATTATCTCAGCTACTGTCTCCACACCTCAGGGCCTGGTGACTTAGTGAGTCCTTGTGAGCCCAGCTACGGCTGGGGCACACTCCATATGTTTAAGGAGGAGAAGTAGCATAGCTATGAGTAACACCTGGACTTAGTCGCCTAGATGGCGGCCATAACAGGCTCTTTAAACTCACGGTGTTGGTTTTCCACCGGATACCATCTGGTTCTTCACCAGGTTACTAAGTAAGAGTGATGCTCTTATCAATTGCATAGCCGGAGTGAGCGGACTCAATGTGCCTTTTAGGTGTGTAAGACAATAGAGGATGATCTTATGAGGTTAATATAATCCTCTGCACTAGTAATATCCTGATTGTTGGACCCGTGGGTTTCCTCTGACTCTCATTTTATCAGGTAAACACTAACTTTTAACATCCACTGAAATTATTATTTTTAAAGGCTTAAAGATTTATAAAGGCTCAAAGATTCATTAACAATCAAACAAGCAATGATTTACACAGCTTCACTATTACTTGGAAGGGAATCACTAGGAAGGGCAATTTACACATCATAACAGATTTAACAATTGAACAAACACTGATTTACACAAATTTACTATCAATTGGAAAGGAATCATCTAACTTAGAAATCTATCTATACAGAAGCATCTAACTAGGAGAAGCAGAAAATACAGAGGAATTTACACATAACAAATTTTCATTGGGAACTTACTGGTTAACGAAATACAGGTAATTACTGATTATCAAAATAATAACATAGGAACGGCCTTCTTAAGAGGAGGTCTTTATTTTTCCCATCTCCTGTTTAGGTAACTGGTAGCGAATGGACCAGGCATAGAAGGCTGACTTCTGTTGGTGATGGGAGATCTTCAGGGAGTAGAGACATTGGATGACTATAAGGAGGCACAAGACTATTAAACATCCTATAGCAAAAAGGATCCAGACACGGAGATTGAGTCCAGAGAACCAATGTGTGGGATTGAGTCAGTAGGCAAAATCATTGTGTATTAAGTGTAGCCTTATTAGACTCTGATTGTAATCTCAAGAGCTGTTCTTGTAATTGAAATTGTAATTTTTGAATATCACCTTTCAATGGAGAAGTGAAGCTAGCCAGAAGATTATTTTTAACATCCTTCCAGGACTCATTATATGGAAGGGCTGTAACACAGAAGCGAGTGTATTCAGCATCACAGGTTAATTGAGAATGTTCCCATAGGGCTTCTTGTCATTCTCTAAGCCAGAGGACTGAGGCTTCTAAAGCACCCAGACGCTTGAGGATCTCTTGATCAATATGTGCCATAGTTTGCATTTCAGAAGTAACATTTTGCATATAAGTGTTAAACTGCTGGGCAGTCTGAATAGATTGGGAGAGAGCTACGGTGGCGGTAGCTGCCTTAGCGGCAATAGCAGTGGCTGTGATAATAGAGGCTGTGAGAATTCCAAGAAACCTTTTAGTTCATATTTTCTGTAATGCATTAGCAACCTGAGCGAGGGGGGAACTATCTTGCCAAGGGCGTGTAAGGTTAACGGGCAGCCAAAGGTGGCTTTTTTGTCGAAGAACGAATACAGAATTGATGTTAAGAGTGGAGACATTTTGCCTGGACAGACATGGAGTAATCCAAGTAAAGCCACTGGATAATGTTAATTGAAAAGAGGCATTTATTTTAATGATATCTGGAGGACTAGAAGTTATAGCAAAAATGTATGGTTGAGACGTGCATGTAAGCACAGAATCGTTACGGTCATGGATGGTCCATTGTAATTTGGGGAGTGGGTTCTTGGCATCCTTTGTCCCCCTCAGAAAGGTTCCTGAATGGAGAGTTGTTTCATAAAAAGGGAGACCTAATCGCCAAGAAAGGATTTTTAATGGGGAAAAATGAGTAGTTGAACAACGTAAGCAAAGAATGGGTCCAGCTAGGCCAGGGTTCCAGGACTTAGAATGTCCTAGGTAATGGTATGGGGTTGCCCACTGCCAAGTAGAGCGATTTGGTAATAAAATTAAATCTTGAGGGCCCCAATTTTCTAGTGAAATTTTGAAATGGAGAGAGTATGAAGAAAAGTTAGTAGTTCAACAAGTAACCCAAGTATTATCGATAGGGTCTGTATGAGATAGCTGTGGGTGTTGACATACAGGGATGGAAAGGGGTGAGTGAGTAATATAGGCACTGAACATGCTGTTAATGCCTATGGCTTTAACAAAAAATTGCTTAGAATAGGCTGGTTGCTTATAGGTGCCATTGTAGTAAATGTAATTCATATACCATTGTTCTAGTATAGGCACGCATGCAGAAGCAGTGCGTGGCTGGGTGGTGAAACACAAAGGAAGGGTGTCAGCATAGACTGTCCAATTTGTAGACAGTACAAACCATCCCTCTCCAGGGGAGTTAGTAAGTGGTTTGGAATAGGCCAAATATTGTCCCCCAGTAACAACAGTATCATTAGAGGAAAGAGGGGGCTCTGGTTCTTCCCAAGTAACTGGGTGGAAGACAGGGGGGCTAAGAACATGAGCCCAATAGGTGGTTGGGGCAGAGGTTGCTGGTATCTGAGAAAGGAGGAGGAGGAGAACACATACCAAAGTTAGGAACAGATTTTTAGGTGTAGGTGGGGCACCTGTAGTTGAAAGGATATGTTCGGCTTTTGAGGAGAGGGCTTTCAGACCTCCCCATGTTACCGGTATTGCAGAGCTCTGTTGTTCATTCTCCTTCCCCGGGGAAAGGGTGAGGATGTCAGTTGTGGCTCTCGAGTCAGATCAGATGGCGGCTCTGGCAGCTGCAGCAGGGGCGGTGGTGGCGGTTCCCAGCGGAAGGGTGGTGGCTGTCGCTGGGTCATGATATGGTTTTACTAATCGGGCTGGGATCCAAAGTGGACCTGTGGGAGACAAAACAGCCACATAGGCTCGCCCCCAGGTTAATAATTCTACAGGTCCTTGCCAGACAGAGGATTTTTAGGATCTTTATAGAGGACCTGTGTGCGAGGTCGGGTGTCAGGGGGGTAAAATTTCGTTCTGCAGTGGTACAACCATCTTTGGCAACCGATAAAAAGTTAAAAGTAAAGAGAGCTTTGGCAAGTCTTTCATTCTGGTCACATACTCTAGACCCGTCGTCTCCCCCCTTTTGTTTATTTAAGAGCTGTTTGAGAGTATATGGGCACATTCAATTATGGCTTGCCCTTGAGGGTTATAAGGAATGCCAGTGGAATGAAGAATATTCCAAGTGGCACAAAATTGTTGATATTTAGCTGAAGTATATGCAGGACCACTATCAGTTTTAAGAGCTTGGGGACATCCCATAGTCGTAATGGCTTGGGTGAAATGACGACAGGCATGAGTAGAACGTTCCCCAGAAAGGGCTGTGGCATAAAGAAACCCAGAACATGTATCTATGGACACATGGAGATACTTAAGTTTCCCAAAGGGAGGATAGTGTGTTACATCCATTTGCCACAATTGATTGGCTATTAGACCACGTAGGTTGACGCCAGCAGCAAAGGATGTGGGAGAAAAGCGTTGGCAGTCAGGCACAGGTGCGAACAATATGTTGTGCTTAAGGGAGATAGAAAATTGTTTTTGAAGTCCGCGTGCATTTTGATGAAAGAAATTATGAGAAGTTCGTGCATTAGAAAAGGCAGAGCCAGCAAGTAAATCGGCGCGAGAATTGCCGTCAGAAAGAGGCCCCGGCAAGGTTGTATGGGAGTGCACATGTACCACAAAAAAGGGAGATTTACGGTTATTAAGCAAGGTTTGAAGCCTTTTGAATAAAGTAAATAACTCATAATCGGGACTAAGTCGAAGAGTTATATCGCTAATATGTTGAATAGTGTGAAACGTAAGCAGAATCAGCAATTAAATTGAACAGCATTGATTTAAAAATTTCAACGGCAGCAACAGCTGCCGACAGCTCAGCACGCTGTGTAGTGGAAGCTTTTTGTGTAATGAAATGTTGCCAGGCACTGTCTGCTTGCTAAGTGACTGCTCCTTTTCCAGTTTTTCCTGATCCATCTATAAAGGTGGTAGGAGCATTAGCAAGAGGTGAAAGAGAGAGTATAGTAGAAAATTGTAAAGGAAGAAGCTATAGGGTAGAGAGTGGCTTTGAAATGGGATAAGAATAAATTACTTGCCCAGTAAAATCAGCCAAAGCGATCTGGAGCTCTTGAGAATTAAGAAGAACATGATCAAAAGCTGTTTTCATTACCCCAAAGTATATAAAATTAGGGTCAGAACCCAAAAGCTGTTGAGTGCGGGTGTGTCCTTGCATTAATAAGTTAATGCGCTAAGAGAAGCGTGTAAACAACTGTTACGGAGGGCGATAAGGAAGAAAAAGCCACTCAAGTGCTCCGAAGTCAGGAGTAAATTGACAGAGCACGCCTGTAAGACTATGAGGAGTGTTTAATAGGAGAAGGTAAACAGGATGATTTATCTGTAAACGAGTCAAAAATTTTTCTTTAATGGCTTGGTTAACAAGTGTTAATTCATGGCGTGCCTGGGGAGAGAGTGTCCTCATAGAGGTTAGAGCAGGGTCACCCTTAAGGGTCTCAAATAAGTGGGCTAGTTGAGAGGTTGTTATGCTGAGTGAAGGTCTCAGCCAATTAATATGACCAAGGATCTTTTGGAGGTCATTTAGAGTTAAAGCCTTGGGAATTATAATTTCCAGTGTTTTACGGCGAACGATATGGGTGTCAAGATAGTATCCCAGATACTGCCACAGGGTGAAAGACTGAACCTTTTCCGGGGCTACCTGTAAGCCAAAACCTTGTAATGCGTGTTGAACAGAGACAAGAAGCGAATCAAGTTGTTCTGGTCTGGGATGGGCTAGGAGAATGTCGTCCATATAATGATATATAAGACATGAGGGAAAGGCCCTTCAGACTGGCTTAAGAGCCTTATCAACGTAATATTAACAGATAGTTGGACTATTGACCATGCCCTGTGGGAGAACAGTCCACTCATAACGCTGCATAGGATGACAATTATTCATAGAAGGAACTGAGAAGGCAAATTTAGCACAATCATCGGGATGGAGTGGGATGGTAAAAAAGCAATCTTTAAGATCAATAATAATATTATATGTTTGAGGAATACAGGCCGGATTGGGAATTCCTGGTTGGAGAGGTCCCATAGGGACAAGACGTTGATTAACAGCCCGTAAGTCATGAAAGAGCCTCCATTTTTGGATTTTTTGGGGGGACACAGAAAATAGGTGTATTCCAAGGGCTGCAGGAAGGCCGGATGTGTCCGGCCTCTAACTGTTCCTGGACAAGTTTTTTAAGGTGTTTTAATTTTTCTTCTTTAATGGGCCACTGCTCAACCCAAACAGGAGGGCCAGGTATCCAGGTTAATTTTAGCAGAGGGTCTGTTTGAGCAGTGGCCCCTATGAAAAATCCTGAGGGGTGCCAATTTTAACATTCCACTGAGAGAGTAAATCTCGTCCCCATAATATAGTAGGTAAAGGAAGGATAAAAGGACAGATAGAAGCAGGCTGTCCATCAGGGCTATAGCAAACAATGGGAAGTGTACTTTGAAAAGGACACTGTGCTCCTCCAACTCCTGTGAGGGTTTCAGTGGTTTGCTTCTTGGGCCAAGAAGAGGGCCAGGAATCAGAGGAGAAGATAGTTACATCTGCCCCAGAATCCATGAGCCCTTTAAACATGTGATCATTGACCTGAACAGTAAGATATGGTCGGGAAGATTGTAACTTAGTAACGCAAAAAGCGTCAGTACTGCCGAAACCCCCAGCCCGTCTTGGGGTAGTGCGAGCAGAGGGGACTACAAAGGGAAGTAAAATTAGCTGTGCTATCTTATCAGAGGGAGTAATATTCCAATAAGAGAGACTGGAAACCATGATTTTAATTTGACCTTCAAATCGGAATCTATTACACCAGGATGAACAGTTAGACCTTGAGATGTAATACTAGAGAGACCCATTAGAAGTCCTAAATATCCTTGAGGCAGCGGTCCCCAAACCTGTGTTGCTATAAGAAAAAATTTTCCTGCCTCATCTATTATGACACCTTCTGTCAAGGGTAAATCTAATCCTGCACTCCCTTCAGTAGCTGCTTTTAAATCATTGACTCGCAAACGTTGCTGTTTGGAGTCTATGCTGTGGTCTCCACACTCCACACTCGGGGGCTCCCTGGATTTTTCGAGGCACGAGAGCTCTCGCCCCTCTTCCCGTTTCCCGACATAGGGTTGCCTTGATTGTTAAATTGAGATCTGCATTGCTTAGCCCAATGACCGCCTTTACCACAGCGGGGACACTTTTGGGTTGGAAATCTAGTGTTGGCATTTTTGTTTTTTAAACTGTAACAGTCCTTCTTAAAATGTCCAGGTTTACCACACCCAAAACAGGTGGCAGTGGATGGACAGAGAGCTGCCGCTAATACTTGTGCTTTATGAGTTTCTGTGCCAACATTTTGACATGCTCTAATCATTTCAGCTAAAGTAAGATTCTGTGCCTTTAAGGGGGCTAAAACAGCTAGACAGTCAGCATTAGCATTTTCATAAGCAAGCTGGAGACAAAGAACTTCAGCTGCTTGTTGATTATCTACCTGTTGAGAAATGGCCGTTTGGCGGCGGTTGATAAAATCAATGTAAGGCTCATTTGCTGCTTGGCGAATAGTGGTGAATCAGCTGGTGGGTGTTCTGGAGTCAGGGATTTTATTCCAGGCTTTGGTGGCAGCATCAGAGGCTTGACTGAATGCTTGCCTATTCATCTGACTCTGGGCCTGGGGAGTGGAATGATTCCCAACACCCAGGAGCATGTCAAGACTAATAGGGATATTATGGTTAAGATTTTCCATGGCATAAAGGTTACAATGTTCCTTGTATTCTTGATTCCATACGCTAAATTGAGCAGGGGTTAAGCCTGTTCGCATTAAAACATTCCAATCCCAGGGGGTCATCTCATAGTTTTGTCCTATAGCTTCTACAATTCCTTTTGTAAAGGAACACTGTAAACCATTCTCTATCATGCTTTTACGGAGTTCTTTAAAAACTTGAAAGTCAAGGCCATTGTGACGGGGCGGTCCTGATCCCCGAATGATAGGATAAGCAGAAAACCCTTCTTTCTCACGGCCCTCCCGCAAACATGTTTCCGTAAGAGACTCATGTTGAGAGAAATCAGCCTTGGGAGGCGTGGAAAGAGGAGGGCATAAACATTTTCTTTACTAGGGGAGGGAGCAGAAGGAGCTGCCTGTACGGGCTGTAAAGCGAGGCGGCAGTGATGCCAAGCCATAAGAACTGAAGCTGGGATGTTCATGTCACGAATGATGTTACCGATACATTCCCATGCTTCTACATCAAGGTTTCCCTGCAAGGGATACCAAGGACAGGGAGACTCAGTTAAAAGCAGAAGTTGGGTAAGGGCTTCTTCTGACACCTTAAGCTTAGAGGCCTTTAACAAGCCCAACAACTGGGTTTTCTGTTGATGTTGTTCAGGAGAAATAGAATTCCCCATAGTGAGGAGGAATAGGAAAATGAAGAAAAGAATGATAGGAAAGCTCCTGGCCCGAAGCCTGAAATCCCTTGAGGGAGTGTATGAGAAAGCCCCGCCGCTCCCGGGGCTGTAGCCCGAAATGGACGCGTCCTGTACTTACCACCTTCAGGGATTGAGTGCGAGGATGTCTACAGCACCCTCACATGGGGCACCATCTGTCGCAGTGGTGACGGTTGTCGGGACGGCGGAGACAGTAACCAAACACAACTCTTACAGAGAAGTGGGGCCAGGAGGGTCACTCTAAGGAGTTGAGCCTGGCTTCAGTCCCAGGAGTTTATTTATAGTCAATACAGCAAGCAGTGAAGCAAATAACAGAACAATGGGCTTTGGGTGCAGGCAAGGGAGAAGGAATTCAGGTAAACAGGCCAATCAGTAAAGGGACAATAGGTTTGGGAAAACAAGTCATGACAAGTCTCAACATGTTGGGGCCAAGTCTCAACATGTTGGGGCCAAGTCTCAACATGCTGTGAAGCATAGAGGCCTGTGGGGGCTGCAGTTGTCAATAGTGCAGCTATGTTTAAATGGCATATATCCCCACAGTTGCCATAGAGTCCACTCTGACTCATGGCGACCTTATATATAACAGAATGAAATGTTGCCTCGTCCCGTGCCATCTTCATGATTGTTGGTATGTTTGAATCACTGTTGTGGTTATTGTGTCAATCCATCTCATTGAGAGTTTCCCTCATTTTAGCTGACCCTCTACTATATAGTTACATGGTTAAGGCAGCATTATTTTTGTTGAAGAAAATTTTACTAAATGATTACCCAATCCCAAAACACTAAACTTGTTATTGCCTAGGTTTGTGAAGGAGGAGGTCCAAGCTGCACTGAAGACATGGATGAAAAACAAGGCTCCAGGAATTGACGGAATACCAATTGAGATGTTTCAACAAACAGATGCAGCGCTGGAAGTGCTCACTCATCTATGCCAAGAAATCTGGAAGACAGCTACCTGGCAAACTGACTGGAAGAGATCCATATTTATGCCTATTTCAAAGAAAGGTGATCCAACCGAATGTGGAAATTATTGAACAATATCAGTAATATCACACGCAAGTAAAATTTTCATGAAGATCATTCAAAAGTGGCTGCAGCAGTACACAGACAGGGAACTGCCAGAAATTCAAGCTGGATTCAGAAGAGGATGTGGAACAAAGGATATCACAGCTGATGTCAGATGGATCCTGAGTGAAAGCAGAGAATACCAGAAGGATGTTTACTTGTGTTTTATTGACTATGCAAATACATTTCACTGTGTGGATTATAACAAATTATGGATAACACTGTGAATAATGGGAATTCCAGAACACTTAATTGTGCTCATGCTGAACCTATACATAGATCAAGAGGCAGTTGTTCAAACAGAACAAGGGGATACTTTGGTTTAAAGTCAGAAAAGGTGTATGTCAGGGTTGTATCCTTTCACCATACCTATTCAATCTGTATGCTAAGCAATAATCCGAGAAGTTGAACTATATGAAGAAAAATGGGGCATCAGGATTGCAGGAAGACTCATTAACAACCTGCGTTATACAAATGACACAACGTTCCTTGCTGGAAGTAAAGAGGACTTGAAGCACTTACTGATGAAGATTAAAGACCACAGCCTTCAGTATAGATTACACCTCAACATAAAGAAAATAAAAATCCTCATAACTGGACCAATAAACAACATCATGATTACTGGGGAAACGATTGAAGTTGTCAAGGATTTCATTTTACTTGGATCCACAATCAGCCCCCATGGAAGCAGCAGTCAAGAAATCAAATGACGCATTGCATTGGGCAAATCTGCTGCAAAAGACCTCTTTAAAGTGCTAAAATGCAAAGATGTCACCTTAAAGACTAAGGTGCACCTGACCCAAGTCATGGTGTTTTCAGTCGCCTCGTATGCATGCAAAAGCTAAACAATGAATAAGGAAGACTGAAGAAGAATTGACGCCTTTGAATTGTGGTGTTGGCAAAGAATATTGAATATACCGTGGACTGCCAAAGAACGAACAAGTCTGTCTTGTAAAAAGTACAACCAGAATGCTCCTTAGAAGCAGGAATGCGAAACTATGTCTCACATACTTTGGACATGTTATCAGGAGGGACCAGTTCCTGGAGAAGGACATCATGCTTGGTAGAGGGAAAAGAGGAAGACCCTCAACGAAATGGATTGACACAGTGGCAGCAACAATGGGCTCAAGCATATCAACTATTGTGAGGATGGCACAGGACGGGGCAGTGTTTCATTCTGTTGTGCACAGGGATTGCTATGAGTCAGAACTGACTCAATGGCACCTAACAACAACAGTAACAACAGGTTTGTGCTACCCAACAGGATAGTCACCAGCTACATATACCTATCAAGTACATGAAATTGAGATGGGTTGAAACTGTAAAATAGTGTATTTTAAAGACAGTCCAAAAAAAAGAATGTAAAATATCTCAGTACAGTAATATGAAATGATAATATGTTGGATATGTTCGGTTAAATAAAAGATACTATTAAAATTAGTTTCACCTTTTTTTTTAAACATGTTTTAATGTGGCTACTAGAAAATTTTAAATTACTTATGTGGCTTTCGTTTATGCTCACATTATATTTTTATTGGACAATGTTTTCTAGGACTTTTTACAGACTTTCATGTAGGCCAACTCAGCACAAGCTTTATTCAGGTTGACGTGACAAAGGGCTCTAAGCCATATTAATATGATTCTTGATAAACTTTAGAAAGAGGCTTAGTGTTTCTCTCGCCAGGATCCTGTAGCATGCATGGCTTCTTGAGTGCCAGGCTCCAGCAGTGTGGATGGTTTCTTTCGTGCCAGCTCCTGCTGTGTGCACTGGCCAGCAGTGCCCAATGGCCAACTTTCTCCAGAACCCCTTTGGCGGCTTCACAGGGAAATGCTATTGGGGAGGCTTACTCCCACCTTCTCTCCAATGGCTTTCCAGTAATTTCTAGCAACAAGGCACTTCTCCGCCATCCAGTGAACCATGGCTGTGCCTGTCTGACAATATCTGTACCTCAGGCCTGGGAGTGGGGAGGCCTCTTCCTTGGGTGCTTTATCTCATCTCTGGGGTAGTGACTGCTCTTTATCTCTGCTATTCCTATATTCTTTAGTGTTCTCTCCCTACCTCAATATTAAACTTTTCCTGCTTAAATTACTATGTGGTTTCTGTCTCCTCACTGGAATCTGACTGATACACCAGCTATTTTTATTGATGTTGATATTTTTATACTCCATATGTTATTTCTGGCATTTATATAATGAACTACCATAATGTTTTAGTCCACTGACAACTGAAGTTTCTTTATTTAGCAAATACTAAATGCCTGTCTATACTTGCATCTACAAGGATTTTAGCATTGGTCTAAACCAAACACATTAAAAAATAACAGAAGGCAGAATGTGATACTGTCTTTTTAAATTTGATGAATAAGAAATTTATTCAAAATTTAAAAACAATTGAAGATTTTACTCTTTAATATATTCTTTCATAGGATTTGGGGGCAGAGGAAAGGAAAGGGGAGATTTGTTCTGGTTAAAATTGTTGAAAAATTATCTTTTAAATGAATTAGCTCAATGCCAAAATTATATATGTGAATGTTATCTTAGATCTCTGTATTTTAATTAGCTTTGTGGTTCCACACCCAGGCCATAGATGAATAAAGGATTCTAAATAACGAAGGCAAATTTGTGGAAGTAGTCTTACATTGTACAACATCTCTATTAAAGGGATGCATTTCAACAACACTCACTATTGTCAGAACCTTTATTAACAGGAAAAGAAAATGTATACCTTTAACAATCCCTGTGCCTTAGCTTTCTCCTCTCCAAAATAAAGGAGTTGCATTACACAATCACAAATCTCTTATAACTCTTAAAGCACTGTGCTGTGCTGTGCTGTGCTACACATCGGGTATGTTCCCAGAAGCTGCACTCTGCAGAGCCATCCTTAATTGGACAGTACATCTCTCTGAGGATTCCTGCTTCCTGTCTCTCTCCTCCTTTGGGGAACTGCTTTTCCTCTGAGGGCTGCTTCCCTGTGACACAGGGACCATAAACAGTTTCTGCTCTGTTTGTGCTTTTCAGTGTCATCACTTGGGTTGGTGTCACCCAGTGCAGTAACTCATGGTGTCACCCCACCCCCCATGGACCTCCTCCCATACCAGACCATACGGAATCCTAAATAATGTTTTCTGTACTAATGTTACTCATAAATCGTAATTCTCATATATCACTCCTTCTTTTCCTTTAATTACTTCATTCTCAAAAATGTTATTGATATAGGTTCACAAATACTAATTACCACAATACTGTAGATAAAACACCAGAAAATTTGACAAAATCAGTGACTATAAAAACACCCGCAGCAACTGAAAACAGCAGCATGTGCTTGCAGCGAGTGCAGATGAAACCACATGATTTGAAGCATCACTGTGATTGGGTAATAATGACAGTTCTGAACAGAGCACATTAGAAGATTCAAAAAGTAAATTAGCATAGAGTTTTAGCCGTGTAGGTATACTGATACATGTAGGCTGGACTCACAAAAAATGTTTTTGTTGTTATAACTAACTACAAGGATATTTTTATAAAAAATAGTAAATTTCTGCTGAAACACTGCACAAAACCTTTTATAGACAGTCATTTTGTTGTCCTCCCTCTGACACGTCACCTGGTGTGGTCCTCTCCCCCAATACCCGCTTAGTGATGCCACTGGTGCCTTTTGCACTCCAAGGTAGCTGAACCATGCACTATACAACTCTATCTTCTTCCAATCACCCACGATGCTTCTGTTCCTGAAATAATACCGTTTGCCACCTGGTCTCTGCCTCCTCAGCCACTTCTACCATCTGTCATAGCCTGAGGAAGCTGAACCTTTTTCCTATGCCATTTTACCTGTAGTCTTTCTTAAAAGGCTTTGGTCCTAAAGGACATTAATTTTATCCATATATTAACACTCAGAGGATCAAATCATTGTAAACTTTTTTGAGGGCAAAGCAAAAATGTTTTTACGTTTGCTAGATGTTTGGGTCTCTTCCTGCCTTGCAGAAGTACCAAAATTAGTCTCTCTCTCTCTCTCTCTCTCTCTCTCTCTCTCTCACACACACACACACACACAGATTGCAAGGAAAATGTATCCAGTTACTGGGTCATGGCTTTCAGCCCACTCACCTAGATCAAGGACTTAGGAGTACAAGGGAGTGATTGGTGAAGAGATTTTTTCTTTTTTTTGAAGAGGGTTATGAGTGTTTAATCCAACCTTGTTGGAAAAAAGGGGTTACTACCTTTTAAGTTTCAGGGAAGTGGTGGTTCAGAAGTAGAATTTTTACCTTCCAGGTGGGAAAGCCAGGTCAATTCCTGGCCAGTGTACCCCAAGTGCAGCTGCCACCCATCTGTCAGCAGAGGCTTGCGTGTTGCTATGATACTGAACAGGAGGTTCCTGTCTGACAGACTAGGAAGAAAGATCTGGTGATCTACTTCCAAAAACCAGCCAGTGAAAACCATGTGGATTAAAGCAGTCTGATCCCATGGTGCATGGAGTCACCATGAGTCGGGGGCAAACTTAATGGCCACTAACAGCCTTCTAACTCTAAGCCTAGTGAAGGAGACTTTGTGGGAACCACTCAAAGAGCTTTGAAATGGGTTCCTTGTGAATTGGTGGAAGGCCAGAGAGGGCTGCTGCCATGAGATGTCCCTGCACTCCAGAGTTTGTTCTGGCCAGGGATGTGGGAATGTTTCTTGTGGACCAGATGTGGGTCACTCAGGAGAGATCGAGCATGGGGATAATTCTGGATCCTGCCAATAGGCCCCCAAGAGAGGAAACCTCAGGAGACACAGATTGGATACTAGGAGCTAGGAAGGAATCTCAAAAGCCTACTCTGAATATAAATGGGCCAACCAGATTTAAGAGAACTACAGAAGAGGGAACCCAACAGGGAACTTCCACAGGTATTATACAAGTGCCCAGGAGAAAAAGTTAGCAAACATTTGCTAGGCCCAGGGATTGTGAAACCCAGCCAAGGAAGAACCATCCCATCCCCTCATCAATCCTTTCTTCTCCTATCTACCCTTTAAGCCCAGTGAGTGTGAAATTGCAGCTTACAAGCCCCAGAAGAGATGTTCAGGGACAAAGTAGACATCCTGCTCCCTTCTCTACTGCCTGGCTTGCAGCCCAAAGCAGGCCCAAGCTGAGAGAAGTGAGTTAAAGCTAAGTCAACCTTGAGTTTTGACTATTACATAAACTAAACATTTTAATTACTGAAATAAAACTGTTTTTACAACTAACCATGACTGGGGGATAGTTTGTATTATCTGTGAGTGATCTAAAAATACATGGGTCTAAAAACTTTTCATCCTAGGGCAGGATAAGATTACTCCCACTGTAAAAAAAATAAGGACACAAATACCATTCCTGTTCTATAAACTGCTGCATACCTAAAAACCACTACATTTCCACTGGAATTTTCCTTGTCAAAGCATTCTTCTACCTTACTGTGATGGTTAATGTTATGTGTGAACTTGGCTAGGATATGACTCTCAGTGGTTTGGTAGACATTGGACTGATTGCTCTTCCATAATATAATGAAATCATCTCTGATAAGAACTGCTATGAGCAGAGTTTCCTTGGAGAATATGACCTGCCTCCACTATATAAATGGATTTTCCAGCAAGGCTCACTCTCGCTCTGGATCCTGCATCTGACTCATCATCATCTGACCTCTGGTCCTTGGGATGTGAGCCAGCAGCCTGCATTCTAACCTGCTGATTTTGGGTTCTTCAGTCCCTGCAACCACATGAGTCAGGAGAAGCCTCCAACCTCATGCCTGACCTGTGGATTTGGGACTTGCCAGCCTCTACAGCTGTGTATGCCATTTCCTTGAATTAAATCTCTATGTATTTACGTATGTACATTTGACTGGATTTGCTCCTCTAGAGAACCCAACCTAAGACATCTGGTACTGAAAGTTGTTCTGAAAAAAAATACTTGCCTTTAGAGTTGATTCTGACTTGTAGAGGAACAAAATCATGAGTTTTCTCAATTGGTTTTCAAGTCTGGTTAGTCTTAAAGGTGCTGATGAGACTCTGCTTCCAGTAGTAAAGACAGCACTGCTAATCCATGGCATGAGGTGGCAATAGAAATACGCAAAATATCACCATTAATGAAACAAATATTTGTGAGAGACAAGGCTCTGGGTGACCGCATATTTGATACTTTTCTACCATTCTGTCAGAATGAGAAGTATAAGGAAGCTGGTTGGGCCTACTTTCACTAGACAAAGTGGTGAAAGAGATTATCTCAGGGCTTCAGAGTCAAAGCTCAAATGCAACATAAACCTGAAAGTTGCCATTTGTGCCTTGAAAGAAAGCCGTATTTCTTGTAACAGAACTGATATTGCTGAAAACCAAACCCAGAGTCTTAAAAGAGTGGCTGAATTTACAATACCAATTGAAATCCCAACCTTGAATTGTGTCTGAAGTTAAAGTGAGGGCATTAATTGGGAAGAAATGGGATCCTGAAACTTGGGATGGGGATCTACGGACAGATAATTAGAAGCTAGGGACAATGAGCCCCTAAATTCCATTGAATCATTTGTGCCAACAGAACCAGCCCTCCCATCTGAAAGGATTACATCCTCTTTGTCAGCTAAGCCACTTTCCTCAGGAAAACCATTATCCCTTCCACCCCCATCTGATGAGATTAACCCAGCTGTGCCCGAAAAGTCTTTGTCTGAGATATTGCTTGAGGTGGTGCCTGGGGTGTTGCTTGGGGCATCACCTAGGAAGATGTCTTACAAGACACTGCTAAATGTTCCCAGGACCTACCCCCATCACCCATTTTTCCTTCTAGACATGTAACTAGACTTAAGTCCCAGCAAGCCCCAAGAGGTAAAGTACAAACTGTGACCAAGGAAGAGGTATGCTTGATTTTTCTAATGTATACAAACAGAAACCTGAAGAATGTGTGTGGGAATGGCTATTATGGGTGTGGGATAATGGTGCAAGGAACATAAAGTTGGGTCATTCTGAGTTTATTAATATGGGCCCACTAAGCACAGATTCTTTATTCAATGTTTCAGCCCAAGAAGATAGAGAAGGATCTAATAGTTTATCTGGTTGGTTCACTGAAGCATGCATTACATGGTGGCCTACACTAAATGAAACTGAAATGCCAGACCTGCCTTGGTATACTGTAGAAGGAATCCAAAGGATTAAGGAAGTTGGCATGTTAGAGTGGATTTATCAGGTTGGATCCAAAGACCTACCCATGGAGTGCCCAGAGGACACACCTTTTACCACAATAGTGAGGAACAATTTGTAAAGGGAGCCCCAGCATCCTTCAAGACTGCTGTGATTGCTATTTTAAGTAAGTAACATTTGACACTGGGAACTGCTCTAACTGAATTAAAACACCTAACTTACAATGGGGAATCCTGGTGGCACAATGGTTAAGAGCTACGGCTGCTAAGCAAAGATCGGCAGTTCAAGTCCACCAGCCGCTCCTTGGAAACCCTATGGGGCAGTTCTATTCTATTCTGTCCTATAGGGTCGCTATGTGTCAGAATCGATGGCAATGGGTTTGGTTTGGTTTAACAACAATGGGGCTGATTGGATCTCGTGGTGGTACGGGCCAAGTGGCGGCACTTAATTGACAAAGACAAGGTAGGCGTGGTTACCGTAACAGAGATCAGAGTCAACGCAGTAATTAGAAGTCTGACTTCTATGGACTTATGGCCTTGGCTACTTAGTCATCGTGTCCCTAGGAGTGAAATAGATGGGAAATTTACTAAATATTTACTTGATCTGTACAAGCAGAATTCTAGGTCAAGTGAATGGCAATCTAACTTGAATTGCCAGAATACAGAGTCATGACCCCTCAATCAATTCCCAGACTTGAGCCAGTTTGTTGTTGTTAGGTGCCGTAGAGTTGGTTCTGACTCATAGCAACCCTATGAACAACAGCATGAAACACTGCCCGGTCCTGTGCCATCCTTACAACCATTGCTATGTTTGAGCCCAATGTTCAGCCACTAGATCAGTCCATCTCGTTGAGGGTCTTCCTCTTTTTCACTGACCGTCCAATTTACCAAGCATGATGTCCTTCTCCACGGGCTGGTCCCTCCTGATAATATATCCAAAGTATGTGAGATGAAGTCTTGCCATCCTTGCTTCTAAGGAGCATTCTGGCTGTCCTTCTTCCAAGACAGATTTGTTTGTTCTTCTGGCAGTTCATGGTTGTACAAAGGACTTGGGGGCAGTGTTTGACCTCCTCCAACTTCACGACGGGAAAGGATAATCAAGATCAACAGCCCAAGATTTATTAGTATGAGGCAGGGGTCAGACATGCCTCCTTTCTCTGCCATCTTTATCAATTCTGACACCAACTATCCCTCCCACAACACTCTCTACTGGGTTGGATCATTTATTGCCAGGGTCTAACAGAACTCACAAACCATACTCACAATTATGGGGTTTATTAGGGAAGTTAACAGTTACAATTCAGGCTCAAGAACACTTAGGATACAGTTCTTCCATTAGGATTGCCTCTCCTCAGCTGTGCTTGGAGGCACGCCTCTGCCTGGCCCTCAGTCTCTGCTCAAAGGCACTCAGCTTTCTCTCTCTGGTGGGTCAGGAAGCCCACCACAATGGTATATTCAATATTCTTTGCCAACACCATAATTCAAAGGCATCAATTCTTCTTTGGTCTTCCTTATTCATTGTCCAGCTTTCACATGCATATGAGGTGACCAAAAATACCATGGTTTGGGTCACGCACACATTAGTCCTCAAAGTAACATCTTTGCTTTTTAACACTTTGAAGATGTCTTTTACAGTAGACTTGTCCAATGCAATATGTCATTTGATTTCTTGATTGCTGCCTCCATGGCAATTTACTGTGGATCCAAGTAAAATGAAATCCTCAACAATGTCAGTCTTTTCTCCGTTTATCATGATGCTGTTCTTGGTCCAGTTGTGAGGATTTTTGTTTTCCTTATGTTGAGGTGTAAACTGTACTGAAGGCTATAGTCTTTGATCATTAGTGCTTCAAGTCCTCTTCACTTTCAGCAAGCAAGGTTGTGTCATTTGCATATCAAATGTTGTTAATGAGTCTTCCTCCAATTCTGATGCCAGTTTACAGACCACAACCCTTTGAATAAAGGCCCTTAATGGAAGACCCCACTGTACTGCCAAAAATTCATATCGTTAATCTTACTCTCAGTCTTCTCCAAAGGAATCTACAGCCTTTTATGAGAGTGACTATTCACTGGAGAAAAGGAAATAAACAGACTTTTGGGGGATTGGTGGACACTGACTACATTAATTCTAGGAGACCCAAAATGTTACTGTGGCACACCAGTCAGAGACGCATATGGAGGTCTTAGCTCAGTTCCATCTCATAGTGGGTTCAGTGGGTCCCCAAATCCATCCTGTAGTGATTTCCCAAGTTCCAGAATGCATAAATGGAATAGACATACTCAGCAACTGGCAGAACTCCCACATTGGATCTCTGACAAGTGGAGTAAGGGCTATCACAATAGGAAAAGCCAAGTGGAAGGCATCAGAACTATCCTATCTAGGAAAATAATAAACCAAAAGCAATACCGTATTCCTGGAGGAATTGCAGACATTGGTGCCACCATCAAGGACTTGAAAGATGCAGGGGTGGTGATTCCCACCACATCCCCATTCAACTTGCCTATTTGGCCTGTGCAAAAAACAGATGGCTCTTGGAGAATGCAGTGGATTATTGTGAACTTAACCAGGTGGTGACTGCAATTGCAGCTGCTGTTCTAGACGTGATTTCATTATTTGAGCAAATTAATACATTTCCTTGTAACCTGTATGCAGCTATTGATCTGGCCAATGCCTTTATATCGAATCCAGTTCTGAAGGACCACCAGAAACAGTTTGCCTTCAGCTGGCAAGGCCAGCAGTACACCTTCACTGCCCAATCTGCCAGCAGCAGAGATCAAGACTGAGTCCCCAGTATGGTACCATTTCTCAGGATGATAAGGTGGCAGGTTGATTACACTAGACCACTTCCATTATGGAAAGGGTAGTGTTTTGTATTCACTGAGATACTTACTCTGGATATGGATTTTCCTTCCCTGCACACAATGCTTCTGCCAAAACTACCATCTGTGGACTTACAAAATGCCTCATGTACTGTCACGGTCTCCCACACAACATTGCCTCAGATCAGGGGACTCACTCCACAGCAAACGAAGTGTGGCAGTGGGCCCTTGCTCATGGAATTAACTGGTCTTACCATGTTCTCCATCATCCTGAAGCAGCTGCTTGATGGAATGATGGAATGGCCTTCTAGAAAGACAGTTATGGCATCAGCTAGGTGGCAATACTTTGCAGCGTTGGTACAATGTTGTCCAGGAGGCTGTATATGCTCTAAACCAGTATCCAATATATGGTGCTCTTCCTCCCATAGCCAGAATTCACAGGTCCAGGAATCATGGGGTGGAAGTAGGAGTGGCACCACTCACTATTACAAATTTTATGAGTAAAATTTTTGCAAAATTTTTGCCTCCTCTACCTGCAATCCTATGCTTTGCAGGCCTAGAGGACTAAGTTCCAAAGGGAGTAATGCTCCCACCTGGAGACACAATACTGACTGCACTGAACTGGAAGTTAAGAATGCCACCCAGCCACTTTGTGCTCCTCATACCTCTAGATCAAGAGGCAAAGAAGGGAATTGTGTGATTCATCCGGATTACCAAGGGGAAATCGGATTGGTATTACATAACAGAGGTAAAGAAGAGTTATGTCTGAAATACAGGAGATCCCTTAGGGCCTCTCTTAGTACTACCACGTCCTGTGATTAAAGTCAATGTAAAACTACAGCAATCCAATTCCCACATGACTACTAATGGCCCAGACCCTTCAGGAATGAAGGTTTGGGTCACTCCACCAGGCAAATAACCACTACCAGCTGAGGTGCTTGCTGAGGGCAAAGGGAATATGGAATGGGTGGAAGAAGGTAGTTCTCAATACCCGTTACAACCATGTGACTACTTGCAGAAACAAGGACTGTAATTGTTGAATATTTCTTCCTTGTTTTATTATACGTGTATATATATTTTGTTTTCTTCCCTCCCTTTTCCATTACTCATAAAACATGTAAATAGACTATTTATAACTGTCTTTATTTAGAGATTATGTATGATTTAAGATGTGTACAGATGCCAAGTTGACAAGGGTGGACTGTGATGGTTTATGTTAAATGTCAGCTTGGCTAGGCTATGATTCTCAGTGGTTTGGCAGACACTGGACTGACTGCTCTTCCATAATGTAATATAATCACCTCTATGATGAGATCTGATATTTGCTATGAGCAGCTGATCAGCTGAAAGGGGAGTTACCTTGGGGGTGTGGCCTGTCACCAGTATATGAATGAATGTCCCATCAAGGCTCACTCTCCCTCGGGATCCTGCATCTGACTTATCATCTGACCTCCGGTTCTTGGGACGTGAGCCAGCAGCCTGCCATCTGACCTGCTGCTTTTGGGTTCACCAGTCCCTGCAACCTGACTCTCCTGAGTCAGGAGAAGCCTCCAACCTGATACATGACCCACAGATTTGGGATTTGCCAGCCTCCACAACTGCGTGATACATTTTCTTGAACTAAATCTCTACATTTATATATGTTTCACTGGTTTTGCTCTTTTAGAGAACCTAGTGTAAGACACTTAATATACAAGGAAGTTTTTCCTTTACTACTTCCATTCTTGGTCTCTAAGGTTATGGATAATTTCTACCCTGTGCTTCTCTTTGATGACTCAATCTACCTTTTATTTGGGGAGATGGGGGGATTCCTAAATAATCCACATTTACTAATACGAAAGAAAAAGTTCTCTGAAATCAATTCTTAAGCAAAACAATTCTGTAACAATTACTTCGCTTTTCTTACATGAATATTTGATATTACATGAATATTTGATATTACAAACAAAAATTTCCACCAGTTACAGCCAAAGTTAAATTTTATAACAAACCCACAACTCAAAAAATTGAATACAGTTGGTTTGCTGAATTTCTGTTCTCTGGAGTCTTTGCCTGGGTGGATCATTTCAGCTTTCTAAACCACCTTTCTAAAGGCTTCCCCACTGTCTATCACATTCATTATATGAATTCACAGCACTTAATACTATGTGACATTTACTTGTTCGTTGAGCACCCCCCCGCCACCAGCATGCTGTCAAAGCAGGGTCCTTTTGTCTTACTCTCCACTTCCATCTTGAGCCTAGAACTATTTTTGGTACATGGGTTACTAAACAGATACTTGCTTCATGAAAAGGTTCTTTATTGTCAATAAAAATTGGGAAGCATAAAAGATCTAGGTAACCTTCCAAAAGTGTCTCATTTTGTTTTTTAAATTCTACCTTCCATTTCTCATTGCCAATCTCGCCTGAACCTCTAGCATACTGGCTTCTTTCTTGGTACTCTACTGAAACTTGAAAGAGGTCTATGAAAGGTAAACACTAACCTAATTTTGCCAAATCTATTTTATATCTTCATTCTCTTTAGTCTCAGCCACTTATTTCGAAGTGCCCCTCAAAAAATCTCTTTTGTTGGTTTGTGACTCAAATCTATCCTAGTTTCTGGGCTAATTCTGCAACCACTTCAGTTAACTGTCAACTTCAAGACAGCAGCAACCATGTGTTTTTGCTCCCACTGAATCTCTAACATGGTCTGACACATTAGACCTATTACATGGAATGAATGAACCACTCTTAATTGGTCTTCCCAAATCTTTCTTTGAGCCTCTCTAAATTGTCTTTTTAGTTTTGTATATTCTCAGATGGTTCCAACCGTTAAGGTATCAAGGACTCAAGTCAATGAACTGAATCTTTTTCTCTTGATGAAAACGCCTACCAGATCTATTATTTTGTATGTCACGTTTAAATTATCTTCATCCCCGTGACCCTTCAAATCAGTTCCGTTTCGTATTTATCCCAATCATACATCCCCAGCCCCAATTTTATACCTGTTTACTCAAGTGTTTCTTAGACATCAACTCCTGACGGCCCACGTGCATCTAAACAAAGCCCCTCATTGCCTCCATTCTCTCAGTAAGGCCATCGAGCACTTCCTTGCTGTAGCCAGAAACCAGTCATTCAAAACTCCTGTCTCCCTTACCTGAATTTGTTTAGTGCTTGCTGTTAGACATGATGCTGTCTCATGTAATTCTCTCATCATCAGTCAGTTTGTTGCACTGTGGTGGTTTGCATGTTGCTATACTAGAAGCTATGCCACTGGTATTTCAAATACCAGCAAGGTCAACCATGGTCGACATGTTTCAGCAGAGCTTCCAGACCAAGACTAGGAAGAAAGGCCTGGAGATTTACTTCTGAAAATTAGCCAATGAAAACCCTATGAACTACAATTGAATATTGTCCAATATAGTGCTGGAATGTGACCCCCAGCTCATCCGTACAGTGAGGTTGGAAGGCACTCAAAATACACTGGCTTCAATAATGGATGCGAGCATACCAATGATCATGAAGATGGTGTTTAAGACCAGATCTACCATTTTGTTCTTTTGTACACAGGGTTGCCATGAGTCTAACACAAACCCTCATAACCACCTAGAGAAGTAAACAGGGGCTTGCAAACTGTTTTGATTCAAGTTTTGGATGTATGGTGCAACGAATTGCTTAATATGGCCCTTCTAGCCAGTCTTTGTGACTCAGACAATGACTGAATGGGACTATTCAAATAAGGTATATGGGAACTGTAATGAAGGGATTGGTCTGAAGGTCAGTTCTGTCACTCCAGTAGGCTTAAAATGAGCCATCCCAGAGGCGTTATCTCATCACCAACCACCAAGACGGACGGACTGGAGGGGGGAAGAGAGTGAGTGAAGTCAAGAGGTGTGCCTGCAGGCATTGCTAAGAGGCTCTCCTGATGGAAGAACTGTATCCTAAGCATTCCTGCACCTGATTATAACCTGTTGCTTCCCTAATAAACCCCATAATCGTTAAAAGAGTTCTGCGTGGCCAGTGCAATGAATTACTGAACTCAACAGAGAAGTGGAGTGCCATGGAAGGGATGGATGGTTGCCGTCAGAATTGGTAAAAAGGGATGGTCAGAGGATGTAGTCTGACGTCTGCCTTATAGGAATCAGCCTTGGGCTGTTGATCCAGTCGCTGCCCCCATGCCATTTTTTACAGGATGTTCCCAGTAGAGACCTCCTTCCTACAGCCCCACTGCCATTACCTTACTGGTCCAGGCCATCATGATTTTTACATTAAAAACCTGTTGACTGGTTTTCCAGTTTCAATTCTCATCACATCCACACCAACACCTTCCATATTAACCTTGCTAAACTTTTTAACAGTTCCACTCCTGTGCTTGAAACCAATCATTCATCACTGCCTTCAAGCTAAACTTCAAACTCCTTAGAGATCTTTTATGCGATTGGGAACCACTGCCCAAACCTCAGTGGTGATCCTCAGAGCCACATCATGAGAACCACCACAACCAAGACATGAGCATTAAGTAAATTAGGATTCAAGTGCAATCCTTCCACTTGCTGGTATCCTATTCTAAATGCGTTACCCCACACACACACACAAAAAAAGCCATAAGGTTTTCAATGGCTAATTTTTCACAAGTAGATAGTCAAAGGCTTTTTTCTTCCCAGGCACCTCTGGATGGCCTTGAAAGCTGGTGGCCTTAACTGTTAGCACTACCCAGGGTCTCTTAACCCACACAGGCCCTTCTTGATTTTTTCCTCCTGATGGCTGACCTGGAATAGGCAAGAGAAAAATGTTGAACAAGACCCCTTTCCTAAAAGGTATCCAGTTTATAACTCTCCATTAGTCTGGACTTAAAATGCTCATCACATCATCTCTCCCTCTTGTACCAGTTGATTTTTCCTCTTGGCACAGGATTCAACAATTCCAAAGGTCTTCAGGTCAATGCCCACTTACCTCAATATCTAACATTTATCCTGTACTGGGTGCTACCTATCATACTGGGCCCCCCAATCACTCAGGAGTTTATTATTAGAAACACTGGAAGATTAGGCTAGAAAGATCTTACTAACAAGTCAGACTTCCAATTCTGTTAGGCCAAAATAAACACTAAGTTGCTGTTTTTGTAGGTTAGAAGCTAACAATTTCATCAACTTGAACCTAAATATTACTAACTTTAGGTATGGCCACTGTAAGAGCACCTTCACTTACTGACCTATAGACATTGCTCATTTAGTTCTCATAAGCCCATAGGCCAGTTATTAGCCGCCCTTCAGTTTACAAGTGAATACAGGCACAAAAAAGTTAACATCACACCAACAAATGGTAATTGGAATTTGCACCCAGGCAACTGGACTCCAGAATCCATGCCCTTAACCATACATCCTTAAAGTAGAGAGCACAAAGTCTCACGAGGAAGCCCAAAACAGATCTGCAAATCACCAGGGGCTTCTATGCAAGTGAAATGTAAGCCAAATACAAAAGCTTAGATGTGAAGGATGACTTAAGAGGTAAAAAAGAAAAAGCAGGATGAGGGCAAAAATTAGCCAGTATCTTGGGAAAATATTCTAGGCTACACTAAAGAAAGGTTGGTGATGCAGGGGAGATCAGGAGTGCCCAGGTTAAGGTTGTCAGATCTTATCCTAAATGCAATGAAAAGCTATGAGTTAGATAGGGCAGTTTTCTGTTACTTTATTTTATGGTGGCAGTTTCAACATCTGTGTTCCTTTTAATCTTCCTTGTCCCCTTACTTAGCAGTCCAACTAAACTGGTCTTGTCTCATCTCAAAAAAACTGTCTGCCAATAAACCACCAGTGCTAAGGAAGGCATGATAGAAAATTTCAGAGCACTGTGTTTAGGAAGAAGTCTTCCCTTAAGTACCGTCACAACTGAGTTCAAGTAAATTTAAGTTGCCTCATTCACCAAACGAATTGTAATTCACTGATACTACAGTTTAACTGAGTAAAAATATCTTAAAACACCAGATGTATTTTTAATACCAGAACATTTATTGCACAACTAAGCATTGATCTCCTTAAGATGAACTGGATGCTGCAACAGCTGCCCTCTTGGGTTTAGGTGTTGTTCCTTCACGGAATCCATGCCTGCACCATGTTAAAAACAACAACAGTTACTTTAGCAATGTTAATACGTCCATTTTGTTATTAAACAGAATTTAATGAGCTTATCTCAGTCAAATGCTGAAATCAATATCGTATTCATATGTTCAGACATTTATTTTTACAACATCACTGATAAGCTGCTAGTGTAATTGTATTTACTTCCTCCTGCTTGAAGCCATCCATTCAGAGATATAGTCCACTGCAATTGTAATAAAAGCTCAACAGTTTATCTGGTCATACTGATCACCGGGTGTTTCTTCACTGCTTGTCAAGAGAGACCCAAAGTATTTGTAAAAATGTCCTCCTATGCCACGAAGGAGAAATCCTTACTTTCCCTTAACCAAAGTAACAATGTGCAATGACAGATATTTTCTATGTAGCTTACTAAGAGCTTTACATTTTAATTTTGTAACTACTGTTATCCCTCTTTTAAAGATTAGTGAATTAAGGCTCAGTAAGTTAAGCCTGGCTTCAGTTCATGCTTTGAACTCCTATATAAGCATATTTACTCAACACCAAATCTTCACTACTGTACAATGGCGGTTAAG
Source organism: Dugong dugon (assembly GCA_030035585.1). NCBI lineage: Eukaryota > Metazoa > Chordata > Mammalia > Sirenia > Dugongidae > Dugong > Dugong dugon. Next base: position 46,495,643 of record CM057460.1, read on the forward strand.
TATAAAAAGAAAGGTCACCACCTCAGCACACGAACACACAACCAAAAGTGTTTACAAAGCTACAAATTGCCTTGTCATCCCTTCAAGTTAGAAACTCTGGCACCTAGTGCGTAGGTCAAGAGTTTTGCTAAACATCCCCCAATGCACAGAGCAGCCCCTGGTAAGTTATCTGGTCCAAAATATGAAGAGCAGGAAGGTTTAGAATCACTGAAATGGAACACAGTGGAAGGTGCAGAGGCTTTTAAGTGAGGTCTGCATCATTTTCAATCTCAGCTGTGACAAATGGGTTAATCCCTATGCAGTTTAAAACTTTAATACAGGTTCTTAGTTTAAGTCTTCGGTGGGGCAGAGATTTTTTATTTGTAACAAGCTCTGAAGACCCCGTACTTTGAGTAACAGGTTTGTCCTTCTGCAAAAACGCAATACCAATTACAACAGCTTTTAGCTACTGTTATGTGCGTTATATAAATTATCCTACAAAATCCCCAAACCAACTTAAACAAAAAAACCCATCGCCACTGAGTCAATTCCGACTCACAGCAACCCTACAGAACAGAGCAGAACTACCCTATATGGTTTCCAAAGAGCAGCTGGTGGATTCGAACTGCCTACCTTTTGGTTAACAGCCAAGCTCTTAACCACTCTACACCTAGGGCTCCAAAACCAACTTATGAGGATTTTATTCTCATTTTACAAAATTAAACCAGGTAATCCTGACTCCAGACCTCATCCACATGCTATTATCCTTGGCATGAATCAAAATGAGATATAATTATTACTAGTAAACATCACGTTTTTAGAAATCTACTTCAAACCATACTCTAGGCATTTAACATAACTCGTAGTATTGTTTACCAGAAAATTTTTACCTTCCAATAACTCATCCCCACTAATCACCAGGGTAATAGCCTTATTTTACACCAAGTAAATGTGAGGGTTCTTACCCAAACTCCTAGAACCAAGTATTATCGAAAACATATAAACTGTACCTGAATCTGCGATATACAATTTTTAGATGTCTCATTCGACCAGTACCAGTAGTATTTCGTCTTTTAGCCTTGGCACTCCAATTATCTAGAACATAAATGCAGGTAAGATTCCAAGTGGTTTCCCCACAACCTTGTATGCTTTGATAGTCAAAATACTTAAAGGTGCTTTGATTTATCCCGTACAGATACAAAAGTTTTATTATTAGGCACCAAAAAGTCATGTCCCACTCAGATACACTGCAAATCATTATTCTTAATCTCAAGATTAAGAATAACGGTCAGGAGGAAAAACATTCAACTTACACTTTCTCTTGCGCTTGGCAGGATAGCCACATTTGCCACAGGTCGACTTCTGAAGGTGGTAGGCCTTAGAGCCACAGCGGCGGCACAACGTGTGCGTCTTATTGCGACGCTTTCCAAACGATGACGTTCCCTTCGTCTGCAAATTAAGGGGATAAACAACAAATTCTGCATCTCGCAGATTTCTATACATATCATGTCGTTTCAGGAAAAGCAACTACTGCTAAGCTTTAAATGCAATTAATAACTATTTTTAACTTCTCGTAAATGCATTTAAGGTTACCTAAAGACTTCTGCAGGAATAGCTGTTTTGAAATATCTTATTTGTTAATACTAAAGCGAAGGGGCCACATAAGGCGAAAAAACGTAATTTTACCACCTACTCCAAAGCTTAAGGGTTCCCGCCAGGCACGGCCAACAATGAAGTCCTTTGCTCGTACGCCGAGCCAAATACTTCCAAACCACTCTTCTTCCCTCAGCGCTCATCCGAGGGCTTGGCTCTGAGGACTCCCCAAAGGGCACACCGGAGCATGGGACTTAGGCCAGCACCAACTCCAAGACTGCGCGTTCGGTCCTCCAGGATACAGCTAGGAGCCATTCCTTCGACTTTTGGGGACCCTAGCATGCTCCCTTCCTCTCCACCCGCTTCCCTTATGCGGGACCTTGCCAGCCCCTTACGGACAGCAACTAGGGCGGCACAGACAAGAAGGATGGAAGACGATTCAAACAGCCCATGCAAACAACTCACCATCTCGCTTCTGCGGCCGAGACCAAAGAGAGCGGAAAAGCAGACACTTCCGCTATATTGCACTCAGAAGCTTCCGCCGAGGGAAGTACTTCCTGCGGAGCGCGGTGCACCGCTCTCAAGCGTCCGTCGCCGCAGTGTAGGTGAGGTCAAGAGGAGGAGCTGGAGCCAGGAGGGACCAATCGAATTTCAGCGCTGGCGGGCAGGCAGGGCTCCCAGCTTGCTAGTGGCTGGATGGGCGTGTCCCCGCCGTACCGGCCTTGGCGCGAGCTGACTTTAGGGAGTGCTTAAATTTTTTCGCCGCTGCTTTTCTCCGGCTTGGCTCCTCATTTTATATCGGATTTGCTGTCGCTTCCCGGAGTCCGCATGGAGAAGCTGGAGTGCGGGGGTGACCTGCCCAGGAGCATCTGCCCCGACTCAGCGCCCTTGGCGTGTGTGATCCGGGTTGGGAATGGGATCCTGATCCAGGAGGAACCACCTTCTCCAAGTTCTCCCTCACTCCGGGCCCAGAAGCTTCTCACTGTGAGGGGTGGCTAAGGGTATAGAGACGGGACGGCCCCAAGGAGCTGGAGCTCAGAATGTAAAACCAGTTAAGCAGTTGCCGAAAGTGAATTCCGACTCACGGCGACTCCTTGTGAAAGACAAATACTGTTTTTTCTACCATTTATTTATTCCTACCAGTTATTTAGGAGCCCTGGTGGCACAGTGGTTAAGAGCTCAGCTGCTAACCAAAAAGATCGGCAGCTGGACTCTACCAGTTATTCAAGGAGTCTTGCATGGTCGCTGGAAGCCTTGGTGGCGTGGTGGTTAAGTGATACTGCCGCTAACCAAAAAAGGTCGGCATTTCGAATCCACCAGGAGCTCCTTGGAAACTGTGGGGCAGTTCAACTCTGTCCTATAGGGTCGCTCACTATAAGCCAGAATCGACTCTACGGCAACAGTTTTTTTTTTTTTTTTTTTTTTTTAAGGGATGGAATGGACTCCGCAGCAACAGGTTTGATTTTGTGGTGCAAAGGTTCAGCGTCTGGCGGCTAACTGAAAGGTTGGCGGTTTGAATCCACCAAGACCTGGTGATCTGCTTGCGTAAAGGTTATACCAAGAAAACCCTATGGAGCAGTTCTACTCTGTCTTAAGGAGTTGGAATTGACTTGCCAGCATCCAACAACAACCAATTATTTAGAGGCAAATGAGTTATGTCAAACCTGAATGTGCCAAGGAATTTGTTAAACAGTTTCCTAGTTTCCTGTATTCTACCGTCAGAAATCTGATTCAGCATGTATGGAATAGAGCCTGGAAGAAAGAACTTAAAAAAACGCTTTATAGTTTTGAAGTTGGTGATTCACAGACCATCTTGATAAGATAATACATTTGTAACGTCTTACCCAAAAAAAAGCCTCCACCCTGGCAAAAGAGTACCTGAAAGTATTCAAACATTTAAGAGCTAGTAGAGAAAACTGCTCCCAAATAACTGTATAATCTGTTTACTTTCTAGAGCAAACTAGAAATTCTTGGCACGTCACATGGGAAATGTTAGCAAAAACAACTGACTAGCAGAACAAGATGAACACCAGGAATCAGAGGTTTGATTTTGACAGGTTCGTTGTTGTTGTTAGGCACCTTGGACTCAGTTCTGACTCATAGCGACCCAATGAACAACAGAAGGTAAACACTGCCGGGTCCTGTGCCATCCTCACAAAGTCGTTGCTGTGTTTGAGCCCATTGTTGCAGCCTCTGTGTCAATCCATTTCCTTGAGGGTCTTCCTCTTTTTCGATGACCTTCTACTAAGCATGATGTCATTTTCCGGGGAGTGGTCCCTCCTAGTAATATGTCCAGAATATGTGAGATGAAGTCTCGCCATCCTTGCCTCTAAGGAGCATTCTAACTGTACTTTTTCCAAGACAGATTTGTTTGTTCTTCTAGCAGTCAATAGGTTGATTAACAGTTTAGCCTAATAAATAATTAGACTCTTTTCTAGAGCTGGGAATAGAAAGATTAATAGGACATAGTACCTGTCCTCAAGGAAGTAGTTGATGAATAGGAGAGAGGGGGCGGCAAAGGAAGGAAGAGAATAGGCATATAAATAGTCAACTTCATTATGAATGCTGTACACAGGAAGGAGTGCTTGGACCAAACTACAATTCAGGAGAGACTTTCTGGTTTAGGTGCTGTATTAGTTTCTTAATGCTACTGTCACTGCTATAAGAAATTACCATAAAATTAGTAGCATAAAACACTGCAGATTTATGATTTTACAGTTCTGCTAGTCAGAGGCCAAAATAAGTCTCCCTAGGCTAAAAGTGGAAAGAGCCCTGGTGATGCAGTGGCTAAGTGAGCTGGGCTGCTAACCGAAAGCTGGCAGTTCAGGCCCACCAGCCGCTCCACTCTGAGGCAGAAAGATGTGGCAATCTGCTTCCGTAAAGATTACAGCCTTGGAAACCCTATGGGACAGTTCTGTTCTGTCCTACAGGGTCACTATGAGTCAGAATTGATTCGATGGCACCTAACAAGGCTAAAATTAAGGTATTAATTTTGACAGGGGTGTGTTCCTTTCTTGAATCTATTTTACCTTTTTCAGTTTCTAGGGACTGTGCACATTCCTTGGTTTATTGCCCCCTTCCATCTTTCAAGCCAGTAATAGTTTTTCTCAAATCAAATCGCTCTGACTCTCTCTCTGCCTCCCTCTCCTACTCATAAGGACTCTTGTGTTACATTGACACCACTCAGATAATTTCCTAATCCCAAGGTCAGTGATTAAACCAAAGCCAAACCAATTGCCGTCGAGTCGATTCCGACTCAAGGTTTCCAAGGACCTGCTGGTAGATTTTAACTGCCAACCTTTTGGTTAGCAGCTATAGCTCTTAACCACTGTGCCACCAGGGCTCCAAGGTTGGTGATTAGCAACTTTAATTTTCCATCTGCAACCTTAATTGTGCTTTGCCACGTAACCTCACATATTCACGGGTTTCGGGGATTAGGACAGGATCATTTTGGGGGAGGTGACATTCTTTCAACCACAGGTGCTGTGAGAAATGAGATAGGTGTAGAAAGGATAGGACAGGTGTGAACCCCAAGGAGCCAACCAGGTCACAGGTTGTGTGACAGTTACTATGTGACTGTCTTAGTCATCTAGTACTGCTCTAACAGAAATACCACAGCGGATGGCTTTAACAAAGAGAAATTTGTTTTCTCACAGTCTAGTAGGCTACAAGTCCAAATTCAGGGTGTCAGCTCCAGGGGAAGGCTTTCTTTCTCTGTTGGCTCTGGAGGAAGGTCTTCGTCATCATCAGTCTTCCCCTGGACTAGGAGCTTCTCTGTGCAGGACCCTCGGGTCCAAAGGATGTGCTCTGCTCTTGGCACTGCTTTCTTGATGGTATGAGGTCCCCTCTCTGCTCACTTCCCTTTTCTTTTTATCTCTTGAAAGATAAAAGGTGGTGCAGCCCACACCCCAGAGAAACTCCCTTTACATTGGATCAGAGAGTGACCTGGGTAAGGGTGATGTTACAATTCCACCCTAATCCTCTTTAACATAAAATTACAGTCACAAAATGGAGAACAACCACACAATACTGGGAATCATGGCCTAACCAAGTTGATACGCACATTTTTGGGGGGACATAATTCAATCAATGATAGTGTCTTTAGATATCATATGCATCCCAGAATTGTAGACATCAGAGAAAGGGAGATATTTTTCCTTTTCTCCCTGATGTGAGTTGGTTCTGTCTGGTGTACTTGAAACCACGTCATTTTTTGCACTGGCCAGGCAAACCCTTGGCTCCCCAAAGGGCCATGAAGCCAGTTTAGAACCTCTAGTTTCCTATCCAATAGCAAGGTTTGAGTCAGGATTGGATCAGCTTCTGAAATAGATGATTGAGGTTTATTAGCCTAGGCATTCAACCTGTACATTTTACCTTTTGGCAGAATGGTAGAGACTATGTAACTCTTGCATCCGTGGTTCTGATACAATTCAAGTTTCTTGACCACCAGGACTTGGCTCTAGACCTGGATTTTTTTAAACAATAAGTGAAATGAAATTACCAGTTGCTGTTGAGTTGATTCTGACTCATGGCAATCTCATGCATGGCAGAGTAGAATTCTGCTCCATAGGGTTTTCAAGGACAGATTTTTTGGAAACAGATCTCCAGGTCTCTCTTCTGAGGGACCTCTTGGTGGACTTGAACCTCCAGCCTTTCCCTTAGCAGCCAAATGTGTTAGCCATTTGCACCAATTCTCTTAAAACCACCACCCATCTGTCAGTTTGTTGTACTGTGGTGGCTTGTGTGTTGCTCTGATGCTAGATGCTATGCCTCTGATATTTCAAATACCAGCAGGGTCACCCATGGTGGACAGGTTTCAGTGGAGCTTCCAGACTAAGACTAGGAAGAAGGCCTGGTGATCTACTTCTGAAAATTAGCCAATGAAAACGATATGGATCACAACAGACTATTGCCCTATCTAGTGCTGAAAAATGACCTCTAAGTTGGAAGATGCTCAAAATACACAGTGGCCGCAGAAATGGACTCAAGCATACCAACAATCATGAAGATGGTGCAGGACTGAGCAATGTTCTATTCTGTTGTATATGGGGTTGTGATGAGTCAGAGCATGACTCAAAGGCAAGGAACAATGATTCTCTTAAAAACATATAATTTAAATTTCTTAGCTGCAAACTAAAATTTTTTGCTGCTGTGTCTGGTTTTGATTTGAGGGGTATATTTTCAAATCTACATCTCTGGCTATATTTTATGTAATAGAGAACATCCTGGCCACATGCATCCTCCCTCCAGCTCACTGCCACTTGCATTAGAAACCTGTGATACACAAATTTCCTGTGACCAAGAAACAGAAGGCAGCTGTGTTTTTTGGCCAACAACCCCAGAACCTTCTAGTAAGTTTAAATTTCACTGCTAAATTGCCCACTTCAAATAAATACTTTTCTTTCCACCACACTTCAAAATTTCAAGGGCAGGTTATCGTGTAAGTGGGGTATATTTAGGGGGGGTTAGGGGGGAACTGTGTGGGGGGAGATGGGTTTTGGGAGACCTGTTATTAGAGTGTCTCACCAACGAACTTGAACAAAAAAGAGTAGCAAACTTGTTGACATTGCCAATGTGGGCACAGGGTGGGATGCATCTTTTGAAAACCATTCTGTAGACACATATATTAAAATTCTTACTTAAAATTCATTTTTAATATCATATGTAAATCTTTTTCTTCTTTTTTCAACCTCAGGGACACCAGAATTAGATTAACCATTATCCTTGGTTCCCAATACTTAGTTTTGGTCCATGAATGGCCTGCTTTTATTAACATATGTACCCATTTATCTATGATAATATAGTGTTGTTGTTGGAACGTGCTGTGGAGTCACTTCCTACTCATAGTGATCCTATGTACAACAGAATGAAATGTTACCTGGTCCTGTGATATCCTCACAATAGTAGGTTTGTTTGAGTCCACTGTCCAATCTGAGGGACTTATCTTCCAGCACTATATCAGACAATGTTCTACTGCTATCCATAGGGTTTTCACTGGTCAATTTTTAAAATTTTTTTCAGAAGTAGATCACCAGGTCCTTCTTCTTAGTCTTTCTCAGTCTGGAAGCTCCACTGAAATCTGCCCACCATGGATGACCCTGCTAGTATTTGAAATATCAGTGGCATATCTTCTAGCATGATAGCAACATGCAAGCCATCACAGTTCAACAAACTGACAGATGAGTGTTGGAAACCCATTGCCCTCCAGTTGATTCTGACTCATAATGGCCCTATAATATAGTACCCCAAAAAACCAAGCCAAACTCGTTGCCGTTGAGTTGATTCTGACTCATAAAGACCCTCTAGGACAGAGTAGAACTGCCCCATAGGATTTCCAAGGAGCAGCTGGTGGATTCAAACTGCCCACCTTTTGGTTAGCAGCCAAGCTCTTAACCACTGTGCCACCAGGGCTCCTATAATGTAATAAGCACCTATAAACCCATAACCCAACAATAGCCTATATCTAACCCCTTAGTCTCTCCATGCTGCCTTTTTTACCCCCCATCTGAGATGACCATCATTCTGAATTTCATATCATTTCCTTGCTTTTCATTTTATGTAGTTTTAATGACTTCCTGTATATTCTCAAAATATATGTGTGTGTGTGCATTTAAGTTAGCTTCAACTTTTAAAAAGGGTGTCATGCTGCAGACGATCTTTTGGGACTTATAGTTTTCCCTTAATAATGTTATGATTTCTTTATATTATTGTAGGTCACTGAAGTTTACTTTTTTTGAATGCTGGATAGTATTATGTGAATATACTATAATTTATTCATTCAGTGTCTTGTTGATAGTGATTTAGGTTGTTTTCAGGTTATTGAAAACTGTGCAACTGTAAATAAAGGCCAACTAGACAGTTTATTTTTTAAATCAAAATGGAAAAATTCTGCTTATAGAAATAAAAAATGTGAGATATTATCTGTCTTAAAAGCTTGTGAGTGGCCGTCTAAGATACTCCACTGGTCCCACCCCATCTGGAGCAAGGGAGAATGAAGAAAACCAAAGACCCAAGGGAAAGATTAGTCCAAAGGACTCATGGACCACAAATACCACAGCCTCCACCAGACTGAGTCCAGCACAGCTAGATGGTGCCCAGCTACCAACACTGACTGCTCTGACAGGGATCACAATCGAGGGTCCTGGACAGAGCTGGAGAAAAATGTAGAAAAAATTCTAACAAAAAAAGACCAGACTTACTGGCCTGACAGAGACTGGAGAAACCCCGAGAGTATGGCCCCCGGACACCCTTTTAGCTTGGTAATGAAGTCCCTCCTGAGGTTCACCCTTTAGCCAAAGATCAGACAGGCCCATAAAACAAATTGAGACTAAATAGGCACACCAGGCCAGGGGCAAGGATGAGAAGGCAGAAGGGGACAGGAAAGCTGGTAATAGGGAACCCAAGGTCAAGAAGGGCAGAGTGTTGACGTGTTGTGGGGTTGGCAATCAATGTTACAAAACAATATGTGTATTAATTGTTTAATGAGGAGCTAATTTACTCTGTAAATCTTCCTCTGAAGTACAATAAAAAAAAGTAAGATATTAAAATAAAGAGTAATATTTAAAATAGAAAGTGTAAATCCCTCTGTAATCATATCCCCGGGGATAACCAGTGTTAAGGTTTGGGGTATCTTTTTCCAGACTTTCTTTTTCTTTTTTTTTAAAATATGATATATATCTAAATACATGTATACATATAATACATACATATTAATATTTTTAACAAAAATGAGGTCCATAACTCATTTATTTACTGTAATAATTTATCATGGATATTGTTACTTGTCATTACATATAGATCTACTTCATTTTTTTTGTAGCTGTTCATTATTGTGTTTCATAATTTATTCCACAAATCCCCAATTGATAGATATTTTAGTTATTTTCAATTTTCTGCTATTACAAACAATCTTGTGATACATATTCTTCAGCATTAGTCTGATTATTTCCTTAAAATAATTTCCAAAAAGTGGAATTGCTGGATTAAAGGGCATTAATTTTTATTTTTATCTGTCAGTTTATTATTTATTGCCAGATATTGCCAGATTGCTCTCCAAAGAGAGTTAATTAGCCTGCGTTCTTATCACCATGTAGAGTCCAGAGCAGGGAGCATCTAGTGCAACCTGAAGTTGAAGAGAGGCTTCCTGGAGGAGGTGATCCCGGGACTGAGTCATGATGAAACTCAGTCATCAAAAGAGGAAATAATCTGCAGAGAGCCAGGGTTGAATTTCCCCACTGGGCTCATTTGTATCCACCCTCTCCAACACCGGGCGTCATTGACATTTGAAATCTTCGTCAAAAGAATTACTCCGTTCTTTTTTTTTTTTTAAACTTGTATTTATCTAGCGGGGGCGGGGGGGGGACCCAAACCCGTTGCTGTCGAGTGAATTCCCACTCATGCAGTGATCCTATAGGACAGAGTAGAACTGCTGCATAGGATTTCCAAGGCTGTAAACCGCCTCCCTCATTTTTCTCCCAGGGAGGGGCTGCTGGATTCGAACCAGTCAATCTTTCAGTTAGCCGCCAATCGCTCAACCACGGCGCCACCAAGGCTCCTCCTATGTAGTGGAACGATTTCCTAATTCACTTCCTGGTCTGGAGAAAACTGAAACAATGGCTACGGACGCTGTTTCCTTAAAGATCATAGACAGAGAACGAAAAAAGTTGCTTGAAATCCTCCAGCAAGACCCTGATTCTGTCTTAGACTCGTTAACCTCTCGGAGACTGATTTCTGAGAAAGAGTACGAAATTCTGGAGAAAATTCCAGACCCCCTGAAGAAAAGTCGAAAGCTGCTAATTCTGGTACAGAAAAAGGGAGAAGTGAGCTGTTTGCATTTTCTGAAATGTTTAGTTAGTACTTTTCCAGAGTCAGCTGCCATTTGGGACTTAAGCTTAAGGCGCGGTAAGTTGAATTTTTTCACTCTTTGAGGGGATGAAGGGACAGATTTTTTGAAAAAAGACAATTATCGACTCTTATTTTTGTTTGTTTTTCCCTGGAAGATAATCTTCAATGAAATATGGTATCAGGCAAAAGCGTCCAAATTTTAAAAAGCTGTCAACAACATACCTATCTCACTGATTTAGCGAACTGATAACTTGTTCGTATATACTCAAACCCTGGCAGTTGTTTTAGTCCTAGTGCAAACTGCTCGTTATTCTGACAGCTGCATCCTGAAATACGGTTGAAAAGAGAATATTGTTAATGATGACACAGTCCGGGGTTTCTTTATCAACGAAGTGAACTCACGGACATTAACAGCCCCAAGACCACATGCTACATCTTGAAAATAGCCGTTTTGAAAATAGAGGAAAAATAATCTTTAGCACACATAGATGATGGATCAGTAACTTCATTTTCTTTTGTGATAAGAATGCCAGCAGAACCTCAGTTTTCTAGAGCAATGCAGTTGCTAATTCTTAAACGTTCAAAGATAATTAGTGGCCTAGGGGATAAGGGGAGCTGTGGTGGCGCAGTGGTTAAGAGCTTGGCTACTAACCATAGGTGGGCAGTTCAAATCCACCAGGCGCTCCTTGGAAACCCTGTGGGGCAGTTCTACTCTGTTCTATAAGGTCACTCGGAATCGATGCGAAGGCAACGGGTTTGATCTGGTTTGGATAAGGGGAGCCCTGGTGGCACAGTGGTTAAGCACTAGGCTGCTAACCAAAAGGTCACCTGTTTGAATCCACCAGCTGCTCCATGGGAGAAAGATGTGGCAGTCAGCTTCCATACAGATTGGAAACCCTAAGGGGCAGTTCTCCTCTGTCCTATAGGGTCACTATGAGTCAGAATCTACTCAGTGGCAATGGGTTTTGTTTTGTTTATTTACTTATTTTTTGGTTTTAGGGGATAAGGGAACAGCTCTCCCAGAAAGGATTGTTTAGCACTTCTGTAGATTACCCCTAGAGGTTGATACAGCTCCTTTTCTAGGAATCTAAATTATATTCAGGATCAGTTTAAGAGAAGACGTTAGAGAGGAAGGGACTCGATAAAAAGGTGAATGTTGATGGACTTTAATGTAGGACAAGACTTACTTGCTTAGAAAAATAGATTTTATTATTTCTAGGACCTACTATTCCAAATTAGAGAAATTGAGGTCAGAGTCCATTAGAATAGCTGCAGAATGGTTGAATAGGTTGTGGGTCACAGTAAATCCAAAAGTAAACACTGTTCATAGGGTTAAAATTTTATGGTTTACTTGTTTACCTTTTGGGGTTGCTGGGAGCCCTGGTGGCATAGTGGTTAAGAGCTTGGCTGCTAAAGGTCGGCATTTCTAATCTACCAGCCGCTGCCTGGAAATCCTACAGGGCCGTTCTACTCTGTCCTGTAGGGTTCCCATGAGTCAGAATCGACTCGATGGCAATGAGTTTGGTTTTGGTTTGGTTTTATGGAAGACCCAAACTCGTGAGCAAGGCAAAGTGTGATCTGATTTTCTTTAGTGGGAGAAAGTTCTGACAGTTGGTTTGGTACCATGCAAGTTATATAGGAAGGGGTGGGTATTCCTATCCTCTAGTGAAATGAAGACGGGGGATGATGCTTTGAGGCCTTGGAAACTCAAGTTATCAAATTTCTTTTGTTAATTTGGAAAAACAAAACAAAAACCTTTTTGTCCTTTTCAGATTTTTTAAAACATGAGACTACAGAACCTTCTCCATCTACGGGGGTAAGCAAGAATTCAGAAGATGCTTTTTTCTCTGGGAAGAAACAGCCTGAGAACCCTGAGATCACAGCGTCCTTCAAAAAGAAAGGGCAATTGGATTTGGAAACCTCTGACTCTTTTGGGGACAAGAAAATTAGTAACAGGGAAACTGCTTTGTCCTCAAAGGAGAAGAATGAGAAGGAATACAACACACCAAAAGATACATTCTCACATTCAGTTGAGGATGTTGAATATAAAGTTCCATCAACTATTACATATTTAAGGGATGGAGAGAGATACGAGGAACCAGATGATTCTTTATACTTGGGAAAAAAAGAATATCTAGAATCTGTTGGATACTTTGAAGACGCAGAAACCACTATAGAAGAGAAGAACTATGATGACCCAGAGCGCGTTGTATATTATGGCGAAGAGGACTCTGAGTATTCAGAATACATGGAGTTCACTGATGATGAGCAGAGTTATGAGGAATCAGAAACTGGCATGTTATTGGAAGAGGAGGAGAAGGAAAAAAGTATGGAAGGTATGGGAATGATGCCAACATTTGATGTGTATAGTTTAGTTAGGCAACAACTTATTTTTAGGTTGCCATGACATAATGGGGAGAAGGGATGAGGGAGGACACCAGATGCTAGCAGAAGAGCAGCTACTCAGAAACTTCTTGTGTCTCTTGAACCTGGCTACTGCTCAGAGGTGGGTGTTGGTAGGGAGGAGCACACAGGACCTAGGACATGATGGATAATACAAGCAAACGTAAGTATTGATTGTTAGCTTACAGGCTTCTACAGTCATCTTCCATCATGCATATCATTTTAGGGTTACCTCTATTTCTCTGAGTAAAACTACTTTATTCATTTTAGCACTTTTGTTACCAATGGAATATGGGGAAGTTGGGCCTAACTCTTGAAGTGGAGACAATCAGTAGAATTTGTAGTGAATGGGTAAGATCCCCAAATATTGTTACTAGGCCTAATCCAGTCCATATATTGCCTTGATGAGGAAAATTATATCAGTATCTTGAATTAGAGTATATATATATTTTAATTTTAAAAACAACTTTATTGAGGAATAGTTACATGTAATAAAATGCACCCATTTTAAATGGGTATTTTGCTGAGTTTTTACAAATGCACAACTAACATGATCAAGGTACAGAGCATTTCCATCTCCCAAAAAGTTCCCTGTGTCCTATCCCAGACTACCCCCTCCCCCGCAACTCCCCCAATATACAAACCTGGGTTCCAGGCAAACACTAGTCTTCTTTGTACAAGTCTGTGTAGACATACTATTTCATTTCTCTTGGGTAAAATACCTATAAATGGGATTGCTGGGTCATATGGAAAATGTACTTTTAAAAATAATTTGTTTCTGTTGTCGCTGAGAATATGCACAGTAGAACATAACACATGTACAGTTCAATGACATTGATAACATTCTTTGAGTTGTGCAATGATTTTCACCCTCCTTTTCTGAGTTGTTCTTCCTCCATTAACATAAACTCACTAGCCCCTAAGGTTCCTATCCAATCTTTCAAGTTTCTGTTGTCAGTTTGATCCCATATAGATAGTTCTTAAAAAAGTATAATACTCAAGGCAGATATTCTTTACTAGTTAAGCTAAATTATTGTTTGGTTTTAAGAAGACTTCAATGGATATTTTTGGTTTAAGGTTTAAAGATTATCTCAGGGTAATAGTTTCAGGGGTTCGTCCAGCCTCCAAGGCTCCAGAAAGTCTGGAGTCCATGAGAAGTTGAAATTCTGCTCTGCATTTCCCCCCTTTCTATCAGGATTCTTCTATAGAATCTTTGCTCAAAGTGTTCAGTAATGGTAGCTGGGCACCATCCAGTTCTTCTGGTCTCATGGCAAAGGAAGCAGTTGTTCATGGAGGCAATTAGCCATACATTCCATTTCCTCCTCCTATTCCTGACTCTCCTTCTTCTTCTCTTGCTCCAGGTGAATAGAGACTAATTGTGCCTTGGTTGGCTTTTAAGCTTTTAAGACCCCAGGCACTATGCAGAGAACTAGGAGGTAGAACAGAAGCACTAAATAAGTTATTAGGCCAATTAACTGGGATGTCCTATGAAACCATGATCCTGAACCTCCAAACCAAGGAACCAAATCCCATATGGTGTTTGGTTGTACATAAGCAGCATCAGCAGCTACTCTTTCTCTTTTTTTTTTCTCTGTCATTGCTGTAGATAACTGTCACACAACTTTTGCCATTGAATTTGAATATTTCTATTTTATTTTTGTACTTTAAGTGAAAGTTTACAATTCAAGTTAGCCTCTCATACAAAAATTTATACAGACGTTGTTATGTGACCCTAATTACTCTCCCTATACTATGACAGCACACTCCTCCTTTCCACTCCTGATTTCCCATGTCCGTTCAACCAGCTCCTGACCCTCTCTGCCTTCTCATCTCACCTCCGGACAGAAGCTGTCCATTCAGTCTCATGTATCTACTTGAGCTAAGAAGCACACTTTTCATGAGTATCATTTTATGTCCCATAGTCCAGTCTAATCTTTGTCTGAAGAGTTGGCCTCAGGAATGGTTTTAGTTCTGGCTTGACAGAGAGTCTAGGGGCCATGCTTTCTGGGATTCCTTCAGTCTCTGTCAGACCATTAAGTCTGGTCTTTTTACTGGAATTTGAGTTCTGCACCCCACTTTTCTCCTGCTCCATTAGGGACTCTGTTGTGTTCCCTGTCAGGGCAGTCATTGGTGGTAGCCGGCCACCATCTAGTTCTTCTAGTCTCAGGCTGATGCAGTCTCTGGGTTATGTGGCCCTCTCTGTCTCTTGGGCTAATACTTTCCTAGTAACTTTGGTGTTCTTTATTCTCCTATACTCCAGGTGAGTTGGGACCAATTGATGCATCTGAGATGGCTGCTCGCTAGCTTTTAAGACCCCACATGCCACTCACCAAAGTAGGATGCAGAACATTTTCTTAATCAGCTTTGTTATGCCAACTGACCTAGATGTCCCCTGAAAGCATGGTCCCCAGACCCACACCCCTGCTATTCCGTCCCTTGAGGTGTTTGGTTGTATTCAGGAAACTTCTTGGCTTTGGTTAGTCCAGTTGTGCTGACTTCCCCTGTAGTATGTGCTGTCCTTCCCTTTACCTAAGATAATTCTTGTCTACTGTCTAGTTAGTGAATAATCCACTCCCTCTCTCTCCACCCTCGTAACCATCAAAGAATGTTTTCTTCTGTGTTTAAACCTTTTCTTGAGTTCTTATAATAGTGGTCTTATACAATATTCATCCTTTTGTGACTGACTAAATTCACTTAGCATAATGCCTTCCAGATTCCTCCATGTTACAAGATGTTTCACGGATTCATCGTTGTACTTTATTGTTGCATAGTATCCTGTCTTAGTCATCTAGTGTTGCTATAACAGAAATACCACGAGTGGGTGGTTTTAAACAAAGAGAAGTTTATTTTCTTACAGTAAAGTAGGCTAAAAGTCCAAATTCAGGGTGTCAGCTCCAGGGAAAGGCTTTCTCCCTCTGTCAGCCTTCTCGTCAGTGTTCCCCTGGACTAGGAGCTTCTCCACGCAGGGACCCCAGGTCCAAAGGATGTGCTCTGCTCCTGGCACTGCTTTCTTGGTGGTATGAGGTCCTCCTGTCTCTCTGCTCACTTCTCCCTTTTATATCTCAAGATATTGCCTCAGGACACAGTCCAATCTTGTAGATTGAGTCCTGCCTTACTAACACAACTGCCACCCATCCTCCCTCATTAACATCACAGAGGCAGGATTTACAACATACAGGAGAATCATACAATAGCAGGAATCATGGCCCAGCTAAATTGATACACACATTTTTGGGGGGACATAATTCAATCCGTGACATATCCCCCTGTGTGAATATATCATAATTTGTTTATCCATTCATCTGTTGATGGACACCTAGGTTGTTTCCACCTTTTTGCTATCGTGAACAGTGCTGCAATGAACATGAGTGTGCATATGTCCATATATTCATGTGATGGCTCTTATTTCTCTAGGATATATGAATTTGAATATTTCTTAGTCAAAATTCAAAATATGAGAAATATTTCACTTGAGGAGATATTGTCTGAGAAAGTAAACATCATCCAGTTCTCAATAGAGAATGGGAATGGGAAGATAGCTACCAGCTCATGTTCAGTCTTGGGGGCTCACAATCCAGTTCTCCTTATGTTGGAAAAGAGTAGTTTCCTCCTCTTCCCCATTCCCATACACCTTCCTAACATATGGTTGCTTTTAGGTCTCATTAATTTTTATTTATTTATATATTTTAGTCATTGCACAAACCAAAACCAAACCAGTTACTACTGAGTTGATTCCAACTCATGGCAATCCCATGTGTGTCAGAGTAGAATTGTGTTCCATATGTTTTTTTATGGCTGATTTTTCTGAAGTAGATTGCCAGGTCTTTCTTCTGAGGCACCTCTGAGTGGACTCAAACTACCAACCATTCAGTTAGCTGCCAAGTGCTTAACCATTTACACAGCATAGGGATGCTAGTGGTTGTGTAGGGTTAAATTAATTAGTTCATTGCATAGTATCATCATTGGTCTTCAGAAAGCCCCTTTTATTTATCTATTCCTTTTTTTTCTCCACCCCCCATTCCTACTCACTTTACCCCATATGTAACATTCTAATATTATTATGTATACTTAAATGGTGTTGTTTTGTTTGCCTGAATTTCTTATGTCTCAGTTGTTTGTTGCCACCAGAATGCTGCATAACAAACCACCTCAAAATTCTGTTACTTGAAACAGTGAGAGCTTATTATTGTTTATGTGTCTGTGGTTTGATGGTTAGTTCTGGTCTTCTCTGGGCTCACTTCACGTATCCGTGGTCAGCCGCTAGATGGGTCGGAAGCTCTGCTGATATTGACTGGGCTCTCTCACATGTTTGGGGACTGTAGGCTAGTCGCTTATCTTCTAGTGGGCTAGACAGGGCTTGTTCTCAGCCTAGATGTGGTGTGTTCTTATGGCAAGAGCAAAGGAGTAAGAGAGAGGGAGAGAAGAGAAAGGAAATAGTCAAGGCCTCTTGAAGCTAAAGCTCGGGACTATCATGCTATCACTTCTGTCACATTCTGTTGGCCAAAGTACGTCACAAAGCCAACCTAGATTCAACGCTTGGGGGAATATACTCCACCTCTTGCAAAGTAACATTGCAAAGGATATGGATACTGAGAGGCCATTAATTGGGGCTATTATTGCAATCAATCTAATACCTTTAATGAAAGAGGTCAAGGAAAGTCTCAATAATAAGTTATGGCCTGTAATCTAAATCTGATGGCTACCAGCCCCCTCTAGTTGACTGGAGACATGTGGATGTCCTCTGTCTCTTTCCTGAGTGATATTTGTCTGCAGGTTATTGTTGTTGTTAGGTGTCATCAAGTCAGTTCCAACTCATAGCGACCCTAGGTGCAAGAGAACGAAACACTGCCCAGTCCTGCTCCATCATCACAATCGTTGTTATGCTTGACCCCATTGTTGCAGCCACTGTGTCCTTCTATCTCGTTGGGGGTCCTCCTCTTTTTCAATGACTCTCTACTTTATCAAGCATGATGTCCTTCTCAGGGGACTGATCCTTCTTGATAACATGTCCAAAGTACATGAGATGAAGTCTTGCCATCCTCACTTCTAAGGAACATTCTGGCTGTACTTCTTCCAAGACAGATTTATTCGTTCTTTTGACAGTCTATGGTATATTCAATATTCTTTGCCAACACCATAATTCAAAGGTGACCATTCTTCTTGGGTCTTCCTTATTCACTGTCCAGCTTTTGCATTCGTATGAGGCGATTGAAAACACCATGGCTTGTGTCAGGCGCACCTTAGTCCTTAAAGTGACATCTTTGCTTTTAAACACTTTAAAGAGGTCTTTTGCAGCAGATTTGTCCAGTGCAATGTGTCTTTTGATTTCTGACTTCCATGGGTGTTGACTGTAGATCCAAGTAAAGTGAAATCCTTGACAACTTCAGTCTTTTCTCCGTTTAGCACGATGTTGCTTATTGGTCCAGTTGTGGGGATTTTTGTTTTCTTGAAGTTAAGGTGTAATCCATACTGAAGGCTGTAGTCTTTGATCTTCATCAGTAAGTGCTTCAAGTCCTCTTCACTTGCAGCAAGTAAGGTTACATCGTCATCTGCATAATGCAGGTTGTTAATGAGTCTCCCACCAATCCTGATGCTGCGTTCTTCTTCATATAGTCCAGCTTCTTGGATTGTTTGCTCAGCATACAGATTGAAGAAGTATGGTGAAAGGATACAACCCTGACACGCGCCTTTCCTGACTTCAAACCACGCAGTATCCCCTTGTTCTGTTCGAACAACTGCCTCTTGATACATATACAGGTTCCTCATGAGCACAATTAAGTGTTCTGAATTTCCGTTCTTTGCAATGGTAACTGAAAAAAAAAAATCTAAATGCATCTGACTTGAAGGAGAAGGGTCTTCATGCTTTTTGTCCTGTTAAATTTCATTCCATAAAATAACCACAGTGTCCAATCAAAGTCTCAGGAAGACTTACAACATTGCCTTCTGTACTCTTTGCTGCAGAAGGCCAACTTGTATAAACTGTATCAGTCAACTCCCTTCCCCTCCAGCTTGTAGTTGGGTTCAGCCAACTACATGTATTTACTATTTATATTTACCCATATATTACGATTTCTTTCTGAAGATCCAAGTTTCCATTTGATGCCATTTACCTTCCATCTGAAGAACTTTATTATTTTTTGTAGTGCAAATATGCTGGTGGTAAATCCTCTTAGGTTTTGTTTATTGAAAATATCTTTATTGTGTCTTCATTCTAGAAGAATATTTTTCCTGAATGTAGAATTCTGGAGTGACATTTTTTTGCCTTCAGCACTTTATGGATGCCATTCCTCTGTCTGTTGGCTTCCATTGTTTCTGGTGATAAGTCTTCAGTCATATTATCATTCTTCCCCTGTAAGTATTGTCATTTTTCTCAGGTTGTTTTCAAGATTTTTTTGTTGTTGTTGACTTTTTTCGGCAGTTTGACTCGTGTCTAGGTGTGATTTTGTTTGTTTTTATCCTCTTTAGGGTTTGCAGAACTTCTTGAATCTGTAATTTTTAAAAATCAAATTTGGAAATTTTTCAGCCCTTATTTTAGTCAAATTTTTTTTTTCTGCCCATTTGCTCTCGCCTCTCTTTCTGAAACCTCAATTACGTGTGTGCTAGACTTCTTGATATTGTTCCACAGGTTCCTGAGCCTACGTTCATTTTTTTATTCAAAAAGTTTTCTCTCTAGAGAGGCAGGGCAAGATGGCGCTCTAGGCAGAAGCACCACGCCATCCCTCCACAGCAAAGATCCGAGAAACTAAGCCTAACAGAGAATCAACAATCCTGAAACCCTAGAACATCAAATGAAGAGATAAAGAACTCAGCCAAACACCAAACGGAGTGAGAATACTGAAAGAGAACGGAGAGCGAGGAGAGACTCATTCAGAGATCCCCTACCAGCTAATGCAGCGCGGATCCACCATCTTGGACTCCTATCGGAGACCAGCAAACGGGAGAACGGGAGAGCAGCATCGCGGAGCGTCCAGTGGGAGACGGAACGACCGGTAAATTGTGGTGTGCGCTTTTCCACCCCCCACCCCTCTCTGCCTTGGCTGGGGCTCCCCTGCTTCCCGTGGCCAGGGTCCCTGGACCGGGGGGCGCCGGTGCTTGGATTCCGCACGCCTGGGCCGGCGGCTCTCTGGGAGCTGTTTGTTGGCTGCTGGCGTAGCTTTTTCTGCCACCTCCCCCTCCTTTTGCTCAGGTGCCTGGTTCTGAGCGCCGTCTTTGCTCTCTCCTGCGGGGCTGTGGGGCTGCGTTCGGGCATGTGGCTGCTTCCAGGTCTGGGCTGCCACGCTGGTGAGATCCCGGGGCCTTTGTTCATTCACCCCTCTCCTTCCCGTGGCCACGGTCTCTTAACCCGAGACTGCCGGCTGCTTGGAATCCGCGCGCCTGAGCTGGGGCTCTCTGGGTGCAGTTTGTTGGCTGCTGGTGTGGCTTTTTCTGCTTCTTCTGGTTTCTCGCTTGCCTCTTGCTGCCTCTCCCTCCTTTTGCTCAAGTGCCTGGCTCTGAGCGCCGTCCTTGCTCTTTCCTGCGGGGCTGTGGGGCTGCATTTGGGCGTGTGGCTGCTTCCAGGTCTGGGCTGCCATGCTGGTGAGATCCTGGGACCTTTGTTCGTTAGCCCCTCTGCTTCCCGTGGCCGCAGTCTCTTCACCGGGGTCTGCTGGCTGCTTGGATTCCGCGTGCCCGGGCGGGCGGCTCTCTAGCTGCTGTTTGTTGGCTGCTGGTGCTGCCTTTTTTTTTTTTTTCTTTTTTTCCTCCTGCTTCTTTTGGTTTCTCGCTTGCTTCTCGCTGCCTCCCCCTCCTTTCACTCGGGTGCCTGGCTTCTTGCACCCTCTTAGCTCCTTTCTGAGAGTCCCCAGAGTGCAGGCAATTTGTAATATACGCTTTCCACTCTCCACCTTTCTTCACTCACACTCGGCCTCCTCTGATTCCCACGGACACAGTCTCTTATCCAGAAACACCAGCCCGCACTGGCTGGCTCTCTGAGTGCCATTCATTGACTGCTGGTGTTGCCTTTTTTTTTTTTTTTTTTAATTTTCTTTCTTTTCTTTTTTGATTAGTTTTGTTTTCTTTTCCCTCTTTTTCCCTTTTGTCTTTCTTCATTGCTTAATTTCTCGTCTCTCTATCTCTTCCTTCTCTTTCTGATCCCTGAATACCAGGCGATGTATGCCTCTGCACCTTCTGGCCAGGCTGTGCTTTGAAACCTGAGACCGACTTCCCCAGACCTCATAGCTGCATCGGTGGGATCCCTGGGAACGTTGCAGTTCTTTAACTTTTCTGATTTTTATTTGATCATTCTTTCCTTCTCTTCCCCCTTCTGGTTTTCTCCATCCCATAGTCTCTCATCTGTCCATTCCAACGGCAAGCTCCCCTAGCATTCTTTTATGTTTGTATGCTTTTCGCTCCTGCTCATCTCTCCTCTCTCCCATATCCAGCGTAGCTTCACACATAACCATCTCCCTGCTGCATCCTGCCTACCTGCACCGTGCACTTGACATCACACCACCAAGCTGTGCAGGCACACCCTATTGGAACCTGCCCAGCACTGACTACCGACCGTCCTGGTGGCTGCGGTGAGTGCCACAAATAACCCGTCCCAGTGGCTCCTCTTCAGCAAGATCTGCCCAGCTGTACCACAAGGAAGAAACAAAAAAAAATCTACAATCAATAAATGAGAGAAATATCTACTGAATGCCCCGAAAACAGCAAACAATATCAAAACATTTACAAAAACAAGACAAGAAGGCTCCAATAGGCATCCAAATTAAAACACCAGGTAACTCTCCTGTGGAAGAAAATGCACTAGAAGTACCTGATAGGGAACTGAAATCACTAATACTCGGAATTTTCCAAGAACTGAGGCAAAAAGCTGACAAACGTGGAAAAAATAGACAAATTTATGGAAAATACAGACAAAAAATTGGAAGAATTCAGGAAGATGATGCAGGAACAAAATGCCAAAATAAATTCACAGGTCGAAATTATACAAAAACAACAATTAGAAATCCAAAAGATAAACAACAAGATTTCAGAAATGGACGGTGTCATAGAAGGGCTGAGAAGTAGATTTGAAACCGTGGAAGACAGAATCAGTGGAACTGAAGACAAACACTTGGATACAACTCTGTTTCAGGAAAACTCAGAAAAAAGAACAAAGAAAAATGAAGAGACCCTGAGAGTTAAGTGGGACACAATTAAAAGCAAAACCTTATGAGTAATTGGCATCCCAGAACAGGGGGAGAAAACAGAAAACACAGAGAGGATCATTGAGGAACTGCTGACAGAAAACTTTCCCAATATCATGAAAGATGAAAAGATGGCCATCCAAGAAGCTCAACGAACCCCATATAGAAGAGACCCCAAAAGAAAATCACCAAGCCATATCATATTCACACTCGCCAAAACTAAAGACAAATAAAGAATCCTGAGAGCAGCTCGTGAAAAACAAGAAGTCACATACAGAGGAGAAACAATAAGACTAAGCTGAGATTATTCGGCCGAAACCATGCAGGCAAGAAGGCAGTGGGATGACATATATAAAATCTTGAAAGAAAAAAATTGTCAGCCAAGAATAATATATCCTGCAAAACTCATGTTCAAATTTGATGGTGAAATTAGCTCATTTCCAGATAAACAGAAACTAAGGGAATATGCAAAAGTCAAACCAAACTTACAAGAATTATTAAGGGGTGTTCTTCGATCTGAGGACACACAGCTTCAGCCCTCAGGACGCAGGTTCATACGAACCAGATACCATTCTAGGAAATGAACTCTTGAGGACTATCCAAAACCAAAAGAAATACAACAGGGAATCAGAGCAATCAATGAAAGGATGACAACAACATCAAAACAATGAAAGAGGGAACAAACAGCATAGGTATAGAACCTTCCAATGGAGAGGAAGGCAAGGCGATACCAAGTAAGGGTAGACTGCTTCAAACTTATAAAGATAAGGGTAAAAGTCATGATAACCACAAAGAAAGTTAACAAACCAACTCATGAAAATAAAGACGAAAAACATAAAGTCTCAGCAAAAACAAAACTTACAAAAACAAAAGAAATGAACACAATATCCACAAACAAAAGTAACTCAGCACAAGAGAGTAAGAAGAACAAAGAAAACTTCATCACCACAAAAAAAAAGCACTACAAAATGACAGCAACAAACTTCCATCTATCAATAATTACACTGAATGTAAATGGACTCAATGCACCCATAAAGAGATGGAGAGTGGCAGAATGGATAAGAAAACAGGATCCATCAATATGCTGTCTACAAGAAACACACCTTATAAACAAAGATGTGAATTTATTAAAACTCAAAGGTTGGAAAAAAATATATCAAGCTAACAACTACCAAAAAAGAGCAAGAGTGGCAATTCTAATCTCAGATAAAATAGACTTTAAAACACAATCTACCATAAAAGACAAAGACGGACACTATATAATGATTAAGGGGACGATCCATCATGAAGACATAACCATAATAAATATCTATGCACCCAATGACAAGGCTCCAAAATACATAAAAAAAACTCTAACAGCACTGAAAAGAGAAATTGACAGTTCCATAATAATAGTACGAGACTTCAACACACCACTCTCAGTAAAGGACAGAACAACTAAAAAGAAACTCAGCAAAGATACAGAAGACCTAAAGGACACAATCAGCCAACTGGACCTCATAGACATATATAGAACAATCCATCCAAATGCTGCAAAGTACACATTCTTTTCCAATGCACATGGAACGTTCTCCAGAATAGACCCCATCTTAGGCCACAGAGCAATCCTCAACAAGATCCAAAACACTGAGATAATTCACAGTATCTTCTCTGACCACAATGCCATCAAGGTAGAAATTAACACTAGAAAGAGCAAGGAAAAAAAATCAAACACATGGAAACTGAATAATACCCTGCTTACACATCAATGGGTAATAGAAGAAATCAGAGATGGAATTAAAAAATTCCTAGAATCAAATGAGAATGAAAACACATCATACCAAAACCTTTGGGACACAGCAAAGGCAGTCCTCAGAGGACAATTTATAGCAATACATGCACATATCAAAAAAGAAGAAAGGGACAAAATCTAAACATTAACTACAGAACTCAAACAAATAGAAAGAGAACAGCAAAAAAAAAAAAAGCTTACAACCACCGGAAGAAAGGAGATAGCAAAGATCAGAGCAGAAATAAATGAAACAGAGAACAGAAAAACAATAGAAAGAATCAACAAAACCAAAAGTTGGTTCTTTGAAAGAATCAACAGAATCGACAAACCACTGGCCAGACTGAGAAAAGAAAAACAGCAGAGGACACAAATAACCCAAATAAGAAATGAAATGGGGGACATTACAACAGACCCAACTGAAATAAAAAGGATTATAACAGAATATTATGAAAAACTGTATTCCAACAAATTTGAAAACCCAGAGGAAATGGATAAATTTCTAGAAACACATGGCCTACCCAAACTACAACAAAGTGATATTGAAAATCTGAACAGACCCATAACAGGAGAAGAGATTGAAAAGGTAATAAAAAAACTCCCAACCAAAAATAGCCCTGGCCCAGATGGCTTCACTGGAGAATTCTACAAAACATTTACAGAAGAGCTTGTACCAGTTCTACTCAAGCTATTTCAGACATAGAAGAGGAAGCAACACTTCCAAATTCATTCTATGAAGCCAGCATAACGCTGATACCAAAACCAGGCAAAGACATCACAAAAAAAGAAAATTACAGACCAATATCTCTCATGAATATAGATGCAAAAATTCTGAACAAAATTCTAGCCAATAGAATTCAGTATCATATCAAAAAAATAATACACCACGACCAAGTAGGATTCATACCAGGTATGCAAGGATGGTTTAACATTAGAAAATCCATCAACGTAATTCACCACATTAATAAAAGGAAAGAAAAAGATCACATGATCATCTCAATTGACACAGAAAAGGCATTTGACAAAGTCCAACACCCATTCCTCATAAAAGCTCTCAATAAAATAGGTATAGAAGGGAAATTTCTCAACATGATAAAGGGCATCTATGCAAAACCAACAGCCGACATCATTCTTAATGGAGAGAGGCTGAAAACATTCCCCTTGAAAACAGGAAGAAGACAAGGATGCCCTTTATCACCACTACTATTTAACATTGTGTTGGAAGTTCCAGCTACAGCAATAAGGCAAGAGAAAGAAATAAAGGGCAACCAAATTGGTAATGAAGAAGTTAAACTGTCCCTGTTTGCAGATGATATGATACTATACATAGAAAACCCTAAAGACTCCACGAGAAATCTACTGGAACTAATAGAAAGATTCATCAGAGTAGCAGGATACAAGTTAAACATTCAAAAATCAGTTGGATTCCTATACATCAATCAGGAGAATGATGAAAAGGAAATCAGGAAAACAATACCATTTCTAATAGCCCCTAAAAAGATAAAATACTTAGGAATAATCTGACCAGCGATGTAAAAGACCTATACAAAGAAAACTACAAAAAACTACAGCATGAAATCTAAAGGGATCTACATAAATGGACAAACATACCATGCTCATGGATAGGCAGACTCAACATTGTGAAAATGACAATTCTACCCAAAGCAATTTACAAATACAATGCAATCCCGATCCAAATACCAACAGCATTATTCAAAGAGATGGAAGAACTAATCATTAACTTTATATGGAAAGGGAAGAAGCCCAGAATAAGTAAAGCACTACTGAAGAAGAAGAATAAAGTTGGAGGACTCACACTACCTGACTTGAGAACCTACTATACAGCTACAGTAGTCAAAACAGCCTGTTACTGGTACAACGACAGATACATTGACCGATGGAACAGAATTGAGAACCCAGATGTAAATCCATCCACCTACGGTCACCTGATCTTCGACAAGGGCCCAAAGTCCATCAGATGGGGAAAAGACAGTCTTTTTAACAAATGGTGCTGGCAAAACTGGATATCCATTTGCAGAAAAATGAAACAGGACCCATACCTCACACCATATACAAAAACTACTTCAAAATGGATCAAAGACCTGAATATAAAGCCTAAAACTATAAAGTTCATAGAAGAAAAACTAGGACCAACACTTCAGGCCTTAATACATGGCATTAACAGGATACAAACCATAACCATCAACACACAAAACCCAACAGATAAACTAGATAACTGGGATCTTCTAAAAATCAAACACCTATGCTCTTCAAAAGACTTCACCAAAAGAGTCCAAAGAGAACCTACAGACTGGGAAAAAATTTTTGGACAGTACAAGTCAGACAAACGTCTAATCTCCATAATCTACAAGAAAATCTAACACCTCTACAACAAAAAGACAAACAATCCTATCAAAAAATGGGCAAAGGAAATGAACAGACACTTCACCAAAGAAGACATTCAAATGGCCAACAGACACATGAGGAAATGCTCGCGTTCACTAGCCATTAGAGAATTGCAAATTAAAACCACAATGAGATACCATCTCACCCCGGCACTACTGGCATGAATCAAAAATACTGGAAATAACAAATGTTGGAGGGGCTAAGGGGAGATGGGAACTCTTATACAGTGCTGGTGGGAATGCAAAATGATACAACCATTTTGGAAAATGATATGGCGTTTCCTCAGAAAGCTAGAAATAGACATACCATTCAATCCAGCAATCCCACTGCTAGGAATAAATCCTAGAGAAATAAGAGTTATCACTCGAATAGACATATGCACACCTATGTTCATGGCAGCATTGTTCACAATAGCAAAACGATGGAAACAACGTAGGTGCCCATCAACAGATGAATGGATAAACAAACTATGGTACATACACACAATGGAGTACTATGCAACGAGAAAGAACAACAATGAATCTGTGAACCATCTCATAACATGGATGAAACTGGAGGACATTATGCTGAGTGAAATAAGTCAATCACAAAAGGACAAATATTGTATGAGACTGCTATTGTAAAAACCCATGAAAAAATTCACATGCAAAATGTAACAATCCTTGTTGGTTACCAGGGATGGGAGGGGACGGTGGGGGGAAATACTAAATAGGCAATAGATAAGTGGTATCTTGGGTGAGAGGTGAGACAGTACACAGTAGAAGGGAAACTAACACATCCTGCACAAGGAAAGGTCATGGAGGCCCCATGGACACAAACTCCCAGAGGGACTGAGTTGTTGGACGGAGGGCTTTGGGGACCATGGTCTTGGGGAACATCTAGCTCAATTGGCATGACACTACTTATAAAGATAATACTCTACATTCTACCTTGGTGAGTAGTGTCTAGGGTCTTAAAAGCCTGGCCATCTAAGATACTCCACTGGTCTCATCCCTTCAGGAGCAAGGGAGAATGAAGAGAACAGGATACAATGAAAAGATTAGTCCGAAGGACTAATGGTCCACAGCTACCAAGGCCTCCACCGGACTGAGTCTGGTACAGTTAAATGGTGCCCAGCTACCACCACTGACTGCTCTGAACAGAATCACAACAGAGGGTTCTGGACAGAGCTGGAGAAGGATGTAGAGCATAATTCTAACTCCCCCCCCCAAAAAAAAAAAACAAAAAAAACCCCAGATTTACTGGCCTAAAGGAGACTGGAGAAACCTCTAGAGTGTTGCCCCCAGGCACCCTTTCAGCTCAGAGGTGAAGTTACCTTCGAGGTTCACTGTTCAGCCTGGGAGTGGACAACCCAGTAAAACTAAATGAGACTAACGAGGTATAGGAGTCCAGTGACAAGGGCCAGAACGCAGAGGGGGAGTAGGAAGCTGGTGATAAGGAACACAAGTTGAGTAAGGATACTGTTGATGTGTTGTGAGATTGCTAACCACTGTTATAGGGCAACATTTGTAGTAACTGTTAAATGGGAGGCTATTTTGTCCTGTGAGCCTTCGTCTTGGGCGAGAATGGCAGCACAATTGGAAGAGCATAGTCAATGTCACTTAAATGTGTAAGTAAAAAGTTTTGAAATGGTGTATCTTTGGCTATGTGTATTTTCACCAAAAAAAAAAAAAAAAAAAAAAGGCTGAGAATTCAGAGGGTTAAAATATTGTGGGGTTGTTAACCAAAGTCATAAAACAGCATGTGTACTACTGCTACATGAGAAACTGTTTGTTCTGTAAGCCTTCACCTGAAGTAAAATAAAATATTTAAAACAACAACAACAACAAAAAAAAAACAACAAAAAACAAACAAAAAGTTTTCTCTCTTTTCTTCAGATTGGATTATTTCTATTGCTCTACATTTAAGTAAAGTGACTCTTCTGTCATCTCCAATCTGCTGTTAAGGCCATGTAGTGATTTTTTAAAAATTCAGGTATTGTGTTTTAAATTATAGACTTTCTATCTTATTCTTTTTTTATACTTTCTATTTCTCTTCCATGAATTCCTATTTAGTCACTTATTATAGATCTATTTTCTTTTACATTCTTGAGAATAGTTAAAATAAAGGAAAAAAAGGTTGACATTGAGTTGACTCCAACTCATGGTGACCCCATATGTGTTACATTAGAACTGTACTTTATAGGATTTTTAAGGACTAGTTTTTCAGAATTAGACTACCAAAGTTTTCTTCTGAGGCACTTTTGGGTGGACCTGAATCTCCAGTCTTTCAATTAGCAGTTAAGCACATTAACTATTTGAACCACCAGGGAATTCCATTATCTTGGCAACACTGACATCTGGCCTGGGCTGTGTGGGTGCTTATTTCTGTGCTGAAGGAGCAGGGGATGGTCATCCTAAAACAAAGTAGGAGATGGGAAAGAGGAGGACTTAAAAGTTTTCCTGCAACTTATTCTTTCATTGCCTCACCTGGGAACCCTTCATGTTAGCAGCCAATTCCCCTTCACCTTCTTGCTCTAGCACTTATTTCAGTTTAAATACCTTTTCTACTACCCAGGAGTTTCTCATAGTTACTTTTGTTAATTCCTGAAATCCACCTAACAACAACAACAACTCTCACTTCTATAGATTCTTCTAGGCCATTTTTAGAAGGGGATCCAAGCAGCTCCTGGTAGCTTGCCACAATCAGGATCCATTGTGATCTTCTTTCTTCACTAATTACTACCTCCTATTCCCATCCCTCCTGATAACATGTCCAAAGTACGTGAGACGAAGTCTCGCCATGCTCTCTTCTAAAGAGCAGTCTGACTGTACTTCTTCGAAGACAGGTTTATTCGTTCTTCTGGCAGTCCATGGTATATTCAGTATTTTTTGTCAACACTGTAATTCAAAGGGATCAATTCTTCTTCAGTCTTCCTTATTCGTTGTCCACCTTTCGCATGCATATGAGGCATATGAGCTTGGGTTAGGTGCACATTAGTCCTCAAAGTGACATCTTTGCTCTTTAACACTTGAAGGAGGTCTTTTGCTGCAGATTTTCCCAGTGCAATACGTCATTTGATTTTTTGACTGATGCTTCCATAGGCGTTGATTGTAGATCCAAGTAAAATGAAATCCTTGACAACTTCAGTGTTTTCTCCATTTATCATAATCCTGCATATTGGTCCAGTTAGGAGGATTTTTATTTTCTTTATGTTGAGCTGTAATCCATACTGAAGGCTGTAGTCTATGATCTTCATCAGTAAGTGCTTTCAGTTCTGTTCACTTTCAGCAAGCAAGGTTGAGTCATCTGCATATCGCAGGCTGTTAATGAGTCTTCCTCCAATCTTGATGCGCTGTTCTTCGTATAGTCCAGCTTCTCGGATTATTTGCTCAGCATGCAGATTGAATAAGTATGGCGAAAGGGTACAACCCTGATGCACACCTTTTCTGATTTTAAACCACAAAATATCCTCTTGTTCTGTTCGAACAATAGCCTCTTGTTCTATGTATGGGTTCCTCATGAGCACAAGTAAGTGTTCCTGAATTCCCGTACTTCACAATGTTATCCATAATTTGTTATGATCCTTTGCATAGTCAATAAAACACAGGTAAACAACTTTCTGGTGTTCTCTGCTTTCAACCAAAACCCAGCTGACATCAGATTAGCAAAAATAAAAGGCAGAACCTAAATGATCATCAGTAGGTGATAGTTAAATAAATAATGGCCCATACAAACCATGGAATACCATGCAATGGATAAAATTATATAGAGAGACTTAGAAGAATTTGTAAGAAATACCATTTAGTAAAAAGAGGTTGAAGAGTCATTTGTTTAGTATGATATCATTTATGTAAAAATAACATTCATTATACATGTATATACTTGTACTTTTGTAGAAAAAAGGATGGAAAGCAAACATACCATATTGACATATCTCTTAGAAGTGAAGTGGGATTGGCAGGGTGATGAAAGTTCTTGGACTTTCACTTTATTTGTATTGCTGGGTCTTTTTCCAATGAGAAGATCAGTTACTTATCTAATTTTAAAAGTTTTTGAGGAAAGCTTAGACTGAAAACATGGCATTCACTGAGTATCTTTTCTCCAACAGAAAGAAAAAAAGTTTTTAAAGATGTCCTGTCATGTCTGAACATGGATAGGAGCAGAAAGCTTCTACCAGATTTTGTTAAACAATTCTCCTTAGACCGAGGATACGCATGGACACCTGAGACTCCTGGAGATTTAGCTTGGGATTTCCTGATGAAAGTTCAAGCGCTGGATGTGACGGCCAGAGATTTGATTCTTGGGTACAAGGTTCCGAGTGAGGACAGAAAAGGGGAATTGCTAACCGAAATGGAGAATTTGGAACTTAGAGACGTACAGACCATTAATCCCCTTGATGTCCTTTGTGCCACCATACTTTGTTCAGATAGCTCTTTGCAATGTGAAGTCATGTCTAACATGTATCAGTGCCAGTTTGCTCTTCCCCTGCTACTGCCAGATGTAGAAAACAACAAAAGCATCTTCATGCTGGGGGCTATGAAGAACATTGTGAAGAAGCAGTCAGCCCAGTCCTCAGGAGGCCCTGCCGAAGATACAGAAGACTTTCTGGCTCACATCAAGATGCCTGTCATCTCTTTTGTTCGTTTAGGATGCTGTAGCTTCTCCAAGTCCAAAATCCTCAACAAACTGCTCAGGCCTGCCCAAATGAAATCACACAAAATCTTTCTTCATCAGGATTCACCTGATCTGGTGCTTCCCCGGCAAATCTCTGATGGCCTGGTTGAGATAACTTGGTGTTTTCCTGATGGCGATGATCTAAAGGAAAATCTTAATTTTTTTCAAAAGCCTGTTGCTGTAGCTAACCTTCGTGGAGACCTAGAATATCTTTGGATACAGTTTGGTTTTTTGATGGAAGTTTCCTCAGCTGTGTTTATTTTCACTGACTACCTAGGTGAGAAGGAATGGAGCCTGCTGAGGTTTTTAGGAGAAGCTGCCATTAAAAGATGCTATTTTGCCCTCAGTCCCCAGGCCAGGGAGAATGAAGAGGCTCAGATTTTTCAGAGGATCATGGAATTGAAGCCATCACAGCTACTGTATTTAGAAGGAGAGGAAGCTGGGGATAGAAGGAAGGACACGGAGTGCCTTCAGGCTGCCCTCCAGGAAGTGATGTGCTCTTCACTCAAATGTGTGTCCATGGAGGACATGGCCTCTCTGGCTGGGGAGTTGGGGATCCAGGTAGACCAAGAGTGTGAGAACACTCAAGGAATTCAAGTTTCTTCTAGTGAAAACATGGCTGGAACAGCTGAAAGTGCGGGACAACAAAGACGTAGTAAGCCAAAAACCCCAGCTCAGATGCCTACAAGAGATTCTGGGGTTATATGTGGGGTCAGCCAGAATCCTGAGAATATCTACTCCACCCCAGTTTTCATGTCTCCTCCACAAAACTCCTGGCCTTTACCATCTAGAATTGGAGGTAACTTTAACCAGGCTTCCTCGAAAACCCCCTGGCTTATGGGCTCCCCCTTTTGGCTAGAGCAGAAGTGTAAGTGGTTGCATCCTTTGGCCTTACATAATACAACGGCCCATAGTCGAGGTAAGAGTTTTGGTCTCCAATACTTCCAACCCCAGAGATTTTATTCAGGTGAAAGATTCATGAAATTTTCGAGAACTGCTCAGGGATTTCACTGGAATGGAAGGTTTGGGAGGCCACCAAGACCTATCTCTCAGCATGCACAGGCCTGGCCTGAAAGACCAAAAACAATTGGAGCTTTTGGAAAGTCTGGGGCAGTGGTCTCCCAGGTAGGTTACTTCCATCCCCTGGGCTCACAGCCAGCAGAAAGACTTGGAAGGCCACAACGTGGGT
This sequence comes from Dugong dugon, assembly GCA_030035585.1. Lineage (NCBI taxonomy): Eukaryota > Metazoa > Chordata > Mammalia > Sirenia > Dugongidae > Dugong > Dugong dugon. Next base: position 46,527,651 of record CM057460.1, read on the forward strand.
CAGCCTGTGCTCAGGGAATACAGCTAGCTGCAGGAACTGGAAAACTAATGAGAACAACTTCCCATATAGAATATCCTTATCATCAAGGCTTTCAACCAACAGGAACTATGCAAAAGCCCATAAGACCTGCCTCTCAGAAAGCAGCCCAGCAGAAGATGCAGAATAGGCCTTCAAATCCAGCTTTCCAAACACGACCCCATCCTATGCCCAACAGCAAGCTTTTACCCAGCTCTCAGTCCAAATCCAGTCAGCCCAAGCACTCAGAGCCTCAGCCCTTCCAACATGTGTTCTCTCAACCCAAGCCTACTCAAATAAAACCCACTCAGCCCCAGCCATCCCAACCTAAAGCCCCCCATTCCAAACCCAGTCAGCCCAAGCCTTCCCAACCTAACACTTCCCAGTCCAAACCCACTCAGTCTAAGTGCTCTCAACCTAAGTCATCCTGGGCCAGTCCTTCACAGGCCAAGGTATACTACCCAAGAGCAGGTTCCAAAAGGGCAGGGAAGCATTAAAGTGTTTACACCAGGGACCTATGAAGCGTAGCCTTTACCTGGGGCATTCCTATCATGTAGTAACCGAAAGAATTTCAGTGATGGTAAAAGACTACTGTCTTTAGCATGACACAGAAAGAAAGATACGCAAAGTTTGATTGGATATCATTAAAATACCTGTAACTGACAGGGATAATATGAAGAAATTAAGAATAGAATCAAGCAGTAAATAAGTTAGTTCAATCCAACCTTGAGTATTAGGTAATGTGTAGGTTGAATCCAGGGATGGGGGCTGTGAGACAACCTCATTTGAAGGAGAATGGATTTAAAGGAGCTCTGGTGGCACAGCGGTTAAGAGCTTTGCTGTTAAACAAAAGGTTGGCAGTTCAAATCTACCAGCTGCCCCTTGGAAACTGTATGCGGCGTTTCTACTCTGTCCTGCAGGGTCACTATGAGTTGGAATTGACTCAGTGGTAATGGGTTTGGTTTATTTTTGGTGTAGTTGCTGAGTGAGGAGTCCCTAGGTGGCACAAATGGTTACGTGCTCAACTAGTGGTGTAAAGGTGTTGGCACTTCAGACCCAGCCAGTGGCACCTTGGAAAACAGATCTGGCAATCTGCTTCTGAAAGATGAAGAGCCTTGCAAACCCTATGGAGCAGTTCTATTCTGCACATATGGGGTTGCCACGAGTTGTAATCGACTTAACAGCAACTAACGACAATAACAGTAGTTGCAGAAACAAAAAAAACCTCGGCTGTCGAGTCGATTCTGACTCGTAGCGACCCTATAGGACACAGTAGAACTGCCTCATAGAGTTTCCAAGGAGCGCCTGGTGGATTCAAACCACCAGCCTTTTGGTTAGCAGCCATAGCTCTTAACCGCTACACCACCAGGGTTTCCAGTACTTGCACAGTGACCATAAAATAGGGCTCAAATGGCCACAGCATTGCAAGAAAAATTGCACTAGATATTTGCTATTCCACAGGCACCTTGGTCAAAAGTTTCTGGTCCAACATCAGCCTGCTGAATAGATAACCCTGTTTATCTTGGGTAGTTAAATCAACTTTCTTGGTATAGTAACCTCAATTTGCTTAGATGATAAAACTCTCTCACGTATAGAAGTAATGAACTAAAAACCAATAAAATTAATTCATTTGTATTAAAATATTTGTAATATTTAAGAAATTTAGCTTATTAGACAATCAAATATATTAGTCTCATCATTCAAATTTAAAATATATAATTGAGTTTTAAACTTCAGAGTTGCAATTTTTTAAGTTGAAAGGATTAAGATAAGTTTACAAAATTTGAAAAAGTATTGAAATGTTTAAGATAATTTAAGATTCACTGAATTTGTAATGTTAACTTATTAGATTCATTATTCTAAGTATTTGATCAAGTTCTGATAATTGGAAGCATTAAGTTATATGACTATATTAAATTTGTAAACACCATTTAAAATACATTGGTCTCTCAGTGAACATGGGGGACTGGTTTTAGGAATCCCCGCAGATACCAAAATCCTCAGATGCTCAAGTCCCTTGTATAAGATGGCATAGTATTTGAAGTAGAATAGGGCAGTAGAATTGGAGGAAGATTCATTAACCTGCGTTATGCAGATAACATAACCTTGCATGCTTAAAGTGAAGAGGACTTGAAGCACTTACTGATGAAGATCAAAGACCACAGCCTTCAGTATGGATTACACCTCAACCTAAAGAAAACAGAAATCCTCACAACTGGACAAATAAGCAACATAATGTTAAATGGAGAAAAGACTGAAGTTGTTGAGGATTTCATTTTACTTGGATCCACAATCAACACCCATGGAAACAGCTGTCAAGAGATCAGAAGATGCATTGCATTGGGCAAATCTGCTGCAAAAGACCTCTTTAAAGTGTTAAAAAGCAAAGATGTCACCTTGAAGACTAAGGTGTGCCTGACCCAAGCTATGGTGCTTTCAGTCACCTTATCCGCATGCAAGAAAGCTGGACGATGAATAAGGATGACAGAAGAATTGACACCTTTGAATTGTGGTGTTGGCAAAGACTACTGAATATGTCATGGACTGCCAAAAGAATGAACAAATCTGTCTTGGTAGAACTACAACCAAAATCCTCCTTAGAAGCAAGGATGACGAGACTACATCTCATATACTTTGAACATATTATCAGAAGGGATCAGTCCCTGGAGAAGGACATCATGCTTGGTAAAGTAGAGGGTCAGTGAAAAAGAGGAAGACCCTCAACAAGGTGGATTCACACAGTGGCTGCAACAATGGGCTCAAGCATAACAGTGATTGTGAGGATGGTGCAGGACCGGGCAGTGTTTCTTTCTGTTGTACATAGGGTCACTATAAGTCAGAACCGACTCAACAACACAGTATTTGCATATAACCTACGTACATCCTCCAGTATACTTTAAATCATCTCTTGATCACTTATAATACCTGATACAGTGTAAATGCTATGTAAATAGTTGTTATACTGTATTGTTTAGAGAATAATGACAAGAAAAAAAGTCGGTTTTTTTTTTTTGTATTTTTGTTCTGAGGTTGGTTGAATCCGCAGATGTAAAATTTAGTTAACTAAGTTTATGAGTCGGAATCAGCTCGACAGCAATGGGTTTTTTTTTTTTTAAGCTTGTAAATGACACCAAATATTAATAAAAGATCCCTTTAAACATAGATGTTAAAGTTCACTATATTTATAAATTAAATAAGAGGATTTGTTACTTGAATTTAAGAATACTAGCTTTTGAGTTTGAACCTTTAATAAAATTACTATTAATTTCAAATGTTAAAATGTTTGAATTTTTTTTTTTCTGGGTTGAAAAACATTATTTTCTGGGTTAAAAAAATACTTCCAAGCACACCCAAGAAAAATCATACTGACAAATGCATGAGAAATGACTTTGAAAAGAATTAATCTTTGAGAACATTCTCATACTACATAGGTATCCTTCATTTGTTTTTTCATGTATTAAATAGTCAACATTGAGCGTTTACAGGGTGCTAAATCTCTGAAGGTTGAAAGGGTGAAGAAAGAAATAGAAGAGTATGCATGTGAAATGTTATCTTTGTCTTTGGGCAGGAGAAAAAGTATAATAACTAATTCATAACTACAAAATCTTTGCTGTAAAAGTGGAGTTTCTCAACTGAAAATAATTTCTTTATTTAAACTTGTTCAATTGCTCATTCTTGAAACGAGCAATGGTTGTGATTGTTTTTTTTAAAGTTTCTCTGAATCCTTCTTCAACATTAGTTCCTGGAGGATAGAAGCTACTGGGTTCTTATCACCAACAAATTCTATGTCAATCTAGGAAATAAATATGTGGACCCTTCAAATTAGGTAATTTGAGAAGAATTTAATAAAGACACTATTTTTAAAAAAATTTTTCCCATATAAAAATTTATACATACATTGTTATGTGACTCTAATTGCTCTCCCCATACTGTGACAGCACACTTCTCCTTTCCACCCTTGATTCCCCACGTTTATTCAACCAGCTCCTAACCCTCTCTGCCTTCCCATCTCACCTCTGGATGGAAGCTGCCCATTTAGTCACTTGTATCTACTTGAGTTAAGAGGCACACTCTTCATGAGTATCACTGTATGTCCCACAGTCCAGTCCAATCCCTGTCTGAAGAGTTGGCCTCAGAAATTATTTTAGTTCTGGGCTGGTAGAGAATCCGGAGGCCATGATTTCTGGGGTTTCTCCAGTCTCAGTCAGACCATCAAGTCTGGTCTTCTTACTAGAATTTGAGTTCTGCACCCTACTTTTCTCCTGCTTCATCAGGGACTCTCTTGTGTTCCCTGTCAGGGCGGTCATTGGTGGTAGCAGGGCACCATCTAGTTCTGCTGGTTTCAGGCTGATGAAGTCTCTGATTTATGTGGTCCTTTCTGTCCCTTGTGCTAATACTTTCCTTGTGTCTTTGGTGTTCTTCATTCTCTGTTACTCCAGGTGGTTGGGACCAATTCATGCATCTTAGATGACTGCTTGCAAGCTTTTAAGACCCCAGACGCCACTCACCGAAGTAGGATGCCGAACATTTTCTTAATAAGCTTTGTTATGCCAATTGACCTAGATGTCCCCTGAAAGCATGGTCCCCAGACCCCTACCCCTGCTACTCTGTCCCTCAAAGTGTTTGATTGTATTCAGGAAACTTCTTAGCTTTGGTTTAGTCCAGTTGTGCTGACTTCCCCTGTAGTGTGTGCTGTCCTTCCCTTCACCTAAGATAATTCTTATCTACTATCTAGTTAGTAAATAACCCTCACCCTCCCTCCCCACCCTCATAGCCATCAAAGAATGTTTTCTTCTGTGTTTAAACCTTTTCTTGAGTTCTTATAAGAGTGGTCTTATGCAATATTTGTCCTTCTGTGACTGACTAAATTCAGCATACTGACCTGCAGCTTCCTCCATGTTATAAGATGTTTCACGGCTTCATCATTGTTCTTTATCATGGTATAGTATTCTGTTGTGTGGATATACCATAATTTGTTTATCCATTCTTCCATTGATGGGCATCTTGGTTGTTTCCAACTTTTTGCTATTGTGAACAGTGCTGCAGTGAACATGGGTGTGTGTATATCTATTTGTGTGACAGCTTTTATTTCTCTAGAATATATTCCAAGGAGCAGGATAGCTGGATCGTATGGTACTTCTATTTCTAGCTTTTTAAGGAAGCAACAAATCCATTTCCAAAGTGGTTGTACCATTTTAAATTCCCACCAAAAGTGTATAAGTGTTCCAGTCTGTCCACAAGCTCTCCAGCATTTATTATTTTGTGTTTTTTGGATTAATGTGAGCCTTGTTGGGGAGAGATGATATCTTGTTGTAGTTTTGATCTGCATTTCTCTAATGGCTAATGAGCATGAACATTTCTTCATGTGTCTGTTAGCAGCCTGAATATCTTCTTTGGTGAAGTGCCTGTTCATATCCTTTGCCCATTTTTAAATTGGGTTGTCTTTTTGTTGTTGAGGTTTTGCAGTATCTTGTAGATTTTAGAGATTAGACGCTGACCGGATTTGTCGTAGCCCAAAATTTTTTCCCAGTCTGTAAGTTGTCTTTTCACTCTTTTGGTGAAGTCTTTTGATGAGCATAAGTGTTTGATTTTTAGGAGCTCCCAATTATCTAGTCTCTATTCTGGTGCTTGTGCATTGTTACTTATGGTTTGTATTCTGTTTATGCCATGTATTAGGGCTCCTAGTGTTGACCCTATTTTTTCTTCCATGATCTTTATCATTTTTGATTTTATATTTAAGTCTTTGATCCATTTTGAGTTAGTTTTTATGCATGGTGTGAGGTATGAGTCTTGTTTCAGTTTTTTGCAGATGGATATCCAGTTATGCCTTCACCATTTGTTAAAGAGACTGTCTTTTCCCCAATTAATGGACTTTGGGTCTTTTCAAATATCAGCTGCTCATAGGTGGATGAATTTATGTCTGGATTCTCAATTCTGTTCCATTGGTCTATGTATCTGTTGTTGTACTAGTACCAGGCTGTTTTGACTACCGTGGAGATATAATAGGTTCTAAAATCAGGTAGTGTGAGGCCTCCCCCCTTGTTCTTCTTCTTGAGTTATGCTTTACTTATTTGGGGCCTCTTCCCTTTCCATATGAAGTTGGTGATTTATTTTTCCATCTCGTTAAAAAATGCCAGTGGAATTTGGATCAGGATTGCTTTGTATCTATAGATTGTTTTGGGTAGAATTGACATTTTCACAATGTTGAGTCTACCTATCCATGAGCAAGGTGTGTTTTTCCACTTAATGCAGGTCTCTTTTGGTTTCTTGCAGTAGTGTCTTGTTATAGATCTTTTGCATCTCTGGTTAGACTTAATCCTAAGTATTTTATCTTCTTGGGGGCTATTGTAAATGGTATTGATTTGGTAATTTCCTCTTCGAGGTTCTGTTGGTGTAAAGGAATCCAACTGATTTTTGTATGTTTAGCTTGTATCCTGAAACTTTGCTGAAATCTTCTATTAGTTCAGGTAGTTTTCTTGTGGATTCTTTGGGGTTTTCTGTGTATGAGATCATATCATCTGCAAATAGAGATACTTTGACTTCTTCCCTACCAATTTGGATGCCCTTTATTTGTTTTTCTAGCCTAATTACTCTGACTAGGACCTCCAGCACAATGTTGAATAAGAGTGGTGATAAAGGTCATCCTTGTCTGGTTCCCGTTCTCAAGGGGAATGCTTTCAAAGTCTCTCCATTTAGGATAATGTTGGCTGTTGGCTTTGTATAAGTGTCCTTAATTATATTGAGGAATTTCCCTTCTATTCCTTTTTTGTTGAGAGTTTTTATCATGAATGGGTGTTGGACTTTGTCAAATGCCTTTTCTGCATTGATTGATAAGATCATGTGGTTCTTGTCTTCTGTTTTATTTATGTGATGGATTCCATTGATTATTTTTCTAATGTTGAACCATCCCTGCATACCTGGTATAAATCCCACTTGATCATGATGAATTATTTTTTTGATATGTTGCTGAATTCTATTGGCTAGAATTTTGTTGAGGATTTTTGCCTCAATGTTCATGAGAGATATTGGTCTGTAATTTTCTTTTTTTTGGTATCTTTACCTGGTTTGGGTGTCAGGGTTATTCTGGCTTCATAGAATGAGCTTGGGAGTATTTCATCCTTTTCTATGCTCTGAAATACCTTTAGAAGTAGTGGTGTTAACTCTTCTCTGAAAGTTTGGTAGAATTCTCCAGTGAAGCCATCCGGGCCAGGGTTTTTTTTGTTGGGAGTTTTTTAATTACCTTTTCAATCTCTTCTTTTGTTATAGGTTTATTTATTTGTTCTACCTCTGTTTGTGTTAGTTTAGGTAGGTAGTGAGTTTTAGAAATTTTTCCATTTCCTCTAGGTTTTCAAATTTGTTAGAGTACAATTTTTCATAGTATTCTGTTATGATTCTTTTAATTTCGGTTGGGTCTGTTGTGATATCACCCATCTCATTTCTTATACAGGTTATCTGCTTCCTCTCCTGTTTTTCTTTTGTCACTTTGGCCAATGGTTTATCAATTTTGTTGATCTTTTCAAAGGAGCAGATTTTGGTCTTGTTAACTCTTTCAATTGTTTTTCTATTCTCTATTTCATTTAAATTCTGCTCTAATTCTTATTATTTCTTTTCTTCTGGTGCCTGAGGGCTTCTTTTGCTGCTCTCTTTCTACTTGTTGCAGTTGTAGGGTTAATGTTTTGATTATGGCCCTTTCTTCTTTTTGGATGTGTGCATTTATTGCTATAAACTGACCTCTGAGCACTGCTTTTGCTGTGTCCCAAAGGTTCTGGTAGGATGTGTTTTCATTCTCATTTGAGTCTAGGAATTTCTTTATTCCATCCTTAATTTCTTCTATAACCCAGTAGTTTTTGAGCAAGGTGTTGTTCAGTTTCCATGTGTTTGATTTTTTTCCTTGCTTTTTCTGTTGTTGATTTCTACTTTTATGGCTTTATGGTAAAGACATTATTTATAAGGGACTGGGCAAGGTGTGAAAAGAAAACACAAAGAAGAGTGTAGTACCCTGGATCTGGTAAAAGGAAGGCATCGTTCCCATAAGCTGAGGGAGAGGGAAAGGGATGGTTCCCCTAATCAGAAGACCTGTGTGGAAAGTGTCTCAGGTCTGGTTGGTTGAGAGTTACAGCAGCCCGCAGTGACCCACAGGAAAGTAGCACAAGGAATAAATATCTCCTTCTCACCTCTGATCTACTGCCAGTGCATTCCCTTGGTCAAATCAACCAGAAAGCAAGAGGGCAAGTGGATCCTTCCAGGCAGCTCACGCAGGTCAGCCTCTTAGGGTTCAGAGCAGGGTGGAGAGTGGATACAGAAGGGCAAATAAAGGGTACCCAACACAGATTGCTCCCTTTCCATTTCATTCTTCCCTCCTTTTCTCTTTTTTTTCTTCTTTCTCTCACATTTATTTATTGAGCATCTGTTATATGCAAGGCATTGGACTAGGAACTAAGAAGACATGGTAACAGAATGAGAAATCCTCCTGTAATTGTGAGATACTATAAATCTCTGTGTTCATTCATTAGATAGTGTTGAAAATGCAGAAATATACAAAGTAGAAAAGAACATAAAAATAATTTGTAATATCATAACTCAAACCCAAATAAACCAAACCCATTGCTGTCGAGTTGATTCTGACTCACAGAGACTTTCTATATAAAGTAGAACTGCCCCATGGGGTTTCCAAGGAGTGACTGGTGGATTTGAATTGCCAACCTTTAGTTAGCAGCCAGGTCTTAACCACTACACCACCAGGGCTCCATGATAACTCAGAGTAACTAGTAATGTAATCCTATAAATCACTGATAACATTTTCATGTATTTTTTTCTAAGAATATATGTTTAGAAGCAGTACCCAACTACAATTTTGAGTCTGTACTAGGGTTGAAGGTAGCCAAGACAAACCGTAGATTTACATCTTGCAAAGAAAATTTTACCCCCAGAGAGTGTAGAGAATAAAGGAAAGTATAAAATAATTGATTTCAGCTTAATTTTTTAATATATACTTTTTGATAATATATTTTTGTTGTACATGTTCCTTAATTATATGCTTTTTTTCACACTAGAAAATGCAGTTCAAAATCTAAACAAGAATCCAAATGGGGTGAATTGATTCACCACTTACAATACACCTATTGATTTCCATTTTATTAATCTCAAGTGTTTAGTTTGTGAGGCTTCTTATCATTAACATCAGCACTTTAATTTAGACAATTTCCATTCCTTTTTTTAAGACAGTAGTTGAAAATATATTAACATTTCCAAAAAATTTCACAAATACTATTATCAGTAACGTATGGTGACATTATTTAACCCTTTCAAGACCCTATTACTTTCTCTTAAAAAAAATTTTTTTTTTGATACTACATGCTTTCAGTAATAGAAGGCATGTTGAATCAAGGAGTCTTTCTGAATTTATGTTATGAAATACGAATTTTGATACATGTTTTGTGGGGAACATATGTCCCAAAGAATGCACCAAAATATGGTGTCCTATTTTGTGGGGAACATATGTCTCAAAGAACGCTCCAAAATATTGTCACTCTCATTTCCTTGGTTCAGTCTACAGAAAGGTGAGAAAAGCCAAAATTCACAGAAACCAGCCTGACTTTAACTTAGAGATGACTTGGACATTACACACATTTCTTCCACTTACAACCTATCGGCCCAAACTTGATCATATGCCCAATGCACTTGTATATTGTAAGACTAAAATTTCATGAGCTGTCTTGACACCTTTGAGCCTCACAGGGCCCCAAAGCCCTAACTGTACATTCTCTTATTCTTGCCATATATGCCTTCCACCCAGCAGGAAAGGCTCCCACCTGGATAATTCCCCTATCAGCAGACGAACTGCACTCCACAGGGTACTTAACGTAATGGGTTTCACTGACCTACCAGCCTGTGAAATTATTCAAACAGGACAATCACATTCTCCTGTGGGAACCAGGGGCACCTCACCTTCTTGTTACTACAAAGCCTGCCTCCCATACCCCCTTCTTGTTTCATTTATTATGGAGTACAACCCTCCCGTGGCCTTGCAGAGAATGTGGTGTTCTCCTCTCCAAGACTACACGTATACGTGGCTGATAAACTTCTGCCCATCTCATAGGTCCAGTGCTTGGGTGTCATATATGTGGACATCTCTAACTATTTAGGGTGGTAAGCTTACCAATGGGGTGAACATGAGATGATCAGAACAAGCAACACACAAGTCTCCACTGACAGACGGGTAGTGGCTGCGCATGAAGTGCATTGGCTGGGAATTGAACCCAAATCTTCTGCATGGAAGGCAAGAATTCTACCCCTGAATCACCATTGCCCCCATAGTCTTTCATAAGGTGGCAGAAATAAGTAAATTCAGCATAAAGTTCATTAATTGATTTGAGATGCATCAATGGGAAAGTTTCTTTCCTTTAGTACTAATAGTAAACATTAAAGAAACACGATTTTGGACATGGAGAGATTTCTCACAAGAATTCTGCATGCATTGCACATTTCACTTATTGCAATGTGTCATTAAACACAATTCCTTGTGAGTAGTAGTCACAATTTGCTATTCTCCTTTGTTTCCCATAAGGAAAGAGAAAAAATATTAATTGTATAGTGAGTGCCAGGACATTGCTGTAGTTCCCTAGTTCCTCAAAAAAAACCTCCAAACTCCTTGCAGTTGAGTCGATTACAACTCATAGCAACTCTATAGGACAGAGTAGAACTGCCCCATAGGGTTTCCAAGGCTGTAAATCTTTTTATTTTTTTTTTAGTATTGCCTGCTTACTCTTTTTTTTTTTAATTAATAAGATAGTTTTTCTTATTGTACTTTAGATGAAGATTTACAGAGCAAACTAGCTTCTCAGTAAACAATACACATATTGTTTTGAGACATTGGTTGCCAACCCCACGACATGTCAACACTCTTGCTTCTTGACCTTAGGTTCCCCATTACCATATTTCCTGTCCCCTCCTGCCTTCTTGTCCTTGCACCTGGGCTGGTGTGCCCATTTAATCTCGTTTTGTTTTATGGGCCTGTCTAATCTTTGGCTGAAGGGTGAACCTCAGGAGTGACTTCATTACTGAGTTAAAAGGGTGTCCTGGGGGCATACTCTCAGAGTTTCTCCAGTTTCTATCAGACCAGTACGTCTGGTCTTTTTTTTTAGGATTTTTTTTAAAAAATTATACTTTAGGTGAAGGTTTACAGAAGAAATAGTTTCTCATTAAATAGTACACATATTGTTTTATGACACTGGTTAACAACCCCACGATATGTGGTCTTTTTTTTTGAGTTAGAATTTTGTTCTACATTTTTCTCCAGTTCTGGCCAGCACTCCCTATTGTGATCCTTGTCAGAGCAGTTGGTGGTGGTAGCAGGTCACCATCCAGTTGTGCTGGACTCAGTCTGGTGGAGGCTGTGGTAGTTGTGGTCCATGAGTCCTTTGGACTAATCTTTCCCTTGTGTCTTTGGTTTTCTTCATTCTTCCTTGCTCCAGATGAGGTGACACTTGTGAGTTGCTCACAAGCTTTTAAGATCCCAGATGCTACTCAACAAAGTAGAATGTATAACATTTTCTTTATGACCTATATTATACAAATTGACCTAGATGTTCCCAGAGACCATGATCTCCACAGCTGAGGCTGTAAATCTTTACGGAAGCAGATTGCCACATCGTTCTCCCGAGGAGCGGCTGGTGGGTTCAAACCACTGACCTTTCGGTTAGCAGCCGAGCACTTAACCACTGCACTACCAGGGATCCTTTATAAGGATCCCTAGCATCAGCAAGAGTGCTTCTTAGAAGAGAAGATGATGAAACTTCATCTTACGTACTTTGGACATGTTATCAGGAGGGACCAGTCCCTGGAGTAGGACATCATACTTGAGAAAGTAGAGTGCCAGCAAAAAAGAGAAAGACCCTCAACGAGATGGATTGATACAGTGGCTGCAACTATGGATTCAAGCTTAGTAACGATTTTGAGGATGATGTAGGACCAGGCAGTGTTTTGTTCTGTTGTACTTAGGGTTGTTAAGAGTAGGAACCAACTTGATAGTGCCTAACAGCACAGGGTTTCTTAAAACACTGGTCAACTGTGTGGTAATACTCAACACAGTTTAAGGGAGAAAAGGGCGAAGAAACCAGGTGAAAGAGGGTTGATGTGTCATTAAACCTGTTGTCATTGAGTCGATTCCAACTCAGTGAGCCTATAGGACACAGTAGAACTGCCCCCATAGGGTTTCCAAGGAGCAGCTGGTGGATTCGAGCTGCCGACCTTTAGGTTAACAGCCATAACTCTTAACCACTTTGCCACTAGGGCTCCGATGTGTGATTAGGAAGTGGTAAATTAGAATTTCATTTTTAAGTCTTTGAGTAGTTCCAGATACAGTTGCGTCAAACAGTATTGACTGAATGTGTGTTACATTCTTAGTGTTCAGTGTGCTACACATATAAATATATTTTATCTCATTTAGTCTTCACAATGACTTTGTGGGGTGGACGTTCATAGATGATTTCACCTACAAGGAAACATAAACTTGGAGATTAAGAGAATTGCCCAATAGGCTGCATTTGAAGCCAGTCCTCTGATTCCCAGTTTTTCCACCCCGTAATAGTTCCTCTTTCTGTACAGTGAGGCCTCCTCTACTCTTTTATTACTGCCTGCATCTTGTGATCTTGAATCATTTTAAGAATATAGAAAAATATATTTTCAGATTTTCCCACTTGTTTATCAGCTCCAAAATTGAGAAAAGACGTCATTATACTGCCCTCTTCTGGATCTTTTGAATGTTTACACAACAATGACAATCTAGATATTTAAAACCAGGTCTGTCCAACTCTTTCTAATCTAGGGCTGATACATTAAACTTTGAATATAATGTCTCCCTTTAAAGGCTTGTACCTCATGATCCAACATAGCTGCTCCAACATTGGCCATCTTGTCAACAATTTAATCAGCAAGGAGAAAAAGAAAGGAAAAGGACGTGACTCCTTTCTGTGATAATTAAGGTGTGTCATCTTGGCTGGACCATGATCCTCAGTCATTTGGCAGTTATGATGTAGTTTGGCAGTCACATAATGGTGTGATCACCTCCATGATGAGATCTGATGTAATGTGATCACCTCCATGATGGGATCTGCTATGAATAGCCAATAAGTTGAAAGGGAGTTTCCTTGGGAATGTGGTCTGCATCCAATATAGGTGGACTTTCTGGCAAAGCTCGTGAACTTTTGCTCACTCTGGATCCTGCAACTGCCTCATGTTTGTGTGACCTATGGTTCTTGGGACTTGAGCTAGCTGCTGTCTTGCCTGCTGATCTTGGGATTCATCGGTCTTCGCAGCCCGTGAGCCAGAGCCCTGCTGTCTGACTGCCGATCCATCTTGGGTTCACCAGCCCCAGTGGCTACATGAATCAGGAGAAGCCTCCAGCCTGACCCACGAACTTGGGACGTTCCAGCCTCTACAAATGTGTGAGCCATTTCCTTGATATAGTTCTCTCTATATATTTAGATGCTTTACTGGTTTTGTTTCTCTAGAGAACCCAGTCTAAGACACTTAGGTGTTAGGTGCCATCTGGTTGGTTCCAACTCCTAGTGACCCTGTGTACAATAGAATGAAACACTGCCCAGTCTTTTGCCATCCTTACAATTGTTGTTATGTTTGAGCCCATTGTTGCAGCCATCTGTGTCAATTCATCTTGTTGAGGGTCTTCCTCTTTTTCTCTGACCTTCTATTTTACCAAGCATGATGTCTTTCTCCAGGGACTGATCCTTCCTGATAACGTGTCCAAAGTATATGAGACGTAGTCTTGCCATTTTTTCCTCTAAGGAACATTCTGGTTGTACTTTTTCAAGACAGATTTATTCATTCTTTTGGCAGTCCATGGTATGTGAAATATTCTTTGCCAACACCACAGTTCAAAGGCGTCAGTTCTTCTTTGGTCTTCTTTATCCATTGTCCAGCTTTCGCATGCATATTAGGTGACTGAAAACACTGTGGCTTGGGTCAGGCACGCCTTCGTCTTCAAGGTGACACCTTTGCTTTTTAACATTTTAAAGAGGTCTTTCGCAGCAGATTTGCCCAATGTAATGCGTCATTTGATTTCTGACTTCCGTGGGTGTTGATTGTAGATCCAAGAAAAATGAAATCCTTTTCAATCTTTTCTCCATTTATCTTGATGTTGCTTATTGGTCCAGTTGTAAGGATTTTTGTTTTCTTTATGTTGAGGTGTAATCCGTACTGAAGGGCGTGGTCTTTGATCTTCACCAGTAAGTGCTTCAAATCCTCTTCACTTTCAGCAGGCAGGGTTGTGTCATCTGCATAACACAGGTTGTTAATGAGTCTTCCTCCAATCCTGATATCCCATTCTTCTTCATATAGTCCAGCTTCTTGGATTATTTGCTCAGCATACAGATTGAATAAATATGGTGAAAGTATACAACCCTGACGCACACCTTTCTTGACTTTAAACCATGCAGCATCCCCTTGTTCTGTTTGAACGACTGCCTCTTGATCTATGTACAGGTTCCTCATGAGCATAATTAAGTGTTCTGGAATTCCCATTCTTCGCAATGTTATCCATAACTTGTTATGATCCACACAGTCGAATGCCTTTGCATAGTCAATAAAACACAGGTAAACATCTTTCTCAGCCAGTATCCATTTGACATCAGCAATGATATCCCTGGTCCCACTTCCTCTTCTGGATCCAGCTTGAATTTCTGTCAGTTACCTGTTGATATACTTCTGCAACCTCTTTTGAATGATTTTCAGCAAAATTTTGCTTGTGTGTGATATTAATGATATTGTTTGATAATTTCCACATTCAGTTGGATCACCTTCCTTTGAAATAGGCATAAATATGGATCTCTTCCAGTCAGTTGGCCAGATAGCTATCTTCCAAATTTCTTGGCATAGACGAGTGAGCACCTCCAGTGCTACATCTGTTTGTTGAAACATCTCAATTGTTATTCTGTCAATTCTTGAAGCCTTGTTTTTTGCCAGTGCCTTCAGTGCAGCTTGGACTTCTTCCTTCAGTGCCATTGGTTCCTGATCATATGCTACCTCCTGAAATGGTTGAACGTCTACCAATTCATTTTGGTATAGTGACTGTGTGTATTCCTTCCATCTTCTTTTGATGCTTCCTGTGTCGTTTAATATTTTCCCCGTAGAATCCTTCAGTATTACAACTCAAAGCTTGAATTTTTCTTCAGTTTTTTCAGGTTGAGAAATGCCAAACATAATGTCTTTGAGCTTTGTAAATGTAACTTGTTTGAGAAAACACTTAAATATCTCTGCTTAAACAAGCGTCAATCACTCTCTCATGCAATACTGAATTACAAAGGGAGTGGGGATTCGAGCTCACTGAGTGCAGGGTTGTTCCTAAGCACAGTTCTAACTCTTAAAGAGACAAGGAGAAAGAAGGCTGGCTTCTTGGGTTCTAATAGTGAGTGGCCAGTATGGGGTCTTGTGGACAAAGGAGAAGTTGGCCTTGGCTAGGAGCACATGGAATTCACCTATGGTAAGAAAAGTAATCCCTGAGTGGTGCAAATGGATAACACTGCTAACTGAATGGTTGGAGGTTTGAGTCCATCCAGAGGCACCTCAGAAGAAAGACCCAGTGATCTACTTCCAAAAAACTGCCATTGAAAACCCTGTGGAGCACATTTCTACACTGACACACATAGGGTCAGAGTCATACTATGGCATACTGTAAGTCAGAGTCGACTCTACAGCAACTGATGTAACAACAGGTAAGGTGTTCCCAAGAAAGGTGATCCAACAGAATGTGGAAATTATTGAACAATATCATTAATATCACAAGCAAATAAAATTTTGCTGAAGATCATTCAAAAGCGGCTACAGCAGTATATCAACAGGTAACTACCAGAAATTCAAGCTGGATTCAGGAGAGGAAGTGGGACCAGGGATATCACTGCTGATCAGGATTAGAGGAAAACTCATTAACAACCTGCATTATGCAGGTTGCAGCCTTGCTTGCTGAAAGCCAAGAGGCCTTGAAGCACTTACTGATGAAGACCAAAGACCACAGCCTTCACTATGGATTACACCTCAACCTAAAGAAAACAGAAATCCTCACAACTGGACCAATAAGCAACATGATAAACCGAGAAAAGATTGAAGTTGTCAAGGATTTAGTTTTAGTTGGTTCTACAATCAACACCGATGGAAGCAGCAGTCAAAAAATCAAAAGAGATATTGCACTGGGCAAATCTGCTGCAAAAGACCTCTTTAAAGTGTTAAAAAGCAAAGATGTTGCCTTGAAGACTAAGGTGCGCCTGACCCAATCCATGGCGTTTTCAATCACCTATTATGCGTGCAAAAGCTGGACAATGAATAAGGAAGACCAAAGAATTGACGTCTTTGAATTGTGGTGTTGGTGAAGAATATTGAATACACCATGGACAACTAGAAGAGCAAACAAATCTGTCTTGGAAGAAGTACAACCAGAATGCTCCTTAGAAATAAGGACGGCAAGACTATGTCTCACATACTTTGGACAAATTATCAGGAGGGGCCAGTCCCTGGAGAAGGACATCATGTGTGGTAAAGTAGAGGATCAGTGAAAAAGAGGAAAACCCTCAATGAGGTGGACTGACACAGTGGGTGCAACAATGGGCTCAAGCATAATAATGATTGTGAGGATGGCACAGGACTGGGCAGTGTTTCATTCAGTTGTACTTAGGGTTGCTATGAGTTGGAACTGACTTGTCAGCACCTAACAACAACAACAAGGTAGAGTATTTGAACATAGATGCTGGTATATGGGTGGATGGATGATGGGACTATATGGTAGTTCTCTTGCAAGGGATTCCATTTTTTCAATGACACGCCTCACCTACTCCTGCACTCCAATTATCAATATTAAAAAAAAAACAGTGAAGAAAAATTCATGACAAGATGAGTGAGGAAGGATGTCATAGGGGACAGACATGCAAGACAAACAGTGGTTAAGCCCAGTATAGATTCTACTAAGTCCCATGGGGCTGAGAGGGAGCTCTGTTTGTGTCACTTAAAATCTTGACAGCATCAGCTCATTCATCTTTGTGTTCATTCAAGTGATGCAAAAGGCATTAGCTTAGTTCCGGGGGTGGAGGTTGGGGCAGAGTCTCCTTTCCTTTCTAGAATGCCTGCCTGAGATTGTTCTGAACCAATTTCTTCTGATAGGCATCCCAGGGATCCTGGAGATTAAAGTGATTCAGGATGAGTCCAGAGTTATCTCTCTTCACTACAGGGCTCTATTATAGAAACATGAAGTAGAATTTCTAGCTACTTAGTTAGGAGCATAGAGAGACAATCCACTGTAACAGGAGGGAAGGCCGAGTGCATTGGTTCAGTAGGGGTATGTAGACGTTCTCTCTCTTGGTTCAGTTTGCTTGCTCAGTGAACTAGAGAACATGGTTATCACCTGAGAATGAGGCTGCGGGAGGAGGTTTAGAAGACAAAAAAATGAATGGACTAGGCAAAGTAGTGTGATTACCACTTAAAGGCCCACTTGAGGTTCATAGTCATGAATTTAAAGTAAATCTAGTCATAGGGTACAGGCACAGAACAGACAAACTGGATTTAACTAGGATTTTGATTGACTAGGATTTGTGATTTGAGTCTATGCTGGGGAAATATATATATATAATAATAAATATAAATATACATATTTGCCAAGTACAGATTCAAATTACTATCACAAATTCTCTTGATATATATATATATATATATATATATATATACATGGAATTCTGGTGGCACAGTGGTTAAAGTGCTCGACTGCTAACCAGAAGTGGCTCCATGGGAGAAAGATGTGGCAGTCTGCTTCCATAGAGATTTACAGCCTTGGAAACCCTATGGGGTCACTATGAGTCGGAATAGACACGATGGCAGTGGGTTTGGTATATATATATATATATATACATACATATATGTTTGTGTGCATATATATACATATATATATATATCAAGAAGATTTGGCAAGTGTAACTTAGACTGAAAGGATCCAAGTGTTCTTTATTCTTACATTGAAAGACTTTTGGCTTTGTGGATAACTATTTCCTGTCTCTCCTCTCTTCTTATATCTTCAACGCATTCTCTCTCTCTCTTCCCACATGTACCCTCACATAATTTACATATATGTAATGGAAATATTCTGGAATTAGTAGTGATGGCTGCGCAACCTTGTGAATATACTAAAAAAACACTCAGGTGTACACTTAAAAAAGGTGAATTTTACAGTATTTCAATTATATCTCAATTTAAAAAAAATACACCAGATAGGAGTTAAGAGCAAAAGATAAGGAGGGCCTGGCTGGGGCAATGGAAATAGGGCAGAATGAAAGGGTATATAAATCAAAAGTATATTCTACAGGGCTTGCTGACCAATTAGGTATGGGGAGCAGCGAGGAGGAAGGAAAATTCAAGAATGATTCAGAGGTGCTTGCTGACGTTGCATTCTATTGATTTATTTATGTATATGCCTCTCCCATTAGGATACAAGTTCCTCAACCATAATTTTCCATTCTCATCTTTGTATTCACAGCCGCATAATGTCACACAGAAGGCACTCAATATATGTTTGTTAGGTGAATAAATAAATCAATGTGAGATTTCAAAGAGGAATTTTAAGGCAAATTATTGTTGAATACATAGTTCAAAATTTTAATATATTAATACCTACATGCTACAATGTGCAGCAATTTACACGTCTGTGTGTGTGTATATATATTTCACTGGCTACAAACAAAGTTTATAATTGCTCATTAGTGAAATTACCAGGGGATCTAATTTTAAGTAGCAGTTTTACACACAATTCAGGTAAAATATCAGTAAGATTGTTCATTTTCATGGGTCTGTTTTATACAATCTAAGAGTGTTGTTCAATTTCCCCTGTGAGCAGAGAGGTTACTTCCTGTGTTTGAACAGTTTTGAAAGTCAGCTTTCCTTTCTGATGTTTCTCCATTTTAGTTTTGAAGAAAGAAGGGGAAGTCACTAACCTTTGCTGCTCTACATTCCGTGCTAGATGTTTTGCAGAGTTCTTTCTGACTTTTTAACAGATGAGGTGACCTCTCCATTTCACCCTGCAATGTGCAACATGTTTGGAAAGATTTTTTGGTAAAAGACAGTATTTATTAAAATAATCTGATTTCACTTTTTGGTTAATCAAAGGTATAATACATGCTACTGTCAACTGAAGCTTCTGATTAGTATGAACGGCACAATCACTGTAGAAGTGCCAGCTGATATAATTTCAATCTAAAGAAAAGAATCTGGATACTTCAATAAACTTGTACGTTCTTGTTTTAGGTAATTTAAATTTTAAAATAGCTCTATGTACCCCTATGACTATCTTCACAGACCCGTAAGAATCTAATGTTACATAGTTGGTGATTACTCTGGTAATTATTTTTTTATTTTTTTAAATATTTTATTGTACTTCAGGTGAAGGCTTACAGAACAAATACTTTCTCATGAAACAGTAGTACACATGTTGTTTTATGACATTGGTTAACAACCCCACAACATATTAACCCTCTAACTTCTCAACCTTTTTTTTTTTGGTGAAAATACACATAGCCAAAGATACACCGTTTCAAAAATTTCTACATACACAGTTCAGTGACATTGACTACACTCTCCAATTGTGCTGTTTATTCTCACTTAAGATCAAGGCTTACAGAACAAAATAGTTTCTCATTTAACAGTTACTACAAATGTTGCCCTATGACAATGGTTAACAATCTCACAACACATCAACAATATCCTTACTCAATCTTGGGTTCCCTATCACCAGCTTCCTTGTCCCCTTCTGCTTTCTGGCCCTTGTCACTGGACTCCTGTACCTCGTTAGTCTCATTTGGTTTTATGGGGCTGTCCACTCCCAGGCTGAACAGTGAACCTCGGATGTAACTTCATCACTGAGCTAAAAGGGTGTCAGGGGGCCATAATCTCTGGGTTTCTCCAGTCTCCTTTAGGCCAGTAAATCTGGTCTTTTTTTTTTTGTGAGTTAGAATTATGCTCTACATCCTTCTCCAGCTCTGTCCAGAACCCTCTGTTGTGATCCCGGTCAGAGGAGTCAGTGGTGGTAGCCGGGCACCATCTAGCTGTACTGGACTCAGTCCGGTGGAGGCCTTGGTAGCTGTGGACAATTAGTCCTTTGAACTAATGTTTTCCTTGTATCCTGTTCTCTTCATTCTCCCTTGCTCCCGAAGGGATGAGACCAGTGGAGTATCTTAGATGGCACCTCCACTCGAATGGAGTTCCGCAGCCCCTCAGGAAGAAGCAAAGATGGCGCACGGAGCCAGGTACTTGAGTGAAGGGAGGGGGAGGTGACGAGAGTCAAGTAAGAAATCAAAAGAAGCAGAAAAAAAAAAAAAGCAACACTAGCAGCCAACAAATGGCACTCAGAGAGCCAGCTAGTGTGGGCTGGTGTTTCTGGACAAGAGACTGTGTCCGTGGGAAACAGAGGGGGCCGAGTGTGGGTGAAGAAGTGTAGATAGTGGGAAAGCATATATCACAAATTACCAGAGCTCTGCAGCCCCTCAGGAAGAAGCAAAGATGGCGCACGGAGCGAGGTACTCGAGCAAAAGGATGGGGAAGTGGGGAGAGGCAAGGAAGAAATAAAAAGAAGTGGAAAAAAAGCAACACCAGCAGCCAACAGATGGCACTCAGAAAGCCACCCGTTCGGGTGTGTGGAATCCAAGCAGCCGCTGTTTCCTAGTCAAGAGACTGTGGCCGCGGGAAGCAGAAGAGGCCGGGTGGGGTGAAGAAGGGTGGGGTTGGGAAAGCATATATGCCAATTACCGGTTGTTTTGTCTCTCTCTGCAAGCTCCGTGAGGCTGCTTTCTCATACCCCCTGTTTGCTGGTCTCTGATTGGAGTCCAAGATGGCGGATCTGCGCTGCATTAGCTGGTAGGGGACCTCTGCATGAATCTCTCCTCGCTCTCCATTCTCTGTCAGTTTTCTCACTCCATTTGGTGCTTGGCTGAGTTCTTTATCTCTTCATTTGATGTTTTAGGGTTTCAGGATTGTTGTATTCTCTGTTTGGCTTAGTTTTTCGGATCTTTGCTGTGGAGGGACGGCGTGGTGCTTCTGCCTAGAGCGCCATTTTGTCGGACGAGCTCTTCAGTTTTTTTAATAGCTATATAATAGTCCACTTAATGTGTGTGCCAAAATTTATTTAACCAATGCACTATAAATGAATATTTGGGTTGTTTTGAATCTTTTGCATATTGGCTCATATTTGTTGGACTAGGCTTACTATAAGTCAGGCATAATGCTAATTACTTTATTTGAATTTTCTCATTTAATATAACAATCCTAACAGGACTGGCAACATTTCATTCTGTTTTATGTAAGTTGTCGTGAGTCAAAGCTGATGAAATGCTAACTAACAGAAACAACAGCAATTATTTCCATTTTTCAGATAAGGAAACAGGGTCAGTGAGACCAAGTACCTTGCACAACATTTGAATCCAGACCGCCTTGGAGCACATATTTGTACCAGTGATACGCAAATTAATGCCTGATACCTGTCTCTCACCATCCCTCAGGACAATTCCTACTATGTGTTTGTGACCGCCCCCCACTGGTTTCTAAGGTTTTTTTAAAATTGTACTTTAGATGAAGGTTTACAGAGCAAATAGTTTCTCATTAAACAGTCAGTACACATATTGTTTTATGACATTGGTTAACAATCCCACAACATGTCAACACTCTCCCTTCTCGACCTTGGAGGACCCTTTTTTGGTGAAAATATACATAGCCAAAGTTGTACCATTTCAAAAATTTCTACATGTGCAATTCAGTGACATCAATTACATACTTCTGGTTGTGCTGCTATTCTCACTATCCTTTTCCAAATTATTCCATCACCAGATTTTTAAACATACATAGAAAAGTTTTCAGGATTCAAGACTTCGACTTCTTTCTTGCCCTGTGGAATACATAATGGTGAATCTGATAGTAAAACATACTTGTTTAAAGATAGCCTATGGAGGTAAAGCTTGAGATTTATGGGACAGCCTGATATTTTCTGAAAGTGGTTGATTTTTACTTTGGGGCTTTTGTACGCTGAGCTCTTGACGAACGTTTTTCCCCCATTCAGGCACCCCAAGTTTAAAGTGTACTCAAATAAATGATTTGATCCTTTGATAGTCATTCTTCCTCTGCAGGATTTTTCATAATGCACTTGCAAAACCACTGAAGTTTGTGCATTCTGTATCTTCCTTCTTAGAGCTGTTTAGCTAAATTCAAATTTAAACCAAATAAAATCTATTCTGGACTTGCAGGCTACTGCTACAATATAGATAAATGAAAACCCAGATGACATTCCAAACCCCTAACAGATCCAGGACTTCTCCTAAATTTAGCAAGTACCTACCATTGTGGAAAACCATCACGACAAAATGTCTTATCTCCTCATCATTGTAATTTGATCCTTGTCATCTGCAACCATCAGGGCCACCAGTGCAGAGGTATGTCCAGCGTTGTAACAGGCAATGACATCTGTCCAAAAGGAAAGTGTGAAGTCATGTAAATATTTCTTCATCTATTTAAATCTTAAGCAACATTTTAATGAAGGACTAGATGCCCACAGGGAGTATTACTCTACTAACCTCACTTTATATTAGTGGACAGATCACAGCAGTTAATGCAGTGCTACCAGCCGAAATAGGCAGCATCTCATTAAATGTAATGCTAAAGCATTTAACAATCATTATTTGAATTCTTCCTTTAAGGCTTTTCCTGACGGCCCCCTTTCATTCTCAAACTGTTCAGACAGTGTTTGAACACTGTTTAATAGAACAAGAGGTACCACCTGGTGTACTTATTAGCTTTGCGAGCCCTTGACTGGGAGTTTAAGAAGGGTCAATGCATCCTCCTCCCTCCTGGGTGTTTTAACTCCAGAACCTAAAGCTAAGTTCAATAGTCTTTTACTCATGCCTGCCACTAGGGGGTACTGTTGCTTCTTTGCGCCAATTTCTGACGGTTTGATTCCGATCAGATCAGTTCAACAGCAGAGAGAAAAGGAAGCTTTCCTCTTCTCCAGTGAGTTTGTTGTCTTAAGCCCCTAGAGTCGTCCCCAGCTGAATATGTTGGGACAATTCAGAACATAATAAAATGGCTAGTGAATGAAAAATGTTTTCAAATATCTCTCCGAGGTGGACCAGAACAGTTTCCTGATACCCTCGGTGACCTTGTAGTTTCATTAGAGTCCAAGGATGTTAACAGTTTTTGAGGTGCCACCAAGGCAAATGAGGACAAATGGGGAGTAGGGAGTATGTTGTAGCAGGAGATGGGGAGAAGTCTTTGCCCTTGCTGATCCTCCCCCTGTCAGGCAGAAATCTGCTTCTCCCTCTATGATCCACTGTTGGCTCAGGCACCGTTTGCCAAAGCATGACCCCTGGAATACAAGTTTCGGGGGTTATTAGAAATATAAATTCCGGAGTCAGGTAAATTTGGGAAACTCTGGGTTGAACAAAGTTAAAAAAATTTTATTTAGTGTAGAGCTTTTCAGAACATTTAATATACAAAGCACTGTGCTTTGTGAATCTCCAAGGTCAGGCATTTGCCAGAGGTAGACTCTGTAACAGTGGTTCTCAACCAGGGGACATTTGGCAATACCTGGAGACATTTTGGTTATCATGACTGGAGGCAGTAACCAGGATGTAGCAAAACAGGACAGAGGACATGGGATGGTTCCCTCCCCTCCACAGCAAAGAATTGTTCTTGTTGTTAGGTGCCATCGAGTTGGTTCTGACTCATAGTGATGTACAACAGAAGGAAACACTGCCCAGTCCTGTGCTATCCTCACAATTGTTGCTATGTTTGAGCTCATTGTTGCAGCCACTGGGTCAATCCATTTCATTGAGGGTCTTCCTCTTTTTCATTGACCCTCTACAGCAAAAAATTATCTAGGCCAAAATAACAATAGTTTGGAGGTTGAGAAATCCTGTTCTATAATATACACAGTTTCTTACACTTACTTTATCCAAACGTTATTTTTTTCTTTCTTGAAGTGTCTTGCAGCATGAGAGTTCTGCAGAAAATATGTTGGAAAATGCTGCTCTAAGTTTATCAACCATATCCTAATTGCCAAATGGCATGGTCTTCCCTCAATACTCATTTTCTTTGCCCTCCATATGGCATTTGTCATTGTTGACTGACCTTTTCTTCTTGAAATTCTCATGAAATGGCTTGACACTGCATTGTTTTTGTTTTCCTGCTCCTTCTGTAACCTCTCTCTTCCTTTTGGCTCCTTCTTCTTCCTGCTTCCTGATTAGGGGCATTTCTTTCAGTGTTTTACTTCATTGTGATCAGCCTCTGTAAGATCTCATATATTCCCATGATTTCAGTAATATATCTTCATGCCAGTGACTCCAACTATATTCCTATCCACATAGTTCTTCCCAAAGAGATCTACATTTCAAGTTACATGTTGGATGTTTTCTCCAAAATAAAACAAAAACAAAAACAAAAACAGTCCCCTCTCCAAAACATCTCTTCTTCTTTGACTTAACTACTTATCTGCTCCTTTAATTTGTTCTTAAATTCTTCCAGTTCTCTCAGTCAATCAGACTTGAAACCATGTTCAATCAGATACAAAGACTTGTGAATTCTTCCAGTTCTTTTGCCTATCCCTTCCTAAATGAGGTCCTGAGTGTGCTTTGTCTGAACTACTGAAATAGATTCCAACTCACTCTTCCTGCTTTCCCACTTTACCCCTTGCATGTAATCTGCGCACGACTCCTGTATCATTCATCTTAAAACACCACTTCGATCTTGTCATATCCTTTTAAAAAACTTCCAGTGAGTTCCTACTGCACACTGAGTAAAATCCACACAACTTATGTTGGTGATCAAACTTCACACAGTCTCGCTTCCATCTCTATTTAAAGCCTTTGTTCCAATGGCTCCTTCATGGAAAATCCAAACAGAAGACACACTGTTTATGTGAGAGCAAAGATGTGGAGATGGGAGAGTGCAAGACACTTGGAGAAAGGTAGTTTTTAAAAAAATTTTTAAAGTTATAAAATCTATGGTCTAACTGAGCTGAACACTTCAAGCTCTAAATGCTTGTACCTACATTTACATGCCTGTGAATCACCCTTAGGTTGAGTATACTCTATAAACGGGCTAATATGTTTCTTACAGCTTATAAGGGATGAAGAAAAAAGAAGGCTAGAAGACGTCTGCCATCCCTTCTACTTGTCAAAGCTCACAGCCCATCACACTTATATATCCTCAGTAAATATTTGTTGAATTTAAAATGAACAAATTAATTCATAAGTGAATGAATGGAAAGCTATTGTAGCAAATGTTACTTCTATCCTGCTCATATCCCCTCAGCATTTACCTCTACATGACAAAGGGAAATATTGAAAAAACTGCAAATATCTGCAACTCTCTACATAAGGACTTTTTTTGTGGCTGTAGGTTTATGCTCAGCCTGCTCACAGGGCAAGCTGAAAGTGCCAGAAAGTCAATGCTTCCAGAAGCTGCTTAACCAATGATTGACAGGATATTGGTGAATAAATGCTCCAGTATGCTTACTGTTGAATAGGAAAATTAATAACAGACCTCTTACTTTGATTTTTAGGTTTTTTTATTCACAAAACCAAATATTAACCATAAAAAGCCTGACCCAAATTGCAAAAGCCTGCCAGAGCCTGTTCTGCAGCAATGTAAACTTGTCTTATCCTGTTTTATCTTATCCAATTCCAACTTATAGTGACCCTATAGGACAGAGTAGAACTGCCCCATAGGGTTTCCAAGGAGGAGCTGGTGGATTAGAACTGCCAGCGTTTTGGTTAGCAGCCAACCTCTTAACCACTGCACCACCAGGGCTCCAAAAGAGGGAAGGCAGGGTTCAATCAACCATGTTAAGATTAGATAATGATTGATCTTCTATTCTTCTCCTTCTTTTCTCTTTATAAGCCACATTGTACCCAGTTTCTTTGAGCCATTTGCTTTTTCTGGCATCAAAATGGTCTCCTTATATGCATATAGAATAATTGCTCAGAATAAAACTTACCTTGAAATTTTGGTGAGTTTTAATTATTTTTAACATTATCCCTTAGTTGGAATAATGACACCTGCTTTGCACTGTTTCCCAAAGTTCTTCATTGGGACTGAGCTCCCGTTGCCCACATAGTAACTTGCTTGATAAAGCACCCTTTATTGACTTCCTTCCCTTCCTAGACTCACTTCCCCACCCCTCAGGAAAAAAAAAAAAAAAACTACTTGCAATTGAATCTTTGTCTTTAGAATCTGCTTTTAGGAGAACCCATATGAAGACAGCCACTGAAGGAAGAATTGCCCACTGAGTACCCAAGAAGAGTCCATGACATCTGGAATTCCTGCAGTGGAATATGAATAAAAAGATTATTTCTTTCAGGAATCAAGGGTTGTCCTCTGTGGCAAAAGTTTCTCACACACAAATTACTAACACTTTGACCAAATGATGTGGAAGAATGGTCTTTGGAAGGAAAATTATCCAAGTTCTTGGATACAGGAAGAAAAAGTAATTAAACCTGGAAAATATCCACTAATGGATTGTTTACTTATAAAATTAGTCTCAGCTCAAATTTCCTTTCCTACTTAACACTTATATTTATCCTAGCCATAATGTCTTTGCAGTGATTGTCAAACAATGCAAATAAAACAATAGCTGAATTCAACAGGAAATCTGAAATTTTGCAAAAGATGCGAATTTCATGAAATCATGAAAATGTTGTTGGAGAACTGCTAGAATTAATGCAAAGTCATGGACAAATGAGGATCTGGCGGAATAAGATGAGGTAACAAGTGAAGATGATGATCCATGATAAAAACTATACAACAGAATGATCTAAATATCAAAAAACTAGGGGAGGCTCTTGGGAAAATTTGGTGATTCCCTCAAATGTGTTTGCAAAAATGATGGTCTTTATGATCATGGTATGAAAGTAGAAGCATGAAGAGCTGCATATTGTATTGTTATGCTATATTTTTTAAGAAAAAAAAAATTCCATTCCAGAATGTTGCACTTAAATTTTGAGTGAAAGAATTGCATTTAGATCTTTTTCCCACTAATCTCAAAGTCTGATGTATAGCACCCTTTAAGAGAATCATGAAAACATCTGCTTAGTTCAGTAGTTGAGACAGGAAGGAGGCTTATCTCTTGCCTTATATACAGAATGTCCTTTGGTTGAAAATCACTTAAACACTGATCTGAGAACATTTGCTGCCTTTTCTGATTTACAGATATGTTTCTCAGAATTATAGTTCCAAACAGTCCCAGCTGGCTCTAACTAAGGCCTAAGTCATTGATAAAATGCATTTGGCTTTAAGACATAGGCTAAGTACAGGGGCAGGCTCTTTGTGTCCCTGGAGAATCTGTTGGGGTAGGAGCTAAGTCACAAGATGACTTGTTCTGTATGTGAGTGCCAAGTTAATCCACATCAGGGAGAGACACAGGGAGGCTGACTGCTGGGCTTATCCTGCTTTTGAAAAACTCACCCAGAGCCTACAGAGGAAAATTTTCTCCTCTTTTCTGCCCCAAATATTTTCCCAAACATGAAGGTAAGATAATAATTTCATTCCTTTTGCAAATGAAGCTATCTCAAAAGGCAGTGGTGATTTTTAAAAACCTTATTCGAATATATTTAAGAGTTCAGCCAAAGTGAATTGCTTTTTCTTGTCTTGGATTTAAATTGCTGGTTTAGAAGGCTGGGAATCAAGAATTGGAGACAGTGTTTATGAAAATCCCAAGAAAGCCACAAAGAAATACAATAATACTGTTGTTATTTCTTCGGGAGAAAATTCCATCTGTGTATTTTTGTGCTTGAAATGGAGCCATGCAATGGGGCCCCATGATTTGATCTATCTGGCTAAGAACCTCATATAAAAGTGGATTTGAGGACTTGAGACTTTAGAATTTGGAATCTGGGATAAGAGGACCAGGATTGTGAGAATAGAAGATACAGGTAGATGAAATGAAACTAGTGGTTTACCAAATACCCATGTTGGTCATACAAAATGGCCAATGCTTAAAAAAAAAAAAATGCTATTAAATGAAAGACAAGGCCAAAGATAGAAATCACCATCATAGACTGGGTTTCTAGGATGTAAAGAAAGTTGAAATTATTATTGCAATTTTATTATTACAAATTTTGGTATTTAAACTAAGAAATTTTTAAATTACATTGCGTGAACGACCATTTCTCAGCACTGTCAGCTTTAGACTGCTCCCACAGTTACTACGCTGTCTATTTGTAATACTGAATCCATGCTCACTTTCCCCTGGGGTTGGACGAGGGGTGAGATACCAGTTTTGAATAACTCATGGCTTATGTGGAATTAAATAATTCAAAATTAAACACAACTGGCAAAGTTAATTTGTATAATGTTATGATACTAGAACAGCAAGTAATGCTACAAAGTTAGAATTATGATATAATCTAATTTCTAATACTCTGCCTTGTATTTTTATTTAAATTGAGGAATTGTTAGCTCTAAAAGAATATAAAGTTCTTTCTAAAGTCATACTCTTTCCTGATAGTTGTATTAACTGTCAGTCTGTTTCCCTGTTTGTTTTATGATGAGACATCTTAATAATTGTTTTGTATTTAAAAGTGGCACTCAATCATTTATTGTTACAGTATTTTACTGCTACAATAATAAATATACTTTTATCTCCCAAAGTTTACCCTTCAGCCAAAGATTATATAGGTCTATAAAACAAACAATAACACATATAAGGAACATGCTTCTTAGAGGAATCATGTAAATGAAACCAAATGGCTAGCACCTGCCCAAAAGCAAAGATGACAAGGCAGGAAGGGATAGGAAAACACAAAGAATGGAAATGGGGAACTGGGGTGGAGAAGGGGAGAATGTTGACATGTTGTGGGGACTGCAACCAATGTCACAAAACAATTTGTGTATAAATTGCTGAATGAAAAACTTATTTGCTCTTTGACTTTCACCTAAAGTACAATAGAAAAAATATATATTTGTTTTTATCTTTCAATTGATGATAGAATATCAACAAATAAAGCAATTCTTTCTCTCCAAGTTGCAAGCAGAGTTGCTATCTACATTTGAAAGTAGATATTTATAGTTTTATAGGAAAACTAAAGGACATGCTTCTGTGACAGTCTTCAGAAAAGGAAAACTTGGGGAAGCCTTGGCTATCCTATCCTGAAAATGTAGTTCCTAGGTGGTGCAAATGATTAATGCACTCAGCTGCTAACTAGAAGGCTGGAGGTTCGAGTCCATCCAGAGTTGCCTTGGAAAAAAGACCTGGTGATCTACTTTGGAAAAATCAACTATTGAAAACCCTGTGGAGCACAGTTCTACTCTGACACACATGGGGATGACACGATTTGGGGTCTCCATGAGTCAGGGTCAACTCAATGGCAACTGATTTTTATGCTGAAACCAGTAGTGGTTTCCAAGACTGGCCTTTTAAGAGGGAGTGAAGCTAGAGGTGGTGGTAGGACTGGTTTGCCTTTGCATCCATGTGAACTAAACCATAGAGGTGGTCCCAGAATCACCTTGGTTGTCTCTGTGTCCCTTGGATGGGAGATCGCTTGCTTCTATGGTGTCGCAGAAAAGCTTTGTAACAAAAAAGGCTTGCTTTCCTCTGAGCTGGCTGTGGTCCAGCCTCTTACTTCATCCTCCCAGTGCTGAACCTAGGGTTTGTGGTACAGGACATCATTCCCTCACGTGGGGCTTGTATACGGCCAGGCACAGTGACCTTGTGGGTTGGGACCTCTCTGCTTCTGTGCTACATCCACGGCTGATGTGATGTTGTCAGCTGTCTTCAAACAAACCTGTTGCCGTTGGGTCGATTCTGACTCATAGTGACCCTATAGGACAGAGTAGAACCGCCTGCCCCGTAGGGTTTCCAAGGAGTGGCTGGTGATTTCAAACTGCCGACCTCTGGGTCAGTAGCCAACCTCTTAACCACTGCTTTGCAACCTGTCTGGAGCCCTGGTGGCTCAGTAGTTAAGAGCTCGATATTCAGGCTTATGCTATCACATAAGGATGATCACAAAAGGCCTCAGAGGTGTATTAAACACTGAGATAAGTACTAAGGACGTGCCTTGGGCTGTATCTCACCTTTTGATTACTCATCTTTGAAGCTCATTTCCCTTTTAGCTTCTCAGCAATCAGCACTGGGACTTCTTCCAGGCTTTATCCCCTGTGGGTGTCCACATGGGTGCTGAAATTGCAGAGAAGGGGAGTGGAGACAGATTCAAAGATGGTGGTTCGCTAAAGAAATGTTTGAGGCTGCATATCCGCAGCATTAGAGAGAAGCCCACGACTTGACCCAACCCCTAGTTGTTTTTCCAGAAATGAACAGTAAGAGGTGGGACCAACAAAATGGTATTAAACTTTTATTTAAAATAGAAATTGAAAAGAAAACAGAATCATGTAGCCTTCCCTGTGGTTCCTTTACTCTCTTCTGCTCCCAATTCACAAATCTTGACTTAACAAATGCATTGATTTTTGACTCAATAATTGCAAGCTAAAATAATGCTTTATTGTTTTTTGTTCACCAGGCATTAAGCTTATTCATTTTGGTGGGATTTATAGGAGAGTTCCAAGTTTTTTTAAGGTGAGGTTCTTTTTTTTGGGGGGGGGGTTGTATGTGGAAATTATCAAAAATTATGTTTTTCTGAATTGTACATGTAAAAAAATGTTAAAATGGCTAATGTTTTGTTACATATGTATTTACCACAATTAAAAAATTATGTTTTTATTCTTAAGCCATTGTTTATTAAGGTTTGATTTTTCCATTGCATCCTGAGTCTGTTTATACCTCCAAGAGTTTTTCTTTTTCTACATTTTTGGAAAAGGCAAGGATAGCAAAAGAGTATTTTATTATTATTGTTATTTTACTTTAATTTTTTTCCCTATAAAGAAGAAACTTGAAGATTAAAAACACATCAATGTCTTTGCTTGGTCCAGTACCATCATGTTAACCTGAAAGTCAGAGAATTCTAGCAGACCCACAAACCCTAGAACAGAATTTGGTCTTTGAATATAATCTTTGCAAAACATCATTTGGACATCAAAGGCTGAGAGTTTTTAAAGGAAGTCGTTTTATCCGCTCATGAGCCCTGGAAGAAAAGCTATCATCATTCACCCATGGCCTTGTTTTGCTTTCACTTTCAGTTTGATGGGACAGAGCCAGGTCAGTTCATTTTATCCAACTCTTGGACCATGTGTCCGGCACTGTGCTAGGTTCTAGGGAGACAAAGAGGAGTAAGACTTCACCGAGAGGCTACTGGGTGATTCAGAGTGTGAAAGAGCTCATTTCAATACGAATGTGATAAGGGTTTGAGAGAGGCCTGCACAGGGTGCCATGGTAGATGAGACTAAGCCAGCTTCCCTTGCTAAGCCTCGAGGTTTGGGGAAGACTTTGGCTTTCTCTTGGACATAAAATAGACAAGAGTAAGTTGAGATTGTTTAAGGGTCAAAAATCCTAAGATGATTGGTGCCATATTAGAGATATGGCAGAGGTAATGTTAAAATCTAGAGGCTAGCAAGATTGGTGGCAGAGAAACACCTGAGACACATGCGATTCTGGAATGGGACTCACTATTTTCAGGGTAACTTGACAGGCTGAAGGAATCACCTTGACTGTCTCTAAGTCTAAGAATGTGCTCAAAACCCAGAGAGCAGAAATCCTGGTTCCTTTATCCTTGGAAGAGCATGGTTTTAGGCAAGACTTCCTGAATCTCTTGGGACTAACCCAGGTAGGTTTCCCCAGAGGGCCAGAGCTGAGCATTGTATGAGAAGTCAGAAACCTGCTTTACTCTTTATTTTCCAATTTAAGTCAACTCTCTATTTTCTACATGTACTTGATTTGTGTGCAGTTGTTTAAACTCAAGTTGCCTCCTGCTTGGGTGTGTACTTGAGAAGTGGGTGGGGGTTAGGGGAGTGGAGGAAGGACATTTAAAAATAATTTCCTGTCCATTTAGTCTCTGCCATTTTTTAGTTTTCCACTCTTCATAGGGTCTTTTTAAAAATATGTATATAATTTATTTTTGTGTTTGTTGTTGTTGAGAATATGCATAGCAAAATATACACCGATTCAACAGTTTCTACATGCACAATTCAGTGACATAGATTACATTCTTCCAGTTGTGCAATTATTCTCATCCTCCTTTTCAAGATGTTCCTCCCCCATTTATGTAAACTCACTGCCCCTTAAGGTTCCTATCTAATCTTTTGAGTTGCTGTTGTCAATTTGATCCCATATAGATAAGTCTTAAAAGAGCATAATAATAGTTCTGGCAAAATGGTGCTCTAGGCTGAAGCACCACGCCGTCCCTCCACAGCAAAGATCCGAAAAACTAAGCCAAACAGAGAATACAATCCTGAAACCCTAAAACATCAAATGAAGAGATAAAGAACTCAGCCAAGCACCAAATGGAGTGAGAAAACTGACAGAGAATGGAGAGAGAGGAGAGATTCATGCAGAGGTCCCCTACCAGCTAACGCAGCGCAGATCTGCATCTTGGGCTCCAATCGGAGACCAGCAAACAGGGGGTACGAGAAAGAAGCCTCACGGAGCTTCCAGAGGGAGACAAAACAACCAGTAATTGGTGATATACACTTTCCCACCCCCACCCTACTTCACCTGCACTCGGCCTCCTCTGCTTCCCGCGGCCACAGTCTCTTGACTAGGAAACAGCGGCTGCTTGGATTCCACACACCCGAATGGGTGGCTCTCTGAGAGCCATTTGTTGGCTGCTGGTGTTGCTTTTTTTCCACTTCTTTTTATTTCTTCCTTGCCTCTCCCCACTTCCCCATCCTTTTGCTCGAGTACCTCGCTCCGTGCGCCATCTTTGCTTCTTCCTGAGGGGCTGCAGAGCTCTGGTAATTTGTGATATATGCTTTCCCACTATCTACACTTCTTCACCCACACTCGGCCCCCTCTGTTTCCCACGGACACAGTCTCTTGTCCAGAAACACCAGTCCACACTAGCTGGCTCTCTGAGTGCCATTTGTTGGCTGCTAGTGTTGCTTTTTTTTTTCTGCTTCTTTTGATTTCTTACTTGACTCTCGTCACCTCCCCCTCCCTTCGCTCAAGTACCTGGCTCCGTGCGCCATCTTTGCTTCTTACTGAGTGGCTGTGGAGCTCCGTTCGAGTGTGGAGCTGCTTCCCAGTTTGGGCTGCCGCGCTGGTAGGATCCTGGGGCTTTTGTTTGTTTGTTTGTATTGAATTGTTTGTTTGATTTCTTTTCCTTTTCTTGAGTTGGGAGCCCTTTCTGGCCAGGCTGAGCTGCGTGGCAGGGAGACTCCCCTTCGGCTTCCACAGATGTGCAGAGGGATCCCTGAGAGCATTTCTTTTTATGTTGGGGTTTTTTTTTTCTTCCTGTTTCTTTGGGGGCCTTTCTTGTTTTTTTTTTTTTTAATTTGTTTTCTTTTCTTTTTCCTCTTTTTCCCTTTTTGTCTTTCTTCATCGCTCAGTTTCTCATCTCTCTATATCTTCCTTCTCTTTTTGTTCCCAGAATACCTGGTGTTGGATACCTCTGCGCCTTCTGGCCAGGCTGTGCTGCAAAACCTGAGAGTGACATCCCCAGACCTCATAGCTGCACTGGTGGAATCCCTGGGAACTTTGCAGTTCTTTAAACTTTATGATTCTTATTTATTCATTCTTTTCTTTTCTTTCTCCTCCCCTTTCTGTTCTTCTCCATTTCATAGTCTCTCGTCACTCCACTCCAACGGCAAGCTCCCCTAGCATTCTTTTTTGTTTGTTTGTATGTTTTTGGCTCCTGTTCCTCTCTCCTCTCTCCCATATCCATCTTGGCTTCAAACATAATGGTCTCCCCGCTGCATCCTGCTTGCCTGCACTGTATGCTTGACATCACACCACCAAGCAGCACAGGCACTGCCTACTAGAACCTGCCCTGGACTGATTGCCGACCCGCTGTGGTGGCTGTAATGGGTGCCACAGACAACCCCTCCCAGTAGCTCCTCTTCAGCTGGACCTGCCCTGCCGTTCCATATCTGAGTGACTGACCCTGCCAGTTGAAGAAGGAGGCGAGAAGTAGTGTGCCCACAGACGAGCAGACAACAGAGAACACACAGTCCGCCTGCTCAGACATTAATTTTTTTTTAAAAGGACGAAACAAACAAATCTACAATCAACAAATGAGAAAAATAACTACTGAATGCCCTGAAGACAGCAGACAATGTCAAAACATTTACAAAAACAGGACAAGACGGTTCCAGTACGCATCCAAAATAAAACACCAGATGACTCTCCAGTGGAAGAAAATGCACTAGAACTACCTGATAGGGAATCCAAATCTCTAATACTCAGAATTCTCCAGGAACTGAGGCAAAAAGCTGACAAACATGAAGGAAAAATAGACAAATTCATGGAAAATACAGACAAAAAATTGGAAGAATTCAGGAAAATAATGCAGGAACAAAATGCCAAAATAAATTTACAACTAGAAATTATACAAAGACAACAATTAGAAATCCAAAAGATAAACAACAAGATTTCAGAAATGGATGGTGTCATAGAAGGGCTGAGAAGCAGATTTGAAACACTGGAAGACAGGACCAGTGGAATTGAAGACAAACACTTGGATACAACTCTGTTTCAGGAAAACTCAGAAAAAAGAACAAAGAAAAATGAAGAGACCCTGAGAGTTATGTGGGACACAATCAAAAGCAAAAATCTGTGAGTGATTGGAATTCCAGAACAGGGGGAGAAAACAGAAAACACAGAGAGGATCATTGAGGAACTGCTGACAGAAAACTTCCCCAATGTCATGAAAGATGAAAAGCTGGCCATCCAAGGAGCTCAACGAACCCCATATAGAAGAGACCCCAAAAGAAAATCACCAAGGCATATCATATTCACGCTCGACAAAACCAAAGACAAACAAAGAATCCTGAGAGCAGCTCGTGAAAACAAGAAGTCACATACAGAGGAGAAACAATAAGACTAAGCTCAGCTTATCTGGCAGAAACCATTCAGGCAAGAAGGCAATGGGATGATATACATAAAATCTTGAAAGAAGAAAAATGTCAGCCAAGAATAATATATCCTGCAAAAGTCTCATTCAAATTTGATGGTGAAATTAGGTCACTTCCAGATAAACAGAAATTAAGGGAATATGTAAAAGTCAAACCAAACTTACAAGAATTATTAAAGGGAGTTCTTCGATCTGAGGACAAACAGCTTCAGCTCACAGGCAGAACCTAGGATGCAGGATGGTACCAGCCAGATAACAATCAAGGAAATGAACTCTTGAGGACTATCCAAAACCAAAAGAAATACAACAGGGAATCAGAGCAGTTAATCAGCAAATGACAACAACATCAAAACGATAAAAGAGGGAATAAACGGCATAGGTATAGAACCTTCTAATGGAGAGGAAAGCAAGGCGATACCAAGAAATGGTAGACTGCTTCAAACTTAGAAAGATAAGGGTAAAATTTATGGTAACCACAAAGAAAGTTAACAAACATACTCATTAAAAAAAAAGAGGAAAAACATTAAGTCTCAGCAAAAACAAAACCTACAAAAACAAAAGAAATGAAAAAAAAAATCCACAAACAAAAGTAACTCAGCACAAGAGAGTAAGAAGAACAAAGAAAACTTCAGCACCGCAAACAAAAGCACTACAAAATGACAGCAACAAACTCACATCTATCAATAATTACACTGAATGTAAATGGACTCAACGCACCGATAAAGAGACGGAGAGTGACAGAATGGATAAGAAAACAGGATCCATCAATATGCTGTCTACAGGAGACACACCTTAGAAACAAAGATGTGAATTTATTAAAAGTCAAAGGATGGAAAAAAATATATCAAGCTAACAACTACCAAAAAAGAGCAGGAGTAGCAATTCTAATCTCAGATAAAATAGACTTTAAAACAAAATCTACCATAAAAGACAAAGAAGGACACTATACAATGATTAAGGGGACGATCCATCATGAAAACATAACCATAATATACATCTACGCACCCAATGACAGGGCTCCAAAATACATAAAACAAACTCTAACAACACTGAAAAGAGAAATTGAAAGTTCCACAATAATAGTAGGAGACTTCAACACACCACTCTCAGTGAAGGACAGAACAATTAGGAAGAAACTCAGCAAAGATACAGAAGACCTACAGGGCACAATCAGCCAACTTGACCTCATAGACATATATAGAACATTCCATCCAACCGCTGCAAAGTACACATTCTTTTCCAATGCACATGGAACATTCTCCAGAATAGACCACATCTTAGGCCACAGAGCAATCCTCAACAAAATCCAAACGTTGAGATAATTCAAAGTATCTTCTCTGACCACAATGCCATCAAGGTAGAAATTAACACTAGAAAGAGCAAGGAAAAAAAAATCAACTACATGGAAGCTAAATAATACCCTGCTTACACATCACTGGGTAATAGAAGAAATCAGAGATGGAATCAAAAAATTCCTAGAATCAAATGAGAATGAAAACACATCATACCAAAACCTTTGGGACACTGCAAAGGCAGTCCTCAGAGGACAGTTTATAGCAATAGATGCACATTTCAAAAAAGAAGAAAGGGACAAACTCAAACAAATAGAAAGAGAACAGAAAAAAAACCCACAACCACCAGAAGAAAGGAAATAGTAAAGATCAGAGCAGAAATAAATGAAACAGAGAACAGAAAAACAATAGAAAGAATCAACAAAACCAAAAGTTGGTTCTTTGAAAGAATCAACAAAATCGACAAACCACTGGCCAGATTGACAAAAGAAAAACAGGAGAGGATGCAAATAACCCAAATAAGAAATGAATGGGGGACATTACAACAGAACCAACTGAAGTAAAAAGGATTATAACAGAATATTATGAAAAACTGTACTCCAACAAATTTGAAAACCTAGAGGAAATGGATAAGTTTCTAGAATCACATGGCCTACCCAAACTACAACAAAGTGATGTTGAAAATCTGAACAGGCCCATAACAAGAGAAGAGATTGAAAGGGTAATAAAAAAACTCCCAACCAAAAAAGGCCCTGGCCCAGATGGCTTCACTGGAGAATTCTACAAAACATTTACAGAAGAGCTTGTACCAGTACTACTCAAGCTATTTCAGAGCATAGAAGAGGAAGCAACACTTCCAAATTCATTCTGTTAAGCCAGCATAACACTGATACCAAAACCAGGCAAAGATGTCACAAAAAAAGAAAATTACAGACCAATATCTCTCATGAATATAGATGCAAAAATTCTCAACAAAATTCTAGCCGATAGAATTCAGCATCATATCAAAAAAATAATACACCATGACCAAGTAGGATTCATACCAGGTATGCAAGGATGGTTCAACATTAGAAAATCAATCAATGTAATCCACCATACAAATAAAACGAAAGAAAAGAATCACATGATCATCTCAATTGACCCAGAAAAGGCATTTGACAAAGTCCAACACCCTTTCCTGATAAAAACTCTCAATCAAATAGGTATAGAAGGGAAAACTGTCAACATAATAAAGGGCATCTATGCAAAACCAATGGTCAACATCATTCTTAATGGAGAGAGGCTGAAAACATTCCCCTTGAAAACAGGAACAAGACAAGGATGCCCTTTATCACCACTCCTATTTAACATTGTGCTGAAAGTTCTAGCTAGAGCAATAAGGCAAGAAAAAGAAAGAGAGGGCATCCAAATTGGTAATGAAGAAGTTAAACTGTCCCTGTTTGCAGATGATGTGATACTATACACAGAAAACCCTAAAGACTCCATGAGAAATCTACTGGAACTAATAGAAAGATTCAGCAGAGTAACAGGATACAAGATAAACATTCAAAAATCAGTTGGATTCCTATACACCAATAAGGAGAACAATGAAAAGGAAATCAGGAAAACAATACCAGTTATAATAGCCCCTAAAGAGATAAAATAGTTAGGAATAAATCTGACCAGGGATGTAAAAGACCTATACAAAGAAAACTACAAAACACTACTGCAAGAAACCCAAAGGGATCTACATAAATGTAAAAACATACCATGCTCATGGATAGGCAGACTCAACATTGGGAAAATGACAATTCTACCCAAAGCAATTTACAAATACAACGCAATCCCGATCCAAATACCAACAACATTCTTCAAAGAGATGGAAAAGCTAATCATTAACTTTATATGGAAAGGGAAGAAGCCCTGAATAAGTAAAGCACTACTGAAGAAGAAGAATAAAGTTGTAGGACTCACACTACCTGACTTCAGAACCTACTATACAGCTACAGTAGTCAAAACAGCCTGTTACTGGTACAACGACAGATACATTGACCAATGGAACAGAATTGAGAACCCAGATGTAAATCCATCCACCTACCGTCACCTGATCTTTGACAAGTGCCCGAAGTCCATCAAATGGGGAAAAGACAGTCTTTTTAACAAATGGTGCTGGCAAAACTGGATATCCATCTGCAAAAAAATGAAACAGGACCCATACCTCACACCGTATACAAAAACTACTTCAAAATGGATCAAAGACTTGAATATAAAGCCTAAAACTTTAAAGTTCATAGAAGAATAACTAGGACCAACACTTCAGGCCTTAATACATGGCATTAACAGGATACAAACCATAACCATCAACACACAAACCCCAAAAGGTAAGCTAGATAGCTGGGATATTCTAAAAATCAAACACCTATGCGCTTCAAAAGACTTCACCAAAAGAGTAAAAAGAGAACCTACAGACTGGGAAAGAAATTTTGGACAGTACAAGTCAGACAAAGGTCTAATCTCCATAATCTACAAGAAAATCCAACACCTCTACAACAAAAAGACAAATAATCCTATTAAAAAATGGGCAAAGGAAATGAACAGACACTTCACCAAAGAAGACATTCAAATTGCCAACAGACACATGAGGAAATGCTCGTGATCACTAGCCATTAGAGAAATGCACATTAAAACCACAATGAGATACCATCTCACCCCAGCATTACTGGCACGAATGAAAAACACTGGAAATAACAAATGTTGGAGGGGCTGTGGGGAAATTGGAACACTTATGCACTGCTTGTGGGAATGCAAAATGATACAACCATTTTGGAAAATGATATGGCGCTTCCTCAGAAAGCTAGAAATAGACATCCTATTGGATCCAGCAATCCCACTCCTAGGAATATATCCTAGAGAAATAAGAGTCGTCACTCGAATAGACATATGCACACCTATGTTCATGGCAGTATTGTTCACAATAGCAAAACGATGGATACAACGTAGGTGCCCATCAACAGATGAATGGATAAACAAACTATGGTACATACACACAATGGAGTACTATGCAACGAGAAAGAACAACGATGAATCTGTGAAGCATCTCATAACATGGATGAAACTGGAGGACATTATGCTGAGTGAAATAAGTCAATCACAAAAGGACGAATATTGTATGAGACCTCTATTGTAAAAACCCATGAAAAAGTTCACACACAAAATGTAACAATCTTTGTTGGTTACCAGGGATGGGGGAGGGAATACTAAATAGGCAATAGATAAGTGGTATCTTGGGTGAAGGGTGAGACAGTACACAATACAGGGGAAACTAGCACAACCTGTGCAAGGAAAGGTCATGGAAGCCCCATAGACACATCCAAACTCCCTGAGGGACTGAATTGCTGGGCGGAGGGTTGTGGGGACCATGGTCTCGGGGAACATCCAGCTCAATTGGGATGACACAGCTTATAAAGACAAAGCTCTACATTCTACCTTGGTGAGTAGTGTCTGGGGTCTTAAAAGCCTGTGAGCGGCCATCTAAGATACTCCACTGGTCTCATCTCTTTGGGAGCAAGGGAGAAGAAAGAGAACAGGATACAAGGAAAAGATTAGTCCAAAGGACTAATTGTCCACAGCTACCAAGGCCTCCACCGGACTGAGTCCAGTACAGCTAGATGGTGCCCGGCTACCACCACTGACTGCTCTGACCAGGATCCCAACAGAGGGTTCTGGACAGAGCTGGAGAAGGATGTAGAGCATAATTATAACCCACAAAAAAAAGACCAGACTTACTGGCCTAAAGGAG
The DNA here is from genome assembly GCA_030035585.1 of Dugong dugon. Classification (NCBI taxonomy): domain Eukaryota; kingdom Metazoa; phylum Chordata; class Mammalia; order Sirenia; family Dugongidae; genus Dugong; species Dugong dugon. The sequence continues at coordinate 46,567,715 of CM057460.1, forward strand.
ACTGGAGAAACCCCGAGAGTATGGCCCCCAGACACCCTTTTAGCTCAGTGGTGAAGTTACATCCGAGGTTCCCCGTTCAGCCTGGGAGTGGACAGCCCCGTAAAACCAAATGAGACTAACGAGGTACAGGAGTCCAGTGACAAGGGCCAGAAAGCAGAAGGGGACAAGGAAGCTGGTGATAGGGAACCCAAGGTTGAGTAAGGATATTGTTGATGTGTTGTGAGATTGTTAACCATTGTCATAGGGCAACATTTGTAGTAACTGTTAAATGAGAAACTATTTTGTTTTGTAAGCCTTCATCTTAAGTGAGAATAACAGCACAATTGGAAGAGAGTAGTCAGTGTCACTGAACTGTGTATGTAGAAATTTTTGATATGGTGTATCTTTGGCTATGTGTATTTTCACCAAAAAAAAAAAAAGGTTGAGAAGGTAGAGGGTTGATATGTTGTGGGGTTGTTAACCAATGTCCTAAAAGAACGTGTACTTCTGTTTCATGAGAAACTGTTTGTTCTGTAAGCCTTCACCTGAAGTACAATTTAAAAAAAAAATCAAACAAACAAAAAAAAAAGAATAAAAAAAAATTGCATAATACTCAAGGCAGACATTCTTTGCTAGTTAAGCTAAACTATCGTTTGATTTTAAGAGACTTCAAGGGATATTTTTGGTTTGAGGTTTAAAGATTATCTAAGGGCAATAGTTTCAGGGGTTCATCTAGCCTCCATGGATCCAGCAAGTCTGGAGTCCATAGAGTTTGAAATTCTGTTCTGCATTTCCCCCTTTTTGATCAGGATTCTTCTATAGAATCTTTGATCAAAATGTTCATTAATGGTAACTGAGCACCATCTTCTGGTCTCATGGCAAAGGAGGCAGTTGTTCATGGAGACAATTAGTCACACATTCCATTTCCTCCTCCTATTGCTGATTCTCTTTCTTCTTCTGTTGCTCCAGGTGAATAGAGACCACTTGTCATGCCTTGAATGGCCAGTTGCAAGCTTTAAGACCCCAGGCACTACACAATGAACTAGGAGGTAGAACAGAAGCACTGAACTTGTTATTAGGCCAATTAACTGTGATGTCCCATGAAATCTCCTCATAGGGTTTTAATTAGAGCCTCTTCTTTCTCACTTGAGAGTTCTGGATAACTCTTCAACTCATCATACAGAATCCCTTCAAAGGCCTTAATATCTTCCTCCTATATGTTCTCATCTTTCCCCTGGACTACCGATCCCTCCCTTAGCTATATTTCCTTAACACTTTATACTGTACACATTCCTGTTGTGAAATCTATTAAATTAGATATATTATATTATGGTTATTTGTTTACACATGTGTCCCTGTCCTCTGTCTCCATCAATAGTCAGTGACCTATCTCTTTTTTATTTCTATAACTCCAGTGTCTAAATAGCCTGGCACATTATTAGTAAATGTTGGTTGAGTTAATTAATCTAAAAACAAATGAGTAAGCCTGCTACATTTTTACACATTTTGGGATACTTTTAGTATCTGTTAGAGAAAAAATTGTGGGGGTTATGTTCTTCTGTTTTGACTCTTCTTTGTGTGCACTTTCTCTTATCTTTCTGCCTGTTTTATGATGGACAATTTGACACTGTGACAGTGCCTCCTCTCCAGTCAATTGCCAGTGGGATTCCTATGCTCCTTGGTCAGAATGCAATGGCTGTACCAAGACTCAGGTAAGACCATGAAAAATCTTTGCATTTGATTATTTATACACAGAATTAGCTTAGATATGACCAAAATAGCACTGACTTTGAATGCTATTTTTATGTTTCTTAAAAATTATGCTAGTAATTTTGAAGGAAGAAAAGTATGACTTGTTTAATAATTAATATTATAATATAGACTATAATACAAAATATTATAATAATTAATATTATGTAATATATTATAGCAATGATTGTGAGGGTGGCACAGAATCAGATGGTGTTTCATTTCTGTTGTACATAGGGTCTCTGTGAGTCGGAACCCACACGACGACACCTAACAATAACAGCAATTATATTAATTTCTGTATTCTCATTTTTCTTGAAGTCTTTTCTAAGTCTTATCTTTGGCCTGGAAATGTACATAAGATAAAAGTTAAAGTCAATTTGATAACTTTTTAATTAATAAAGAAACAGGAATGGCATGAAATGAAATCAGTAGGAAATTTAAAATCTGTTTCATACTTGCTGGATTCAACTTTTCATTTCATTTGAAACCAACTCTAACCAGTAGCTGCTTAAATGGGCTGCTTTACTTTACTTCACCAGTAGTGAATGGCCATGAAAAATTAACCTTTTTGATGGTTTAAAGTTTAGTTCCTAAGTGATACAAACGAAATAGCAGACCTGACTAGAGATTTTAGGTATTTCTAAAAGTGTCTGTTTTTAAATCATTGTATATAAAATGTTTACTGGAGAATATACAGAAAAGTATTAAGTAAGAAAATACTGCTCATAATGCCACCATTCAGAAAAAAACAGTATACCAGCATTTTGGTATATATTATTTCAGCTTATTTTCTCTATGTGTGTCTACAGTTTCTAAAAGTAGGATTATTTGTTTATAGTTTTCTATCCTACTATTTTAATCTAACATTATACGATAAGCATGAATTTTAACAGCTGCATAATATTCTATTATATGAATAGACCAAACTTATTATCTACTTTCCTATTGTTGGGTATTTTAAGTTGTTTTCATTTTGTATTATTATAAATAAAACTTTATTGAACATTTTTGAACATAGATATCTGTCCTTTTTCCTGATAATTTTCCTAGGGTAAATTCCTAGAAATACAATGTTTGTTTTAATGATTGCAAACATTATTAATGGTTAAATATTTTTGAAGTGGTTTAATTCAGATAAAAATGTGTAGTTAAAAATCATGTTTAATCATTAAAATCACAGACCCATACTGTAGAAGACAATTTCTGTTTTGAAGCATCATCACAATCGTCATTTTCATCAAGCATTTATTTAGTACCTACACAGGTGGTGTTCACAAGTAAGTTACACAAATGCAGAATTTGGCTTCTAGCAAATAGACTAGATAAAAACTCTGATTATAGGCAAACATGTACATGAATAACAAGGTGAAAGTCAAGCAAACACCAAGCACATAGAAATTTTTATAATTCAAAAACAAGTTAAGAAAGAGCTCTAACTAGAAACAGCTAGAGGGCATTTTCTATATTCTTCTTCTTATTTTTTTCCTTTGAGTGGAAGGTCATCACACAATGGCCACCTCCCTAGATTATAAAAACACAATTCTTATGCAGAAAGAAACAAGTGAAAATGAAAAAGGGTCGTGAGATGAGAATTTGACAGGTGGGAATAAAACTACTGAGAGTCGGCAGCCATCAAGGGCATTGGCAATATGGGAAGGGAAAACATTACTTATATAAACAACACGATCTGCTGTATTAGGACGTTGAACCTCAGAAAAGGACAAATTAATAAGCACACATGAGAGATGTCTTCATCAATCAAAAACAGAAACTGGAAATTTATCAAGAAACTGTACTTTGTTCCATTCCCACTCACTCCTCCATGACTCCTCTGCTTACACACAAAGAAAGCCACCATGTACTCTCCCCTTGGTTTCTGCTCAAGGTTTAAATCCTCTGGAATCTCAGATTTGGTTCATTTGTATTAGTTGGGGAAAGGTGAGTATAGGCTGAGGCCTAAAAGCCTCACCTTTGATTGCCTTGGGGAGGGAAAGGATTTGGTAGATCTTTCCTTTTGTTTAATTAGATACATGCCTTCATACTGAATGAAAATTAAATGAATTTTAGTTCTAAGTTTCTCACTTGGTCTGATCATTTTCTCTGTTTTCCAGTATGACTATTTCCCTCAGAAGCTTGTTTTTCGCATATTTCCCATTTCAGAGTTCAGTATTGTTGTTGTTTAATATTCCATTTCACAGTTCAATGTTTTTGATTGTCTGGTAAAATTCCACTGTACATGTAGCTTCGTAGCTTCATCTTTGGACTACTTAGGTTTCTGTTCTGTAAACTTGATCTCCATAGTAGCATATTTCCTCTGAGTACTCTTCCTTGTCTTGTCTTTCTGAAGAAGGCTTAAAGTTCAGCTCAAATCAAATGTCATCATATTTCTACAGATTTCCCTAACTCCACTTCATCTCTATCCCACTTTCCAGGACTCTTACCCTCCCTCTGGCATAATTTATTTTACCTTTCTGATTGGCTCTTGGTACAGAGATTTGGCAAAAATATTAATTGTTCTACATGGTAATCTATTGGCTTGTATATCTACCTAGGTAAGCTTGACTCTTTCAGGTCACTTTCTTAAAGATTCTCTAATTTTTTTTTTTTTTTTGCACTCAACCCTGAAAGTAAATATATAGCTGGAAACTCTCTATAAATAATCACCCAGCTGTCACTGAACTCAAGGACAAGGACAAGTGGGTCTGTGGGTTCATTGACTTTGGAGGTTTTATTTCTGCAGAACACCAGAACAATTTCCCAGACATTGTGTCTCCAATTGCATTAATTTCTCTCAGATAAAGGAAACTGGAAATATCTAAAAGCGCTATCTGTTTCGTGTGTAGACTCGAAGGCGGTCAGTTGCTGTTTATGGTCAGTATGGGGGCCTACCTTGCGTCGGAAGTGCCTTTGAAACACAATCCTGTGAACCTACACGAGGATGCCCAATAGAAGAGGGATGTGGAGAGCGTTTCAGGTGTTTTTCAGGTAATTTGTTCCCACAATTTTAGGATGCAGACTGTAAATTCAAATCCTATTTGATAACTTGTTCAATATATACTTGCTGAATTTTACTTAAGTTATATTGGCCTATAATTTCCCAAGGTATCAGCAGGATTTTTGTTGGCATAATAATCACACATTCAGCTATCATTCATTCAAATGCAGAGAGAGGCACCTTGCAATAGAGGTGGGACTACGCTTTGCCTCTTTAAATCGAACTGTGATTATTGACAGACCCAGCAGTTTCTGATGTCGCATTTTTGGTGAAGATGTAGAGTGAGTTTGGTATGAACACTAAGATTGAACAAAAGCAATGTCACTGCCCAAATTATTATTATGTTTACAAGAAAAACAAATCATTAGCTCATCAAGGAACAGTGCAGGTCATCTCTATCTATGGTGTGTTTGAAACATAGTTTTGGCATGAATATTGTTTAATCTATTGTCTGTTGCATTTATGTAGTCAGATTAATTCGACAAACCCGAGAAAACATTTATTATCCTTATTATATTACAGATACCGTGATGACAGTTGTGGCTATAGAAATGAAACACATAGTCCCTTCCCTCAAAAATATTACAGTTTTATGGGCAGAATCGTATATAAATAAATAATCTCTATGTTGGAACTACTCCTCATCAATATCTGTCAAACTCCTACTTTACTTTCAAATCCAAATTAGATGATGCCTCCTATGGGAAGCCTTCCCTAAACCCCCAACTGAAAGAGCAAATTAACATTTCGCTTCTCTGTGTTCCTTATGAACCTTCTACCACCATGTAATCTGGACTATTTGTTCGCCTGGATGTCTCTACTGGTAGACTATGCACTCCTTGAAGACATAGATTATATTTCTTTTATTTTTGCATCTGGAGTTCCTGGTACATAGTGGACTTTTAATAAATGTTTGCTGCATTGGATTGAGTGACAGTATAGTGGGTTGAATGCTATGATTGTTATGTGCAGAGCGTATTATAAAGACAGAGAAGAAGGACATGCACCCTAGTCTGTGGGGTAGGGATGGTTACTGTGAGAAGATAATGTTTAATTTGATTCTTGAGGGACAAGTAGGGGATATGGAAAGAAAACCCTTCTACCAGAAAAGAACTGTAAGTATAGGTCACAGGGGGAAAACAGAAAGCCTGCCAGTGGCCCAGTATGACTAAGGCATAGGATTTTAGAGGAAAATGGCTGGGGATGTTGCTGAGGAGGTAGACAGGGGCCAAATCATCTAGTGCCCTCCTTCTGTTCTTCCTTGGTACCCTGGGCTTACGGATATCATAACAATCATGGTGCTGAATTACAGTGGTCTATGTCTTCATAGGGAGCACTGTTGGCGCAGTGGTTAAGAACTCGGCTGCTAACCAAAAGCTTGGTGGTTTGAACCCATTAGCTGCTCCTTGGAAATGCGATGGGGCAGTTCTGCTCTGTCACATAGGGTCGCTATGAATTGGAATCAACTCAATGGCAACAGATTTGATTTGGTTTTTGGTATGTCTTCATAGAAGCCCCGGTGGTATAGTGGCTAAAGCACTTGGCTTCTAACCAAAAGGTTCAAATCCACCAGCTTCTCCGTGGGAGAAAGTTGTGGCAGTCTGCTTCTATAAAGATTCACAGCCTTGGAAACCCTATGGGGGCAGTTCTACTCTGTCCCATAGGGTCGCTATCAGTCCAACTCAACAACAATGGGTTTTATGTCTTCATAGTCTTTCCTACTAGATTGTAAATTAAATGAAAAGCCTCACAGAGACCACGCTTATTCATATTTGTACCCAGACATCCAGAAGAGTTCCTTACACAGACAAACAAAAAACAAACCCGTTGCTGTTGAGTTGATTCCGACTCATAGTGACCATAGAACTGCCCCATAGGGTTACCAAGGAGCGGCTGGTGTATTCGAACTGCCGACTTTTTGGTTAGAAGCCAAGCCTTACACTGAGTAGATGCTAAATAACTGTTGAGTTTTAACATTTTGGCCCAGTTCCCACGCTCTCAAAGCTTACAAATCTAAATCATCAAGAAAAGCAGTTATTTGGCATCTCAGTCAGAGATTACAGAAAAAAAATTGAAAGCTGAAGAGCAGGAGGTCAATCCATCTTCCCAGTAGGTGGCATTGCACGATTTTGTAGGATTCAGAAAAACTGCTTGATGATTATGGGTGAAGAACCTGGAATTTTGAATTCAGGTTCTATTTTCAATTTTGTATCTGACCAAGGTCAGAATCAATTCTGTGTGCTGCCTCACCCAGACACCCTGAGGTGTTCAATGAGACTAGCTGGGCAGTGGTGGGGGGTAGGAGGGGAACCTTCTTAATCCTTGTAGTATTTCCCTTCTTCCCTGTTTCATTTTCTTGTGTTCAGGTCAGTGCATCAGCAGATCTTTGGTTTGCAATGGGGATTCTGACTGTGAGGAAGATAGTTCTGATGAAGACAGATGTGATGACTCAGAAAACAGACCTTCCTGTGACATCGATAAACCTCCTCCAAACGTAGAATTAACTGGAAATGGGTAAGGTTCTGGACAGCCTCCTGCACACACTAAAAAATGTAGCCTTTCATTTTACTTTGTTTTATATTATGGCTTGGTAAGTCTGAAAGCAAATCACCTAATAGCCAAGACTTTTCATTGGCTCAGAGCTCTTTGCCACATCCTGATACAATTTTTTAATATGTGTTAACATGTACACATATAAACATATGTGTTAAGATGTAGACTGACCAGTTGTCCAGGACTGACCTGGTTTTAGCACTGAAAGTCCCCTATCCCAGTAAACCCCTTGGTCCTGGGCAAACCTGGACTCTTGGTCACTCTTAGATTGGTGGGGTACCTTACTTTTCTAGTGCTGTTGTAACTCTAATACCACAAGTGGGTATCTTTAAAAAAGAGAAATACACTATCCCAAGTTTAGGAGGCCAGAAGTCTGAATTCAAGGCACCAGCTATAGGGGAAGACACTCTCTCTGTTGCTTCTAGGGGAAGATCCTCGTCTCAGCTTCTGGAGCCTTGGTGTTCCTTGGTTCCTTAGTGACCTACAAGTGGCACCTATCTTCCCCCATTTGGGCTTACTCCTCTACCTAATTTGCTGTTTTTTATAACTCAGAAGTGATTAGGTTTAGGACACATCCTACACTGATATGGAGCCCTGGTGGTGCAATGGTTAAGAGCTCTGCTGCTAACCAAAGATCAGCAGTTCAAATCTACCAGTCCTTCCTTGGAAACCCTATGGGGCAATTCTACTCTGTTCTGTAGGGTCGCTATGAGTCGGAATCACATCAGGTTTGATTTTGTTTGGCTACACTGATACAGCCTCATTAACATAATAAAGAAAACCCTATTCCCAAACAGGATTATATCTACAGATATAGGGGTTAGGATTTGTCCAACACATATTCTGGGACACAATTCAATCGGTAACAGGGGTAAAGGGAAAGAGAGAGAGAGAGAAAGAGAGAGAGAATGAAGAGACTGATTCACTAATATAGGGCTTCTCACTAATGAAGAGACGAGAGACTGAGAGCAGAGAGAGAGAGAAGAAAGAAATTGTGTGTTGTAATAGACTGAAAAGTGATTGCCCAAACCACCTGGAAACTTTCATTTCCAAGTGAAGTTGGGAAAATCCTGTGTTTGTCTTTTCAAAAAGAATTCTGAGGAACATTTAGGGGTCATCTGACCCAAGGAAAGTTTCCAAGGCTTTAAAAGAATCCATTTTAAAGCAATGGTTAGATGCAATTTTTTTCTGTAATATCTTAAAATTTATTAACAGAGACACAGGATAAAATTACTCTAAAAATGCGCCAGTCAGTATGCCAAGAAGCAATTAGTTGAAATTCGTTGCAGGGCGCTTTTTCTCCTCAAGAGTAACCTTATTTGTATGGTTTCATCTGTAGATTCAGTTCAAAACCAGCTGTTGTCATAGATACAACGGGGCTGTGTGCTTCCTAAATATGTTCTTAGGCTGAAAGAACTGTTGGATTTCCCCAGCTATTAGTACTAGCTATTAAACCAAGCAGGCGAAGTTGGATAATGTATAGTGTGCATTAGGACGCTGTTTTCTTTATTCAAGCTCTCTCAAATAAAGTGCTTAACCGTAATGCATTTCAAGAATTTCTAATGTTCTCTAATGATGTCTTTTCCAGCAAGTGCTATTTCTGGTTTCTAACTGCCTTTTCTTCCTTTCTTCTTCTTCTTCTTTTTTTTTTTTTTAACAGTTACAATGCACTCACTGGCGCGTTTAGGAACAAAGTCATCAACACTAAAAGTTTTGGTGGTCAGTGTAGAAAGGTGTTTAGTGGAGATGAAAAAGATTTCTACAGACTGAGTGGAAATGTCCTCTCCTATACATTCCAGGTACTTAATTACACTGATTTAATTTATTTCTAATTTGTGAATTGTTGTCAGAAGTCATTATTTATATGGTGCTGGTTTTTTGGTGTTCGTTGAGAATTTACTTGTGGCCTAATATACAGTCGATTTTTTTTAAGTGTTCCATGTGGACTTCAGAAGAACAGGTGTTTTTTAACTTGGGTACTGGGCAGTGATGACAATTAGATGAAATATCCTTATGCTTCATTTTCAACTCTGTGATACATGGGGCCCAGGACCTTATTGTGTGTCCCTGTATGGGTGCTAAAACTCAGGTCCCTGGCCATGACTGCTTATGATGATCCCTTTAGGACTGCCACAGTGTCAGCTCGCTTACGAATGCTTTTATTTTGAAACGGTGAAATATTCCATACATACAAATGAGTGTGGATAACATATATATAGTTTAAAGAAAAACAATTTTTATTATGGCAAATATATGTGTGAAAGGTCCCTGGGTGATACAAATGGTTTGTGCTCGACTGCTAACCTAACAGTTGGTGGTTCAAATCCACCCAGTGGTGCCATGCAAGAAAAGCCTGGTGATCTGCTTCCATTAAGATTGCAGCCAAGAAAACCCTATAGAGCAGTGCTATTCTGTAACACATGGGGTCACCATGAGTTGGAATCGACTCAATGGCAACTAACAGCAACAACTACAAATATATATGCACAATATGTACAATTTAGTGACATTAATTATGTTCATCATGTTGTGCAACCATCCATTATCTGTTTCCAAATTTTTCCATCATTCTTATCAGAAGTTCAGTATCTCCTAAGCAATGAATCCCCTTTCCCCCCTCCCTCCTGCCTGCCCCTGGTAACCAATAATAAACTTTGGTCTCTGTACACTTGCGTATTCTAGCTGTTTCATATAAGAGGACCAAAATAATAAAACAAATATCCATCTATTCCCATCACCTATGTTAAGAAATGGAGCCCTGGTGGCACAGTGGTTAAGAGTTACGGCTGCTAACCAAAAGGTTGGCAGTTCAAATCCACCAGCCTCTCCTTGGTAACCCTGTGGGGCAGTTCTACGCTGTCCTAAAGGGTGGCTGTGAGTTGGAATTGACTTGATGGCAACGGGTTTCATTTTTTTTTTTTTTTGGTTTTTATAGCTTGAATGGAGCCCTGGTGGCGTAGTGGTTAAGAGTTCAGCTGCTAACCAAAAGGTCGGCAGTTCAAATCCACCAGCCACTCCTTGGAAACCCTATGGGGCAGTTCTATTCTGTCCTATAGGGTTGCTATGAGTCGGAATTGACTAGATGGGGGAAAAGGGTTTGTTTCCGTTTTAGAGCTTGGATAAGGTACCCTAGTGGTGCAATGGTTAAGCACTCCATTGCTAATCAAAATGTTGGTGGTTTGAGTCCATCCAGCTGCTCCGCAGGAGAAAGACCTAGCAATCTGCTCCAGTAAAGATTACAGCCTAGGAAACCCTATGGGCAGTTCTACTCTGTCCTATGGGGTCACCATGAGTCAGAATGGATTTGGCAGCACCCAACAACAACAGAGCTTGGATGCAAGTCTGCCTGACTCTAAAATCTTTTATTGTTCTACTATATTTTACTATCGCACTATATTGTGTTTAATTTCTTTTTCAACTTTAAATTCCACGTGGGAAACAATTGGTATCGTAATTTAACCTTTGGCCAAAGGGAGAATATGAAATAAGCACATATAGAGAATTTTTTTCTCTCTCTATTTCTAGGAGGATGTATTGCTAATTCTTTCATAATTAGAAAGGGGAGAATTTCATGTATTTTTCTGGTCAAGTTTAGAAAGTTACAGAGCAGAGAAAATAATAAGGAAGAGAATTTCTGACTTAGTTGGAAGGTAGGCATGCTGGAAGGCTGCAGCTTCTAAAGAAGAGGAATAATTTAACAGCGTGATCCCGACATTCGTATTCCTCAGCATGGCTTGAATTCTGGATTGACATTTGAAATGTCTTTCCAATCACTGACTTCAAAGGTGTTTGCCAGAAGTAGAGGGAAATTATAGCCTGTTACTGAGTGAAGAATAGAGATGTTTTGAGCTTGAGGGAGGTGAGGTAAAAGCAACAGGCGGGTGAGTCAATCATGTAGTGTTAAATCCCGATGTGGATATGGAGGCAGTGAGCATCCTCGATAGTTCAGATATGTTGACCTTGGGCCCACTGGCTATTTGGGTCTCTACGAGGTGGTTGGTACTGTGTGGAAGGTGACTTTTGGCTTGTTGGAAAATTTACCTGTTGCCGTCAAGTTGATTCCGACTCACAGTGACCATATAGGACAGAGTAAAACTGCCCCATAGGGTGTCCAAAGCTGTAATCTTTATGCAAGCACACTGCCATATCTTTCTCCTATGGAACAGCTGGTGAGTTTCAACCATCGAACTTTCAGTTAGCTGCCAAGAGCTTAACCACTGCACCACCAGGGCTCCTTTGTTGGAACATCAATATTAGTAAATAAACATAAAACAGAATCAGTCAGCCTCTCTTATAATCTTTGTTTTGGTTATCATCATTATTGTTTATATAGGACAAACCCGGTTTCTTGTTGGGTAAGCCATTTACTTTGATGTTATGCACATTCTCTGTTTATTCATAGTTTTTATACAAAGAAGGCCTTTGAAACCTAAGCACATTCCTGCTCCATAGTTGCTTTGGCAAGGTGCCACTCTGCTTAGTTCAGCCTGGGAGACTGTTTATAGACAGTCTTTATTCTCAGCATGTGATGTGTTGCAGATGGGAATGAGTAAAGATCAGGATGGAGAAAAGAAATACCTTCCTGGATCCTCCTTTATTTGGTACTTCATTATATTTTTTGAAGAGGGATCTCAGATGCATATCAAATGAATAACAAAAACATATTCTAAAGACAATCTTAACTAATGCTACGTTATCTGAGCCTCAGCTCCCTCTGTTGGTATGAGTACTGGATAGCTGACGAATTTCTGAACTACCTTCTGAAACAGGAATAATTTAGCTAATGAGAAAAATAACTTACATCTATTAAGAGTCTTTTATGTACTAAACACTGTTCCAAGGGATTTACAAGGATCTTTTTCTCCTGTCATAACTCAAGGAGGTAGGTACTGTCATCCTTATTTTACAAGTGAGGAAACTGAGGCAAAGAAATGCTGTAACTTAACCACAGTCACAGAGGTGTTACATGACAGACCTGGGATTTGAACCCCAGCAGTCTGGCTCCAGGAGTCCCTGGGTGGCGCAGATGGTTAAGTGCTCAACTACTAACTGAAAGCTTGGCAGTTCGAATCCACCCAGAGGCACCTCAGAAGAAAGGCCTGGTGATTTACTTCCGGATATCACAGCCATTGAAAACACTACGGAGCACAGTTCTACTCTGAAACACATGAGATTGCCATGAGTCAGAATCCACCCCACAGCAACTGGTTTAGTCGAACTCCAGAACCTGCTCTTAGCTGCATATTTACAGGAGGGGAAGGGAAAAGGAAGGGGGAGAGAAAGTGAGAGAGAAAGAAAACAAGAAAACTAGGGAGAGGAGGAGCGCTTCGAATAACTGAAACAAGTTCAATATGGCTGGATTACAGAGTGAAGGGTGAGGAGCAATAAAAAATGAGGCTGAGAGTTAAAAAAAAAAAGGACATTTTTAGTCAGTTAAGTAGTTTAGATTAAAAAAGAGCCATTGGAGAGAGGAATTCTATGATGCAACTCTTGTTGCAGGGTGACGAATGGATGGGGAGATGGCAGACCTAAGGCAAAAAACTGGTTAGAAAGCTGTTGTGATAATGCCCCTGGGAGTGGATAATGGCTTGGAAACTCTTGTAGAATAATTGAATATGGGGGATGATGGAGAGTGAGCAGTTGGGGATATGAATGGATTTCTGACTTGGATGAATGACCAGGAGAAGGTACAATTCACTGAGATGGGTAAGGGGAGGTTTGTAAGGGGAAAACAAGTTCAGCTTAAGTAGCTATGGGATGTCTGTGTGCTCAGGAGAAAAAGCTGGGCTGGAGATATACATTTGGTGTTATTAGTGTATGCTTGGTAATTGAAGTCGCAGGGCCAGGGGCCTATCAACAGAAAATAGCACCTGTGGCAATGAGTTTAAAATTGCTGAATGATCTCTCATAGCTGGCGAAGAAACTGCGATGGCCAATAGAAACTGCAAGTGCTCTACCTGCCATACCTTAGTTATGCCTCTGCACAGGGTAATCCTGTTACCGTTGAGTCGATTCCAACTCATAGCGACCCTATAGGAGAGAGTAGAACTGCCCCATAGAGTTTCCAAGGAGCATCTGGTGGATTTGAACTGCTGACCTTTTGGTTAGCAGCTGTAGCACTTAACCACTATGCCACCAGAGTTTCAGATTTTATTGCCCTTGGAGAGAGTGTAGAAGAATGATGACAAGTCTTAGAAGGAACAGCCAGAGAGAAAAGAAGAAAACCAGCTGAATGTGGTGCCATGGAAGCCAACAGAAATGTTTTCAGGAGGAGGGAGTAGTCAGCAGTGTTGAATGATGGTGGGAGAAGTTTTTACTACTGAGTGAGATAAGGGAGATACTGGTGATCTTAGTGGAAGTCAGATTATTCCAGGTGGAAGAGTGAATGGGAGATGAGGAATTGAGGACATTTAGTTGTGAAACTGGACCAGTGGGTCCGTGTCCAGTGTGCAAGAAGCCAATCTCTCAGATGCTGTTTTTGAGAGGAAGAAAGAGTTTTGTTTTGCAGGCTAGCAAGTGGGAATTTAGAGGTATCGACCTCAAACTGAGTTCCTTGCTTTGAGTGAGAGATCACATTTTATACTTACACATATTCATCTAGGGGTGGAGGAAGGTAGTGGGCAGGATCAGAAAGTTTTAATTATTCATAGTTTCTATTGATTGTTTATTATGAGGCGGGGCTAAGACTTGGCCGGAAGTGGCCAACGGACTCTTCCCTTTTGAAACAGGCTTGGCTACTTGCCAATGTTGTATATCCGGTGACTTTGGTTCCTTGACATGAGTTCTCTTGTGCTACTGAGCATGCGTGGTGACCTGGGGTCATCTGTTGGTCATCTTTGTCTGTTCTGCTCATGTCTGACCATTATGAGAAGGTTAGATCTGGACCCGTCCGGGGCTATCCAGAGGGTCTGCAACACAACTTAGAGGAAATGAGTGACGTGGTAGAAGAGGTGACTAGACATGGTCTGATAACTGATGGAGTACTAATAAATTAGGTGTCTTCAGCCTCTAGGGTCCCCTAACAGTTGTAGGCAATTCATTTAAGGTGGTGAGCTGTGAAAAGTAAGGAGTAGCTAGAAAGAGAAAATGTAGTCACAGGGAAAGCTTTCCTTTTTTTCAGTTGGTGGGGTTAGAATATGTGTAAGTGTTGATAGGAGTGGGCCAGTAGAGAAAGAGAAATTGAAGGTATAGGAGAGGGAATGATCAATCAATTTAATAAGTTCTTTGAAGTGAGAGGGAATATAATACAAAAAAGGACACATACATCAGATTTAGGCAGGAAGAGGGACATCTGTGGAAGAAAAGAAGGGAAGAAATGTTAACAAGGTTGTAGATTTGGTAGCCAGAAGTTTGTGGGGTCTTTGTCTGATAGTGGGAGTGTTGGTAAAGAAAGAGGTAAGGTCATCTGATAGAGTAAAGGAAGCAGTTATAGGACTGGAGGATTGAAGTGGGTACAGAAATAGCAGAAATATTTGAAATATTTCTAGTGAATATAGCTAGTGGGAGAGACAGAGAGAGAGAGAGAACTGGCTACAGAGTTATAGGAATGCTGGACCATAGTAAAGAGTCCATTGAGGTTGAAAATCATGAATAGATTTATACTGGCAAGAATCTGTATAGCTGTGTAATTTTTTTGTAGCAATGCTAAATAGTTTAGCAGCAAATATTGAACCAGGGTTGGATTTTTGCCACACAAACATGGTAGCAGGACATTTCAGCAAGGAAATTTAAGTTCATTGGCAAGAGAATGGTTGAAGTCATGTACTACTGAAGTCTAAGTGGCAATGGGATGGAAGTGAAAAAAATGATAGGGAGATAGAAGGGAGAGTAAGTTGAAGAACTTGTGTCTGTGAAGTTGAATAATAGACGTGGCAATAATAGAATGAGACTCAGAAGAGTACAAGATGTCAGAGCACAAGATGTTTGCATTTGTGATTTCAGAGGTAGGATCAGTTGGGGTGACTTTAGGATCTAAACTGAAAGGAAGGGGGTATTGCTTAAGGAAAAATCAATGAGATCACATGACCTCAAGAAAGATGATTCTTGCAGCTATGTGTAGGTGTCATGGATTGAATTATGTCCCCCGAAAAACATGTGTATCAATTTGGCTGGGTCATGAGTCCCAGTATTGTGTGGTTGTCCTCTATTTTGTGATTGTAATTTTATGTCGAAGAGGATTAAGGTGGGATCCTAACACTCTTACTAAGGTCACATCCCTGACCCAATGTAAAGGGAGTTTCTCTGGGGTGTGGCCTGCACCACCTTTTATCTTACAAGAGATAAAAGGAAAGGGAAGCAAGCAGAGAGTTGGGGATCTCACACCACCAAGAAAGCAGTGCCGGGAGCAGAGTGCATCCTTTGGACCCTGGGTCCCTGTGCGGAGAAGCTCCTAGTCTGGGGGAAGATTAATGAGAAGGCCGACAGAGAGAGAAAGCCTTCCCCTGGAGCTGATGCCCTGAATTTGGACTTCTAGCCTATTAGACTGTGAAAAAATAGATTTCTCTTTGTTAAAGCCGTCTACTTGTGATATTTCTGTTATAGCAGCAATAGATAACTAAGACAGTAGGGGCTTATTTGCATATATCCGGAATCAAGTATTTCAATTGTGGATCTGAGGATGGGGAAAATAGGCCAAATTTTGTTTGCACTGAAGGGAAGGTATATAACTTTTTTCCTCTAAAATAAAAAAAAAAAAATTCTGTCTGTCCAAAACCAGATAGGACTATCTGTTGACTGTAGAAGTCTCTAACACTTCAGCTACTAAAACAAAACAAAACACACAAAAAGCCACTGCCATCGAGTTGATTCCAACTCATAGCGGCCCTATAAGGTTTTCAAGGCTGTAAATCTTTATGGAAGCGGACTGCCACATCTTTTTCCCATGGAGCAGCTGGTGGGTTCAAACCACCAACCTTTTGGTTAGCAGCAGCATGATTTAACCACTGCACCACCAGGCTCTTTACACTTTAGATAATACTGCCATTTTAGTCAATAACATTACATACATTCTTTGTTTCAGCCTGAGCTGAATCTTAGCATTTAACTTTTAAACAAACCAATGTTACAATGTGATGAAAATAGTACTGTAATAAAACATATGATTAAATCCATCTTTTTATCTTCAGGTATGTTTTTAGTATGTAAGTCTAATTTCCAACATAGGGCAGTGATAAAAGTCATATAATACTTTCTGGCATCTTGGTGTATTTCTTTCCAGTCTGTTTTTGACTGGGCATGTACTTGCATAGTTGTAACTAACTACACTAAATATTTACTTTGTCATTTAACGTGACAAAGGAAAAATTATTCTGTCTTCACAGGTATAATTAAATATGGCTGCATAATATTCTGTCATATTCTTTATGTTTTCTCAACTGTTTCTTTCCTGCATTTTAATTTTCTGTGTACTTATGCTTTTATCTCACACATGGATGTGTCTAGATATATGATAAAAACACTAATACTTGTGAGAGGTCTGATTTAAATATTTGTGTAGAGCAGACACTGTGAGAAAGAGTCCTCTTGCATGTTTTGTTTAATCCCCATAGACATTGGCATTTTAGCCAATTAGTTTTCTATATATACTTTTTTTAAATGAAGAGATTTTACATAGAGTCAGACTTATCTTTTTGTTTCTTAAAAAATCAGACAATTTGTCACTGCTAGATTCTGACAGCATGTCAGTGCCAGACCTGGTAACTCATCAATACTAGAACCTGATAACTCATCTGTTATGGATTGAACCGTGTCCTCCAAAAATATGGCTTGTAAATCCTGTCCCCTATATCTGTGGTTATAATCCCATTTGGGAATGGGTTTTCTTTGTTAAGTTAATGAGACAGGATTAGCATAGGATGTATCTTGAATCAATCTCGTTTGAGATATAAAAGAAATTAAATGAGTGAGTAAAGGAGAGATGGGGTAAGACAGATGCTATGACACATGGAGATCTCCACGGAAACAGGAAGCAGAAGGTGTGGAGACAAGGACATTCCTCCAGAACTGACAGAGAAAGCCTTCCCCTAGTGCCAGTGCTCTGAATTTGGACTTCTAGCCTCCTAAACTGTGACAAAATAAATTTCTGTTTGTTAAAGTCATCTACTTGTAGTATTTCTGTTATAGCAGCACTAGGTAACTAAGACACCATCAGTGGCAGAACCCAGTGATCTCTTGTTTTAGTTATCTGTTGCTGCTATAACAGAAATACCACAAGTGGATGGCTTTAAAAATCAGAAACTTATTTTCTCACAGTTTAGGAGGTTGTTGTTGTTAGGTGCCATCGAGTCAGTTCAGACCCATAATACCCTAAGTACAAAAGAACGAAACACTGCCCAGTCCTGTGCCATCCCCACAATTGTTGCTATGTTGGAGTCCATCTTTGCAGCCACTGTGTCAGTATAGCTCTTTGAGGTTCTTCCTCTTTTTCAATGACCCTTTAGGAGGTGGCGGTTGTTGTTAGGTGCCCTCAAGTCATTTCTGACTCATAGCAACCCTATGTACAACAGAACGCAACACTGCCTGGTCCTGCCCCATCCTCATAATCATTGCTATGTTTGAGCCCACTGTTGCAGCCACTGTGTCAATCCATCTCATTGAGGGTCTTCCTCTTTTTCTCTGACCATCTACCTTGCCAAGCATGATGTCCTTCTCTAGGCACTGGTCCCTCCTGATAACATGTCCAAAGAACATGAGATGAAGTTTTGCCATCCTCGTTTCCAAGGAGCACTCTGGTCTTCTTCCAAGACAGACTTGTTCATTCTTCTGGGAGTCCATGGTATATTCAGTATACCAACACCATAATTCAAAGGCATCAATTCTTCTTGAGTCTTCCTTATTCATCGTCCAGCTTTTGAATGCATATGAGGCAACCAAAAATATCATGGCTTGGGTCAAGCACACCTTAGTTCTCAAAGTGACATCTTTGCTTTTGAACACTGGAAAGAGGTCTTTTGTAGAGAAATTTGCCCAGTGCAATACGTCGTTTGATTTCTTGAATGCTGCTTCCATGGACATTGACTGTGGACCCAAGTAAAATGAAGTCCTTGACAACCTTCAATATTTTCTCTGTTTATCATGATGTAGCTTATTGGTCCAGTTATGAGGATTTTTACTTTCCTTATGTTGAGGTGTAATCTACACTGAAGGCTGTGGTCTTCGATATTCATCAGTAAGTGCTTCAAGTCCTCTTCACTTTCAGCAAGCAAGGTTGTGTCATCTGCATATCGCAGGTTGTTAATGAGTCTTCCACCAACCCTGATGCCACGTTCTTCTTCATAATGTCCAGCTTCTCAAATTATTTGCTCAGCATACATACTGAATAAGTATGGTGAAAGGATACAACCCTGATGCACACCTTTGCTTATTTCAAACCATGCAGTTTCCCCTTTTTCTGTTTGAATGACTGCCTCTTGGTCTATGTACACATTCTACATGAGCACAATTAAGTGTTCTGGAATTCCCATTCTTCACAGTGTTATCTATAATTTGTTATGATCCATACAGTCAGATGCCTTTGCAGAGTCAATAAAACACAGGTAAACATCTTTCTGGTATTCTCTGCTTTCAGCCAGGATCCATCTAACATCAGCAATGATATCTCTTGTTCCAAGTGCTCTTCTGAATCTGGCTTGAATTTCTGGCAGTTCCCTGTCGATGTACTGCTGCAACTCTTTTTGAATTATCTTTAGCAAAATTTTACTTGTGTGTGATATTAATGATATTGTTTGATAATTTTCACATTCTATTGGATCATCTTTCTTTGAAATGAGCACACATATGGATCTCTTCTAGTCATTTGGCCAGATAGCTGTCTTCCAAATTTCTTGGCATAGACGAATGAACACCTCCAGCGCTGAATCCATTTGTTGTAACATCTGAATAGGTATTCTGTCAATTCCTGGAGCCTTGTTTTTTGCCATGCCTTCAGTACAGCTTGGTCTTCTTCCTTCAGTGCCATTAGTTCTTGATCACATGCTACCTCCTGAAATGTTGAGCGTTGATCAATTCTTTTTGGCACAGTAACTCTGTGTATTCCTTCCATCTTCTCTTGATGCTCCCTGTGTTGTTTAATATTTTGCCCATTGACTCCTTCAATATTGTAACGCAATGCTTGAATTTTTTCTTCATTTCTTTCAGTTTGAGAAATGCTGAGTGTATTTTTCTTCCCTTTTTGTTTTCTAAATCCAGGTCTTTACACATTTCATTATAATACTTCACTTTGTCTTCTCGAGATACCTTTTGAAATCTTCTATTCTACTCTTTTACTTCATCATTTCTTCCTTTCACTTTAGCCACTCGATGTTCAAGAGCAAGTTTCAGAGTCTTTTTTGACATCTATTTTGGTTTTTTCTTTCTTTCCTGTCTTTTTAATGACCTTTTGTTTTCTTCATGTGTGATGTCCTGATGTCATCCTATAACTCCTCTGGTCTTCAGTCATTAGTGTTCCATGTGCCATATCTATTATTGAGATGACCTCCAAATTCAAGTGGGATATACTCAAGGTTGTATTTTGGCTCTTGTAGACTTGTTTTAATTTTCCTCAGCTTCATCTTGAACTTGCATATGAGCAATTGGTAGTCTGTTCCTTAGTAGGCCCCTGGCCTTGTTCTGACTGATGATATTGAGCTTCTCCATCATCTCTTTCCACAGATGTAGTCAATTTGATTCTTCTGTTTTCCATGTGGTAAGATCCACATGTATAGTCACTGTCTTAGGCTGGGATCTCTAGGGAAGAAAAACCAGTAAAGCATATAAATGTATATAGAGATTTATATCAAGGAAATGGCTCACTCGATTGTAGAGGCTGGAATGTCCCAAGTCCATGGATCAGGATAGAGGCTTCTCCTGATTCATGTAACTGCAGGGGCTGGTGAACCCAAGATCTGCAGGTCAGAGAGTAGGGCTCTTACTCACAGGCTGTGAAGATCAACAAATTCTAAAATCGACAGGTAAGCTGCTAGCTCAAGTCCCAAGAACCGAGGGTCAGATGAACAGGAGGCAGCTGCAGGATCCCAAGCAGGTAATAGCCAGAACGTCCACTCGTATTCCGATGCAGGCCACATGCCCAAGGAAACTCTCTTTCAACTGGATAGCTATGCATAGCAGATCCCATGAGAATCATGGCCCAGTCAAGCTGACACACAATCTAAACCATCATGGCCACTGTTTATGTTGTTGGAGAAACGTATTTGCAATGAAGAAGTCGTTGGTATTGCAAAATTCTATCGTGCGATCTCTGGCGTCATTTCTATCACCAAGGTTATATTTTCCAACTACTGATCCTTCTTGTTTCTAAGTTTTGCATTCCAATCACCAGTAATTATCAATGCATCTTGATTGCATGTTTGATCAATTTAAGACTGCAGAAGTTGGTAAAATATTCAGTTTGTTCATCTTTGGCATTAGTGGTTGATGTGTAAATTCAAATAATAGTCACATTAACTTGTCTTCCTTGTAGGCATTTGGATATTATTCTATCACTGACGGTGTTGTACTGCAGGATGGATCTTGAAATGTTCTTTTTGATGACGAATGCAACACCATTCCTCTTCAATTTGTCATTCCCAGCATAGTAGACCATATGATTGTCTGATTCAAAATGGCCAATAGCAGTCCATTTTAGCACGCTAATGCCTAGGATATTGATCTTTATGCATTCCATTTCATTTTTGACGACTTCCAATTTCCTTAGATTCATACTTTGTACATTCTATGTTCCAATTATAAATGGATGTTTGCAGCTGTTTCTTCTCATTTTGAGTTGGGCCACATCAGCAAATGAAGGTCCTGAAATCTTGACTCCATCCACGTCACTAAGGTCAACTCTACTTTGAGGAGGCAGCTCTTCTTCAATCGTATTTTAAGTGCCTTCCAAACTGAGGGGCTTATCTTCTGGCACTATACTAGACAGTGTACCACAGCTATCCATAAGGTTTTCACTAGCTAGTGTTTTCAGAAGTAGACTGCCAGGTCCTTCTCCCTAGTCTATCTTAGTCTGGAAGCTCTGCCGAAACCTGTCCACTGTGGATGACCCTGCTGGTATTTGAGATACTGGTGGCATAGCTTTCAGCATCACAGCAACATGCAAGCCACCACAGTAAGACAAACTGACAGACAGACATGGTGATCTAGGAGGTTAGAAGTCTGAATTCAGAGTGCAGGCATTAGGAGAAGACTTTCTGTTTCTGTTGGTTCTGGAGGAATGGCTTTTGCTCTTCAGCTTCTGCTTCCTGGTTCCTTGGAGATCTCCATGTGTCTTGGCATCTATCTTACCCAATCTCTGCTTGCTGGTTTGCTTATTTTAATCTCTTTTACATCTCAAAAGAGATTGACCCTAGACACACCCTACACTTATCACATCTCATTAACATAGCAAAGACATCCATTCCCAGAGGGGATTATAGCCACAGATGTAGAGGTTAGGAATTGCAACACATATTTTTGGGGGACACACTTCAATCCATAACACCTATCAATGCTGGAACATGACGGCTGATGGATCTGACTGTTGGGTGACCCCTTTATACAGAGTGTATGCTCGCCCTTTATCACCATACTTTTCCCTGGGTCCTTCCAGTGGAAGTATTTATATTACTGCCAGGCCTGTATGGGCATTTCATTTTGACACTTGACCTCGAGTAAGTAAAGAATAAATAAATGATTGTCTCCTCCACCCAAGGTGGATATATAAAACATACTTGAGTAGAGCTGTCAACTTCTCCGTTAGACTCATGTGACTAACCTCTTGTCTGTTTTAAAATTCTTTTGGGATGTCCTTTTCTTCTACCATCTAAAGTAAGAAAACATTTTATAATTTTAGCATTTGTTCATGTCAAACAGAATTAGAAAATTAGATTCATTACCGGATCACATAAAACATTCCAAAACTGAATCTGAGTGAATTAATTGCTTCACATTACCTATTTGCATCTCTGATCCCTGATATTAGATGAGAAATGGAGAGCCAAATGCTTGTAGTTTTCTGTCAGTGCAGCTTTGTTAATTTGCTCACTTCAGTGTTAAATGCTGACATTCAAGGAAAATGAAAAACATTTATATAGAAATGTATTTTGTGACTCACTTGGGATTGCCATTATTGATATCATGTCTCCTGCTTAACAGATAGTAATCGTAGAATAAACTTTATTCCTTATACTTGTACATTTATGTTCATACAGGCCTGGCCTTAATGACAGTTGAAACTTTTTCTTTGTTTTTTTAGTGCTGTTTTAGGTTTACTGGAAAATTCTGCAGAAAATACGC
The DNA here is from genome assembly GCA_030035585.1 of Dugong dugon. Taxonomy (NCBI): domain Eukaryota; kingdom Metazoa; phylum Chordata; class Mammalia; order Sirenia; family Dugongidae; genus Dugong; species Dugong dugon. The sequence continues at coordinate 46,590,255 of CM057460.1, forward strand.
TGAATTTCCATATACTCTCCTTGCCCCTGCACATTCTGTCAAAGTTAATTTTGTTTTTCTCAATGAAGAGCTTTGACTTTTTGGGAAGATTGTATAAAGAAACATCCATGTTAAAGGATTCATGATAAAAGTGTCATGGCTATAACCAAGGCCTTATTTTTTTTAAATTTTTTTTTTTTAACATACATTGTTATGAGACCCCCAGCTGCTCACCCCATTCTGCGACAGCACACTCCTCCCCTCTGCCCCTGATTCCCCATGAACATTCAGCCAGCTCCTAACTCTCTCTGCCTTCCCCTCTAACCTCTGGACAGAAGCCGCCCCTTTGGTCTCTTATATCTACTTGTCTAAGAGGCACATTCTTCACGAGTATCACTTTATGTCCCACAGTCCAGTCCAACCCCTGTCTGAAGAGTTGGCCTTGGAAATTGTTTTAGTTCTGGGGTGATGGAGAGACCAGGGGCCATGCCTTCTGGGGTGCCTCCAGTCTTAGTCAGACCATTAAGTCTGGTCTTCTTAGTAGTAGTTGAGTTCTGCATCCCATCGTTCTACTGCTCCATCAGGGACCCTCTGTTGTGTTTCCTGTCAGGACATTCATTGGTGGTGGCCAGGCACCATCTAGTTCTTCTGGTCTCAGGCTGATGAAGTCTCTGGCTTATGTGGCCCATTCTGTCTCGTAGGCCAATACTTTCCTTATGTCTTTGGTGTTCTTCTTTATCCTTTACTCCAAGTGGTTGGGACCAATTGATGCATCTTAGATGGCCGCTTGCAAGCTTTTAAGACACCAGAGGCCACTCACCAAAGTAGGATGCAGAACATTTTCTTAATCAGCTTTGTTATGCCAATTGACCTAGATGTCCCCTGAAAGCATGGTCCCCAGACCCCACATCCCTGCTACTCTGTCTCTCAAAGTACTTGATTATATTGAGGAAACTTCTTAGCTTTGGTTTAGTCCAGTTGTGCTGGCTTCCCCTGTAGTGTGTGCTGTCCTTCCCTTCACCTAAGATCATTCTTATCTACTATCTAGTTAGTGAATAACCCTCACCCTCCCTCCCCATGCCCATAACTATCAAAGAATGTTTTCTTCTGTGTTTAAACCTTTTCTTGAGTTACCAAAGCCTTATTTTGGTTATAGTAAAATATTTTATTTTTTTTCCAGGTGAAAGTAAATAATGATTTTAATTATGAATTTTACAATAGTAGCTGGTCTTATGTACAGCATACGTCGACAATACATACATCATCTCATAGAAAGACATCCTTTTTTGTATCTTCATCATCTGGTTCAGCCATTCATACTTCAAGTAAAAAGGAAATCTATATGAAAAAGGTCAGTATGAAATATCAGTTAACTTTTCCTTATTATAATGACTTTAAGTATTTCTAACTTGAACATAAGTATATTCATGAAAAGGATAAGCTTTCATTTTTTAATTAGGGCAATAGTACTTCTTTAAAGGGACAATATATTTCTTTTAAAATGTATAGCTTGTCTTGTTAATTATCTTTGATAATATATTTAATTATACTTATTTGCTCATTAAAATATTTATTCTTATTTGAAAATCTTAGGAAAAATAACTTACCTTGATATCTTCTAATTAAAACCCCAAAACAAACAAAAAACTATCCCAAATTTCTCATCCATGACTATTGACAGCACCATTTTAAGTGTTATACACACACAATTAAAAAAATACAATCAGTGCTTATAAATGCTTCTAAACTCTAATGCTTGAACTTTTTTAGAAGGTGTATGAAACTAAAAGATTTTAAAAACTTCATAATTTTTGAGATACCAAATTTTTTATCCAAGGAAGTTACATGACTTATTTTAAAGCACTATTGTTTTGAGGTATTAAAACTTTCATCTTGGGAAATCTGAACAATTGAGATAGATTGGACTAATTGATAAACACTTATTTCTGAAGAATTTTTCAGGCTGACCATTCATAATCTGCATATTTTGTCTCATTCTTAAATTAGGTAACTTGATTAATAAATCAGGCAATAAAGGAATATTGATTTCATTTGTCTTACATGTAAGAAGCAGACTGTGGAAATATGAGCTGTAGAATCTAGAATCGTTTATCTTTTCCTTATAATATTGTTCATATAAATGGAGATTTGGTATAAGGTAGATCTGTCTTGGATACCATTAAGGATGTTTAGGAAGTGTTGAAAAGACTTTATCATGAAGCGGCTTAACTCATAAGTACCCCAGTATGGGAGATAAATTATATGATCCCTTTGCCTATAAATTACCCTCAAGATGTGCGGCCTAGGGATGCATTATTTTTATATTCTTATTTGGAGATTATTTTGCAGTTAATGAAGTTGATTCTCTTTTTCTAGTTAGGGAAGGCCTAGCGACTAGGCCTTAGGGGTTTAGAGGTCATGTATAAAAGAAATTACCATGTGTCTTAATCATCTAGTACTGCTCTAACAGAAATACCACAAGTGGATGGCTTCAACAAAGAGAAGTCCATTCTCTCACAGTCCAGTAGGCTACAAATACAAATTCAGGGCGTCAGTTCCAGGGGAACACTTTCTCCGTCAGCTCAGGAGAAAGGTCCATGTCAGCAATCTTTCTTTGGTCTGGGAGCATCTCAGCACAGGAACCTCTGGTCGAAAGGACTTGCTCTGCTCCTGACACTGCTTTCTTGGTGGTGTGAAGTTCTCCTGTGTCTCTGCTCACTTCTCTCTTTTATATCTCAGAAGAGGTTGGCTTAAGACACTATCGAATCTTGTAAGCCTCGTCAGTATAACCTCATCACAGTGATAGAATTTACAACACATAAGGGGATTACATATAACCTCATCATAGTGATAGAGTTTACAACACATAAGGAAATCATATCAGATTACACAATCATACAATACTGGGAATCACGACACAGCCAAGTTGACAAATATTTTGGGGGGACACAATTCAATCCATGACACCATGTTATCAACTCAGTTATTCCTCCTATTTGGGACTTCAAAAAATCCTTTGATTACTACCAGAGGATGGTCTCAGAAGAGATCTCATCATGCATCAAAAATCAAAATTCATAATCCAGGTTAATTGGAAATGGCAGTTGGTTGATGGAGGCATCAAAGAGGGAACAATTCCCATTGTCTTTTTATTTGTACCTAAAACTCCTTTTACTCTTTCTTCTTCCCTTAGAGTTACCAGTTGATGGTTATTCAGAACACTGTGGAAGTGGCTCAGTTCATCAATAACAATCCAGAATTTTTACATCTTGCCGAGCCATTCTGGAAGGAACTCACTCACCTCCCCTCCCTCTATGACTACAGTGCCTACCGAAGACTAATCGACCAGTATGGGACTCATTATTTGCAATCTGGATCCTTAGGAGGAGAATACAAAGTTCTATTTTACGTGGACTCAGAAATAATGAAAGGAAAAGGTAGAGCATTAGAAAATTGTTATATAAAAGCATCACAGGGATTTTAATAGGGGAAAATAACACGTAGTTAATTTCAACTTTAGAACTCTTAAGTTTGAAAAATTTAGAGATTTAAATTGCAAAGGAACCCAAATTTTCAAGAACTCATTATACTCCACTCAAATTCTGACATGTTTTAAGAAAAACCTACTTACTCTTTTGGATGGTGCCCTGAAATGTGAGTTAAAACATGAGAGGATGCTGACTGGATTTTTAGAATATTTTTTAGCCTTTCCCATTTCACTGATTAAACAATATTCCTCAAGGAAACCAAATGAGGAATCTATTGATATTCCAGAAATCAAATTAAGTTTTTTTTTTTAACCTCTGTTCTTTACTACTCACATTTCTTTATAAAAATCTGGTTGGATTATCACAAGTTTGCATGCTACCTAATACTTGTAACAATAGCTAAACTTTACTGGATGCCTTCCTTATGGCAGGTGAGTTACATATGTTAGCGATAATCCTCACTACCGCCCATTGGGGTGGGCACTATAATCCCTGTCCCACAGATTGGGAAAATAGAGACTCAGTGCTATTAAAGGTTTAATCCAAGGTCACATAGATTGTAAGGAAGGTATTTAAATTTTGGTCTAACTGGCTCCAAAGTCATTGTATGCACTTCTGCTGCCAGAATTACCTGATTCTTGGTAGAATCATGACGCACCGCTGACTTTATGCTTTGTTGACTTCACGGTGAGCGAAGGAGCCTCTCATCTGCCCTGATGCGGGAGGGCAGGGAGTGGTCTCTTAGCACCCACTCCTCTCCAGAAACATTGTGGCCCAGTTGACCAGTGTTTCAGGTCAAAACTACTCCCTCCCATCTTTGTCTTTAGCTTAAGTCCATGCTTCCTTCACCTTTCCAAATCATATTCATCTTCATGGTCTCCTCTGAACTGAAGACTTCCTTACAATCTTGGAAGAGAGTAAGACTTTTACATGAAATTCAGAGGGGGTCTTGTAGCGTTCTCTTGTGGGTGGGCTACAGTATTTTTCTGTCCATCTCTACCAAATAAAATTTAACTAGAATTTGAATTTTTCTAACCTCACAAAGATCGGAATGCATAAGAAATGAATGCATAAGCACAAGTTTCTGTAGCAAACATGGGGCCAATGTTTCTTTGGAAAATCAGTCCAGCAACTGGCTTAGTCTAACCTCAGTTTCACTACCCATTTTTTTTTTTTTTCCTTTAGCATTTTAAAGAAATACAGAGGGTTTTCTTTTAAGCTTTCCAAGTTGGTAGAAGTAGTTGTTTAGTAAAAATTTTACTCTTGAGCAGTTTCTAGACTTTCTAAAAGTTTTAATTTAAATGTAATCAAAGCCCTGGAGATACAATATGTGCCTCCCCAATTGTTCTTTATTTTAAGAAATATTGGGGCTATCTGACGGCACCTAACAACAACAGCATTCTAATTATAGTTAGTGTCATGGTTTGAATTATGTCCCCCCAAAAATATGTGTATCAATTTGGCTGGGCCATGATTCCTAGAATTGTGTGGTTGGCCTCCATTTTGTAATTGTAATTTTATGTTAAAGAGGATTAGGGTGGGATTGTAACACCACCTTTACCCAGGTCACATCCCTGATCCAATGTAAAGGGAGTTTCCATGGGGTGTGGCCTGCACCACCTTTTATCTCTCAAGAGATAAAAGGAAAGGGAAGCAAGCAGAGAATTGGGGACCTCATACCACCAAGAAAGCAGTGCCGGGAGCAGAGCGCGTCCTGTGGACTGGGGTCCCTGTGCCGAGAAGGTCCTAGTCCGGGTGAACGTTGATGAGAAGGCCGACAGAGAGAGAAAAAGCCTTCCCCTGGAGCTGACTCCCTGAATTCGGACTTTTAGCCTACTTTGACTGTGAGGACATAAATTTCTCTTCGTTAAAACCATCCGCTTGTGGTATTTGTGTTATGGCGGCACTAGGTCACTAAGACAGTTAGTAAAATTATATGAGAAATAGATCTCCATACTTCATTATTTTCTATTCTCTTTTCTAATTTTCTTTGCATTGGCAAAACTCTACTTGATAACCAAATGCAAAAAAAAAAAATTTTTTTTTTTGAGTAAAAATTGTCACATTATAAGGTTATGAGTTATGGGAAGGATATGTTAGAAGCCACATATGTTAAAGATGGAGAGACTGAGGCAGTAGAATTAAGGTTTTAGGAATTAATTGTTATAGAACTAGAATCCAGCTTTTGGGGTCTCCAGAAGTAGGCCATTGCACTCCTACTTGTACATGTCTCAAAAAATAGCATTTGTTGAATGGGTATTTGAATTCTTGATGGGCTCTCAATTTCTGCTTCTTCCACTGTTTCGTGTAGAAATCACCCTTGTCTCCTCCCCTCCTAAAGTAACAAAAACAAATAATCCTCCTCCTGACCTTCTAGAGCCCTTGACAATTTACATACCCTGTCACTCTTTTTAAAAACAAAACAAAACAAAAAAACCCACATTTTGTTATTGTGGTAAATATAGAGGTAACAAAAGCTTTGTCATTTCAACAATCTTCACATTCACAGTTCAGTGACATTAAATATGTTCATCATGTTGTTCAACCATTACCATTAACCTGAATTTTTCTGTCACCCTTAACAGAAGCTTAGTGTCCCCGAAGTGTCATGTCATCCTTTCCCCTCCCTCTCACCCACCCCTAGTAATCCTGTCACTCTTGATAGATGGCCACAGTAGCAGGAAACAACCCCTTATCCCACTGTCATACCTGACCACCTCTCAAAGGAGGTCTTCAATGAATGTGGAAATTAAGCACATGCCTTTTAATTTTTTTTCCAGATTATAGTTCAGTAGATATGAAGGAATGTGCTTCCTCAGGGATGAATTTTTTCATTGTCAAATCATCAAACACAAAATGCAAGGACTTGGAAAAGGCCTTAAAATCAGCTTCAGGTAAATGAGAGGGGCAATTTGTATTACAAGCATAACCTTCATCCCTGTCTCCTAGGGCTTTTGAAGCTTTAGAGGTGTTGTAGTTTGTGTGTGTCTTCTGTCTATTTGACTGTTTGTACCTCTGATCTCTCATTCATGTGTCATAGCAGCGTAACATCTTGCAGGGTGGCGAGTTCACTGAGCATCGCCTGTGTATCATACATATGTTTTCGGTGGATACTGCCCTCCTCCTCCATGACATCTGGCAAACAAGCATAGAAAAATGTCAATATTAGGAGAAGGTTCAGTTGAGCTTTGCAACACAGATACTCAGTATTGTTAACATTTTTGGTGAGTGCCGCTGGTGGTGGTGGTGATGGGGAAGGTGGAGAAGGTGGCAAACAGTCTTTGAATGATTGAAAAAAAAAAAAAAAAAAAAAACTCGAAGGGTAAGCTGATCTAGATTGTGAAGGATCTGAGATGCCCTGTTAAAAAGGTTAGATTTCATCCTGATGGGCTATAAGGTACCATTAAAAGATTTTATGCAGCGAGTGATTAGATGAAAATTTACAAAGGAAAGTTGTAGGGAAAGAAGAGGGACTGAGAAGGGATAGTCTGAGAGGATAAGAAGCAGAAGAGATCAGATCATAGAAAATAGAGGAGAGAGTGGTCAACGGGGTGAAATGCTAGAGAATCAAGTAAGATAAGGATTGAAAAATGTTCTTTGAGTTTAGCGAATAATAGCTAACTGCCTTTAAAGAGATTCTGTAGTGTGGTAGGACTGGAAGCAAGACTACATGTATTGTGTGAGCTCAGGGACAGAGTGGTATTAGAATATAAATTTTCTTGGGGTAATGGCAAAACTTAGGGTAAAAGTGAAGACTGACTCAGATGTCAAAGTTGTCAGCAAGTTAGCAGGGATTCTTGGGATATTGTTAGATGACTGCAAGAAGGAGGAAGACAGAGTAGTAAAACCAGGTTTATTTACTCATTCAGTTCCTTCATTCATCAACTATTTATGGAGTCCTGGGTGGCACAAACAGTTAGCGCACTTGGCTACTAACCAAAAGGTTGGCAGTTCTAATCTACCCAGAGGTGCCTCAGAAGAAAGGTATGGCAATCTACTTCTGAAAAATCAGCCATTGAAAACCCTACGTTTCTCTACACTGATGCACACGGGGTTGCTGTGAGTTGGAATTGACTCAATGGCAACTGGTGGGGTGATGATGTACTAAGTGTGAGGAATTGTTCTAGGCCCTGGGGATACAGCAATGAATGTGCCAGAGAAAGTACCTGTCTTCATGAAGCTGATATGACAAAGGAGGATAAGTTTTTGAACAAGGTGAAAAAATAATGATTTGGAAATAGAAATGGAAGTGGGAATGTTGAAACGTATTGACGTCAGTCATCAGCTGGGCTGGTGATTAGAAGCTGCTCGCCTATTTTATTTTGTATTTGACAAACACATAACACTTACTAAGTGCCAGGCACAGCTTTAAGTGATTTATAAAAGTTAACCATTTCCCCTACCTAAGAGGTACGTACTAATTTTTTTCTTATTTTACAGATGAGGATACTGAGGCACAGAAAGATGTCCCAAGAGCATAGTTAGTAGAGTCAGACATCTGATTCAGATGCAGGAAACAGGTCTGCACATCTGGGCTCTTCTCTGTTGCACCAGGCTGCCTTTCCTAGTGTGAGCTGGGGAGCCCTGTAGGGTATAGAGAGAGAGGCTACAGCTCATGCTTCTGGAGGGACTGTCTGGAGGAAACTGAAAACCTACTATGGTTTAAATTAAGTGCTCACCTGCTAACTGAAAGGTCAGCAGTTCGAACCCACCAGCTGCTCTGTGGGAAAAAGACTGGTGATCTGCTCCGATAAAGATTAAACAAACAAACAAAAAAAACCCACAAACCTGTTGCCATCCAGTTCATTCTGACTCATAGCGACCCTGTAGGACGGAGTAGAACTGCCCCATAGGGTTTCAAAGGGGTAGCTGGTGGATTTGAACTGCTGACCTTTAGGTTAGCAGCCAAGCTCTTAACCACTGCACCACCAGGGCTCCAACTGCATAAAGATTACAGCCTTGGAAACCCTATGGAACGGTTCTGCTCTGTCCTATAGGGTTGCTGTGAGTCGGCATCGACTCGACGGCAGCAGATTTGGTTTTTGGTTCTAATGAAGCGTCTCATGTCAGACACTAGATTGTTTTTAAATACTTGATAGACTTTTCACTTCCATGTCCTCATTTTCATTTCATTTGTGCATTCTGACTTATTTCATTTGATTTCTCCTTGTATAGGAACCGAGGGCAATGTGTTGCGAGGGGACCCATTCGTCAGAGGGGGAAGTTCAGGCTTCATAGCTGGCCTTAGTTTCCTAGAGCTGGACAATCCTGCTGGAAACAAAAGGCGGTATTCTGAGTGGGCAGGATCTGTGACTAGTCTTCCCCAAGTCATAAAACAAAAGGTATGTGATGCTCCGTTGAAAGCAGCAGGAGGCCATCATGTTTACTTGCATTGAGAAAATGAGATTAAATCAAGGTGGTTAAACAGAGACTGCTGTGATTAGCATTTTCTGTATCCCAGTTGTGTTTTGTATAATGAAACGCATGTATACATAATAATAAGAAACAGTAAGTGCATTATCTGGTATGTGCACATTTCAGTTGCAAAGGGTAAATGTTTTGTAAACCCCCAAAGGAAATTAATGACAAAATTGACATTTTTTTTTTACTTATGACCTAGATTTGATTATGTTTTCCTCAATCCCAAATTCAGAGGAGTTTTCGATTTGTGCCAGTGGAAGGCGTTTAGGTTTGTCTACTGTTACATCTGTCAGACTACCTTTCTTCCTGGGGCCACGGCTTATAGGGTTCTGGAGTAATACAAATTAAGATAGAACCAGTCTGGCTGGCAGAATTTTTGGATGTCTCATTGCTCCAGTTCGTTCTTTCATAACATAACATACGTGTCCTAAAAATTATGGTGTTAAGCAAAATTGCACAATAAAAACCACAGAGTTTCTGGGAAAAATGGGATTGGGGCATAATACTAAAACACTTCATCTATGCCACTCATAAAAAGAGAGTACTAGTACCAGTACCAGTTGCCTTTGAGTTGACTTCAACTTATGGTGACTCCACGTGTGTGAGAGTAGAACTGGGCCCCATAGGGTTTTCAGTGGCTGATTTTTTTTTCCAGAAGTAGATTGCCGGGCCTTTCTTCTGAGGCACCTCTAGTAGACTTGAATCTCCAACCTTCCAGTTAGTAGCTTAGTGCACTAACTGTTTGCACCACCCTAGGATCCCTAGAAAAGATACCAGACCAAAACCTGTTGCCATCAAGTCAATTCTGACTCACAGCAACGCTATAGGACACAGTAGAACTGCCCCACAGGGTTTCCAAGGAGCGCCTGGTGGATTCGAACTGCTGACCTTTTGGTTAGGAACTGTAGCTCTTAACTGCTACTTCATAGGTACCAAAAAAAACAGTAGCACAGTTTTACACATGTTAATTTGTTAAGTAATGCACAAATACTGCAATAAATGTGGCACATTACCTTGAAAAAGACCTGAAGCTTGCTTGTGGAAATGGATGATGGAAGGGTTACAGCTTGTAAATTATCGTGAAGTGGTGGAAAGAGAATAATCTGAAAAACAGAATGACAATTTTAACACCAGCCATGGATGGAGGTGGTTTATAACACAGGTGGTGAACTGAGGTAGATGTGGGTGTGTGCATTTCGTGTATTCTTACACAGCTCTGCTCAGCTGTGTACAATTTTCTGTGTTCACCCAGTGTTTCTTGTGGACGAAATAATACATAAGCAAATGCAAAATTTGTTTAATGTTCAAATGGTTCCCTTATGATATATCAATCGCAAATGAACAACATTACATTTTCAAAACAAACGTCACAGCAGAACTGACTATGTATGATCTATTCCTTGCCGGGAGAGTCAAGCAATGCCCCAGGCAAAGCCTGACTTTCAGAGTTAAAGAGTTGTCGACACCTTTCACAAACTCAAGAATTACAATAACTCCTTAAATACCCTTCTAACATAATACTGCACACACTTGCCTCCAAATTAGAATGAGGGTGGGAGGCAAAGTTTTTCCTGAGAAGTCTTATTTTCAAGTCTTAATATTCAACAAGGTCTATATCCCTTGTCGATATCTCATGCAAATCTTTAAAAATTCTAAATTGTTGCTTAGGGAAAAAGAGACATTCTTTCCCATTCTCAAACATGCAGTTTTCCACACAAGACTGTGACCATCATAGCTGGGCAGGAAGGGAACAAATAAAAGACAGTATGCAATATATGACCATGCAAAGCCACACTGTTCAGAAGATCTTGGGCAGAGATGGAGCGAACTGTACCTGACTCTTGGTGATGTCCTTATTCGAAATGGTGTGCTGCAGCCGACTCGTACTGACACTCTCTCCAGCTAATGGTAGTATCTTCCAACTCTGTGTTCAGTGACGTCATGATGGTAGCTTGAAATCAGCCATGGTGAGAGTGGTTACACCTCAGAAATTGGCAAACACTACAAACCAGAGCCTCTTTGTTCCTTGGAGAGTAGGCTGATACATCTTTACCATCACGTCTGTGATCGCAAAGATGCTTTCATCTGGAATACCCAACACAGAACAATACTGTCTACCTATTTTAAAAATTCTCCAGGAGGAGAGATTCCATGGTCTCCATGACAGAAAGGTGCTAAGCTTCTCCGAATTCAGACACGTGTTCCTAAGTTTAGTTGCACTTGCTCCTTTGCTGGAATTTAGGTGCATTTCCTTTTCTTCTTTCCTCTACTGCAGTGAAAATGTATTGTCCTCAAAATAATCTTTCATTAACTGGAAAATGATTGTCCTGTTCTTTTTTTTGTTTTAAATTTATACACGTACCAAAAATATTCCTCCTTTACTAGAATGTAATTTCCCTAGGTTTGTTTTGATTTTGTTGCAAAGACAGTGAATTACTCTCTTTTTTAAATTGAACAAGAAACAATAGGAATTGACATAAGGGTGGCTTTTGATTTAGTTTTAATGGGGATTAAGCCTAAATGCCAAAAGGAAAATATTCGTGCCTAAATCACAGATTGCTGACTCTGCTGTTTTTTTCTTTGTAGCTGACACCTCTATATGAGCTGGTAAAGGAAGTGCCCTGTGCCTCTGTGAAAAGACTCTACCTGAAACGTGCTTTGGAGGAGTATGTGGATGAATTTGACCCCTGCCATTGCCGGCCTTGTCAAAATGGTGGCATAGCCACTGTTGAAGGGACCCAGTGTCAGTGCCATTGCAAACCATACACATTTGGTGTGGCATGTGAGCAAGGAGTCCTCGTAGGGAATCGGGCAGGTCAGTGCACTGGATTGTCTCTGATCAGGCCGGACACATTAGAATGGGAATTGCCTGTTCTCTGTGGCCCCTGAGATTTTACATCTTTGTGAGAGGTGAAAGTCTCACTGGTGTTTGAATTTAGTGTTTTTCTCCCTTCACCACTTCCATATTATTGTTACTGTGGTCAAGGCTCTTTGCTGTCTCTCTATTTTCCTGTTTGAACAGAACCACCATGCCCTCCACACCCCATTCTTGAGAAAACAGAACTATCTCTAAAACATCTTCTATCCTTCCACAGTTGTCTCATTAAGGTTTTGTCTATTATGGGTCTCTACAGCTTGTGTTTGCATTGCCCAACTGTTATGGTAAACTCTTTGAAGCATCTTTATTTCTATTTTGTATTATGTAAAATCGATCTATCATTCACAAATATTTATTGAACATCTGCTGTGTGCTCAGCCGTGTGCTTGGTGCTTTGAGCACTTAGCACAGGGCTATGTGAAGTTGACTTTATGTGTAGGCAAAATATGACTACAATTTATGTATCTAAATTTTTATTTATTTTTATATTTATATGTACATTTTTTCCACTAGAAAGCTCATTCCTTCAGGGCTATTTGATGGCTTTCTTTACTCCCAGAGCGTAACATAGGACTTGATTCATAGAAGTCACTAAATGAAGGTTTGATTAATGAATACATGACTGAATTATGGTTGCTTATGGACAAGCATCAGGAAGGCATCCTTGTTCCTAAGTATCTCCCCAAATATTCCCTAAATATCTTACTTGTATTGTGATTCATTCTTTTGTGACTTGGATTTTTGGTTATTTGTTAAAATGAAAGTACCCCTAACTGGTAAGTATTGGGAGAGTAATCAAAACATATTAACCTATTATTATACCCCCTATTAATATCCTGAATCCCTGGGTAGTGCAAACAGTTAATTGTTTGGCCACTAACTGAAAGGTTGGCAGTTTGAATCCACCCAGAGGTGCTTCAGAAGAAGGGCCTGGCGATCTGCTTCCAAAGATCACAGCCATGAAAACCCTATGGAGCGTTCTACTCTACACACATGGGGTCATCATGAGTTGGAATTGACTTAAAAATGGAAACTTAAAAAAATATATATACTCAAGGGACTACTTTATTAAATCAATTTCTAATTATGACAGCATAAGGAAGGCCATGGGAAAATATGCAAATTAGTTTTGTTTTGGTGTGTGATACTGAGGAGAGGATGCGGAGTAAAGGGAAAAAAGGGGTGCAGTTTATACAAGGTAGAAAGAGTTAGGGAGCAGTAAGCCATCCATCTAATACCAGGATATAATGCTTCGGGGGAATGGTTTCTGAGATCACTTTCTAACTAGGAAAGCAAGGTTCTTAGAATGGGGTACAAATTCCTTCTTGTTACCCCAAGGGAAAAGAGCCCTGGTGGTGCAGTGGTTAAGTTGCTTGGCTTGAACCCACGAGCCACTCTGTGGGAGAAAGATGTGGCAGTCTGCTTCTGTAAAGACTACAGCCTGGCAAACCCTATGGGGCAATTCTAGTCTGTCCTATAGGGTGGCTATGAGTTGGAATTGTTTGGTTTTGGTTTTACCCAGGGGATAAGATGTGGGTCTTGAGTAGGCCCCTAGGACAGAAGGTGGCCAGGGCGAGTTGAAGTGCCTGTGGATTGGAGAAAGATGCTGAAAGGAGGTAAAAGAAGTGATTTTAAAAGAACTTCTCCTACTCACGTATCTCCTCATTTTGTATGTACAATACCGGCTCCGGGGTAAGCAGCCTGGGAGTACCCAGTAGTGTACATTCTTCCCGTGCTCAGTCATTGCTTTAAAAATAGGAGCTCACCTTACTGAGAGACTGGGGGGTGATGATAAGAGCCGGGGGTTACTCAGCCAGAAGATTGGGGTTACTGTCTGGGATGTGCCCCTTGCCAGCCATTAGAACCTTGGGCGTGGCATTTAGCCACTTACTCTTAGTTTCCTCATCTCTTAAATGGGGATGTAACAGACCTCCTGCTCACCTCAGTTCATTGTTGTGAGAAGTGAATAAATGATACAACATCCATTAAAGTGCTTTGAAAGAGCTGCATTACTGTTAGAAGGATGCTAATGCAGCCTTAACATTGATGTGTGTAGAGACAGTCTGGCGATTCTAGAAAACCCCAGGGAACAGAGTGAAAGTAAAATATCTCCAAAGCCTTTCCCCCAGTAGACAGGAAGCATAGAGCTAAGCTTTGGAATCGTCCTCTCTCAGTACTTACTGAAGAACCTGTCTTACACCTTACAGGAGGGGTTGATGGAGGTTGGAGCTGCTGGTCCCCTTGGGGCCCCTGTGTTCAAGGGAAGAAAGCAAGGAGCCGAGAATGCAATAACCCTCCTCCCAGTGGGGGAGGGCAATCCTGTATTGGAGAAACGTCAGAAAGCAGGCAATGCGAAGATGAGGAGTTGCAGCATTTTCGGTAATGAAGACCAGAGTTCCTGGCAGTTACATGCAACACAGTGCCCTCTGCAGTAAATGTGGACTACTGGTTGCTGCTTTTGAAAGCTTTAAGAGTTAAATGGCTATTTTTATCAGTGACTGCTTCACCCCTTAGCGCTGTGGTCAGTGGAAGGAGGGAAACACCTGCAGCCAACTTGCACTCAAGTGCTTCCGATTTTTCTGAGCCAGTGTTACAAAGGGCTGCAACTGGCAGCAGTCCCGCTGAGTGGATCAGAGCAGCAGCCTTGGCATCAGATAGACCTGCCACTTACTAGTTGTGTGACCTTGGGCATGTGGCTTGCAGTACTTCTGAAATGAAGATAATGTTGTTGTTGTTAGGTGCTGTCGAGTTGGTTCTGACTCATAGGGACCCTATGTGCAACAGAATGAAACACTGCCCCGCCCTGCGTTCTCCTCACAATTGTTGCTACGCTTGAGCCCATTGTTGCAGCCACAGTGTCAATCCATCTGCTTGAGGGTCTTCCTCTCTTTTGCTGACCCTCTACTTTACCAAGCATGATGTCCTTCTCCAGGGACTGGTCCTTCCTGATAACATGTCCAGAGTATGTGAGATATAGTCTCGCCATCCTTGCCTCTAAGGAGCATTCTGGCTGTACTTCTGCCAAGACAGATTGGTTCTCTGTTTTGGCAGTCCATGGTATATTCAATATTCTTTGCCAACACCATAATTCAAAGGCATCAATTCTTCTTCAGTCTTCCTTATTCGTTGCCCAGCTTTTGCATGCATTTGAGGCAATTGAAAACACTACGGCTTGGGTCAGGCACACCTTAGTCTTTAAAGAGACATCTTTGCTTTTCAACACTTTAAAGATAAAATCAGTATAATAGTAGTGGATAAAATGATAATAGGATGTTGTCAGGATTTAATGCAATTAAGTGCTTCATACAGTGCCTGGTACAGAGTAAGCATTTAATAAATATTAGCTAGTATTGCTTTTCAGATATACCACTGACTATCATTATTGCTGGAGCCCTGGTGGCATGGTGGTTAGGAGCTTGGCTGCTAACCAAAGGATCTGCAGTTAGAATCCACCAGCTGCTCCCTGGAGACTCTATGAGGCAGTTTTGTCTTATAGGGTCGCTACGAGTCAGACCCCAGTGGATATTATCATTGCTATTAGATTAAACATATACACAGATGCTTGCAGTGGATAATATCCCAACTGATTAGCCAGCCCAGTAGTTTGCCACCAACTTCTCGTTTTTCAGGACCTTGCAAAAGCTATCTCAAAAGAACTTAATTGATGAATCCAACCTCTAGGTCGAATTCTTTATGCCAAACCCTACTGTCTTACACTGTCTTTATTAACATCTTCTAATCAGGACTTTGACAAAAAGTTCAAGTAAGATAATTTGAAGGCCAGTTGAGTTGAAGAAAGAGGTGAGACATTTGGGAGTTTGGTTGAAGCTTGGGGTGGGGGCGGGGGGAGTGGGGTGTCTCCTTGCAAGGTCTTTGGTTCCTCGAAATCTGACAATTGCCAATATCTCTTGACGAAGGAAGGTGGCAAACGTGGGATTACCGTGGGAAGTGAATGCTAGGCCTTAGGGAGGATGAGAGCCTTGGCAGAGGTCTCTGACCAAGTGAGCATATCTCCAAAAGCTGAAGGGAAGGGAGCACCGTGAAAAGGTTGTTGAAGGAGTTTTCACTTTTTGGTGCTCAGGGGAGTGGAAATATTCTCCTCTGTATAAACAGGAAAATCTTGGTCAGTGCTTCACATTCTGGGGTTTCCTGAGTGTTGCAAGAGTATAGGGAACTCAGCTGAGAAGGAGGTACCTTTTATAGGCTATTTGTAATGCTTTAACTCAGATTTCCTATCTCTAGTGCGGAGATAATTCTGGTGGTATACTGACTTCAGAGGTCCTTGAAAATCATTGCATAATGGTGGATGCCATCTGTCTGACTCATCTAGTGCTGCTATAACAGAAATACCAGAAGTAGATGGCTTTAACAAAGAGAAATTTATTTTCTCGCAGTCTAGTAGGCTAGAAGTCCGAATTCAGGGTGTTAGCTCCTGGGGAAGGCTTTCTCTTTCTGTTGGCTCTTGAAGAAGGTCCTTGCCATCAATTTTCCCCTGGACTCAGAGCTTCTCCATGCAGGAACCCCAAGTCCAAAGGACACACTCTGCTCCTGGCATTGCTTTCTTGGTGGTATGGTATGAGGTCCCCCACTCTCTACTCATTTCCCTTTTCTTTTGTCTCTTGTAAGATAAAAGGTGGTGCAGCCACACCCCAGGGAAACTCCTTTTATATTGGATCAGGGGTGTGACCTTAGTAAGGGTGTTACAGTCCCACTCTAATCCTCTTTAGCATAAAACTACAATCACAAAATGGAGGACAGACACACAATACTGGGAATCATGGCCTAACGAGTTGACACATATTTTTGTGGGACACAATTCAATCCATGACACCATCATTATCATTGTCATGATTATTGCTCTCCCTAGAGATGGTCACGGTGATGGTGACGTGTCAAGACTCTGGATTGGTAAGATGGTTTTAGGGCTTTTATTCCTTTATCTTCCTCTTAGGCTTAGGATTCCTGCCCTAAATCTGATCAAAACTTGCTTTCAGCAAAGAGTCTGTTATCAGTCACACATACTTCTGAAAAATGTAGACACTCTGTGACTCCTTGTTCTCTCTCATTGCCTTATGAGAGGTAGGAAGAACATGATTTTAGGAACCTAACCCACTGGACTTGAATCCAGCCTTGGTGTTATTAGTTTATAACCTTGGACAAGTTATTCACATTTTACAAGCCTGTGTTTTCTCCATGTTATCCTATAGGATTGCTGTGAGTATGAATTGAGATAATGTAGAGGAACTGTCAAGGAGCCCTGGTGGCACAGTAGTTAAGAGCTCAGTTGCTAACTGAAAGGTCGACAGTTCAAACCCACCAGTGGCTTTTCTTCCATGGGAGAAAAGGCCTGGCGATCTGCTTCCGTAAAGATTACAGCCTAGGAAACCCTATGGGACTCTTCTACTCTGTCCGGTAGGGCCACCATGAGTTGGAATTGACTTGACAGCACCCAACAAAAGGAACTTCTGTGATACCTAACCAAACCAAAAACCAAACCCATTGCCATCGAGTTGATTCCAACTCATAGTGGCCCTATAGGACAGAGTAGAACTGCCCCATAGAGTTTTCAAGGAGTGGCTGGTAGATTCGAACTGCCAATCTTTTAGTTAATAGCTGTAGCTCTTAACCACCGTGTCACCTAGTAAATGCTCAGTAAAAGCTAGTTATTATTTGGTGCTCTCTGGCAGGATCACTAACTCAAATTGCTTATTTTAAGGACAGAATTAAATTAGTGTTAAGGGGAAATTTGAGTGCAAATATCAGGAGATTAAGTACTTTTTGAGCCAGCTGACCTCCAGAAATCACATAAAGTAGGTGTGTTATCCAATGACAAGTATTTATTTTCTTTCCATTCTTTCTGTCTATTTTTTCATATTACTGACCTGGTAGGTGTCTAAGTTTTTTCTAGCTTAAGTTTACATTTGAGTTTTCTATCGTAGGATGTGATAAGATAGTTGGTTCTGAAAATGACAAAAATATCACATCAATGTGACTACATGATGTAAATAAAAAATTTACTGTAGTGCAAAATATTTATTAAACTGTGGAAAGCAATTGCATTGATTACATGTTTCCTTTTCCTTTCAGAACACTTGAACCACATTGTTTTCCTTTGTCTTTGGTTCCAACAGAATTCTGTCCATCACCCCCTGCCTTGAAAGACGGATTTGTTCAAGTTGGTTATAAAAGATACTTTTTGTTTTCCTTTGCATATACTCTTTGCTCCAAATTCCATTTCTCTACTGATGCCATAATCTATTTCCTTCTGCCATGGTGAAACTGTGCGAACAATGTTTTATGTGAGCATTTTACATTTAGTCGTGTGGGTTTTAGTCTGTGACTTTTCCTCTTTGGCCCAAGGTGATTACAATTCTGCAGAAGGCAGTATGTCTTCTAGGGTAAGGGAAATCGATATTACTACCCAGTGAATTAAAAATGTAATCATGCCAGAGGGTTACTAAACATTTCCACACTGGACATTAAAACAGGAATCTGAAAGCAAGTTCTTCAATTTAGAGAACTTTTCTTATTCTTCCCATTGAAAAAGGCCTTTTTTTCCCCATAAATATGGAGACTTGGGATGAAATATTAGTTTTATTCCCGGAGCTGATAAGACATTTAGCCAGTGTCTGGTGAGATATGGGTCATTGTACCTTAAGCAATTTTCTTTTTCAGGAAGAAACATGAGTCACTTGCCAGGTGTCACATGGAGAATTTTTTTTGGCTTCAGGGCCATATTAATTAGTGCTGGCCTCACTCCTTGGCTTTGTATCCAAATCCCAGTGAAGTCTCTTCATGGCTCACACAGTGGATATTGTTTATCAGGACTCTCAGTACTACCAGCCTTGCTTTCTCCATGAAGGATTTTTTCTCCCAAATTCCAGGCGTCTGAGCATACACGCTAAGAGATGGCTGTTAAAAAAAACCAAAAAACAAAACAAACACATTACCATCAAGTCGATTCTGACTCCTAGTGACCCTATAGGATAGAGCAGAACTGCCCTATGGGGTTTCCAATGTTGTAATCTTTATGGGAGCACACTGCCACATCTTTCTCTCCCGGAGTAGCTGGTGGGTTCAAACCACTGACCTTTTGGTTAGCAGCCTAGGGTTTAACCATGTACCGCCAGGGCTCCTTAAGAGTCTGCTGTAGTTTCCCCAAATGTAGGTCCTAGTGGGAGATGGAAGTGGTGTGGATGTGTGTGGAGAGGAGAAGGGGAGAGGGGAGAGTGAGAGAGAGAGAGAGAGAGACAGAAAAAATGAAACTACCATCTCTAACATCCATTCTGCCCCACCACAGTCACCACAATTCCTGAAGGTTCTGATGTTTCTAAGGGAAACTTATGCTCAGAAAATGAGGCCAAGCAAACACATATGATTTAGCAAGCCATGAAGCTGTTGTCCCAAACTCTAGTGCATGCAGTGCCCTGTAAGGAGCCATGGGCTCTGTCTTAGTCATCTAGTGCTGCTATAACAGAAATACCACAAGTGGATGGTTTTAATGAAGAGAAGTTTATCTCCTCACAGTGAAAGTAGGCTATCAGTCCAAATTCAGAGCATCATCTCCAGGGGAAGGCTTTCTCTCTCTTGGCCTTCTCATCAGTGTTCCCCCAGACTAGGAGCTTCTCTGCATAGTGACCCGGGTCCAAAGGACACGCTGTGCTCCCGGCACTGCTTTCTTGATGGTATGAGGTCCCCCCATCTCTCTGCTCACTTCTGTCTTTTCTATCTCAAGAGATCACCCCAGGACACAATCTAATCTTGTAGATTGAGTCCTGCCTTACTAACACAACTGCCACCCATCCTCCCTCATTAACATCATAAGGCAGGATTAAAACATATAAGAAAATCACACAATGCCAGGAATCATGGCCCAGCCAAGTTGATACACACATTTTTTGGGGGACATAATTCAAACCATGACAGGCTCCAAACACAGCTCCACGGTCTAGTTACATCTGAGTTACCTGGGGAACTTAAAAATAGAGATTGATGCCTGCCCCTCATCCTCAATTTCTGATTTAGAAGCTCTGGGAATCTGTATTTTATCAAATTGCTACAAGTGGTTCTGATACAGAGCCAGGTTTGACCACTGTTGAGTTAGACCTCCTTATACGGACGTCCCTTCTGAGAGGTTAAGGAAGACCTAAGGGCTAGAACCAAAGCAGGCCAAGTGTCCTTCTTTGCCCCATTTTTCTCAAACCTCAACATGAACCCAGGCCCTCTTTTTCTCAACACTGCCATGAATGGAGCAGCCAGGCTGAGCCAAGAGGAGCAAGACTGACAATGAGAAGAAGCAGACACTAGAGAATTTTGTCCTAATGCCTAGAGCATTGTTGGTGTAGGTACCAGTTCCAAGCCCTCTCCCTGAGTTTCTTCACTATCATTTTGGATAGGAGAGAACCAGATAGGCAAGGAAAGGGGCCAAGAGATACTCCAAAGAGCATGATGACCCCCTCACAGGCTCAGACTTCAAATTCTTCCGTGCTTCACCATGAAAGCTTACCTCCTGGTACTAGAGGCTAATGAAATGTCCTTGAATCTGACCAACCCCAGCAGAGCTTCCCTTACTGGGGGGAGTTGGAGGGTAGGGTAGGAGAAGATCAACGCTATGCTTCCCCTAAAAGTTTTCAGTGAGAAACTTAAACTTTAATGAACATGCTGATAGGATTTGAGTATTTCTGACTATTCATAATGGCACTTATTAGGAGGTGCAAACAGTTAATGTGTTTGGCTGCTAACCAAAAGGTTGACGGTTCAAGTTCAGTCACAAGGCCTCAGAAGAGAGGCCTGGTGACCTACTTCTGAAAAATCAGCCATTGAAAACCCTATGGAACAAAGTTCTACTCTGACACACTTGAGGTTGCCATGAGTTGGAATCGACTTGGTGGCAACTTTTTTTGTTTTTTTGGTTTATTGTCAATGAATATACATAACACCTTAATATGTTTCCAGAAACTAGTAACAAACTGTTTTTTTCCTAAAAATACAAGGGAAAGAAGTTACTTGGTCAGTTCTCATTAAAATAACTTTAGTGAAATGTGTAACATAGTGCTTGGTATTTTTTAAAGCAATCAACATAATATAGTGCTATTAATGGCCTTATTTCATTTATGGTGGTGTTGGTTTTGTTGACTAGGACTATATTGGGTAAAATGTTTTTATAGACAATTTTCTACGTCAGTTATTTGAATGTAGGTTGCCTGCTGATTTAAAAAAGGTACATTTTCTGGGCAGAAAATATCTAAAGAACCATTTTATTAATGGAAAATAGACAAACCTACCTCTCTCCATCTTTTATTTTCGTGTAGAGTGAAGGTGCCATGTTTCCTGTTGGGAAAAACATAGTGTACACTTGCAACGAAGGCTATTCTCTTATTGGAGACCCTGTTGCCAGATGTGGAGAAGATTTAAAGTGGCTTGTTGGAGAAATGCATTGTCAGAGTGAGTAGCCTTGGTTGTAGCATATAATTTAAAATGAGAGAATGATGTGGAAGAGAATGAAGCAAGATAAATAACCACTCACTGTATGCCCCATGTCTTGACCTCTCTTTCCTGAGAGGCAGACATGATCCTGTCCAAGTTTCAGTAGTGCCCTGAATAAGCCCTCAGCATTTTCTAGTTGGGATCCATGGTGGCCCAATGGTTAAGCACTTGGCTGCTAACAGAAAGGTTGGTGGTTCGAACCCACCCAGCAGCTCCTCAGGAGAAAGACCTGGTGATCTGCTCCTGCAAAAATTACAGCCTAGAAAACCCTACGAGACAGTTCTACTTTGTCCTATAGGGTCATTATGAGTTGGAATTGACTGGATGGCACACAACAAGAACCTATATTCTAACTGTTTTTATTCAATCTTCAGTTTTGAAGAATATTTTTACTAGGTAAGATGTTCTGGGTTAGCAGTTATGTTCTTTAAGTCCTTTGAAGACGTTACTACATTGCCTTCTAACTTCATTGTTTCTAGTGAGAAGTCAGCTGTCAGTCTTACTGTTTCTCCTTTGGAAATCATGAATTTTTTCTCTTGTTTTTAAGACTTTTTTTGTCTTTGTTTTTCAGCAGGTTTACTCTGATGTACCCAGGTGTGATTTTTTTTTTTTTTTTTTGTATTTATCCTGGCTGATGTTCAAAGCACTTCTTAAATCTGTGCTTTAATGCCTTTTGTCAGTTTTAGAAAATTCTTGATCTCACATATGACTCCTGTCCCATTCTTGAGCCTCTCTTAATGAGATGCAAACTATATATATATTTTTTAGGCCATATGATTTCTTACATTTTTTCTTTGTTTTCCATTTCTTTTTCTGTGTTTCATTTTAAATATTTTGTATTGACCTATCTCCCAGTTTATTAATTATTAATTCTCTGCACAGTCGTATGTAATCTGCTGTTAAGAATCTACTGAGTTCTTAATTTCATCTTTTCAGTTCTATATGTATTCCTTTTGTTTCTTTTTTTTTATACTTTCTGGTTTTATGTTGAGATTCTCAATCTTGTCATTTAATTTTTTTCAACATATTAATCACAATTATGTCAAGATCCATGTCTGTTAACACAATAATCTGGATCTCCTGTGTGTCTATTTCTATTGTTGTTTTTTAGATTGGATTTTGGTGAATTCTTATCTTTTTGAATGTCTGATTAGTTTTGATTGAATGCCAGAAATTATGTGTGAAACACTGATGGAATAATTTTAGGCTTTGGACAATGTTATCTTCCTCTAGAGAAGATTTAACTTTGTTTCTGTCAGGCAGTTAGGGAGGAATACAGTCAGGATCTGAGCTAATTTGAAATTATTCTTCAGTCTTCATTATTGTTGGTTTTTTCTTTTCTGGTTTACCTTTACTTTTAGGATATAGCCATAAAGGGATTCCAACTGAGAGTACAAAGTTTCTACCTATGCCTCTCCTTTTTTGCAGAACTGGTCTCCAAATTTTAGACTCTCTAACCCTGTAAGACTGCCAGAAACACTACTCAGTTTTCAGCCTCTGAGCTGCAGCTTTCTCCTCAATTTGGCAGCCTTTCAGATTTTTTTTCTTCAAATTTTCAAATATACAAGGAGAATAGCATTATCAAATGTTGTAGTCACGTTAGGCTTCCCTTCTCTCTGTAATCTTGAACTTTCAAGCTTCCACTGCCTTGGTAGCTCTGTGATTCCCTCAAAAATATTTTTATTCTTTTAATTTTCTACATCTTTTCTACCTGTTTTTGGTGAAAGTGTGAATGTGGAATCAGCAAATATGTCATGACCAGACGCAAAGAAATCCAATGATAGATGATTTGCTTTTTGAGAGCAAAATGTGTGACTTATAACTTGTGATCCCAGCAGCATGCAGCATTTTGGAAAAATGTAGGCACTCAACAAGTGGTTTTTTGAATGAATGAATGAATGTGTTCTCTGATGAAAATGATCAAGAAATAGAGCAGAATTTTTCTCATGCTGTCTAGACTTTCTGGAGCAATGGAGGCTGGATGAACCCCCAAAACTATTGCTCTGAGATAATCTTTAAGGCTTAAACCAAAATTATCCCCTGAAGCCTTCTTAAATCAAACAGCACCTCCAAAGATTAGATAGGAAACTTAGATGGCAGTGAGTTTATGTTAATGGAGGAGGAACAATTCGGAAAAGGAGGGTGAGAAGGATTGCAGTTTGAAGAATGTAATCAATGTTGTTGAATTGTACATGTAGAAAATATTGAATTGGTGTATATTCTGCTGTGTAGATTCTCAACAACAAAAAAATAAAAAATAAATAAAATAAGTGGGTAACTATTAAAAAAAAAAAAAAAAAGAAGTAGAGCAGAATTTTGTAGAATATTGTCCAAAGTCCATTAGGGAGATTGTCAAGATTTTTTGTTTTAATCATGACTCCTGATTTGCATGTTTCTCATTTTTCTTTTTGCTGTTTTTTTCAAGTAGAAGACTTGAGCTAATGATTGTAATTGACTAGGAAAAAATAGAGATAGGGAACAAAAAAAAAAATTGAACACTTTTATAGTTTCAAGTGTAAATAAAGTCAGTCCTTTAAAAATTTCAGATAGTAAAGTATCTAATTGGGCATATGTTAATAATATGCAAATGTAGCAGAATATGGGAAAATTCTGGTGGGATCTCACATGGCCAGAGAGATAAGTGACTGCAGTGAAAAGTCTAGTTACAACAGCAGCCTGGTTTTCGTCTTTGGTTATTCATTGGTCAACTACATGCCAGGCACTGTGGGAAGTGTCATTCAGGGCACCCTAAGAGTGAACTTACCCTTCTTCCTCGTTCTAATGTTATGAAAAAGAACAAGTGTATCGGTACCAATCAAAGTTGTCATCTTTAAAAAAGATGGTTTAGAAAAGCAATGACCCTTGTATTCTGCTCCCTTTTGTATTTAGAAATAGCCTGTGTCCTACCTGTACTGAGGAATGGCATGCAGAGCCATCCCCATAAGCTCTTCTACCAAGTGGGTGAGAAGGTGACCTTTTCCTGTCCAAGTGGCATGTCCTTAGAAGGTCCTTCCGTCTTTCTCTGTGGCTCCAGCCTTAAGTGGAGCCCTGAGATGAAGAATGTCCAGTGCGTGCAAAAAGGTGAGCTGCTCCCCGCGTCTGTCCAAGGGCATCTTTCCTAAGGTGGGTGAGAGTCCTTTCAGCCGTCCCTTATGACCCATTCACCCCCCATCACTGTAGTCATTCCCCCTTCCCTGCCCCTTTATGGGAAGCAGGCCAGTTTGTAGGCTGAGTAACCGATTTTCTTCACGTGACACGGATGAACTCATGGAATGCAAACAAAGGCAAGAATAGTCCTGGTGATTCTGAAACGTCTACCTTAAATCCTCCATATGAAATATGAGCTCTTTATAGCTGTTATGGTGCCAAGAAAATAAAGGATTTTGTAGAAAGCTGGTTTTTGATTTCTTCCTTTTTTTTTTTTCCTCTTACACTCTTACTAAGTACAGAGTTGAAATTGTAATTTATATAAAATTCTGTGTGCTCACTTCTGGGTTTTCAGAGCACTGATCAGTATTACTGAAATTGAAAATTTAATTTTAATTGAAAAATTGACACTGCAAAGCAAAAGTTATGAGAGAGAAAGTTGTGCTTTGTGAAGTTGTTCTTAATATTGGAAACATCTAAATCCAGTATTTTGAACACCAGGCAAATTAAAATGGTCTTTTAAGAAATTAGGCAGGAAGAATTTTGAAAGCCAAAGTATTTCTTTTTAAAGAATATTTGAGATGGAAAGGATTTGTTGTTAAAATAATCTCCTATTTTCTCTATTTGTTTATATTTTTTAAATAAATAGAAATTATTGTACTTGTAATAATTAAAAACAAGGATGAACAATTCACTTGCATGCTATTTTATATACTATTCTTAGTTCCTTGAATATATATTTTTCAAAATACCCTTTACTTTTTAGAGCAGCAGTAAGTGTACAGAAAAATTGTCCAGAGAGTTCCCATGTATCCCCTTCCCCCCCGACCCCCCGCACCCTGTTTCTCCTGTCATTAACATCTTGAATTACTGTGGTACATTTGTAACTGAACCAACACTAGAGTTCAGTAACAACTGAAACAATACTGTGTTATGGAACCAACAATGCTGAACCAATATTGGTACATTATTATTAACTAAAGTCTATAGTTTACATTAGTTATGTTACAAAAAATCCCCAGAAAACCAAACTCGTTGCCATCAAGTCAGTTCTGACTCATAGTGACCCTATAGGACAGAACTGCCCCATACGGTTTTCAAGGAGCACCTGGTGGATTCGAACTGCCAACCTTTTGGTTAGCAGCCATAGCTCTTGACCACTACACCACCAGGGTTTCCAGTTACATTACATCAATGTAACTGTGTTGTGAGTTACATTACAGGACCTTTTTAAAGTCTTTAAAGTTAAAAAGTAAAGATGTCAGTTTAAGGACTAAGGTGCACCTGACCCAAGCCATGGTGTTTTCAATTGTCTCATATGCATGCAAAAGCTGGACAAAGAATAAGGAAGATTGAAGAAGAATTGACACCTTTGAATTATGGTGTTGGTGAAGAATATTGACTATATCATGGACTGCTGAAAGAATGAACAAATCTGGCTTGGAAGAAGTACAGCCAGAATGCTTCTCAGAAGCAAGGATAACGAGACTTCATCTCACATACTTTGGACAAGTTAGCAGGAGTAATCAGTCCCTGGAGAAAGACATCATGCTTGGTAGAGGATCAGCAAAAAAGAGGAAGACTCTCAATGAGATGGATTGACACAGTGGCGGCAACAGTGGGCTCACGCTAACAAAGATTGTGAGGATGGCACAGGACCAGGCAGTGTTTCGTTCTATAGTACATAGGGTCACTATGAGTCAGAACCAACTCGATGGCACCTAACAACAACAGCAACAGGTCCCTGGGGGGCACGAGCAGTTTGTGATTGGCTGCTAACCTGAAGGCTGGCAATTCAAACCCGGCCAGCAGTGCTGTGGAAGAAAGCCCTGGCCATCTGCTTCTGTAAAGATTATAGCCAAGAAAACTCTCTGAAGCAGTTCTACTCTGTAACACATTGGGTTGCCATAATTTACATTAGGGTTCACTCTTTGTGTTGTACAGTCTTATGGGTTTTGACAAATGCATGTCAGTGACTACCATACAGGATAATTTCACTGCCCTTAAAATGCTCTATTTATTCTAATATTTGTTTTTTATTCAGTGCTGAATTTGTCTTTCAATAGTGAGAATGAAGTACTTGATTCCTTGAATGATACTATTAGGTGAATTAGACATTTATAGCTAAAGAGAGAGAGCAGGCTGCAGGGAGCAGTGTTATTGATGGTGGCTCTGAGCTGCGGTCTTCAATAGATGGCAGGTGACAGAGCAGGAGAGGAGCATGATTCATGGAAGGCCTTCCATGCCAGTCCTGATAGGCTCTTTAGCTGACAAAGGCCACCAGTGGAAGACAGTTGCTTTGTTTTCTACATACTTTGAAGCATAAATAGAGGTTTTTCGGGACTATTTAAAGTAATGGACCAGTACCAATAATTCTAAAATTAAACAGAACAATGTACAGTTGATGAGGTTGCACTTTTGTTCCAAATGAGACTATGTGTTTGTCTTTCTAAAATGTTTCTCTCATTTCATAGCACAACTTGGCATGATTTTTTTCTCACTCAGTAGAAAGTTCTGTTAAAGTGGGTTTTAATTAAAGATGTCTTTCAGATCCATAAGTTTTTGTCTGTAGACAAGGATAACAATAATAGCCGCCCTTAAGATAAACTTGTAACAAAGAGAAATCCCAAGTGTGTCAGCCTCCAAAGGGGATGGTTTGGAATACCTGCTGTGTCAATATTTCATCTTGATGTGAAGGCATTTGGCTTTAGGGTGTCCCTGAAGTGCATGTTTATTTGGTTAACCAATCTGGAGAGATAATAAAGCTATGTTTTTCTCAGATGCAGAAGTCCTTGGATTAGGTAATTCTATCAGTGATTTTTCACAAAGAAATAATAAAAAGAATTTAAAATCTAAAATTTCATTTTTATGATTGATCAACAAATACATTTCTAATCATGATGCAGAATGAATTAACACTGCTTTATCACTGAATTTTAAGTTTAGTACATCTAGATCAGTTTTCAACCTCAGCATATTGATATTTTGGGCTGGAAAATTCTTTGTTGTGGGAGACTGGCCTCTACCCACTAGATATCAGTAGCCATTGCCCCCCACCCCCACCCCGCCGTGGCCCCCTTTAGTTGTGACAATCAAAAGTGTCTCCAGATATTTCCAAATGTTCCCTGAAGGACAAAATCATCCCTGGGTGAGAACCACTGATTTAGATGTCTTTATTGTTGTTAGGTGCTATCGAGTCAGTTCCGACTCATAGCGACCCCATGTACAATGGAATGAAACACTGTCCAGTCCCGCAACATCCTCACAGTTGTTGCTATATTTGAACCCATTGTTGCAGTCACCATGTCAATACATCTCCTTGAGGGTCTTCCTCTTTTTTGCTGACCCTCTACTTTACCAAGCATGATGTCCTTCTCCAGGGATTGATCCCTCCTGATAACATGTCCAAAGTACGAGACAAAGTCTTGCCATCTTTACTTCTAAGGAGCATTCTGGCTGCACTTCTTCCAAGACAGATTGGTTCGTTCTTCTGGCAGTCCATGGTATGTTTAATATTCTTTGCCAACACCATAATTCAAAGGCATCAATTCTTTTTTGGTCTTCCTTACTCATTGTCCAGTCCCTGTCTAAAGCACTTAAATTTTCCAAAGTAAAGAAGTAGCCCATAGTTTGTGTATCCAAAGAACATGCTCTTCAGATAAACTACCTTTATAGATGTGTCAAAGAGGGACCTAGTTTTATGATGCAAAAGTATATGCTACTGTATCCATTGCCATGAAACTGGCAGGGGTGGAACTATCAGCATGTTCAGATTATTCACATTGTAGTCAGGGATGGCCGAGACGATGACAGTCCAATTATGCTCTTATAAGCTGGATCAGGGTGTTGTGCTGTCAAAAGTGAATGATGGTTGG
The DNA here is from genome assembly GCA_030035585.1 of Dugong dugon. NCBI lineage: Eukaryota > Metazoa > Chordata > Mammalia > Sirenia > Dugongidae > Dugong > Dugong dugon. Next base: position 46,618,529 of record CM057460.1, read on the forward strand.
TTTTTATCAGTTTGTAGAAAATGCAAAACTAATGGAAGGAATTTTATGGGCATAAATAACAGACCTTCACTCACTGTTGAGGGGAGACTATTTGGATATTTTCATGTAAGAGGTTGTTGTGTATCCTTGAGATACCAGGAAGCTCTCTGTATAGGCCAAATTGTGTTGTTGCTTTCTGTCCTATTACAGGCACACTGGGCAAAATACAGTCAAAACAACAAACAGTTTCTAAACACCAACTTTTTGAGAGGGAACCTGCTCTGCAGGCCTTGGATTCAGATGAACCTGAACTTAACTCCTGGCTTGGCCAATTTATTAAATGTGTGAACTAGCACGGATTACCTAAGTTTTTTAATCTTCAGTTTCCTCATCTCTTAAATGGGCATGTGTTAGTGAGGATAAAATATCACCATGTATAAAAAGTGCCTGGCAAACAGCAAATGCTTAAGAAATGGTAGCTGTTATTATCAATGAAAGTATTAGCAGGGTGCTCCCTGGAACTCTCTCTGTCTTGTTAAATGCTTTATGGTGTTTTATTTGTCTATTGCATGAATTTGTTGCAGTTGAGAATGTTATGGAGTTTGGTCCCACAATGGAAATAACACTTTATTTACCGTGAAGAGGCTCTTACTTTCCTAACCACTGCATCTCCCTTATCCTTTTCCTTTAGGAGCAACTCTGACCCAGGCAGTGCCTGTATGTCAGCCCTGGGAGAAACTGCAGGATTCAAGATGTGTTTGTAAAATGCCCTACGAATGTGGGTAAGCTCTGTTGTTGCTTTCTTCTGTCAGTTTTATTTTTATTCAAGATAAATGGGGTAATTTCTTAGATGCTAGTCTCTTTTAGAAGGAGCCCTAGGGGCACAAACAGTGAAGTGCTTGGCTGCTAACCAAAAGGTTGACAGTTTGAACCTGCCTAGCAGCTTTGTGGGAGAAAGACCTGGCAATCTCCTTCAGTAAAGATTACAGCCCAGAAAACCCTATGGGACAGTTCTGCTCTGTCACATAGGGTTGCTAGGAGTCAAAATCTACTCAAAGGCACCTAACAACAACAACAACAACAACAACAACAAGAAGTCTCTTTTAGATTGAAGGCATTGCTTGCCACCAGCATAGTTAAGGATCTTTGCATTTCAATCTGGCCCCCTGCTGCCTGTTATTTCCCTGCACCAGCAGGGCTGGCAGCTGTGGCAGTGAACACTGTTCTAATCTGGCTAGGCAGTAAGGCTGAAGGACCACTTGAGCACTGCTTATTCTATATATAAAATGGAGCAAAATGACAAAACCGTCACCTGAGGATTTACAGCTTTAGAAGATTAGGGCTAAAATTCCCATGGGACATAAACTCTTAAAGCAATACTGATAGAATAAAGAATAGCTGCTTTTCTGATTATTGACCCATAGGCTCTAAATTTGCATTATAAGAATGCTACCCAAGTTGATGCTTCAATAAAGGGATACAACACTGAACGCCTTCACTCGTCTATGCCAAGAAATGTGGAAGACAGCTACCTGGCCAAGTGACTGGAAGAGATACATATATGTGCCCATTCCAAAGAAGGTGATCCAACAGAATGCAAAAATTATCAAACAGTATCATTAATATCAGATACAAGGAAAATTTTGCTGAAGATAATTAAAAATGGTTGTAGCAGTACATCAACAGGGAACTGCCAGAAATTCAAGCCAGATTCAGAAGCGAATGTGGAACAAGAGATATCACTGCTGATGCCAGATGGATATTGGCTGAAAGTGGAGAATAACAAAAGATTTTACTTGTGTTTTATCGACTTTGCAAAGGCATTCAACTGTGTGGATCAAAACAAAATATGGATAACATTATGAAGAATGGGAATTCCAGAACACATAATTGTGCTCATGCAGAACCTATACATGGACCAAGAGGGCTTCATTGGAACAGAACAGGGGGATAGTGTTGTTGTTGGGTGCTTTTCAGTTGGTTCTGACTCATAGCAACCCTGTGTACAACAGAACGAAACACTGCCTGGTCCTGTGCCATCCTTACAGTTGTTGCTATGTTTGAGCCCATTGTTGCAGCCACTGTGTCAACCCATCTCGTCAAGGGTCTTCCTCCTTCTTGCTGAAACTCTGCCTTACCAAGCATGATGTCCTTCTCCAGGGAGTGATTCCTCCTGATAACATGCCCGAAGTACCTGAGACAAAGTCTCTCCATTCTCGCTTCCAAGCAGCACTCTAGCTGTACTTCTTCAAAAACAGACTTGTTCATTCTTGTAGTATTCCATGGTCTATTCAATATTCTTCACCAACACCATAATTCAAAGGCATCAATTCTTCTTAGGTCTTTCTTATTCATTATCCAGCTTTCACACGCATATGAGGTAATTGAAAATATCATGCCTTAGGTCAGGGATACCTTATTCCTCAAAGTGACGTCTTTACTTTTCAACCCTTGAAAGAGATCTTTTGCAGGAGACCTGCCCGATGCACTACGTGGTTTGATTTTTTGACTGCTGCTTCCATGGGCGTTGATAAGGGGATACTACGTGGTTTAAAACTGGAAAAGGTGTATGTCAGGGTTGTATCCTTTCATCATACTTATTCAATTTGCATGCTGAACAAATAATCAGAGAAGCTAGACTGTATGAAGAAGAATGCAGCATGCAGCAACAGGACTGGAGGAAGACTAATTAACAACCTTTGATATGCAGATGACATAACCTTGCTTGCTGAAAGTGAAGAAAACCTGAAGTAGTTACTGATGAAGATCAAAGACTACAGCCTTCAGTATGGAGTACACCTCAACATAAAGAAAACAAAAATCCTCACAACTGGAGCAATAAGCAACATCATGATAAGCAAAGATTGAAGTTGTCAAGGATTTCATTTTACTTGGATCCAATTGACACCCATAGAAGCAGCAATCAAGAAATCAAACGATGCATTGCGTTGCACAAATCTGCTGCAAAAGACCTCTTCAAAGTGTAATAAAACAAAGATGTCACTTTGAGGACTAAGGTGCTCCTGACCCAAGCCATAGTATATTCAATCTCCTCATATGCATGTGAAAGTTGGACAATGAATAAGGAAGACAGAAGAAGAATTGACACCTTTGAATTACGGTGTTGGTGAAGAATATTGAATATAGCATGGGCTGCTAGAAGAATGAACAAGTCTGTCTTGGAAGAAGTACAGCCAGAATGCTCCTTAGAAGAGAGGATGGGGAGACTTCATCTCACATACTTTGAACATGTTATCAGAAGGGACCAGTCTTGGAGAATGACATCATGCTTGGTAAAGTAGAGGGTCAGTGAAAAAGAGGAAGACCCTAATGAGATGAATTGTCTTTCTAGAATGTCTGTTTCAGTCATAGCATAATTTGGGATGAATTTTCTCCCACTCAGTAGAAAACTTTATTGAAGTGAGTTTTAATTAAGAATGTCTTTCAGATTTGTAAGTTTCTTTCTGAAGAGAGGAGTAACAATGATAACTGCCCTTAAGATAAAATTGTAACAAAGAGAAATCCCAGGTTTGTCAGCGTCCAAAGCTGATGTTTTAATATATCTGCTGCAACAATGGGCTCAAACGCAGCAAAGATTATGAGGGTGGCACAGGATCGGGCAACATTTTGTTCTTTGTATATGAGGTCACTGTGTGTCTGAGCCTACTCCACAGCACCTAACAACAACAACCCAAGCTGAAATCACTCTACTGTAGGAAGATATGAGAAGTAGTTACTAGATGTCTGTGTTTCAGCCCTAGTAGGAAACAGATGGCACAATTAAATTAGGACAATAGGAGGTTAAGTAGGTAGATTATTTACAAATGTGTAGGCTGGGTAAAGGAAACCTCAAGCCACAGGGCAGTATCCCTGGGCTGGTAACAGCTGTGCTACATATCCAGAGGCCTGTGGGAGCAAGGAGAGCGGCATTTACAAATATCTGGAGACAGAAGGGCTGTGTGGACCTGGCAGCTGAAAAGGAGCTGAGTCCCTCATTTTAGGAACCTCAGACGTTGAGACACAACAATAAACACCCTCCCTCTAAAGTCCTTCTCACTGACCAAATCCACCCAAAGCTAGAGAGCAAAGAATCCATTGACATGATCCATAAATGTATCCTCACAGGCTGAGTGGAGAGGGATGAAGAGTAGATCTGGAGAGGCAAATGGAGATACCCAACATTTCTGGACTTACTGCTCACCTTAGAAAAATTAAAGCACTAACTTACTGACCAATTACTTGGCTTTCATTTGTGGCTATTATGGATAACGGTGCTCAGTTGTGATGATAACTTATCATAGGTAACTTCTTGTGTGAAGGAGAATATAACTAAATGGTGTAAATAGAAATGGTAGTCAACCCAGGTTCATCCTGAGGTAGTATTCTAACTCTGCTGTTATTCTCTGTTAATCACTGTTTACTTTGATTCACTTTTATCCTCTTTCCGATGTGTCTAATAGTTAATCTGCAGCCTGTTGTTCACAGACATGGTGTGAATTTTTATATCATTTCTTGGTATCATATTAAGTACTGATAACAAGGAGGCACAATCTTTCAGTTGGTCTGAGTAGTTCTATTGAAAGTCTAAATAGAGATTAAAAGACAAATATGAGGATTAGTTTTTGTTATGTAAATAGCTTCAAGTAAATTTAGCTCTTAGTCAAAGAAGAAAATGTTGTGTGCCATCAAGTCGATTCCAACTAACAGCACCATTATAGAACAGGGTAGAACTGTCCCATAGGGTTTTCTAGGCTGTAATTTCTAAGGTCCTTAAGATCATCAGGTCTTTTCTTCCACAGAGCTGCTGGTGGGTTCAAACCACTGACCCTTCTGATGACTGCTTAACCATTACACCACTGGGGCTCCTTAAGAAGAAGAAAATATTAGAGCAAAATAAAATATGGGAATGTAGACTCTTCCTACTCCCCTTAGGATACAAAAATACTTTGTTATGTAAGATTTCACTACAGTCATGCTCTCTTCATCCATCATCATTCACAAATGTGATTCTTTATTATCAGTGACACTTTTAAATAGCTGAATCTCACAGTTTTAGCACTAATGCTTAAGAAAAAAAGCAACAAATTTTAAAATATTCTTAAACTATTTTGTAAACATACATACTTTTATAACTAGTATTGAAAAATACAGTTTCATCTGTCCTTAATGATTTAGAGTCATCACGTGTTGGACAATGTGTATTATGGACATGGATCTTCAGGCTGCTGGATGCAATGAATTTCTCTTGCTTTTGATTGTAATCTCTTTGAGGGTTTGATCTTTGCTGATTTTCTGTCTCCTTCCTTGTTGTCAATCCACTTGCTGTCACTAGTAGACCTTGCCTTCTTTTTATTTACTGTGTGTCATCTGTTCTAGATGAAACTAGACAGTTAAGCTTATAAAAACTGTGAGCAAACAAAGAGTAAATATGCTCATTTTGAAGATCTGAGGTGATTGGGCCTAGAAAGAAGGGGATTAGCATTTCCCTTCTGTCTTTTGTCTTTTGCTGTGGGTGATAACACTGGAGGCACTGACCTCAGAGCCTTACTCTTAACTTCTTATCCTCAGCTTTTAAGAATGGCAATCTTGTAAATACAGGTCGTCCCCAACTTATGAGGTATTCAAGTTACAATGAACAGCACTTAATGACCATCCCTTTTTTTTTTATACATCTTATCATTAGTACCACGTACTACATACAATGTTGCAGTACATAATTTGCTGGTGTTATCATGGTAACTATGCAAAGGCATTTGACTATGTGGATCCTAATGAATTATGGATAACATTGTGAAGAATGGGAATTCCTGAACACTTAATTGTGCTCATGAGGAAACTACATAGACCAAGAGGCAGTTGTTCACACAGAACAAGGGGATACTACGTGGTTTAAAGTCAGGAAAGGTGTCTACCAGGGTTGTATCCTTTCACCATACTTATTCAATATGTATGCTGAGCAAATAATCCAAGAAACTGGACTATATGAAGAAAAATGTATCATCAAGATTGGAGGCAGACTCATTAACAACCTGCCTTATGCAGATGATACAACCTTGCTTGCTGAAAGTGAAGGGGACTTGAAGCACTTACTGATGAAGATCAAAGGCCGTAGCCTTCAGTAGGGATTACACCTCAAAATGAAGAAAACAAAAATCCTCACAGTTGGACCAATAAGCAACATCATGATAAACCAAGAAAAGATTGAAGTTGTCAAGGATTTCATTTTACTTGGATCCACAATCAATGCCCATGCAAGCAGCAGTCAAGAAATCAAACGATGTATTGCATTGGGCAAATCTGCTGCAAAAGACCTCTTTCAAGTGTTAAAAAGCAAAGATGTCACTTTGAGGACTAAGGTGTGCCTGACCCAAGCCATAGTATTTTCAATCTCCTCATATGCATGCAAAAGCTCGACAATGAAAAAGGAAGACTGAAGAAGAATTGATGCCTTTGAATTATGGTGTTGGTGAAGAATATTGAATACACCATGTAGTGCCAGAAGAAGGAACAATTCTGTCTTGGAAGGAGTACAGCCAGAATGCTCCTTAGAAGAGAGGATGGGGAGACTTTGTCTCGTATACTTTGGACATGTTATCAGTAGGGACTAGTCCCTGAAGAAGGACATCATGCTTGGTAAAGCAGAGGGTCAGCAAAAAAGAGGAAGACCCTCAAAGAGACAGACTGATACAGTGGCTGCAACAATGGACTCAAGCATAACAATGATTGTAAGTTCTGGCAGTGTTTCATTTTGTTGTACCTGAGGCCGCAATGGGTCAGAACTGACTCAATGGCACCTAACAGCAACAACATCATATCTGTAAGTTTATACGTAATGTTTCCAATCCCCAAAGACAAATAAAGATCAGATTTATAAAGATACTGATAATAAAAGGCAATAATAATTAAAACTAAAAAAAAAAAAAAGAGGTATTCGACTGACGTTAGAACCACTTATGACTGATACGTTGGGATGGAGCCCCTTTGTAAGTTGGGGACTACCTGTAATATAATTTAAAAAAATTCTTTTCAGATCCTCCTTGGACATATGTGCTCAAGATGAGAGAAGCAAAAGAATCCTGCCTCTGACGGTTTGCAAGATGCATGTTCTTGCCTGTCGGGGTAGAAATTACACTCTTGCTAGCAGGGAGAGCTGTACTCTGCCAGCTGCAACCGAGAAAGCTTGTGGTGCGTGTTCACTATGGGAAAACTGTGATGGTAAGAACATTTGTATTTTAACTGGAAGAATGCTAAAGTAATAATACTGAGATTTAAAAAAAAATGTCATTTCTAGTTTAGCACTGGATCAAAGTAGATCCCAGAGGATCTACTGGTCTGCGAGTGAACTGTCCTCCCCTACTCTAGTCCCTGGGAAGGGGGTGGCTCAGGTTCCTAAGAGGACAAGAACCACTCTCTGATGGCCTGAATGTCTTACCAAATTTCTGTGATTCCTATTCCACCTCCACGATTTCTACTGTGTCCTTCTATTATCTATATTATGTATGTACTCATTTTCTATTTTAAATAGACTTTTTAAGAAATATAACTTTATTTTTTTAAAAGAAACTTTATATCACTTCCTTAAAAGGAAAGCCAATGTTACTTGCCATAAATACTGTTGTTAGGTGCATGGAATCTTTTCAACTCATGGTGACCCCTGTGACAGAGTAGAACTGCCCTGTAGGGTTTCCTAGGCTGTGATCTTTATGGAATCAGATCACCAGACCTTTCTCCCATGAGAGGCTGGGCTGGGTTCGAACTGCCAGCCTTTCAGTGAGCAGCCAAGCACTTAACCACTGTGCCATAAACACTAGGTAAGTGTAATAAAACAAAAAGGGTTTTAGATTCTAGCCAGATACTGCTGCTGGCAGAACTATGAGTTTGAAGGACGCTCTTTCTTTGCCTTAAAGGGACTTTAGCAAGTGTTAGAGGGGTGTTAAAAGCATACTAGCACCAAAGTGACAGTTTCTCAGAGAGGTAATCAGGATTTGAAGAGAATTCTAAATTCTAAAGGAATTACTTTCTTGTGTTGTGATTCAATATTTGCTAATGCTATGACCAAGTAGCTCTTACAATGATCTCAAAGAAGGCATGGCACACTTCCCACAGTTCTGGCTATACTATGTGTCTCCTGGGGATTTTATTTTAAAATACAGAAATCTTCAGGTTTGTCATGCATAAACTCATTTAGTTTATTGCAAGGTAGTCATGGCACAGCACACAGGTAAGACCCCAAGACATTCATTTAGACCTGGAGAATCAGGACAGGGTAACGTTTGGCCAGTAACTAAAGCTCAAATCTTCAGCCTTCAGGTATTTACCTTTGACGAGTGGTCTTGGGAGGAAGGCTTGACCAGTGGCTTGTCCTTAGTGGAGGTCCCTCATAGCTGGGCCAGCGGGTAGTGTCCTTGGCAGGGGTGCTGGCAAAGTGTTAGTCTTCAGAGAGGGTCAGAGACTTGAGTGACCGAGTGTGGTTCTGGCTCTTGCCTAGCTCTCATTCCAAGAGCAAAAAGCCTAGGTTTTTGAGTGGTTTGGTCCCTCTGGTCTGGTATGACTGGAGTCAGGTGAGGGGAGTTTAGCTCCCATCGCATCCGGGTAACTTGAGTCTTAGGTTCATGATCAGGCGTGCCACACTGGGGTGTCTTAACACAGATAAACTAAGAGCTATGCCACACCATATCACAGCCAAGCAGGTGTTTACAACAAGGTAGCTAAATGTAATATTAAAAAGTATTTACGACAAAAAAGTTGTTTGTCAGTTTTAAATTGTTTCTAGCTTAGCTTAAATGCTCAAGTTGTACTTTACATGAACCCACTCAGCAACTTCGTGGGAGAAAGACCTGATGATCTGCTTCAGTAAAGATTACAGCCAAGAAAACTCCACGGAGTCGTTCTACTCTGTCATGTGGATTCCTATGAGTCAGAATCGATTCCACAGCACACAGCAACAACAACACATTCTAAGCTTGCATGGCAATATGAAAAGGGAAGGTCTGGATCACTGGAGCCAAGTCACTGCCCACAGTTTCTCCATCTGTAAATCTGGGAGCTGAACTATGTGATCCTTAAGGTCTCCGCTAGCTCTTCAGACCCTCCCTCTCCTGGCCTGTATCTGCTGGCCCCCTTTCCCCTCACGCCTGCCATGGTTTGCAGCACTGGTGATGACATGTATAACTCCAGCCACACCTGGGTCTCTTGCGGTCGACAGTCACCATAGTCAGCTGGCTGACTTTGTTACTCTCCTTTTGAAGACACCTGGCTGGTGTATTCCAGTTGCATACCTTAAGGACACAGACTCCTTCCTCCCAAACTCATTTCTGATTTGTTTTTCTGGTGTTATGTAACCTTTTGCATTTTCATACCCTCTCTCTCAAAGTAAGTTTAATTATTTTTTTATATCTCTCTGTGTCCTGAAAGGGGTCCCTGGGTGGCATAAACAGTTTGCGCTTGACTGCTAACAGAACGGTTGGCTGTTTGAATCCAGCCAGGTGCACCATGGAAGAAAGGCCTGATGATCTGCTTCCATCAAGATTTATATCCAAGAAAACCCTGTGGAGTAGCTCTAGTCTGTAACACGTATGGTTGCCATGAGTCAGAATTGACTCTACCAGCAATGAGTTTCTTCCGCCACTGACACTCAGTTATTTGCTGAGGTCTTTTCATTAGACCTGGGGGTTGGAGGACTACGTTCCATTTTTGGCTCACATTTACTGCAGCATGTATGAAGAGATGGGAGCCCTGGTGGTGCAGTGGTTAAGCAGCTCTGCTGTTAATGGAAAGGTTGGCAGTTAGAACCTTCTGCAGGAGAAAGATGTGGCAGTCTGCTTCCAGAAAGATTACAACTTTGGAAATCTGTGGGGCAGTTGTATCAGGTCCGATAATGTCTCTATGAGATGGCAACAGGTTTGGTTTTCGGTTCAGTATGAAGAAAAACCCAAACCCATTGCAGCGGAGTCGATTCTGACTCATAGCAACCCTACAGGACAGAGTAGAACTGCCCCATAGGGTTTCCAAGGAGCACCTGGTAGGTTTGAACTGCCAACCTTTTGGTTAACAGCCATAGCTCTTAACTGCTGTGCCACCAGTGTTTCCTTAATGTGAAGAGAGGGCTGGAAAGACCTGGACTTGAATAGAGCTGCCCATGCTTATCCTATTTATTCTGAGTGGAGCAAAAAGCCTCAATTTCCTGGTCTACTGCTCTTTCAGGGGTAGTTTATTATATCACTAGAGGCGGGAGCTTCCGCAGCTCTTTAATCACCAAATCATTACATTGGAAGTGGTGTGCTTCACTCCCACACCTCCACGATGTCCCATTAAGCCTTTCCTATTTTTCCAGCCCATAGCAGCAAATGCGTCTGCCGAGAAGCCTCGGAGTGTGAGGAAGAAGGGTTTAGCGTTTGTGTGGAAGTGAACGGCCAGGAGCAGACTATGACGGAGTGCGAGGCTGGAGCCCTGAGATGCCGAGGACAGAGCGTCTCCATCACCAGCATCACGCCTTGCGCGGCGTAAACCCAGTAGGCTCCTGAGTGCGCTCGTGGCCTTGCTCGGAAGCCTGCAGCCAACTGTGGCGGAGCAAAAGCATGTGCATAACCCGACGCTTTTTCTTTCAGACAGCCTTTCCAGCACGGAGGCACATTCCGCTTCTCAACGCCCAGCCATGTGTATAATAAGCACAACTCTTTGTTCTCTCAAACCCGAATCCAGATACTCTGTTTTCAATTTTTTCTTTCTTTTTTTTAACGTTAGGACTTAGGTTTGTATGAACTGTGTGTTATTGGAAAAAATTGTCAACTTCTCTAGACCTTAAAGTTTTTAATCTGGAATTAGACTAGAGAAACTGGAATGTTCATTCGGCCCTGAGATTCTGTTAAGTATGATTGATCCAGCACCTGGGCCAGAACACACTTTACAAATTGATTAGGAAGAAAGAAAGAACATGATTGCCTGATTAGAGAGGTTGACTTCCCTGAATGAAACCAAATACAAAGGAGATCTTGGATGAAAAAAGACAGACTCAGTGATTTCCATCCCAAGTAGTAAACTCACAATTCACATTATTGAATCAAGCACCACATGGAGGGGTCCCAGGCCCTGTTCTTGTCAGGAGACTGAAACACTTAAATGTCATGCTGTGGTCACGGTGCCATCTGCCTTCTTGTCTGAGAATAAATACAATTCAGTCTTCTCTTTGGGGGGCTTTTCTTTAGTATGTGTCAAACACAAGGCCTGCAATCTGACCTTTTTTTTTTTTGGATGAAAGCACCAGTTCATGCTTAGCTACTACTTGTGACTGCATATTCCAGAGGACAGGTTTCCCTGATACAGACTCACTTCTAGATTTTTCAGGGGGTAACCAGGTAGGTTAGTTTGAAGCAATGGCCTTCTATTTATTTCTTATTCATCTCTCATTAAAACAACAAAGCAGCTGTGGGAGGTGAAATGAGTGGGTTTAAATGCAGTTTGAAATGCGCTGTTATATGCAAATAATATCGCTGTATTTTTCTTTTACTGATAAATACACTTTAGCAAAACTTTAGTTAAAATGGCAGTGATTAAAAAACTCGTTAAAGATACTATTCTTTGGATTTTTATTATGTTTCTGTTTAGAGATTTTTTTCCATGAGGCATGATTACTGTGCTCTTCCCTGAATTGTTATGTCTGATCCAGACTCAGCTTTTTATATCAAATTGTCCCTTGAGAGAAGATTCAGATATAATACATGAAAAGTACAAAGAAGCAGGTTTAAACTGAAGGAAAACTTCATAACATCAGACAATGTTTAATCAAAGCCAATTGCATTGTCAGAGGTATTATGGAATTAATTCATTCCCCGGGTAACCAGCGAGTTGCCATCTAGATGAATTTGACTCAGTTCGACCCTACGTGTTGCAGAGTAGAACTGCTCCATACAGGGTCAGATTAATCAGTATACAAGGTACGGACGGGTTTACATTAAGCAAGGTATGCACGGGCTTACTTGTGTTTACTTACTTACCTGTAGTGAAGAGGGAACAATTTCACGTGGGTTTCACCGCCTCTTTGAAAAACAGGTGAAATTGTGCACTACAGATTAGTAAGTAAGCACAAGTAAGCCTGTGCATATCCTGCTTATTGGGTAATCTGTCCCTGGCTCCACAGAGTTTTCAAGACCATGATCCTCCGAAAGCAGAGTGCCAAGTCTTTCTTCAAAGGCACTTCTGAGTGGGTTTGAACTGCTAACCTTCTGGTTGGTAGTTGAGCACTTAACTGTTTGCGCTTACCTAGGGACTTCACACCCTGGGGAGAGGGCTAGATTTGAAAACCCCAGGCCCAGATGCAGACCCTGAGGCAGGAGATTTGAGAAAGCAGTTTCAGCAGAGTTAGAGAAGTAGAAGATTAATGCAACAATGGACTCAAACATACCAATAATCATGAAGATAGCGCAAGACCGGGCAACATTTTGTTCTGTTGTATGTAAGGTAGCCATGAGTCAGAGCCAACTCTACAGCAACTAACAACAACAGCAAAGTGTTAATAGTTGGTGAAGAAAGAGGGGAGCAGTGAATGTAATTATGGAGAGATCTCTTTTGAAATACTAATTTTGGGGGCTTTTTCTTCTTTTCTGGACACTCTCATACTCAGACTTCCCTTGAGTCAGAGAGAGACATTCACATTGTCTATTGGAGAATTAGGATTGCTGCAGCAGGTCTGCAAGAAGAAAGTAACTTCCAATTTTAAATTTTTAAAAATGTTTAAAAACTTCCAAAATAAGTAAGCATCTAAAGAGAAGGCTTTGAGGAAAGCTGAGGGTATGGCTTACGCCATGAAAATAGACTGGAACAAGAATAGAGGGAATGTGAGATTTCTCCTACCTAACTTTCCTCTGGAAAACTTGGTGGTGTAGTGGTTAAGAGCTACAGTTGCTAACCAAAAGGTCAGCAGATCAAATCCACCGGGTGCCCCTTGGAAACACAATGGGGCAGTTCTGCTCTGTTCTTTAGGGTTGCTATGGGTCGGAATCAACTCGACAGCAATGGGTTTATGGTAACCTTCTTCTGGAGTCCCTAAGTGGTGCAAATGGTTAATGTGCTCGCCTGCTAACCAAAATGATGGCGGTTTGAGTCCACTTAGCGGTGCCTTGGAAGAAAGACCCGGCTACTTCTGAAAAATCAGTCATTGAAACCCTATGGAGTACAGTCCTACTCTGACACACATGGAGTCACCATGAGTCAGAATGAACTCTGTGGCAGCTGATACTGCCTCAGGCCAGGTGAGTGTCACATGGACTAGGATAGGACCCAGCCTTGGAAAAGAAGGCAGGAAGCAGTGCTGGGATTAAAGTCGTCTGGAACAGACAAAAAAGAAGAGAAGGGAACTGGCTAGTGCATGAACCGTCATTTACTTCAGGGAGATACATGGAAGGCAAGCCAGGTCCTGCAGACCATTGCTTACCCTTTAAGTGGGACTGCAAATCACTGGGCAGACCAGCCGCTTTGGCAGGTCTTCTAATCGCATTTTGGAGGGTCTTCCTGTGACACTGCATACATTTCCTAATAATTGATCGGCAGAAGTCCTACTCATCAATGCCCTGAGATTTGAAGAGCCCCATCCAAAATGCTCTGTGTGCAACCTCCCCACCCCTACCAACAGTCCAGGATACTGGGAATCCCCTTAAAGCAGAGGGAAGATTATTGACTTTGAGGTGGGGCATGGTAGGGATGAAGAATGGCAAGCAGGACTATCTGACAAATGGCCCCTGGGACTCTCCCGAGTCACCTGGCAACTAGCCTGGTAACTGGCTTCCTCTCTCAGCCAGACAGCCCATGCCCCAGCTCAACCTCACATGGGACTGTGGTTTCCCTGTCCAGTTACTGAGTAGCTGCCCAGGGCTCTATTTCTGGGCACCTGGTTTTCCTATCATTCCCTGAAACAGCTGGCCCTTTTCCTGTTAATATAGATCACATTTCGTTTTGGTTAAAATCAAATATGTGTACATTTCAATATTATTGATTCCTATAGTTAATTCTCTATTCTACTTATTCTTTCTGTTCCTACCCAAGTTTCTTATACTCACATACTCTCACACTTATATACCCCCCAATGTCTTAGTTATATACTGCTGCTAGAACAGAAATACTGCATGTGGATGGCTTTACCAAAGAGAAATTTATTCTTTCACAGTCTAGGAGGCTAGAAGTCTGAATTCAGGGTGCCAGCTCCAGGGGAAGGCTTTCTTTCTCTGTCAGCTCTGGAGGAAGGTCCTTGTCATCAATCTTTCCCTGGCTGAGGAGCTTCTCAGCACAGGGACCCTGGGTCCAAAGGACAACCCTATGCTCCCAGTGCCTCTTTATTGGTGATGTGAGGTCCCCTGTCTTTCTGCTGGCTTCTTTCTTTTATGTCTCAAGAGATTGATGTAAGACACAACCTAATCTTGTAGATTGAGTCCTGCCTCATTAACATAACTGCCTCTAATCCTGCCTCATTAACATAGAGGTAGGATTTACAACACATGGGAAAATCACATCAAATGATAAAACGGTGGACAATCACATAATACTGGGAATCATGGCCTAGCCAAATTGGCACACATGTTTTGGGGGCACAACTCAGTCCATAATAACCCATCATAGGCATTTGGATTATTTGTGGAACCAGCATAATATTTAGTGAAGGGGGTCATCAGAAGCTTGAAATAAACTGAGTCTATGTGCTTGGGTACAGTTGAAATGGGTGTTAAGGTATATCCTCTGCTTCTCTTTCTCTTTTTTAAATGGGAGGGGGGCGGGGTGGGCGCGAAGAGAGAGAGAAGCCATTCTTAGTCGGGGATTGGCAGAATTGAGCAGCTACATCAGTCCTGCTAGCTACCAGTCCCCTGGGATTTTTCTTCCTTGGCAAACCAGTTAAAGTGTAGCCAATACTTGTGCCAGGAGTAGAATGTTTCCCTTTCAGAACACTGAGCCAGAAAGCAACCACAGTAGGAGGCAATTTCCGCTAATATCTGAGAAACCAGAGAGGTTTATGCATGCCTTTCAGTTACTTAGGTCTTTCAGGCAGTTCACACATTTGGAGACAAGAAAGCTGATGGAGCCCCTGCTGTGGCAAGAAGAGCACCTAGGATTTGTCTTTTTATTTATTCCTGTCAGGCTCTGAAGGCAAGGCTTCATACTTAAACTCCGAGCATCAATCACTTAGGAAAATTTGCCTTTTCAGCTAAGGGTTAACAAGACCTGATGGGAAGACTGTCGTTACTTCAGAAGGGATGGGGTGGAGGTGGACAGGAGATTAAAGAACATTAAAATGTTCTTTTTGATTCACAGGCTGAGGACAATTTCCTGTGAAAGGACAAACATGAAGAACTGCTCTGTTATCACTGTTATTCCCAGGCATTCCTATGAGAGGGCACTTGTACTGTGTTCCAGGGGAGAAGCCTTAGGTGCACAACAGATCAGTGATGCCCAAGGCAGGGCAGCATTTACTGGAAGGCTACATCATATGCAATGCCAATGTGGGCACTCATTAAATAATAATAAGCTGAACAATTCAGCTGGGAACACAGAGTAGTCAAAGGAATTTTCTGTAATAGAGAAATGGAATTTCCTCATCAAAGGAAAGTTTTTCCTGACATTTTCAAGAGAAAAAGGCTCAGGATTAGCATATCACCAGATCACATGCAAACCAAATGTGATTTATGACAGTATTTATTAAGGAGCCACAACTGAACTACGTCCAGAAACTCTTCTCTGCAGAGATCAGTGAGTGCTGAGAGGAACTCCTGAAGTCAGGTGTGATGGAAAACTATGGACAGGCCCACAAACTGGATGACTGTGGCCCTATAGGATTAAATAGTTTTTGTATGATGATAATGAGTCTTCCAGAGTATACTGAGTCTCAGAATAAATTTAATGATTGGTCATTTAGTGTGAACATGGTGCACAGAAACTTTTCGTTAACAAATTTTAATTAAAAAAAATTGTTTTTTGAGGGCATCTGTTTTTAGTACTGGAATGCATGCTTACTAATTGAGTCTGTTTAAATTTTTGGTTGGTAATATATGGATTTTGAGAAATATGATCTGGTAATACAAGCCAACATTAAGGCCGTGTCACGCTGGTGCCACTGATCTGGGGTATGACAATATACCAGTGTCATGGTTTGAATTTTGTCCCCCCAAAATTGTGTGTATCAATTTGGCTGGGCCATGATTCCTGGAACTCTGTGGTTGGCCTCCATTTTGTGACTGTAATTTTATGTTAAAGAGGATTAGGGTGGGATTGTAATACCACCCTTACCCAGGTCACATCCCTGATCCAATGTAAAGGGAGTTTCCCTAGGGTGTGGCCTGCAACACCTTTTACCTTACTAGAGATAAAAGGAAAGGGAAGCAAGCAGAGAATTGGGGACCTCATACCACCAAGAAAGAACGACCAGGAGGGGAGCAGAGCGCGTCCTTTGGACCCAGGGTCTCTGCGTGGAGAAGCTCCTAGCCTGGGGGAACATTGATGATAAGGCCGGCAGAGAGAGAAAACCTTCTTCTGGAGATGACACCCTGAATTGGACTTTTAGCCTACTCTACTGTAAGGAAATAAATTTCTCTTTGTTAAAACCATCCACTTGTGGTATTTCTGTTAGAGCAGCACTAGATGACCAAGACAGAATCTGGTCCCGAGAGAGTGGGGTGCTGCTCTAACAGATACCTAAAATGTGGAAGTGGTTTTGAAACTGAATGGATAGAGGAGCAGCAGTGGCAGAGAACCAACAGCAGCAGAAACAGGAGACCAGCACGAGATGGCGCTGGAGCCGACCCACGGAGTGAGAGAGTGCCTGTGCGCCAGAGGCTTCCTGGTGGAGTGGGGTGCTTCTGGGTACTTATTGCTGGAGCTAGGCTTGCTTACCCACAGAGCGAGGGAGCTGAGTGCCTGTGTGCAGGAGGCTTCCTGGCAGAGTGGGGTGCTTCCGGGCACTTATCGATGGGGCAGCCCAGCTTTGGAACACTTGCCCCAGCAGGGCAGATGTGGGCTTGAGGCCCAAGGGCCAAGAGGCCACAGGAAGCGGAAGCTGAAGAGAGAAGGAACACAAGAAGCCGAGCTGTCTCAAAAGGTATGGCCATGACCTCAAGGGTTTCAAAGGGTGGAGCCATGGCCTCGTGTTTCTAAGGGTGGAGTTGTCACTCCAATGGACTAGGAGAATGGTGCACCTAAAGCCAAGGGAGGAGAGTTGCTGTCCCAGTGGGTCTGGAAGGGGGAGCTGAAACCCAGGGCCGAGGGGCCTCCACTCAGAATCTGGAGAGTGTTGTCAATACCTAGAGCCTGGAGGGCAGCGCCATTGTGTAAATTGTCTCAGAGAACAGAGGTTTATTTTCAAAGCCTTGAGGGCTAATGTAATGTGCTCTGCTGACTTGCTTGGTGCCTGTTATCCCTTCTTTCCCTCCAGTTTCTCCCATTTGTAATGGAAATGTCTAGCTTGTGCCTGTTCTGCCATTGTACCTTTGGAAGCAGGTAACTTGTATTCTAGATTTCACGGATGAAGAGGAATTTTTGGGTTTTGGACTTGGAGCTAGGACTTTTGCTACAATATGATGGGGTGAATATGTTTTGCATGTTGCAAGGATGCGATTTTTGGGGGGCCAAAGGGTTGAATGCCACGGTTTGAATTATGTCCCCCCAAAAATGTGTGAATCAATTTGGCTGGGCCATGATTCCCAGAATTGTGTGGTCGGCCTCCATTTTGTGATTGTAATTTTATGTTAAAGAGGATCAGGGTGGGATTGTAACACCACCCTTACGCAGGTCACATCCCTGATCTAATGCAGAGGGAGTTTCCCTAGTGTGTGGCCTGCACCACCTTTTACCTTACAAGAGATAAAAGGAAAGGGAAGCAAGCAGAAAATTGGGGACCTCATACCACCAAGAAAGAAGCACTGGGAGTAGAGTGCGTCCTTTCGACCCAGGGTCTCTGCGTGGAAAATCTCCTAGCCTGGGGGAACATTGATGATAAGGCCGACACAGAGAGAAAGCCTTCCCCTGGAGCTGACACCCTGAATTTGGACTTTTATCCCACTCTACTGTAAGGAAATAAATTTCTCTTTGTTAAAACCATCCACTTGTGGTATTTCTGTTAGAGTAGCACTAGATAACTAAGACAATCAGTAAGAACTAAATAGAGAATTTATTGCGGGTGCCTTTCCATTAGGTTACATGGGGAGCCTCTGGTTTTACAAATTTGACACAGAAAAACCAAAACAAATCCATCAGGGCTCCCTAACTATCACTCAGGAAAGCCATAATCATGTTTGCAAGCCTTATCTCACAGAAGTAAAGGAAAAAACAGCAAAAGTTTACAAAACTGACACATCCAAGAAACATCATCTGATAGAATGCTCAGTCTACACAATAGTGAGGCTCCAATTCCAGTCTGCTGAGCATTATGCGTTTCAAAAGGGACTCACCTCGACATTAAATGCATGGGAACCTGATTAATGTACTACCTATGAAGTCATAAAAAGTGGCATAAAAAATGGCTGGTATACCGTTAAACCAGTAGTGACTAAAGAGTTCTAAGCATGAGGGAGAGGCATCTTTGAGGAGTTCTGAGCCCAAAATCCCCCTCTGAACTGATGAAAGGATGGACTTTGTCTTGTGTAGTTCTATGTCACCCATTGCTCAGTACACTGGCTGTAGATGCTAAATAAAATGTCCATGTTACAGTCTCTTGCCCACAGTCACGTGGTGAGTTAGTCGAAGGCCTAGTCCTAGAAATGGTGGTTCTGTTTCCCAGGATAGTGCTTATCTTGTTTCACTGTAGTACTGGTCCCTTGACTGTCCTGTAGACCTGTGGAGTCCCTGGGCAGCACAAATGGTTAAGCACTCAACTAGTTAAGGTTGGCAGTTCGAACCCACCCAAAGACACCTGGGATGACAGGTTTGTTGATCTGCTTCTGAAAGGTCACAGCCTTGAAAACCATATGGAGCAGTTCTACTCTGCACACATGGGGTCTCCATGAGTTGGAATTGACTGGATGACAACTGTTCCGGATTGAATTGTGTCCTCCCAAAATGTGTGTTGTAAATCCTAACTCCTTTACCTGTGAATATAATCCCATTTGGAATAGGTGTTTTCTTTGTTATGTTGATGAGGCCATATCAGTGTAGGGTGTGTTTTAAGCCAATTACTTTAGAGATATAAAAGGAGATTAGGCACAGAAGCAAGCAAGCACAGATGAGGAAGATTGATGCCACATGAAGATTGTCAAGGAACCAATGATCAGAAGCTGAAGAAAGATAAGAATCTTCTAAAGTCAGTGCCCTAAATTCAAGCTTCTAAGCTCCTAAACTGTGAGAAAATAAATTTCTATTCTTTAAAATCACTTGCGCATGCTATTTCTGTTATAGCAGCACTAAGAAACTAAGACAGCAACTAACAACAGTAGACCTGTCGATATTATGATTGAGTTGTGTCTTGCCAGTCCCCGTTACTCCATTATGGTTGAAGGCAGAAGTTTCTTACGTAGCATTTAAAAAAGGCTTCTCGTTCAAGTCCAAATAGGAATTAATTGGGGTCTGTTTCCCAAAAGTGCATGCAAATCTCTGAGGGCATTTCTTTTCTTTTCTTTTTTTTTTTTTAATTTTATTTATTTTGTTATTGTTGTTGAGAATATACACAGAAAAGCATACACCAATTCAGTACATTTCTACACATACCATTCAATGACATTGATTACATTCTTCAAGTTGTACAACATTCTCACTCCCCTTTTCTGAGCTGTTCCTCCTCCATTAACATAAACTCAACTACCCCCTAAGTTTCCTGTCTAATATTTGCAGTTGCTGTTGTCAGTTTGATCCCACACAGGTAGATCTTGAAAGAGTGTAATGCTCAAGGCAGACATTCTTTACTAGCTAAGCTAAACTATTGTTTGGTTTTACGAAGTCTTCAGGGGATGTTTTTGGTTTAAGGTTTAAAGATCATCTCATGGCAATAGTTTTGAGGGTTCATCTAGCCTCCATAGATCCAGAAAATTTGAATTCAATGAGAATTTGAAATTCTCTTCTGCATTTTTCCCCTTTTGATAGGACGAAGGGCATTTCTTCTTTCTATGCCTTTGCAGTTTCAGGACTAAACTCTATCTTAGGAAATGGAGTGGCTTCATTTCACCAGGCTATTCATATTTCAAGTATTCTGTTAATGGAGGTTATAGCCCTGTAAAAGGAAGGTGTAATGACAATTTCACTTTTATTATAGCCTAAACATTTCTCCTCCTCCTCTTTTCCCCTCTCTTCTTTCTCTTTCTCCTTTTCCTTTCTTCTGTCATCAGCACTCACTTCCTTTGGTCTTCAAGGGATTGCTTTATTGGGCTTTTTCTTGTCTTTTAAACTATCAACTCTGCTTGAATCTCTTTCATTTAGTAACAATAAGATGTATGCTTAAGACATTTTGCAGCCATTTGGGGAATGTTAAGTAGTTCAGTACTCTGGACCATAGGTGGCAAGGAGATAGTTTTGAGAAAGGTGAGAAACAAGGGTGAACATGTACTCAGTGGAATGCGTAGGGCCATGCATCAGGCTAAGCTCAGTAGTTTGCGTTTTACGTTGAAGGCAATGGAGAACCACTAAAGGTATGTAAGTATGGAGGGAAGATCATTTTCAGAATTTTATTTAAAAACATAAAATCAATCTGGTGGCAATTGGACAAATGATTTTAGAGGAAGCATCATTGGAAGAAGAGGTGCACCGGATCCAATTAGGGGGCTTCTTCAGTAATCAAGGCAAGTGATAGTAAAGGCCTGAGCTAAGGCGAGATGAAGAGGAAGGTGTGGGGCATTGAAAAGGAAAGGCTTAATGACTTAAGCATAGTTGATGGGAAGGCAGGTGGGATCATGGCTCACTCCCTGAGCTGTAGATTTGAAACTGAGCTTACAGATGGTATGACAGAGCTAGAAAATACAGCTATAGGGGTTTTCTTAGTTATCTAATGCTGCTATAACAGAAATACCACAAGTGAGTGGCTTTAACAAATGAATTAATTTTCTCAGTTTAGGAGACTAGAAGTCGGAATTCAGAGTACTGTCTCTAGGGGAAGGCTTTGTCTTTATGCTGGCTCTGGAGGAATATCCTTGTCTCTTCAGTTTCTGCTTCCTGATTCCTTGGAGATCTCCATGTGTCTTGGCATCTATCTTACCCTATCTCTGCTTGCTGACTTGTGTTTAATCTTTTATATCTCAAAAGAGATTGATTCAAGACACACCCTACACTAATCCTGTCTCATTAATATAACAAAGACAACCCATTCCCAAATGGGATTATACCCACAGGCATAGAGGTTAGGAATTACGAAACATGTATATTTTTTTATAATCTTTTTTTTTTTTTTTTTAATGGTACTTCAGGTAAAGGCTTACAGAACAAACAGTTTCTCATGAAACAGTAGTACACATATTGTTTTATGGCATTGGTTAACAACCCTACAACATGTCAACCCTCTAACTTCTCAAACTTTTTTTTTTGGTGAAAATACACATAGCCAAAGATACACCATTGGAAAAATTTCTACATGCACAGTTCAGTGACATGGACTACACTCTTCCAATTATTCTCACTGAAGATGAAGGCTTACAGAACAAAATAGTTTCTCATTTAACAGTTACTACAAATGTTGCCCTATGAAAACGGTTAACAATCTCACCACACATCAGCAATATCCTTACTCAACCTTGGGTTACCTATCACCACCTTCCTTGTCCCCTTCTGCCTTCTGGCCCTTGTCACTGGACTCCTGTACCTCGTTAGTCTCATTTGGTTTTACGGGGCTGTCCACTCCCAGGCTGAACGGTGAACCTTGGAGATAACTTCACCACTGAGCTAAAAGGGTGTCTAGGGGCCATACTCTCGGGGTTTCTCCAGTCTCCTTTAGGCCAGTAAATCTGGTCTTTTTTTTTTGTGAGTTAGAATTATGTTCTACATACTTCTCCAGCTCTGTCCAAAACCCTCTGTTGTGATTCTGTTCAGAGCAGTCAGTGGTGGTAGCTGGGCACCATTTAACTGTACCGGACTCAGTCCGGTGGAGGCCTTGGTAGCTGTGGACCATTAGTCCTTCGGACTAATCTTTTCCTTGTATCCTGTTCTCTTCATTCTCCCTTGCTCCCAAAGGGATGAAACCAGTGGAGTATCTTAGATGGCCGCTCACAGGCTTTTAAGACCCCAGATACTGCTCACCAAGGTAGAATGTAGAGCTTTGTCTTTATAAGCTGTGTCATGCCAATTGAGCTAGATGTTCCCTGAGACCATGGTCCCCACAGCCCTCCGTCCAGCAATTCAGTCCCTCAGGGAGTTTGGATGTGTCTATGGGGCTTCCATGACCTCTCCTTGTACAGGTTGTGCTAGTTTCCCCTGTATTGTGTACTGTCTCACCCTTCACCCAAGATACCACTTATCAATTGCCTATATAGTATTTCCCCCGCACCCCTCCCATCGCTGGTAACCAACAAAGATTGTTACATTTTGCGTGTGAACTTTTTCATGGGTTTTTACAATAGAGGTCTCATACAATATTTGTCCTTTTGTGACTGACTTATTTCACTAAGCATAATGTCCTCCAGTTTCATCCATGTTATGAGACAGTTCATAGATTCATTGTTGTTCTTTCTTGTTGCATAGTACTCCATTGTGTGTATGTACAATCGTTTGTTTATCCATTCATCTGTTGATGGGCATCTAAGTTGTTTCCATCATTTTGCTATTGTGAACAATGCTGCCATGAACATAGGTGTGCAAATGTCTATTCGAGTAATGATTCTTATTTCTCTAGGATTTATTCCTAGCGGTGGAATTGCTGGATCGAAAGGTATGTCTATTTCTAGCTTTCTGAGGAAGCGCCATAACATTTTCTAAAATGGTTGTGTCATTTTGCATTCCCACCAGCAGTGCATAAGAGTTCTGATCTCCCTGCAACCCCTCCAACATTTGTTATTTCCAGTGTTTATGATTCGTGCCAGTAATGCCGGGGTGAGATGGTATCTCATTGTGGTTTTAATTTGCATTTCTCTAATGGCTAGTGATTGTGAGCATTTCCTCATATATCTGTTGGCCATTTGAATGTCTTCTTTGGTGAAGGGTCTGTTCATTTCCTTTGCCCATTTTTTTAATAGGATTATTTGTCTTTTTGTTGTAGAGGTGTTAGATGTTCTTGTAGATTATGGAGATTAGACCTTTGTCTGACCTGTACTGTCCAGAAGTTTTTTTCC
The DNA here is from genome assembly GCA_030035585.1 of Dugong dugon. NCBI lineage: Eukaryota > Metazoa > Chordata > Mammalia > Sirenia > Dugongidae > Dugong > Dugong dugon. The sequence continues at coordinate 46,641,721 of CM057460.1, forward strand.
AGTCTGTAGGTTCTCTTTTGACTCTTTTGGTGAAGTCTTTTGAAGAGCATAGGTATTTGATTTTTAGATCCCAGTTATCTAGCTTATCTGTTGGGTTTTGTGTGTTGATGGTTATGGTTTGTATCCTGTTAATGCCATGTATTAAGGCCTGAAGTGTTGGTCCTAGTTTTTCTTCTATGAACTTTATAGTTTTAGGCTTTATATTCAGGTCTTCGATCCATTTTGAAGTAGTTTTTGTATACGGTGTGAGGTATGGGTCCTGTTTCATTTTTTTGCAGATGGATATCCAGTTTTGCCAGCACCGTTTGTTAAAAAGATTGTCTTTTCCCCATTTGATGGACTTTGGGTCCTTGTCGAAGATCAGGTGACCATAGGTGGATGGATTTACATCTGGGTTCTCAATTCTGTTCCATTGGTCAATGTATCTGTCGTTGTACCAGTACCAGGCTGTTTTGACTACTGTAGCTGTATAGTAGGTTCTGAAGTCAGGTAGTGTGAGTCCTACAACTTTATTCTTCTTCTTCAGTAGTGCTTTACTTATTTGGGGCTTCTTCCCTTTCCATATAAAGTTAATGATTAGTTTTTCCATCTCTTTGAAGAATGTTGTTGGTATTCGGATCGGGATTGCATTGTATTTGTAAATTGCTTTGGGTAGAATTCTCTTTTTCAAAATGTTGGGTCTGCCTATCCATGAGCATGGTATGTTTTTCCATATATGTAGATCCCTTTGGGTTTCTTGCAGTAGTGTTTTGTAGTTTTCTTTGTATAGGTCTTTTACATCCCTGGTCAGATTTATTCCTAAGTAGTTTATCTTTTTAGGGGCTATTGAAAATGGTATTGTTTTCCTTATTTCCTTTTCATCGTTCTCCTTGTTGGTGTATAGGAATCCAACTGATTTTTGAATGTTTATCTTGTATCCTGCTACTCTGCTGAATCTTTCTATTAGTTCCAGTAGATTTCTCATGGAGTCTTTAGGGTTTTCTGTGTATAGTATCACATCATCTGCAAACAGGGACAGTTTAACTTCTTCATTACCAATTTGGATGCCCTCTCTTTCTTTTTCTTGCCTTATTGCTCTAGCTAGAACTTCCAGCACAATGTTAAATAGGAGTGGTGATAAAGGGCATCCTTGTCTTGTTCCTGTTTTCAAGGGGAATGTTTTCAGCCTCTCTCCATTAAGAATGATGTTGGCCGTTGGTTTTGCATAGATGCCCTTTATTATGTTGAGAAATTTCCCTTCTATACCTATTTTATTGAGAGATTTTATCAGGAAAGGGTGTAGAACTTTGTCAAATGCCTTTTCTGTGTCAATTGAGATGATCATGTGATTCTTTTCTTTCCTTTTATTTATGTGGTGGATTACGTTGATTGATTTTCTAATGTTGAACCATCCTTGTATACCTGGTATGAATCCTACTTGGTCGTGCTGTATTATTTTTTTGATATGATGCTGAATTCTATTGGCTAGAATTTTGTTGAGAATTTTTGCATCTATATTCATGAGAGATATTGGTCTGTAATTTTCTTTTTTGTGACGTCTTTGCCTGGTTTTGGTGTCAGCGTTATGCTGGCTTCATAGAATGAATTTGGAAGTGTTGCTTCCTCTTCTATGCTCTGAAATAGCTTTAGTAGTACTGGTACAATCTCTTCTGTAAATGTTTTGTAAAATTCTCCAGTGAAACCATGTGGGCCAGGGCTTTTTTTGGTTGGGAGTTTATTTTATTACCTTTTCAATCTCTTCTCTTGTTATGGGTCTGTTCAGATTTTCAACATCACTTTGTTGTAGTTTGGGTAGGCTGTGTGATTCTAGAAACTTATCCATTTCCTCTAGGTTTTCAAATTTGTTGGAGTACAGTTTTTCATAATATTCTGTTATAATCCTTTTTATTTCAGTTGGGTCTGTGGTAATGTCCCCCATTTCGTTTCTTATTTGGGTTATTTGTGTCCTCTCCTGCTTTTCTTTTGTCAGTCTGGCCAGTGGTTTGTCGATTTTGTTGATTCTTTCAGAGAGCCAACTTTTGGTTTTGTTGATTCTTTCTATTGTTTTTCTGTTCTCTGTTTCATTTATTTCAGCTCTGATCTTTACTAGTTCCTTTCTTCCGGTGGTTGTGGGCTTTTTTTGCTGTTCTCTTTCTATTTGTTTGAGTTCTGTAGTTAATGTTTTGATTTTGTCCCTTTCTTCTTTTTTGATATGGGCATCTATTGCTATAAATTGTCCCCTGAGGACTGTATTTGCTGTGTCCAAAAGGTTTTGGTATGATGTGTTTTCATTCTCATTTATTCTAGGAATTTTTGATTCCATCTCTGATTTCTTCTATTACCCACTGATGTGTAAGCAGGGTATTATTCAGTTTCCATGTAACTGATTTTTTTCCCTTGCTCTTTCTGTTGTTAATTTCTACCTTGATGGCACTGTGGTCAGAGAAGATACTTTGAATTATCTCAACGTTTTGGATCTTGTTGAGGATTGCTCTGTGGCGTAAGATGTGGTCTATTCTGGAGAACGTTCCATGTGCATTGGAAAAGAATGTGTACTTTGCAGCGGTTGGATGGAGTGTTCTATGTATGTCTATGAGGTCAAGTTGGCTGATTGTGCCCTTTAGGTCTTCTGTATCTTTGCTGAGTTTCTTGTTAGTTGTTCTGTCCTTTACTGAGAGTGGTGTGTTGAAGTCTCCTACTATTATTGTGGAACTATCAATTTCTCTTTTCAGTGTTGTTAGAGTTTGTTTTATGTATTTTGGAGCCCTGTCATTGGGTGCGTAGATGTATATTATGGTTATGTCTTCATGATGGATCGTCCCCTTAATCATTGTATAGTGTCCTTCTTTGTCTTTTATGGTAGATTTTGTTTTAAAGTCTATTTTATCTGAGATTAGAATTGCCACTCCTGCTCTTTTTTGGTAGTTGTTAGCTTGATATATTTTTTTTCAACCTTTGACTTTTAATAAATTCACATCTTTGTTTCTAAGATGTGTCTCCTGTAGACAGCATATTGATGGATCCTGTTTTCTTAACCATTCTGTCACTCTCCGTCTCTTTATGGGTGCTTGAGTCCATTTACATTCAGTGTAATTATTGATAGATGTGAGTTTGTTGCTGTCATTTTGTAGTGCTTTTGTTTGTGGTGCTGAAGTTTTCTTTGTTCTTCTTATTCTCTTTGCTGAGTTACTTTTGTTTGTGGATTTTTTTTTTCATTTCTTTTGTTTTTGTAGGTTTTGTTTTTGCTGAGACTTTATGTTTTTCCTCTTTTTTGTATGACTGTGTTTGTTAACTTTCTTTGTGGTTACCATGAATTTTACCCTTATCTTTCTAAGTTTGAAGTAGTCTACCATTACTTGGTATTGCTTTGCCTTCCACTCCATTAGAAGGTTCTATACCTATGCTGTTTATTCCCTCTTTTAGTGTTTTGATGTTGTCATTTACTGATTAACAGCTCTGATTCCCTGTTGTATTTCTTTTGGTTTTGGATAGTCCCCGAGAGTTCATTTCCGAGATTGGTATCTGGCTGGTATGATCCTACATCATAGATTCTGCCATTGAGCTGAAGCTGTTCATCCTCAGATTGAAGAACTCCCTTTAATAATTCTTGTAAGTTTGGTTTGACTTTTACATATTCCCTTAATTTCTGTTTATCTGGAAATGACCTAATTTCACCATCAAATTTGAAGAAGGGTTTTGCAGGATATATTATTCTTGGCTGGCAATTTTTTTCTTTGAAGATTTTATATATGTCATCCCATTGCCTTCTTGCCTGCATGGTTTCTGCCAGATAATCTGAGCTTAGTCTTATTGTTTCTCCTCTGTATGTGATTTCTTGTTTTTCACGAGCTGCTCTCAGGATTCTTTGTCTGCCTTTGGTTTTGGCGAGTGTGATTATGATATTCCTTGGTGATTTTCTTTTGGGGTCTCTCCTATATGGGGTTTATTGAGCTTCTTGGATGGCCAGCTTTTCATCTTTCATGATATTGGTGAAGTTTTCTGTCAGCAGGTCTTCAATGATCCTCTCTGTGTATTCTGTTTTCTCCCCCTGTTCTGAAATTTGAAATACTCGAATATTTTTGCTTTTGATTGTATCTCACATAATTCTCAGGGTCTCTTCATTTTTCTTTCTTCTTTTTTCTGAGTTTTCCTGAAACAGTGTTGTATCCGAGTGTTTGTCTTCAATTCCTCTGATCCTGTCTTCCACCGTTTCAGATCTGCTTCTCAGCCCTTCTATGACACTGTCCATTTCTGAAATCTTGTTGTTTATCTTTTGGATTTCTAATTGTTGTCTTTGTATAATTTCTAGTTGTGAATTTATTTTGGCATTTTGTTCCTGCATTATTTTCCTGAATTCTTCCAATTTTTTGTCTGTATTTTCCATAAATTTGTCTATTTTTTCCACATGTTTGTCCAATTTTTGCCTCAGTTCTTGGGGAATTCTGAGTATTAGAGATTTGAATTCCCTATCAGATAGTTCTAGTGCATTTTCTCCCACTGGAGAGTCATCTGGTGTTTTATTTTGGACACCTACTGGAACCATCCAGTCCTGTTTTTGTAAATGTTTTGATATTGTCTGCTGTCTTTGGGGCATTCAGTAGTTATATTTCTCATTTATTGACTGTAGATTTGTTTGTTTCGTCCCCTTTATTTTTATAAAATTTGACTTTCTGAGCAGGTGGACTGTGTGTTCTTTGTTGTTTGCTCGTCTGTGGGCACAATACTTTTTGCCTCGTTCTCCAATTGGCAGGGTCAGTCACTCAGATACGGTACGGCAGGGCAGGTCTAGCTGAAGAGGAGTTACTGGGGCGGGTTGTTTGTGGCATTTACTACAGCCACCAGAGCGTGTCGGTAATCAGTGCAGGGCAGGTTCCAGTAGTCCGTGCCTGTGCTGCTTGGTGGTGTGACGTCAAGCACAACGGTGCAGGTAGGCAGGATGTAGCGGGGAAATTGTTATGTGTGGAGCTAAGATGGATATGGGAAAGAGGAGAGAGGAACAGGAGCCAAAAACATACAAATAAAAAACTATGCTAGGGGAGTTTGCCATTGGAGTGGAGTGATGAGAGACTATGAAATGGAGAAAAACAGAAAGGGGAGGAGGAAGAAAAGAAAAGAATAAATAAATAAAAATCGGAAAGGTTAAAGAACCGCAAAGTTCTCAGGGATCCCACCAGTGCAGCTATGAGGTCTGGGGAAATCGCTCTCAGGTGTTGCAGTACAGCCTTGCTAAAAGGCGTAGAGGTATACAGTGCCAGGTATTCAGGAACAGAAAGAGAAGGAAGATATAGAGAGATGAGAAACTGAGCAATGAAGAAAGACAAAAAGGGAAAAAGAGGGAAAAGAAAACAAAACAAATTAAAAAAAAAAAAAAAGAACAAGAAAGCCCCCCCAAAAACAGAAAAAAATGAAAACCAATGAAAAAAAATATGCCCTCAGGGATCCCTATGCACGTCTGTGCAAGCTGAGGGGGAGGTCTCGTTGCCACACAGCACCTCCTGGCCAGAAAGGGCTCACAACTCTAGAAAAGGAAAAGAAAACAAACAAACAGTTCAATACAAACAAACGAACAAAAGCCCCAGGATCCTACCAGCACGGCAGCCCAAGCCGGGAAGCAGCTCCACACTCGAACGGTGCTCCACATCCCCTCATGAAGAAGCAAAGATGGCACACAGAGCCAGGTATTTGAGTAAAAGGAGGGGAAGGTGGTGAGAGGTAAGGAAGATCAAAAGAAGCAGGAAAAAAAGCAACACTAGTAGCCAACAAATGGCACTCAGAGATCCAGCTAATGCAGGCTGGTGTTTCTCGGTCAAGAGATTGTGTCCACGGGAAGCAGAGGGGGTTGAGTGTGGGTGAAGAAGTGTAGGGAGTGGAAAAGTGTATATCACAAATTCCCGGAGGTCTGCAGCACCTCAGGAAGAAGCAAAGATGGTGCACGGAGCCAGGTATTTGAGAGAAAGGAGAGGGGGTGGTGAGAGGTAAGGAAGAAATCAAAAGAAGCGGAAAAAAGCAACACCAGTGGCCAACAAATGGCTCTCAGAGAGTCGGCCCGTTTGGGTGTGTGGAATCCAAGCAGCTGGTGAATCCCGGTCAAGAGATTGTGGCCGCGGGAAGCAGAGGAGGCCAAGTTGGGGTGAAGAAGGGTGGGGGGTGGGAAAGTGTATATCGCAAATTACCAGTTGTTTTGTCTCCCGCTGGATGCTCCGTGAGGTTGCTTTCTTGTACCCCCTGTTTGCTGGTCTCTGATAGGGGTCCAAGATGGCGGATCCACGCTGCGTTAGCTGGTAGGGGACCTCTGCATGAATCTTTCCTCGCTCTCCACTCTCTGTCAGTTTTCTCACTCCATTTGGTGCTTGGCTGAGTTCTTTATTTCTTCATTGGATGTTTTAGGGTTTCAGGATTGTTGTTTTCTATGGTTGGCTGACTTTTTCAGATCTTTGCTGTGGAGGGATGGCGTGGTGCTTCTGCCTAGAGCACCATTTTGCCGGAACTCACAACACGTATTTTTAAGGGACAGAATTCAATCCATAACAGAGGTGAAGATGATGAGTTCACTTGTTTGGATGTTTTATGATTGATGTAGCCTGAGACATCTAAATGGAGATGTACTGTAAGGAAAGGAAAGTGGAAAGGTAGGTCTGGGATTCAGGAGAGATCTGGGTGGGAGATAAAGTTAGAGAAATTATCAGCATATTTGTAGTAGCTGAAATAATTTTAATTATCAATTTATTATTTTTATATACTTTAATCAGTGAGGACCTGGTGGTGCACTGGTTAAGCATTTGTCTGTTAACCACAAGGTCGGCAGTTGGAATCCACCAGGCAGTCCTTGGAAACAATATGGGGCAGTTCTACTCTGTAGAACTGGAATCGGCTGGACAGCAGCGAGTTTGGTTTTTGTTTTGGGTTGTAATCAACAGTAGTATAATGTATACCTTATGTAAAAAGAAGCAAGAAGTAACCAGAACAATGGTGGCAATTCACTAACTGGAGACAGAGTTAAAACTCTAAGCTCATCCTTGTTCATCTTAAGTAAATTCCACCTCTCAACGCTCAGTTGTTCTGATGATCATATAGCTTAAGTCCTCTGAGTCTTCTTTGACCTATCCCTTTCAATCTTCCAGGCAATATTCCTTGTCATTTTTTTTCTTATATATTTCCTTAGTCCAAAATCCCATTATATAATATCTGATTTACCAGTTTATCTACTCTGTTAGTCACATCCTAAAGTCCTGATTTCATCATTTCACTACCTTGATCAAGATGTTCTTTTTGGCTACCTACCGTCTTCTAGATGAAGTGTGTAACCATCACTCAATATTTGGCCCTCTGCTATTTAGCCATCTTTATCTCCTGACATAACCTTTCGGCTGTAGTCAGATGGGGCTCCATTCTATCCTCCATGGAACGTAACAGGCAGGAAAACTGCCATCCCATAAGCCTTGCCCACAAGACCATCTGCTCCCATGCACAGGTCTGTTACATTCTCATGATGCTAATGCCAACCTTGAGCAGGGCCTCTCAAGTTGGATGTGGGGTAATTAATGATCTTACAATACTACTGGGAACAGGCTACAGATGAGTTCTAACTCTCCTCTACCTTCTATGCAGAATTCAAACAGTCCTGGTTAATCTGTCCTGTAGGCTAATAAGCAGTTCTGCAGGCTCTCCATCTCCAAGATAGAGCCCTTTTTGTGACCACTGTGAAGATAAGAAAGTGTTAGAGCATAGGCCAATTTAATCCTCAGGACTTACCTCTGAGAAGATTTGGAAGAAGTGCTAAGAAATGTAAAATGAGAGCTCTTATCTTGTATTTTTCAGTGGCTCCCTAATTGAAAAGGAAGCTATGACTCACATATATTTGGAAAATTGTATTCAAATTTATCTTTCTTTCAGTATAACCATGTAATTCAATAAATAAAATGCAGAACAGTTTGTCCAGAAGGAATACAAACAAGTAAGAATGATTTTTTAAATTTTATTTTTATTTATTTATTGTACTTTAGATGAAGCTTTACAGAACAAGCTAGCTTCTCATTAAACAGTTAGTACATATATTGTTTTATGACATTGGTTAACAACCCCACGACATGTCAACACTCTCCCTTCTCGACCTTGGGTTCCCTATTACTAGCTTACCTGTACCCTCCTGCCTTCTAGTCCTTGCCCCCTGGGCTAGTGTGCCCCTTTAGTCTCGTTTTGTTCTATAAGCCTGTCTAATCCAAGTAAGAATGTTTTGTGGCATAAATAAAATTTGACGAAGTAGAGGTAGGAAGCAAATGCCATTTTTCAGGCCTTGATTTGGAGATTTTACACATATGTTTACACACACATACACACATGTATTTTTGTAATGAACCTCACTGTTCCTTCATTGTGTTTCTCTTGAGCCCGTCATGTTTTCTACTGTTCCTGGTTTAAGGGATACCTGTAATGAATGAGTAAGAAAGAGAAATTCCAAGAAATGACAGTTTTTAGGTTGCAATTATACAGAATTTCTTGTCAGCAGGTTTCTGTCTGTCAGAGGCCTGTACCAAAGCCTCCTGATTATCACAGGTTACTATCCATGTATCCATGTGATCTCTCATTCTATACTTCAATAACCTGAAGGATAATGGTGGGGCTGGAGACCAAATCAGGTAATAAAATACTATTGGAGACCAAATCAGGTAATAAAATACTATTAGAAAATTTTTACTATAATCTCAGAGTCTGTTGAGAAAATAACCACTACCCCTTTGGTTATTTTCTTGCTCCTTTTAAAATAAAGTACACATTATTGTCTCTTCTTGTATTGTGTCCTTTGAAATGACGGCAGTGCATGGACAATTCCAGTTCAGCAATGCCTCTGGCTTCTTGATCTGGCAGCCTATTTCTTTCTTCCCATCTGTGATGTGTGTTCTCTTCTTTTCTGATAAAAGTGCCTTTGTAGCATGGTCAGCCAAACCAAACATCTGTGATTTACCAGCAAAACACTGGCTCTCACTGTCGGGTTAAAGGGCAGAGTACTAAATTGCAACATAATGTGATTCAGAGTCCTCCAAAGCAGAGCTAGCCCATTAGGTAGTTTATGAACATTAAAAAATCCTCCTACACTAAACACAAGTCGAAAAAATGATTAAATGTGGTAATAATAATGAGGCAAGCAACAGAAATGAGATTAAAAGGAATCTTTATTGTCTTTAGGAGACCCTGGGTGGTGAGAATGGTTACTGAGCTTGGCTGCTAACCAAAAGATTGGAGGTTCAAGTCCACCCACAGGCACCTCAGAAGAAAGGCCTATGATTTACTTCCAAAAAAACCAGCCATAGAAAACCCTACAGAGCACAGTTCTACTCTGATACACGTGGGATTGCCACGAGTCAGTGTCAACTCAACAGCAACTGATAAATGTTTTCTTCAAGAGTACTTCAACATGCCTTTCCATCTAATTCTAACTCCTGAGACTCATGAGGAGTCCTTCTCACTTGGGTTAACATGACTGTGTTTGAACCATAGGGGATAAACCATAGAATGCCCTCGGAGGACTCAGTGGAAAGGCATCAAGGAAGACTGGTGGTGACTCTCTGAGGGGGAATAGTAATGGATAGGAGGAGAGGGAGGATTAATAGAAATTATTGATGGAGAAGGAATGGAAGTCTAAATTTCTCCTGCCACAAAGCCTGACTGTGGTTTATGCTGTATGTTATGAGAGCAAGTAAGAAGACTTGGATGGGGTACGGCCGTAACTAACGAAGCAGCCAGGATAGGAGTACCAGCTACAGAGTTGAGATCTCCTGAGTAGAGGGATTGTCTCATCTTCAGCCTCCCAAGCAGGGCAGCAATATTCACAGCCAGGAATATGGCCACACGGGGATGGAAGGTCAGGAGATCTGCTGGCTTTACATACCAATCACTGAGTTTATGTTACTATTGATTTTGATGATAAATTTGTTAATATTATTAATATTTATATTATATAGTTAAGATTAAACACTTATTCTGTGCCAGGCTTCTAAGTGCTTTACACGTTACTCCCTTAATCCTCAAGTTAGCACCTTGAAGTAGATAATTATGTCCTAATTTTACAGATGTGGAAACTGAAGTACAGAGAGATTAAATAATTTTCCCAAGTCACACAACTAGTAAGTGGTAAGAGCCAGGATATGATAAAAAGAGTTTTGGAAATTCTTTTCAGGGTGAATCTGTCTAAGGTTAGGGTTTAGACAGGTGACGTTTCAGTGGTGATGTGTGTTTCATGTGACCATTCTGCTTAATCTCCATCAACTGATCTATCAGAAAAGCTCTCTACTAGACGCTAGGGTAAATAGGGAGTGGTGACGGGGATATATAAAGCGTTATCAGACAAGATCCTGTCTCAGTGAATTTATACTGATGCTGAGGATGTCCTTTAGTTCTAGGGTGACTTGACACAAATTATTTTAATTCTTTGTCCCATACTCTGAAACTGTGCAATACAGTGGGTAATGAGCCACATGTAGCTATTAAAATTAATTAAAATTAAATATCAAATCCCTCAGCTGCACTACCCACATTTCAAGTGCTCAGTTGTGTCTAGTGGCTACCTTTGTTGGTCAGTGCCGATATAGAACACTTCCACCACTTCAGAAAGTTCTATTGAACACACATACGTACGCTCATTGCCATTGAGTTGATTCTGACTTATAATGACCCTATAAGACAGAGTAGAACTGCTCCATAGAGTTTCCAAGGAGTGGCTGGTGGATTCGAACTGCTGACCTTTTGGTTAACAGCCAAGTTCTTAAACACTGGGCCACCAGGGCTCCTCTATTGGACAGTGCTGTCCTAAAAAGTCATTTGACTTAATATAATCTGAAAAACTAGTCAACTGAACTCATATCTCTTACCTTCTTTTTTCTTGCTCTGTTTCATGTATGTTGTACTTGGGAATAGCTATACTCCATTGAGAGTTTAACTCACTCAGAAAATGCACACATACATTAGACATAGAAATTTGGTGGGATCATGACCCTTTGTGTAACAGTTACTTATTGGTGCATAACAAATTAACTCAAAACTTAGTGGCTTAAAACAACAAAGATTTATTATCTCACATAGTTTCAAGGTTCAGAAATTTGAGAGTAGCTTAGCTTGATGGTTCCGGTTCAAGGAATCTTATGAGGTTGTAGTAGGTTGCCAGATTTAGCAAACAAAAATACAAGATGCCCAACTAAATTTGGATTTCAGATAAACAGCAAATGATTTTCAGGTATAGATATGTTCCATGCAATAACTGGGACATACTAAAAAAATATTCACTGTTTATTGGAAATTCAAATTTTGTCTTGCAACCATAGATTGCACTCAAGTTGTCAGCTGGGACTTCAGTCATCTTAAGACTTAACTGGTACTCAAGGATCCATTTCCTACAAGGCTCACTGACATGCCTAGCAAGTTAGTGCTGCTTGTTAGCAGCAAGCATCCATTTTTTCCCCCCACATAGACCTATCCATAAGGCTGTTTGAATGTCCTCACAACATGGCAGATGGCTTCCCACAAGTGAGTGATTAAAGAGAGCACAATATCTTTTATGACCTTGCCTTGGAAGCCACACTCTAACATTTCTGCAATATTGTACTGGTAGCACGTCATTGTTGTTATGTACTGTCGAGTCAATTCTGATTCATAACGACACTATGGGACAGAGCAGAACTGCCTCCATAAGGTTTTCTAGTTTGAAATCTTTACAGGAACAGGTCGCCAAGTCTTTTCTCCCACTGAGTGGCTGGTGGGCTCAAACTGCCAACCTTTTGGTTAGCAGCCAAGCGCTTAACCATTGTGCCACGAGGGCTCCTTATTGGTAGTACAGGTCAGCCCTATGTGATGTGGGAGGGGACACTATAAAAGGATAGGAAAACCAGAAGGGAAGACTCAGTGGGGGTCATTACGGGAGCTGGCTCAATACTCTGAAGGTTTTGTAGAAACAAAAGATGTTTCCTCAAAAAGTTTGGGGGTGAAGAGTTTAGAATATAAGTAATAGAAATTTGCAAGGACATTGTAAAGGTCTACATCAATTAAATAATGTTACTAATGAGAGATCATGATGGTGTTACTGTTAAGCGAGTGTCGGTCTCTGTGTTAGAAACTTTTTTCATGTACGTAATTTCATACATGCAACCTTTCAAGTGGGCATTGTAAGAAAAGTGTGAAGTGTTGTGCTACAGAAGATTAACATGCACATGCATACATGCATGTACAGAAACACGTGCATGTGAGCATGCACGCACAAACACAGAATTTAAAGGGAGGACTGCTCTAGGAAAAAAAAATGGAAAAGAAGTCATGAGAGTTAACAGAATGTCAGCAAGGTCTTTTGTAGAAAAGCACCTGACATAGTCTTGACACATAAATTATAACCTGGGAGAGGAAACACAGGTAAAGTTTACCATAAGACTATATTTTATAAAGAGAAGAATGTGGGTAGTAATTCAAAACTGACAAAGATATTAGAGGAAAGGGGGATATGTGAAAACCAGCAGTGGCTCTCTTTTTAGTGGCAGCAAAATTGTTTCAGGTTCTGTCACATTTTACTGTCTGTTGGAATTTAAGCTTTCCAAGATAGGGGGCTGTTATGGATTGAATTGTGTCCCAAAAATATGTATTGTAAATCCTAACCCCTATACCTGTGGACCACCACACGTCTGTCACTTTTTTATAATGTAGTGGCTTGCATGTTGCTGTGATACTGGAAGATTTGCCACTGGTATTTCAAATACCAGCAGGGTCACCCATGGTGGACAGGTTTCAGTGGAACTTCCAGACTAAGACAGAATAGGAAGACGGACCTGGCAGTCTACTTCTGAAAAAATTGACCAGTGGAAACCTTATGAATAGCAGTGGAACATTGTCTGGCACAGTGCCGGGAGAGGAACCAGTCAGGTTGGAAGACACTTAAAATACTACTGGGGAAGAGCTGCCTCCTCAAAGTAGAGTCTACTTTAAGACATAGATGGAGTCAAGCTTTTGGAACCTTCATTTGCTGATGTGGCACTACTCAAAATAAGAAGAAACAGCTGCAAACATCCATTAATAATCAGAATGTGGAATGTACAAAGTATGACTTTAGGAAAATTGGAAGTCATTAAAAATGAAATGGAATGCACAAAGATCAAGATCCTAGGCATTAGCGAGCTGAAATGGACTGGTGATAGCCATTTTGAATTGGGCAATCATACGGTTTACTATGCGGGGAATGACAGATTGAAGAGGAATGGCATTGCATTCATTGTCAAAAAGAATATTTGAAGATCTATCCTGAAGTACAATGCTGTCAGTGATAGGATAATATCCGTACGCCTACAAGAAGACCAGCTAATAGGATTGTTATTCAAATTTACAAACCAACCACTAAGGCCAAAGATGAGGAAATTGAAAATTTTTATAAACTTCTGCAGTCTGAAATTGAGCACACTTGCAGTCATGATGCATTGATAATTACTGGTAATTGGGATGTTAAAGTTAGACACAGAGAAGAAGGATCAGTAATTGGAAAATATGGCCTTGATGATAGAAATGATGCTGGAGATCGCATGATAGAACTTTTCAAGACCAACTACTTCTTCATTGCAATTACGTTTTTTCAACAACACAAACGGCAACTACACATATGGACCTCACCAGATGGAACACACAGGAATCAAATCAACTACATCTGTGGAAAGAGACTATGGAGAGGCTCAGTATTATCAGTCAGAACAAGGCCAGCGGCTGACTGTGGAACAGACCATCAATTACTCATATGCAAATTCAAGTTAAAGCTGAAGAAAATTAGAGCAAGTCTGCGAGAGCCAAAGTATGAACTTTGAGTATATCCCACCTGAATTTAGAGACCATCTCAGGAATAGATTTGATGTGCTCAACACTAGTGACTGAAGACTAGACGAGTTGTGGAACGACATCAAGGACATCATACATAAAGAAAGCAAGAGGTCATTAAAAAGACAGGAAAAAAGAAAAGACCAAACTGGATGTCAGAAGAGACTCTGAAACTTGCTGCAGAACATAGAGTAGCTAAAGTGAACAGAAGAAATGACGAAGTAAAAGAGCTGAACAGGAGATTTCAAAGGACAGCTTGAGAGGACAAAGTAAAGTATTATAATGAAATGTGCAAAGACTTGGAGTTAGAAAACCAAAAGTGTAGAACACGCTAGGCATTTCTCAAGCTGAAAGAACTGAAGAAAAAATTCAAGCCTCAAGTTGCAATACTGAAGGATTCTATCGGGAAAATATTGAACGACACAGGAAGCATCAAAAGAAGATGGAAAGAATACACAGAGTCACTGTACCAAAAAGAATTGGTCGAAGTTCAACCATTTCAGGAGGTAGCATATGATCAAGAACCAATGGTACTGAAGAAAGAAGTCCATAGTGCACTGAAGGTATTGGCAAAAAACAAAGCTCCAGGAATTGACAGAATACCAGTTGAAATGTTTCAACAAATGGATGCAGTGCTGGAGTTGCTCTCTCATCTATGCCAAGAAACTTGGAGGACAGCTGCCTGGCCAAGCGACTGGACAGATCCATATTTGTGCCCATTCCAAAGAAAGGTGATCCACCATAATGTGGAAATTATTGAACAATATCATTAATATTACACACAAGTAAAATTATGCTGAAAATCATTCAAAAGTGGTTGCAGCAGTACATTGACAGGAACCTGCCAGAAATTCAGGCTGGATTCAGAAGAGGACATGGAAAGAGGGTATCATTGCTGATGTCAGATGGATCCTGGCTGAAAGCAGAGAATACCAGAAAGATGTTTACCTGTGTTTTATTGACTATGCAAAGGCACTCGACTGTGTGGATCATAACAAATTACGGATAACACTGGGAAGAACTGGAATTCTGGAACACTTCATTGTACTTATGCGGAACCTGTATATAGACCAAGTGGTAATCTTTCAAACGGAACAAGAGGATACTACATGGTTTAAAGTCAGGAAAGGTAAGTGTCAGAGTTGTATCCTTTTACCATAATTATTCAGTCTGTATGCTGAGCAAATAATCCGAGAAGCTGAACTATATAAAGAAGAATGGTGCATCAGGATTTGAGGAAGACTCATTAACAACCTGCGATACGCAGATGACACAACCTTGCTTGCTGAAAGTGAAGAGGACTTGAAGCACTTACTAATGAAGATCAAAGACTACAGCCTTCAGTATGAATTGCACCTCAACTTAAAAAAACAAAGATCCTCACAGCTGGATCAATAAGCAATGACATGATAAATGGAGAAAATATTGAAGTTGTGAAGGATTTCATTTTACTTGGATCCACAATCAATGCCCATGGAAGCAGCAGTCAATAAATCAAACGACGTATTGGACTGGGCAAACCTGCTACAAAGACCTCTTTAAGGTTTTAAAAAGCAAAGATGTCAGAGGACTAAGGTGCATCTGTCCCAAGCTGTGGTATTTTCAATAGCCTCATATGCATGTGAAAGCTGGACAATCAAAAAGGAAGACTGAAGAATAATTGACGCCTTTGAATTATGGTGTTAACGAAGAATATTGAATATACCATGGCTACCAGAAGAACAAACAAATCTGTCTTGGAAGAAGTACAGCCAGAATGCTCCTTGGAAGCGAAGATGGCAAGACGTCATGTCACGTACTTTGGACAAGTTTTCAGGAGGCACCAGTCCCTGGAGAAGGACATCATGCTTGGTAAATTAGAGGGTCAGCGAAAAAGAGGAAGACCCTCAATGAGATGGATTGACACAGTGGCTACAACAATCACTCAAGCATAAAAACAATTGTGAGGATGGCACAGGTCTCGTCTGTGTTTCGTTCTGTTGTATATGGGGTTGCTGTGAATCAGAACCGACTTGATGGCACCTAACAACAATAACATACCTGTGAATTAATCACAATTGTGAACAGAGTTTTCTTTATTATGTTAATGAGGCTATATTAGTGTAGGGTATGTCTTAAACCTAACCACTTTTAAACTATGAAAGGAGGAGATTAGGCACAGAAACAAGCAAGCACAAATGGGGTAAAGACAGCTGCCACATGGAGATCGCCAAGGAAACAGGGAATGACAGGGTTACAGAAGCTGAGACAAGTATCTTCCCCCAGAGCCAACAGAGAGAGAGCCTTCCCCTTTAGCTGGTGTCTTGAATTTGGACCTCTTGAACTGTGAGAAAATAAATTTCTTTTCTTTAAAACTATCCACTTATTGTATTTCTGTTACAGCAGCACTAGATAACAAAGACAGGCTAACTTGTGCAAAGCCGTATGGTGGTCACCACTCCAATCACAGGTGATCCCCGAAGTGGATTGTGAGATTTATTTCTATTAATGAAAGTCACCAGGGAGATTCTGGAGATTTGAGGAATATACCACCTTTCAATATTCTCATTCGAGGTGTCAACACGTTCCTCAAGATGCTGCAAGTTTGGGAGTTTTTAGATGAAGACAGGGGTCAGTTTTAGAAAAAGCCTAGCAGTTTATTTCCTGATGGTTTACAGACAGATTGTTATCTCTTTACACCTTCTCAGGAGGGTCTGCAAGGCAGCTTCGGCAGCTCTCTGGACACTAATACAAGGGTCTTGCCGGAGTGCTTGGAGCCCTGAAATGGAAAGAATAGCAAAATTTGGTGAATGAGGAAAGCCAAAGTCCAGCAGGAAGGGCAATGCAGGTGAAGGCCCAGCCTACATACATAGTACTGCATGTCTCACCATTGAGTATCAGCCCACGAGGCCTCAGTCCCTGATGCTCACATTTACCCCAAAAAGTAGACTTTGGAGCCATTGGTTGAGAAATTACATTAACCTTGAAATAGGGGAAGAGAAGACCCTGTTCTTTTGATCGGTAGATTTATAGACAGTTGGAAAATTATAGTCTTCTGTGAATGATGTCTGCAAAGGGGTGAAGGCAGGAGGTACCTTAGGCTCTGGAGAAATCCCAATGTTCAAGGAGTGTCAGAGGACAACATCAGATACTAAGAATTTCAGTTTCTGGGCTAACATGGAACTTGGAGCAGCAATAGTTTCTCTTTCCCTGAGAATATATCAATAAACTGGACAGAAATGATGGTTGGCACTCACGTGTGGTCAGCTGTTCTTTGTCTAATAACTCCACATATTGGCTGGTCAAGTTGAGAACAATGGCATCTAAAGTCAACCAGAGAAAAAGTTACATTATAGGCGAAGAGGCCATGAAAGGTAGATCATGTCTGACTCTGCACCAGGTCAGAAGGTAGATGACCTCTGGTAGATTAGTAAATGAGCAAACAGCCTCCTCCCAGGATGCTGTGAGGGTGGCCTCTATAAGGTCTTGAGTGCCATGTCTGGAACTGTTCACTCACTTACCGAAGATGTACTTGGGAAAGCTTACACAGTGTCCCCCCAGGGGGTGCCAGTTGTTCTCAGGGTTTCAAAGGTATGTTTCAAGGGAGTGTAAGATATACTGTAATCCTTGTCTTCAAAAAGTTTACAATGCATGACCCAATAAGAAATCTTTAGGTTTTTAACTCAATCCTGAAGGTGGCCAAGCAAGTGAGCCTGTTCACTGTGCCCATATTAGTTGAAACAGGCTTCATGATAAGAATTAGAATTTCATAATAGAAGTAACCTCAGAGACTCCCTTATTTTATCTTGTAGATTGGACAGAGAGGTAACATAAAGGTAAGTGAATTGTCCAGAATCACATAGCAGAGCCAAGGTCTGCTGGTCCCCACACCAGCATTCTTTCCATTTGTATTATATTGCTGCTGAAGTTCTTAGCTTTAATTCAGCTTTGAAGACTGAGAGTGGTTTATGTAAAGGGATGAGGAGGAGGAAGGCATGTAGGCAGGGGCAGCAGGATTGTAGTAAAGACTTGGAGACTGGAAGAAACACAGAGGACCCAGTAAGAAGAATGATCTGACTGGAGGAGAGTGAGTGTTGGGATGTCAGAAGAGGTTATACATTTTCATTTTGCAAAAGAAAATAGGTGCCATTGAGGGAAGATGTTGCGAGACATAAAATGAATTCCTTCTTGGCCTTCTGTTTATTTTGTCTCTGTCTTACCAATGTTTGCAGTGGGGAAGCTTCCAATCAAAGCCAATCTAGGTGGTAAAGAGAGGACATAACTGAGTAGGGAATGTGGATATGACCGCACCTGTGAGTTTGACGGCTGCACTCCTGATCATCTCCCAGTTGCTACTGAAGAAGGTGAATGAGTGTGTGTGTAGGATCCACAGAATTTCCTGGTTTTTCTTTGCCTGGAAGAGATGTGTATTACAAAGAGTGCAACTGGAAAGTGGTCCTTTTTGAAATTCAGATTCCTAAAGGCCCTCAGAATGGAGCTCTAAAGGCCAGCGAACACTCACACTGCCATGAATTGTTTTATTGAGAATTATCTTATGGGTATTATTCATTTAATTATTGATCTAAATTTAAAAAAGAAGGCACTGGGGCTTAAGGGGCTAATCGTGAGTTTTGGGAAACTAGGAGAACAGATCCCAGTCAGGATTTGGAAAAGGAGCAGAGGGTAATGTGGCAGAATATCAGGAATCATTGCTATCCTTCCAAGACAATTCTGGCTCTGGCCAGAGATTTCCTGTGATGTAGTTTGCCCTCCTGGGATTTGACTGGTCCCTGTCCTTCCTTTCTTGGAGGAAGCATCTATTTCACACTCACCAGTTTCACACAGAGTTGCCTATAGAAATCCCTGGCCCTTGGTAGATCCTGGCCATCGAGGAGATGGTCTAATATTCCATAGAGTTCCTGGAGGCCCAAAAAAGGAATGCAGATGATCAAGACATCACGGCAAGCCTAGAAAGCAGAGTTTTCTGTGTCACTGCCCAGAATGCTAGGATACCCATTCCAGAAGGGAAAAAAATGCTGAATAATACTGGAAAACAGGAACAGTAAAAATGTGTAGCCTGAAGGACCTTACAACCATTCTTGGCCATGTTCTCAGATTCAAGAATGGAAAAGCAAACCCAGGAAGAGATGGCAAGAGAGAACCCACAGTTGGAGGAGCGGTTTTCAGGTTCAGTTCATAGTGGTTACTTCATATCTTGCCTCTCATTATAGCTACACCAGGCTTGCTAGCACTTCTCAGCTATAAGGGAGAGGAAGAGGGGCAGGTGTCTGTGCTGGGCCACTCACAGCTCCAATCTTGGGGTTGGGATCCCAGAGGTGGAGAAGGAATGAAATCAAGCTCTTTTTTATTTCTTCAGCAAAAAAAATCTTCCACCTTCTTCCAGTTAGTGATGCCAGGTTCTCAAATAAGCAGGTGGCAGTCAGCCTCACATCATCCTGCTCCTGTGGCAACAGATGCACCTCATGGGTGAGTGTCCCTTCACTGACCACTCCCTGCCTGCCTTCCCCCCACCCTTGCTGCCTCATTTCAGCAAAGCAAGGCTGGAACTGAAGCTTGAGTGCACTCTTGTCACAGACCATATCCAATAACCTGCTTTCTTTTCCAGAAGCTCTCTCCCCACACTGCTCCAAGTTTAAATAACCATGGGCCTGGGGTTTAAGTGATCAGATACAGCTGGAGACTTGATTTCTGCCTTTGAGTAGCTAGTGAGGAAGTGTGACCACAGGAATGATCAACAAGGGGTTTTGGCAGCAGAAGACAGGGAGGTCTCCTGCTTGTGTTGCATCTAACACAAATTAGCCTGGTTGCATCACTTGCCTCGAGTTATGGGGTCTTTAAATTGCCACTACCTGTCAGTCTGTTGCACTGTGGTAGCCTGTGTGTTGCTGTGATGCTGGAACCTATGCCATTGGTATTTCAGTTACCAGCAGAGTCACCCATGGTGGACAGGTTTCAGTGGAGTTTCCAGACTAAAACAGACTAGGAAGAAAGGCCTGGATATCTACTTCCAAAAACTAGTCAATGAAAACCCTATGGATCATAAAAGTATATTGTCCAATACAGTGCTGAAAGATGAGCCCCCTAGGTTGGAAGGCACACAAAATACACACTGGCTACAACAAGGGACTCAAGCAAACTAAAGATTGTGAGGACAGGGGATCGTGTGAGTCAGAGCTGACTCGATGGCCGCTAATAACAACAACAACAAATCTAAATTGCCCAAGGCCTAGGACTCTTCTCCAAGATCCCAAATACTTTATTAAGCAAGTGCAGGCAGCTCAGGAATTTAGGTCCCGGGTCTCAGAAACAGGTCAAGGAAACAACGGTCTAGCCCTATTCTTCAGTATGATAAACTATGGTACTTCCTTGCTTGTTATCCAGGATAGTCGGCCATGATTTTAAGAACCAAAGTATAAGGTGGTTGGAGGACGATGGCCTTCTATTATCTCAGATGTTTTGCTGATATGGTTCAGAATGCAGAGTTGCAACAAAGGAAGGAGATGAAGTTAAATAAATTTTCTGAAAGTTTGTTTCTTCCCCAGACCTAGAAATTACCTACAAGAAGCCCAAAGGATAAAAGGAAAAGTAGTCCTGAATAGAAAAATATTATTTAGATAAACAATAAACAAGGGCCAACAAAAATCACTCCCATGAATACAAGGGGGAGAAGATATGGGAGTAAATTTTGTTGGCAAAGTGAAGTGTGTAAAAAGTGGCACATAAATAAAAATGCAATGAAAGAGGAGGTTAGTATAGATCTTCCAGAAGAAATAAAGATGGCTTGTAAGGGAAAGGCCAAAAATAAAAAAACAAACAAACCGGTTGCTGTCAAGTCGATTCCGACTCATAGAGACTTTATAGGACAGAGTAGAACTGCCCTATGTGGTTTCCAAGTGGCAGCTGGTGGATTCAAACTGACAACCTTTTGGTTAGTAGCCGAACTCTTAACCACTGCACCACCAGGGCTCCAGGAAAAGGCCAGAAAAGCTAAATGAATAAATGAAATGTGACCTCTTACAAGGGAAATGGAAGTAGAAATGCATTCTTTAAATATAGTTGGAATAAGGTCAGGATAATTTTTAAAAGTTCTCTCTTTACAAACAGAAAGAGAAAGAAAACCAATAAAACCAACAGAAAGCACCCAAAAGTTAGATGACGTACTTACTTTAAAAAAAAAAAATTTAAAATTTTCCCAAATCAACCAATGAAAATAGGCCAAGGAAGCATCAACCAATTGGCATTATGGAAAAGCAGAAAAAGAAAAATTTCAAATATTTGAAATACTTAAATATTTGCAAAAAAGGAAAGAAAATACCTGGATATTACAGAATTATTGGCATAGTCTATAGAAAAATACAGGGGTAAAGTATTATAGAAAGTAGGTAAATATATTTAAAGAAAGATAGCATTACTAGGGAATAAATAACATGTCATTATTAATACCCAACATTTGTCAAACTTTCCTTCTATGTAAATATGATGGACTTGGTAGCTATTAGGAATGAGAAAGTGCTATTCTAACAACCAGTAAGATTTCAGATTTTTCTTTTCCTGCAATGACACTAAGAAACATTATCTTGGCCACAATATTATTGGGTAGACTTGCCATTTACCAGTGGCTCAGATCCAAGAGAATTATCATTGGATCAACAACAACTCAGGAAAAGCTAACAGGTGAAATTCTGTAGGGGTGATTTCAGCCCTTTGCTGTTAAAGATTGACATCAATTATCTGTGTAATAAAAAAAGGAACACCTTTGTTATTTTTGCAGAAGATAATAAATTGGGTAGGAGCCCATAAGCATTTTTCAGAACAAGATGAGAATTAAAAGTGATGTTGATAGATTGGAGACAGTGGTTGGAAACAAGTGGAAAGTTGCTTTTGGAGGCCAGGAATAAGCTGGCTCATTAAAAAAAAGAGAAACAGAAAAAAATGCAAAGCTGGAGGATTATTGACTATTGCCATCAGGTGGATTCTGACTCATGGCGACTCATGTGTTACAGAGTGGAACTGTCTCCATAGGGGTTTCTTGGCTGTACTCGAGATGGAAGCAGATCACTAGGCCTTTCTTCCACAGTGCTACTGAGTGGGCTCGAACTGCCAACATTTTGGTTAGTAGCTGAGAGCGAATTGTTTGTGCTACCCAGGGATCTAAGGTACAAACAAAAATCTAGAGTTCAAAATGGTTAATAACTTGTCAGTCAGGAAGAAAGTGTTAATCCCCGACACTCCCCCCCCACCAAAAAAAAAAACAAAACTATTGGAGTGAATAAATAGAAAGACGTTGGAATTGAGAGGTAATTTTTCTTTATATTCTATTCAATACTACTCAGACCTTATTTAGAGGTCCAAATCAGTCACTGTCCTGTAAAATATTTAAAGAGCTGAAAAATCAGGTTTATGAGGGGTAATGAAGGAAATGAAGACTTCTCAGTCTGGAGACTAGAAGGCAAATAGGTAATTTGATAAAGCCTTAATGTTTATGAAGGATGCACTAGAAACGGCAGCCAGTGGTGTTCTATTTCCCCTGACAAGCAAACATGAAGAAACAAGTTTAGATTACAAAATAATAGATTTCAGTCAGACATGAAGGAGAATTTCACATTGATGGTAGTGATAAACCAGAAATAAATAATCAAATCAATTTTCCTGGAACGTATAGAGGAAAATGACCCTCCTCTGCTTAGGGTTGTGAGCCCTGGTGGCGCAGTGGTTAAGAGCTCTGCTGCTAACAAAAAGGTCAGCAATTCGAATCCGCCAGGTGCTCTTTGGAAACCCTATGGGGCAGTTCTACTCTCTCCTATAAAGTTGCTATGAGTTGGAATTGACTTGATGGCAATGGGTTTAGTTTTTGTTTTTTTCTGCTTAGGATTGCTGGATGATCTTTTTTTGAAATTAGGGCTATGGGCTAGATGAACGGTTGACAAATTTTTTCTTTAAAGGGCCAGAGAGTATTTTAGACTTTGCAAATCACGTGGTCTCTGTAGCAACTAATAAACATTGCCAGTGTAGTGTGAAAGTAGCCATAGAAATATGTAAACAAATGAGCATGACTGGGTTCCAATAAAACTTTATTTACAAAGACAGGCTGTGGGCCAGATTTGGCCCATGGGCTGTAGTTTGCTGACCCCTAAACTAAATGAACAACACCAGCATTCTGAGTCTTTGAATTTTGGAAGTGGAAAAGATGGAGTTGGAGGAGACACAGTCTTTGGTCAGACCCTGGTCCTGCATTGAGTACTGTCATAATTTGTGTTTCTCCTAAAGCAAACCCTGAGACAAGAATTTAGGTAGAAGTAATTTATTTGGGAGATGAGACCAGGAAGCATGCCAGGGGAGTAGGGATGAGATAGGGAATGGAGGAAAGCGAAGGAAGGGAGTATTAATGAGTGGGTTACTTTTTGGGTAAGTGGAACTCAATCCTTCTGACGGATGAGTAAGCTGGGGAATTTATCTACAAACTCTTGTTCTTCATTGCTTCCTCAATGCTCCCCAGGGCATTTCCTTCCAAGTTTTTTTAGCCCACCCTGCTCAGGCCATTCATGATCCACAAATCCCACAGCACCCTTAGGCAGAGAAACGTAGGAAGCCAACAGACTATACAGAAATCGTCTGCAGGTGACCTCTGGGGCTGGCCAAGGAACATGGGTGGATCCTGGCATTATCTGCTAAAAGCACTACCTTGAACCTGTTTCTTTTCACTCCTTCTGGAGAAGAAAGATTCATGAATGGGCTCACTTACATCTTCAAAGAAGGTTCTTGTTTGCAGGACTATTTCTTTGAAGTAGAAGCTCACATCTCGGTCTGTGAGCAGCTCCAGGATCTTTTTTAGAGCCTTCAAGCTTTCACAGACGACTTCGGTGCGGGCCAGGTGATACAGGCCTCTGATGATAGACTCTAACATTATCTGCTTATGCTTCTTCACCTGTTTTGAAATAAGGTCTCTTAATCTTGAAAGTTGATCTGTGTGTCCTGGAATAGGGTAGGAGTTCCCAAACGAGGCAATGGAAATTCTGTTAGGGTCACGTGTACTTCAGCCCAAGAATCACCACTTCAGCAATTTATTTGGATTTTCACTTAATCTCTATGCAACTACTGTGTGCAGTTTAGTGAATAATTATTTCAAAACTCTACTTAAACAAACTGTTTTCCCGAGAACTCCTTTTACCTTGTGAGGGGCTCCCAAAGCTGTGTTACCGAGGCCTCGAATGGCCATTTGTCTCAGGGTGGCATTGGAGTCCCAGGCACTCTGATCCATCAAGATCAGCACATCCCGTAGATTCCCATGCTTCCAAAGGATGGGCTCCTTCATGAGCTGAAATCAATACACTCCTCCCCCTTAGTTAAGGGAGTGGCCTCCCTTCAGGAGAGTGCCAAAGGAATCAATAACTACAATTAAAGAGCAGGGGAGGAAGACCTTGGGTGAATGAGGAAGTCAGGCAGAAGCTAAGCTCTAGATGTGAGCAGCCCACACAGCTCAAGGTTATACAGGATGCAAACCACAACACATAGATAAGAGGCTGTTTCTAGTCTAAATGGGAAGATACCAAACCAAAACCAAACTCACTGTCGTCGAGTCGATTCTGACTTATAGTGGCCCTATAGGACAGTATAGAACTGCCCTACAGGGTTTCTAAGGCTGTAAATCTTTACGGAAGCGGACTGCCACATCTTTCTCCCAAGAAGCAGCTGGTGGGCTAGAACCACCGACCTTTCAGTTAGCAGCCAAGCACTTTAACCACTGCACCACCAGGGAAAATATGAATCACTGATGATGTTCCTTCTTTGGATAGGTTGAGATAGCCTTTATCCAAGAGTTTGAAGGGACAATAATATGCTTGTTGGTAACTCTTTGCTTTTCCCTTCCCAGAACTATTCTCTGCCCTTTTCTGTTCTGGAAGGTTTATTTCTGCAGACCGGAAGGCAGGCTCTTCTTCCTCTCTCCATTTCCACTTAGGGGCTGTATCTCTGGCAGCAGGTGGTTCCCTCCACTACTAAAGCTCCCCTTGAAGGTCCCTCTTCTATAACTACAGCTCTCACAGAACTCTTGACCCTGAGAGAACTACCCTAAGAGGATTGAGAGAGCCTGCTGTGATGGCAGTTGTCCCTTGCCTCAGCGAAAAATGCAGTGCCAGTTATCCGGTAGTTCTCCGAGGAAGAGGTGAGAGACAGGAGTAGGTGATCCATAATGTCCAGTATAACTCCATGTTGCCACACTGCCATGCTCCTAGAAAATGCAAGGCTCCAATTTTAGCACAGACTTTTTTCCCTAAACAATGGAAGAAATCCTAGTTTATTTATCTACCAGGCAAATAAATGATCTAAAAAGGAATGCTTAATGAAAGAGCACCAAGGTTTAAACTTTAAAAATGCCTATCCAAGTGCCCAATTTAAATGCACCTTGACTACACATATTCACTCGTATCACTTTTGGGGGTGGTGGTGGTGAGTTTTGGCTGACCTTTCCATCTATTTCCTCCCCTCTTTGCCTTTATTGTTCTTTTCCCCCTACTTGTTCTCCTTTAACTAGATGTCTCAGGAGAGTGAATTACTCTCAGTGAAGTTGCTTATACAGGCAGTCCCCAGACTATGAATGAGTTCCATTCCTAAATCTGTCTTTAAGTCGAATTTGTACATAAGTCAGAATAATTAGGTACGGTTCATATCTAATGTTAGTTAGTCAAATGTTTGTCTTAGTATATAATATATAGTGTACCTTTCTATGCATAGAAAACATTAAAGAAACACTTCCAGATACACTAAAACATCTTTAACATAATAATACAGTAATAATAATGTTTTGATGCATGTGGCAAAGTAGTGACCATTTGTTATTACAAACCATTGTCTGTACCTCAAACATTTAATAGCCTAGGCTTTACAGGGGCTGGTTTATAACTACAGGTTGTATGTAAGTCAGACATTCATAACCTGGAGACTGCCTGTATTGAATTTTTACCCTGTTTTTTGTTTTTTTCCTTTGTTCTAGAATATCTGCCTATTACCTTGCCAGTGCACATACTCCTATGTGGTGGGTGCCAGGACTGCTGAGGAGAGACCATAAGTTGTCCCCTTCATCGGATTCTTTCGCAAGGCCTTCTCTCATAGCTTGGGCTTGCACACATTTCAGAGTTATGGTTGAGAGCCTGAAGAGACAGCCAATGCCACAAAAGTAAGTCCACCCATGTAGGGAATTATGAGTTCCCCAGTTCACTCTCCCTGTCCCCCACAATGCTCCCTATCTCTAGATGCTGTGCAAGAAAGAACATAGGTAGCCTGACTGTCACACTTTAGTCTTGGGGCCAAGGGGGACTCCAGATGTCTTGAATCAGTAAATAATGCCACAAAATCTTGTCAACTCTCCATGAAAAAAATAAAGCCCTAAGGATAGAAAGTGCAAAATATCATATTTCACTGAGTTTAAACACACATTCTTCACATTGTAGTGTCTCTGAAATCAGGATACATCTTGCAGTGGAGTAGGTTACACTCGTTGTTGGCCCGACAGCAGTTGTGAAGGAGTTGCCATGGCCTGCCCACGCACAGATGTCGGTATGGCTCTTTATATTGTCATTTTCGTAAAGTTACATGTATTGTTGGAGCAAATGTGTCGAGTCTACCTGCTGCTTGAAAGGTCTTAGACAAGATTACACTATGATTTGACATTGGAATAAAAATTTATGCAAAAGAGCAGAAAAACAGAGCAATGTGACATAGGATAAAAATCTATACCTAATATTCCTCAAAGAGCTCCCTTGTTAAATATAAAATAAAAATTTTAAGTTATAAGAAGACTTTGATTTGTGGCTGACTTGGGAGTCTTTTTTCCTGTTTTTAATGGTACACAAAATAATGTTTTTTTTTCATTTGATGAAGTCTTAGATTTGATGAAATGTGCTATTTCTTTTTCTTCTTATGCTGGTGGCCTTGAATATCACAGAAATCCAGATTTCCTAGCAAGGTCCTAATGAAAGAAATCAGAGGAAATACAGGGAGTTTTCTAGGGAAGAAAACATAGATAGCCACTTTACTCCTTATGGAGCCCTGGTGGTATAGTGGTTAAGAGGCTTCTAACCAAAACGTTAGCAGTTCAAATCCACTAGTTACTACTTGGAAACCCTATGGGGCAGTTCTACTCTGTCCTCTAGGGTTGCTATGAGTTGGGATTGACTTGCCGGCAGTGGGTTTGGTTTGGTTTGGTTTGGTTTTACACCTTATATGATTGGCCTGGGCAACTCTCCTGGGTACTGGCTTGGGGCGGGGGTGGGGGGACCTCTAAAGCCTGGTATCAAAGTCTTAAGGAAAGTGATACTAGTTTCACTTTTTCATGGGTAGTTGATGCCACACTGGAGTCCCTGGTGGCATAAATTGGTAAACGCTTGACAACTAGCTGAGAGGTTGGTGGTTTGAACCCACCAGAGGCGCCTTGGAAGACAGGCCTGGTGATCTGCTTCCAAAAGGTCATATCCTTGAAAACCCTATGGAGCAGTTCTACTCTGTACACGCTGGGTCACCATGAATCAGAATCGACTCCATGGCAAGTAACAATAACAACAGTTGATGCCAGGACAGAGGGCGCAGGTCTTGACACCCACAGGCCCCTCCCTGGAGTGTGAGATCAGGGCATTTGTGAAAGGCCCTTTTGGGGTGGCAATTTACCTGCAGGGGTCTGCGACCTGCTGAAGTTCTCCCTGCTTTATGACCTGCCGCCTCCAGTTCAAGGCAGCAGTGGGCATATTCTGGCCCAGTGTGCAGCTGACCAGTTTCAAGAGGATGGTGAACAGCTCTGGGTACAGGCCTGAGACAGGGGTGCCCGTTGATACCACTTCATGCATAGCACAGGCCACCTGAGGGGAAAAAGGACCTCCAGGTCAGGAAGACTCCTATCTTCCAAGGACATCTTCTCCTTGGGCTGATCTCCAAGTTTATTTTCTCCCCAATTATTCTCCAAGTTGACCACGCTCAAGATAAAAACATAAAAAAGGAAAGCAATCATTTTGCGGAAATTTCTTGACTCAGACTGTGTTACTTTCTCAGAACGCTGTGTTGGGTGACTCCAAACTCCAGAGGCCATCATTCACACAAAATGCAATGTTTTCCATCACTGGGGTTTTTCAACAAGAATGGGTGCTTTGGATATCTTGCAGACTAATTTAAAAATACAGACATATAGATTTTCTTTGGGATGCTGAGAATTTTACTTCTAAAAATGATCAGCCACAGACAAAATTATTGCCATACTGCCATATTAGTCCAACGCAAACTGGAGTTGAGTTAAAATCAGGGTATGAGAGGGGACGGAGTGTGGTTAGTACTACTTCACCAAGTCCCAGGCAGGAACAGATCATAGAATAGGGCACCTTTCCAGGAGTGTGATGGGTTGTCCAACTCACTGAAATTGCATCCATTGTGGCTATGTCATCTTCCAACCCTTTCTCCAGTTTGTCTATTAAGGCTCGCAAGAGCTTACCACTGGAGGCTGGGTTCTCAGCCAGTGCCTTCCACAGTGTCTTTGTGTCCCTAGGGTGGCAAGACAGAAAGCTGATGAAGTATAAGTCTTTGGAATTTGAGCTCTACTATCTGACTCACTTGGAAACCACGGTATGATTAATCCAAATTTCTAGGGCAGATGAATGTGCTGTCAGTCTTGGGGGTAATAAGGATGTTTTATTTAACAATCCAACATCCTGGCCTTGGGTTACTGAGGTTTTCTAAGACAGAAACTGCTCATGTAGGTACATTCTGGGCAACTGGGAAAAGGCAAAATAGTTACTTCCTACTACTCATTCATAGGTGTATTTTTTCCCAAAGGAATCTTATCACAGCGAAATCTATGAGAGCTGGAGCTCGACAGGACTGCCTTGTTTTCTTTCTGGGTCTTGAAAGTTTTCCGCCTTTGACAGGGTGCAGTCTTACCACTTTTCTATTGCTGGTTTTAGTGGAAAACATTTGAGTTGCCCTTCTCTGACAGGTTTCTGCCTTACACAGGCTCTGGCTTTCACAGGTTTTACTGTATTATTCACAGAGGGTATATCTGAAAACCACTTGGGAAAACATTACATGTGATTCAAATACCAATTTTGAAATTATCATTAAGGTGAGATGTTTCCAACCCTTATTTGCTGCCTTTTTCTCAAACAACAAACCCTTTTCTGATGCCTTGCAGAAGCTGCCTTTCCTGGGAGAAGAGACCAATTCAATTAGAATCTACCTGTCAAAGGGCAGAGGCTTCTGCAAAATGTTGGCAACAACTGCATCCGTGTGGAAGCTGGTTATCTGGGATATGGCTTCTAGTATGAACTGAAAACTTTCCTCCTTCTGTCTGAGGACCGGCATGTGATGGTAAATTGTGTTCAAGATCTCCAGTAGCTAAAAAAAGTAAGGCAAATCAAACACTGAGTTGCCACTTCCCCTCCACATGAATGGCTCAGGGCACGTACTATCAGCATATTTTGGTTGGGGGGGATGGTTGATGAATTGTAGATAGCTCTAAAAACAATAATCAATTCTCAACGCGATCCATCTCTCACTCAGCAGTATTGTTGATGAATTGGATATTTACTCTTAATTCAATTTAGCAAACATTTAGTGAAAGGCTACAACATTTACCAAAGATGAGTAATACGTAACCCTTTTTCAAAAGGAGTGGATGGTCTAATCAATGCTATCTGCCATATACCCAAAGGTCTGTACACAAGCAGTATATGGCAACTTACGTACAGAGATACATACGACTGATGGAGGAATCAACAAGCAACTGAGGTCACTGCAGAGGGGCATTTGCTCTGGATCTTGAAGGATATGTAGCAATTTCAAAAGGCAAGGGGGAGAGGATGGGGAAAGGCATCCTGGTCAGAAAGAAGAATACCGGTAAAGATATAAGATCAAAAAGTATGAGAGAATAGGCACAGGAAAATGCTGAAAAGAAGTTCTGGAATAGGAGAAAGGTCTCTATGGAGCACAGAGAGAATGAGGGTGATGAAGGGAAGATGACCTGATTGAAAATTGAAGCCAGATCTTAGAATGCCTTGAAGGCCACCTTTCTGAATTTGGACACTAACCTGTGGGCAGTAGGGAATGATATTGTACTTTTGGATTTTTGACATGGAGAACACCTGTTTCTAATTTAAATTAACTTTCTTCTAATAGCTATTTCTCTTATTTTTTTATTTTTTGAGAGAGACAAGATCTCAAGGCATCTAAAAATTTTTGATAGATTTTTTTTTTAGGTTAAACATGACATTTTCTCTAAACAATTCCTTAATCATAAATATCCTCCAAACATGATTATCATATAACCCCATTTCAGTGATGCTTGGAGAGGATCTAAGTCTCTATTATAAGCCTTTACCTACTGTGTGAATATCTTCCCCTTATGTTATACATGGAGCCCTGGTGGTGGAGTGGTTAAGAGCTCATTTTCTAACCAAAAGGTTGGCAGTTCAAATCCACCAGCCTCTCCTTGGACACCCTAGGGGGCAGTTCTACTCCGTCCTATACAGTTACTATAAGTCAGAATTGACTCAGTCGCAACGGGTTTATATTACACGGACAAACACACGGACACTCCAAATTTATTACTGTTGATTCTTTCATGCCTAGTCCAGTGCCCTCCACATTTGATGGTCCCAATAAATTAAAAAAAAAAAAAAAAGATTTGAAAAGTAATTAGCTCAGAGACCATTTCTCATATCCTTACACAAAAAGCCATGCTTTGGAGAACAGTTTTTTAATTGAAGGTGAGCAATTCTGCATTAATAGGACAGAACTTCTCTCTCCCATTCCTCTTGAGATGCTTTCATTTAGTTAAAGATTTTTTTCCTCTTCGTTAGTCTTTATATTGCTTTATTCTGTTTCTGACTTGAGGAAAGAGGATAGAGCATCTCCGTTTGGAGCTCTTAACTAATCTTACTGAATTTCAATCCTGTTTACTCTGCTTAAATCTCCAGTAAGGAGGAAGGATTGAGGACTGTCTTAGTTATCTAGTGCTGCTATAACAGAAATACCACAAGTGGATGGCTTCAACAAACAGAAGTTTATTCTTTCACGGTCTAGGAGACTAGAAGTCTGAATTTAGGATGCCCGCTCTAGGAGAAGGCTTTCTCTCTCTGTAGGTTCTGGGGCAGTTCCTTGTCATCAGTCTTCACTTGGTCTAGGAGCTTCTCCATGCAAGAACCTGGGTCCAAACGACAAGTTCTGCCCCCGGTGCTGCTTTCTTGGTGGTATGAGGTCCCTCTGTCTCTCTCTGCTCGCTTTTCTCTTTTATATCTCATGAGATTGGCTCAAGACATAAACTAATCTTGTAGATTGAGTCCCACCTCATTAACATAACTGCCTCTAATCCTGCCTCATCAACATCATAAAAGTAGGATTTACAACACATAGGAAAATCACATCAGATGACAAAATGGTGGACAATCCCACAATACTGGGAATCATGGCCTAGCCAAGTTGACAGATATTTTGGGGGGACATAATTCAATCAATGACAAGGACCTTCCCCAACCCAGTTCTCCTTGCTCACTGGAGAATAAACCCTACAGCATGCAGAAGAGCAGCCTGAACAGTGGTGGAGGAATCATTAATTCTGGTGGCCCTCAGTGGCTGTCTCAACGGCATCCATGTGGTTACTTTTATCCCTGCAGATCTAACAGCTCAGTGTTCTAGAATCCCAATACCTTGGTTCAGAGCTGCTTCCTCCAGCTGGAGCAGGACAATTTGGAATGTTTTCATGATCACAGACTACAGAAGCACTAAAGACATGTTGACCCCAGTGCTCAACATGAGCCTTGTTTTTAATACACAACTTGGGTCTCTGTTGCATCATCTCTAGGCTATGCATGCTCTTGCCTGTTGCCCACCAAAGGACAAATAGAGCAGCAGGATCTGACTTGGCCCTTCAAAAGTATTAGAATTCTGCTTGATTGTAAAGCTAGCTGTCAGCTCACCTGCTCTTCCAAGGCAGCACCCTGCTCCTTCAGGGCAGCAATCATCCATATGCCACAGGCCTTTGTGCAGGTGGGGTTGAGGCTCTCCAGACCATCAAGTGTTTCCTCCAGGAACATTTGAACTTCCTCACTTGGGATGAACTTACTGACCATCTGAGGATGCACCCGGAAAGATTCATGTCAGCAACCACCTTACTGTCTATCTGGACACCTACAACATGCTTGCCAGGCCTGTTTTAGGGCATTAGAAACAACTAGGCTTTCCAAACAGCATGTGACTGGGGTCATACAAACTAGAGAAAAATCCTTAAATAGAACATGGACATGACCTTTTAACTCTAAGAAAAATTTCCATGAGATTGTCGTATTATCATCCCATGTTTATTGAATCTCAGGATTGTTGAGCAAATTTCCTTTCCAAGCCTGAAGTTCTGGTGTATTCCATCAGGGAAAAAGAACATGTCATATTTATATAGCAATTTGTATATTATAAAGCACTTACACAAACATTTCATATATCATAGAAATAAGTCTTAAATCTGCCAAAGAATGGCTAAGGCTTGAGAATTCAGGTGAACTTATCAACATGTACTAAGTGCCGTGTTAAATACTTAGATGCCTTACAGTAGCCATATAGATAGCATAGATTATTATAAGCCCTCATTGCTTTTGCTCTTCCAGGTTCCAATGTTAAGAACAGTCAATAAATGGTCAAGAAAGCTAAACTAAAAATTTACAATCTTGGTGCCTAGGTACAAAAACTCTACAGAACGTTTGATTGATATCAGTGTGTGAGTGTGAATATACGTCTGTGCGTGTAATGAAAATGGTGGGCAAGGAGGAGAAAATTGGGCAATTTGAGTGAGTTCCAGGAGAACTGTTTGGGGCTTTACTCAATCAAGAAGATAATGATTATGAGTGTGTAGATAGGAAAACATTCCTATTCATAAGTGACTTCATTCTGCATTAAATAGCCTGATGATATTTTACAGGACTATCTTTGGGAAGTAAAGAGCTCTTTTTCCAAGATTAGTTGCAACATCCCAGCCTTTTACTGAGTTACCATGGTTCCAATGTCAAAGGACTAGACTACTACTTCTATGTAATAGTAAATGCTTGCCTGATGTCAGAATTCAGTGGTCACCTATTTTGTTCTTACTTTGAGATGGATTTTTTTTTTTTTTTTTTTTTTTTTTAGGAGGAAAGGAAGGAACTCATGTTTTTTGAGCACCTATTATATCAGGCACTTTCTTAGGCATTTAACATATGTTCCTCCCATGTTTTGGAGCACCTATTATGTCAAGCACTTTCTTAGTCATTTGACATATGTTCCTCCCTGTCCCTCCAACTGGCTTTTCTCTTATATTCTGATCACTTTCTCATCATCTCTGTTGCTTCCACCTTAGTCCAAGCCACCATAATCACACTTGGATTCTTGCAGTATCCTCCAAACTTACCTCACTAATTTTCTTTTACCAGCCTATAGTCTGGTCTCCACACAGCAGCCGGAGTGGCTTCAGAAACATCAGTCACGCCATGTTCCTCCTTTCAGAACCTTCCCTAGCCTACAAGTGTCCTTTGCAAATTAGGAAAAGCTACCTCATCCTCAAGATACTTCCCTTTTCTCTGTAAAAATATTATTATAATATACTGATTTTGCTCAGTACTTTACTGCCATCTATGGCTGTCATAATACACATATAAATTACAATGTCTAAGTTATGAACGATGTCACCTTCCATGGAATGCCTTTGTTCATTTTGCAACTGGCACAATTATACGTAGTGGCCCTGAACTCTCCTGCAGAACTCTCCATTGGCTTTTGATTTCAACTGGAGTGAAAACCAAGGTCATTAACAAGACTCTTATCATAGTTCTGACATCAAAGACCCCTGAATCAGCCCTGGGCTATTCTCTTAGATCTTGTTTCCCATCCCTTTCTTGACCTCAGGGCCTTTGCACTTGCTGTTTCCCCTCTGCCTGGAATGCTTTACTGCAGACATGTCCATGGTTCACTTATTCAGAGTGGCCTTCTCTGGGGGATCGCTCCTCCCCTACTTCTATTCCCTTACTTTATTTTTCTCAGTGATCACTACCTGACATTATATTTATTTGTCTGACTCTCTGTACGTGGATGCAAGATCAGTGAGGGGCAGGGATTTTCTTTTTCTGTTCTTAGAGCCTAGAACTTAGCTTAGCATATGATAAGTTCTCAGGAGATATTAGGTGAATGAATGAATGATTGAATAAATGAGTGAATTAATTGACAAATTCTCACAACTCTGAGAAGTAGGCTATGGCTTTTTTTTTTTTTTTTTACGATAAGGAGACTGAGCTTCTAGCAGTGCACATGGTGCACTTGATTGACTCTAATGCCCTTGCTCCTTCCACTTCACCCAACTGCCTCCTAAAGCCTGGGGAAAACCACTTGGCTCACAAAGCTTTCCAGAGTATGGAATGATCAGTAGCCATGTTGACTGGGCACTTGTACCCAGATTCAAAAAATGAGTGAATAAAAGGTCTTTCGTTTGCTCAAACAAGTAGATAGTTGCCTCATCTGTAGTGAGGAGTACATAGCTTCCTTATTTAGAAACCATCCAGAATCATCTTTACATCCCTTGGCCAGTCTTCCACATCAATTACCTTAGCTATTTTAGAAGAAATCTTGATCTGGACTTGAACATCATCACATTCCAGCCCTTCCTGCATACCCTGTAGTCTTTCTATTTCCAGGTGGATGCCTACAATCAACCAAGAGGAAATATATGAGTTCAAAGACCCAATTGGGGTTGAAGAGGCTAGCTATATTTTGATGTGCTGCTGGATGCCTTTAACAAAGTCACCAAAGGCTGCCTAATGAGATAGCAAGTATCATAGTTATCATGTACTAAGAAGTTTGTACATGCCTGGCACCATGCTTAATGCTCTGTATAGAATTATCTCATTTATTACTCATAAAAAGCATCTGAGGTAGGCGCGCCTGTTATTGTTCCTATTTTACAGATGAGAAAGTGGAGGCTGAGAGAAGTAAAGCCATTTGTCCATGGTCATGCAGTGAGTAGAAATGGAAGAATTAGAGTTTGAATCCTGGTTTGTCTGAC
The DNA here is from genome assembly GCA_030035585.1 of Dugong dugon. NCBI lineage: Eukaryota > Metazoa > Chordata > Mammalia > Sirenia > Dugongidae > Dugong > Dugong dugon. The sequence goes on from CM057460.1 coordinate 46,676,582, forward strand.
AGCAAAGCCCAGACTCTAACAACTTCGTAAGTTCCATTTTGCAGTGAGCTACATTGGGGGGAATAGAAAAGGAACTTTTGTAAGTAAGTTTACATCAAAAACTGCATAAGAGATTGTTCAAATCGGTTATAAATCTTAACAGTAACAACTTTCTGTTCCTTGACTACATATGTAATAATTGTGGAAACCCATACTTGAACCATTTTGTGGAAGGCAGCCTAACTCAATGGAACACATGGATTTTGGAGTCAAACAGGCCTGGGTTCAAAGCCTAACTTCACTATTTTCAGTTAACTGGTCTAACACTGAACAGACGATTTCAAAAGATGGCTCGAGAAGATAAAGTATTAAATGAAATGTGCAAAGACCTGGAGTTAGAAAAACAAAAGTGAAGAACATGCTTGGCATTTCTCAAGCAGAAAGAACTGAACAAAAAATTCAAGACTTGAATTGCAATACTGAAAGATTCTATGGATAAAATGTTGATTGAGGCAGCAAGCTTCAAAAGAAGATGGAAGGAATACACAGAGTCACCGTACCAAAAAGAATTGGTCAATGTTCAACTATTTCAGGACGTAGCACATGATCAAAAACCAATGGTACTGAAGGAAGAAGTCCAAACTTAACTGAAGGCACTGGCAAAAAACAAGTCTTCAGGAAGTGATGCAACATCAATTAAGATGTTTCAACACATGGATGCAATGCTGGAAGTGTTCACTGATGTAAGCCAAGAAATTTGAAAGACAGCTGCCTGGCCAACTGACTGGAAGAGATCCATATTTATACCTATTCCAAAGAAAAGTGATCCAACTGAATGCAGAAATTATCGAACAGTATCATTAATATCAAATGCAAGTAAAATTCTGCTGAAGATCTCTCAAAAGACGCTGCAGCAATATATCAACAGAGAACTGCCAGAAATTTAAGCCAGATTCAGAAGAGGACGCGGAATGAAAGATATCATTGCTGATGTCAAATGAATCCTGGCTAAAAGCAGAGAATACCAGAAAGATGTTTACCTGTGTTTTATTGACTATGCAAAGGCATTTGATTGTGTGGATCATAACAAATTATGAATAACACTGAGAAGAATGTGAATTCCAGAACACTTAATTGTGTTCATGAGGAACCTGTAGATAGACCAAGAGGCAGTAGTTTGAACAGAAGAGGGGATACTGCATGGTTTAAAATCAAGAAAGGTGTGGGTCAATGTTTTGTATCCTTTCACCATACTTATTTAATCTGTATGCTGAGCAAATAATCTGAGAAACTAGACTATATGAAGAAGAACATGGCATCAGGTTTGGAGGAAGACTCATTAATAACCTGTGATATGCAGATGACACAACTTTGCTTGCTAAAAGTGAAGAGGACTTGAAGCACTTACTGACGAAGATCAAAGACTACAGCCTTCAGTATGAATTGCACCTCAACATAAAGAAAACAAAAAAGCAACATCATGATAAACAGAGAAAAGATTGAAGTTGTCAAAGATTTCATTTTACATGGATCCACAATCAATGCCCATGGAAACATCTGTCAAGAAATCAAATGATGTATTGCATTGGGCAAATCTGCTGCAAAAGACCTCTTTAAAGTATTAAAAAGCAAAGATATCACTTTGAGGACTAAGGTGAGCCTGATCCAAGCCATAGTGTTTTCAATTGCCTCATAGGCATGTGGAAGCTAGACAACGAATAAGGAAGACCTAAGAAGAATTGATGCCTTTGAATTATGGTGTTGGCAAAGAATACTGAATATACCATGGACTTCTAGAAGAACTAACAAATCTATCTGGGAAGGACAGCCAGACTGCTCCTTAGAAGTGAGGGTGGAGAGACTTCATCTCACATACTTTGGACATGTTATCAGGAGGGACCAGCCCCTGGAGAAGGACATCATGTTCGGTAAGTTAGAGAGGGTCAGCAAAGAAGAGGAGGACCCTCAAGGAGATAGATTGACACAGTGGCTGCAACAATGGGCTCAAACATAGCAACGATTGTGAGGACAGTGCAGGACCAGGTAGTATTTTGTTCTGTTGTACATAGGGTCTCTATGAGTTGGAACTGACTCGATGGCACCTAACAATGGCAAGTAACTGATGAATTTCTTATTTTCGGATCCCTCATCTCCAAACTCATTGGGTCACATCCACGAGTATTAAATGGGTATTAATTTAGTGTCATAGTAATTACTTTGTACCTAGTAGATGTTTAATACATGTTCTTCCTCTCACTCTACTATGCTATTGGGTTAATAAAGGAAAAAGGAGTTAATTTAAATAATGAAGTATGGAATTTCCTGTTAACAAAGAGAGTGTTTGAGGAACTGAATTTGAACATGTTTCACGAAAATCAACTAGGCTAAAGGAAGAATAGGTAGAACAATAACAGAATTCAAATTCCCTTTATTCCTGTTAGATCCCTCTCTGGCACATTTCTTCTCCCTACCTGGAACTGTCCCATCTGTCTTATTTCCTTCATTCACTTTTTCTGCCTTGGTAAGAGACTTTATCCTTACTGGATTATCTCTCCACCTTCCAAGAAACATTCACACCTACTTTGACTCTGCTGAATTTTTTTGTTTCTCTTTTTGACTGCCTACTCCAACAATTGGAGTCCTTGGGTGGTGCAAACCATTAACGTGCTCGGCTGCTAAACTGAAAGGTTGGAGGTTCAAGTCCACCCTAGGATTTCTTGGAGGAAAGGTCTGATGATTTACTTCCAAAATATCAGCCACTGAAAACCCTATGGAGCACAGTTCTACTCTAACACACGTGGGGTTGCCATGAGTTGGAATCGACTCCATGACAACTGGTAGGTAGGTCATAGATATTCCCTGACAAAATCTCACCCTTTGTCTTTAATATTTTTCTTATATGAATCTTAAAATTTTAATGTTTCTGTGTCCCCAGCATCAGAACAATGCTAGACACATGGAAAAGCACTCAATAAATATTTTCTGAGTACCTAAAGAATGAAGAGAGGAACCTGGGCATGAGATAGTAGTAAACCTGCACTGAGTGTTCCTGTTCTACATAGAATTGTGCACATAAAATGTCAGGCTGTCCTTGGTGAAAGATCTGCTAATTTAACTAGGACAGGAAGCCGTGTTTGTTGATTTTGGTCTAAGACAAAGGTTTTAAAGTTCTTTGTATTTACGGATATTGACAGTTAATCATATGTACTTGTCAGAGAGCAGGCGGAAGTGCTGCTATTCAAGATGGAAACACCCACACAAAGTTATTTTGCTTCAAGAACTTTGAAAATCACTTAGCTCCATAATAGTAGTGCACTTTTTTCTGGAAGAAAATCATGTGGTAGAGGAAGTGTTGCTAATATACCCAGTTGCTCAGCAATTTAAAATGGAGACTCTCAAAACATTTTATCTACTCTAATGGATCTTTACAATGCTTCAGTATGATTATTTTTATTAAAAAAAGATAAATAAAAACAAAACAAACAAACAAAAAAGAAAAATAAAGCCACTGAGGAAAAAAGTGATTTAGACTCAAGAGAGACAAATTCAGTGACATAACTATTGTAATTGTTGTTAGTAGTTGCCATGGAGTCAATTCTAACTCATGGTGACCCCATGTGTGCAGAGTAGAACTGCTCCATAGAGTTTTCAAAGCTGTGACCTTTCAAAAGCAGATTGTCAGGCTTTTCTTCTGAGGCTCCTCTGGGTGGGTTTGAACTACCAATGTTTTGGCTAGTATTTGAGTTCTTAACCGTTTGCACCATCCCGGAACTCATGACATACTAGAGTATTAGAGCTCAGAAATTGCTGAACTAGGGAGAAGAGAGAGAGCGAGAGGGAGAGGGAGAGGGAGAGGGAGATAGTAAGGGCAGAGGAAAGAGAAAGACATATAGATGCACAAAGAATAAACTGAGAACAAAAAACAAAAACAAGGTATCTTCTATTTGTTTCTCGGTTTTCCATCTTTCACCTTTTATGCAGAACAGACCAATCGCTGAGCTAGCAGCTGCCTGGCGGATGGTGGGCAGGGTGTCACAGGAGTGTGGAGCCAGGAGCCCAAGGAGAGAGCCGATTTTAAAGTTCTCTGGAGCCTGCAGGACAAAGGAGTCACCCTAATGTGAGGTGGTGGTTTGATGCTATCCCAGGATATTCTCAACACCAGATATTAAGCCCCTTATTTTCTTTTTGCAGGTTCTTAGAATGAAAAGAAATCTTGAACTTTCCTTTAAAAAGTCCTGACTCCTTCAGGGCAATGGAAAAGTAAGCAAGCAGACAACAAAGATAACCAAATGGCTTAATGCTGGTGTGTGTGCCCCCTCAAGTCAGGAGACATCTCTCAGGGGTTTTCTGGAAAGCACTCCCTTCAGGACTGGAGGTCTGTCTTGAAGAAGGATTTTGGACTTCCAGAGGCCTCCAAGAATCAGATCCCAGCAATGGAATCACCTCACTCTAGGGGGTTACTTACCTCAACATCATTTGTCAGCACCTTTGCAGTGATCTGAAAGGCTCTTTCTCTTTCCCACTCTTTTGGTGAAACAAGCCACATTCGGAGAAGCTGTTGGTCAAAGAACAAACACCCTTTCCTTGATATTGTTTATATTCCTTCATTCTCATTCTCTCTCTCTCTCACTCTCACACTTTCTCTGCCTCTTCTTTACAGGATGCTCACTGCCCCACAAACAATGTTTGACTGGACTGGCCCTCTATGATGGGTTAAGTGGGTCAAGCTGGACTTTTTCCTGGGAAGAGGACAAGGTCAAGTTTGGGGGGCATGTTGGAGGACGGAGGAGGGGATGTAGGAACCCATTTGAGGGGTGGCCCTTCTCACATTAAACATTTCTTGGCATTCATCTGCAGGCACATTATCCCATATCATGGTCTTCAGAAGCTTGCCCAGAGAATCTATGGATCGTTCATAGAGAAACTGAAAGCAAACGTGAGTGTATGAGGCTCAAATTTCAGTGAGAGAGTCAAGCCCCACTGCAGTCTTTGGTGTTGTTCACTCCCACCTACTTTAATGTGCTCCTTGTCCTTGTCAGTCTGGCCCTCATTTTTTAGTTTTTCCAGAGGTGGTAGGGGCAGCAGCCTCCGAATATTCTCTTCAAGAATATGGAGATTATCTTTTAGTGAGAGCTGAGGTTTCAGTTTACTGAAACGAGAACCATGTAGAGGAGCGGATGTTATGATGACACACGAAACATAGTCGAGTAGAGAGCCCAGCAACTGCCAATCAATTCTGAAGGAGTCAGATACATTTTATGGGATGTTCGGATGTTGAGGGGTGGGTGGTGTAACATGAATAGGGAAAAACTGGGGACATAGGATCAAATTGCATTGGTGGGTGTAGTCAATATACCTCAGGTCTTATTTATTAGAGTTATATACAAATCATCACTCATTTTGTATTACTTAACACTTTATTATATGGGCTGTGATAATATTAATCTACCCATTTTCTTCAGAATGTGTGTGTGTGTGCGAGAGAGAGATCTCCCCAGTTAGATTCGAAGTTCGGGGCAGTAAGTTTTATTGATTTTGCATGTCTCTGATACTATAGGATTTTATGAATACAGACCTGAATGAGTGATGCTTGAATCTTCCTTCCTTCCTCCCTCCCTCCCTCCCTTCCTTCCCCCCTCCCTTTGTTTTTCTCTTTCTTTCTTGACATTTACTACAGACATCATGAAGATATGACCAAACCTGGATGTGAGTTGAGAAAATGAAAATGTTCAATAAATATGAAAAACTTCATTTGTTATTAAATGTAAATTAAGACAATAAGATACCACGAGTCAGTTACCAAATTGTCAAAGAAAGTAAGAAGGATGATAGCGTAGGGGCGGGGTGAAAGAGGTCCTCGTACAGAAGAGTAGAAGTTAGTACCAATTGGGAAAGCTCTATTGAGAGTGTTGAATGAATTGACATATACTGAACAGTCTTCTCATCTTTATTGTATGGCTGATTTTTCTTAAAAAATCAACTTATTGAAGTATAATTTATGTACAACATAATTTAATCAATCTAAAGTGTACAATTTAATGAGTTTTGAAAGATGTATGCATCCATGAATTCACCACTACACTCAGTACAAAACATTTCTGTCACTCAGTTTTTTTATGCCCCTTTGCAGTTCATCTCTTCCTCCACTCCTGCCCCAGGCAACCACTGATCTACTTTCTGTCACTACAGATTAGTTTGTAATTTCTAGAGCTGCCCTGCCCAAATGCTGGTAGCTACTAGCAACATGTGGCTATTGAACCCCTGAATTGTAGCTAGCATGAATTAAGATGTGCTGTGGTATAAAACCTGGAAACCCTGGTGGAACAGTGGTTAAGAGCTACAGCTGCTAACCAAAAGGTTGGCAGTTCAAATCCACCAGGAGCTCCTTAGAAACCCTATGGGGCAGTTCTACTCTGTCCTATAGAGTCGTTATGAGTTGGAATCAACTCAACAGCAATGGGTTTGGTTTGGTAGTATAAAATACACATTGGATTTTGATGATTTAGTGTAAAAAGTAATGTAAATAATCTCATTAACTTTTTATATTGAATACTTGTTTAAATTATAATATATTGGATATATTGCATTAACTAAAATATATTGTTAACATTAACCTGTTTTCTTTTTACTTTTTTGAATGTGGCTACTAGAAAATTTCAAATGACTTATGTGACTAGCATTATATTTCTGAATGATAGCACTACTTTAGAGCCTGGTTAGCTCCTAATTCATCCTCAAGATTTATTTATTTGAGCTTTCCTCAACCCTCCCTCATCTTTGCTAACATGGCAACCTGTGATTTCCCTTATTTTGCCTCTTATCATGTTTTAGAGAAATTACGAGGGTGTATTTTATATCTGTTTTCTCCAGTAGGTTAAAACTCCTTTAGGGGAGGGCCATACTTCGTTCATCACTGTCCTTGTAGAACCCAGCTCAATGATACATGAAATGGCACTCAAGAATATTTATTGAACCAAATTATCAACTATTATACTTAAAGTTCAGAGAATACTTTTACATAAAAGTGTTCGACAAGGAATTATTTATATATTTTTTTTACAAAAATAAGCAACACATTAAATGTAGCCATAGTAGTAAGATAAGGCATATTTCATACAATAGGCTATTAGGAAGTTATTAAAAATGATCTTTGTGAAGAATTGGTAATAATGTGGGAATATGTAAGATGAAGTGAGAAGAAGCAGGATGAAAAATCGTATGCAGAACAGGATCTCAACTCTGTGATAAAAATGAATGCCTAGAAAAAGAATTAAAGGAAATATGCCAAAATATTGACAATAGGAGAGTGATTTCCATCATTTTAAGAAATTTTCTGTACTTTCCAAATCTTAACAGTGAACTCTTCATTCTTTCTCTGTCTTTTTAAAGGGTGTTTGTTTTTTCATATTTCTCTTACTGCAAGAAAAATATTATTTTAAAAGTTTGCCTGAAAAGTATTTTCTTCTTCAAGTTTGTTGCTGCTAACCAACTAGAACGTGATTAGCAATATCATAAATTTTGAACAAGAATATTAAAATTTTCCCAGAGGCCAAGATCTAGGAAGAAAAATGTCTCTTTGCACAGAAATTTCAATCTTCATGTATCTTCATATCTGATCCCTCCAAGCAACTCTTTAGTCCCTGTCAATTACCAAATGACCAGCCTCTCCTCCAGCTCTTCACTCTTTAAAAGGAAAAAAAGCCCTTATTTCAAGCCCATTGATGAGCCAAGTCCATTTTGGGGAGGGTGCACTGGGGTCTGCTTTGGTAGATAAGGAGAAGAGGTAGGCGTGGGAAACATCTTTTCAATGAGAAAAACAAGAAATTCTCTACCTGAGGTACCTGATGGCAATTAAGGCTTTCCACCGAACAGGGGTAGCTAACGAGTCCAGGGGCTCGTCCCTAATGAAGTCCTGCAACACAAACAAGGAGGTGAAACAGTTCAAAAGGATTGGGGCCTTCAAACTTCCCAATCTGCCACCTCATTAGACCCTTGGGTGCCTTGGGTCAGAAATACGGCAGAAATCTGTGTTGCTTAGGGCTGGTGGGTTTTGCCCATTTTTAAAAAGGTATCCCTGTACTCTTGGTTAATGGGATTCTCCAGGGCATTCCCGATGCTTTCCTGGCACACTCACCAGCATGTAACCGAGAAGCACTTCCTTGTAGGAGAACCTGAAACCCTGCTCCTGAGCATCATGGACAGCAATGCCGATCTCCGTGATGCTCCTTGTGAAACTCATTTGCAGGTCCATGTCCTAAAGCAAAAGGATTCCTAGTGAAAGCCGAGGTCTTAGGTACTACACCAAGTCTCTAAACATTCAACCTGGAGTTGAAATGTGTGCCCAGACAGGAGCAAGAATCTTTGTTCCCCCTGGCATCTCTACTTCTAGCCTAGCACCGAAATTGCAGGGGAGTTGAAAAACAAAGGTCAATCTCTTCCCTTATCACTCACCACAGACTGAGGTTTCTTTAGAGTAATGACTTTCAAACTTTTTTGACCATAAACCACAGTATGAGATACAGTTTACAATTCTACCTAGCACCTACGTGAATACATTATATAATATATAACTGAAATAAATATTTTTTTTAAACACTTATCAATGCTATATGTGTTGTACTTTTCTACATTCTTTTTAATTTTATTTCATTACAAAAGCATTTGCTGGTTGTTAGCTATTGAATTGATTTTATGACTAACTAGTGGGTCAGAACCCAGAGTTTAAAAAAACACTATAGTTTAGCTTCCAAAACACCTAGAACTAGAATAAAACTCCTTGTTTTGTCCTAGATTAGGCTCAGGAGTCTTGACTTCAGAACTGGATTAGTTAGTAAATACTAGGATTTTTGATCTGGAATCAAATCAAGAGGACATGCTATGCTTACTGCACTTCAAGGGAGCATGATTTATGTAAGTATTACACACACACATATGTATATATGACATGATAATATATCTATGTCTATATCTGTTATCACCTATATCTATGTCTCTCATTTATCCTTATTCATACCTTATTCATCACGGACATGCCCAGAACCTGAAAAATCAAAGACAAAAGCAGATAGTGAGCCAGAGACAGGCATCCACCTATCAGCGTGAAGGACAATGTGAAGCAAGACACAGTCTTGCCAGGGGCCCTAGTCACTTCCTTCCATTTATGAAATGAGACCTTAGACATTGGCAGATTCTTTTTCCCAAGTGAGTGGTAAGTAAGCTACCCAAGGCAGGATAAAGACTTCAAGCCTTTGGTTTTCCTGGCTTCACACTCAATTTAAAGTTAAGGAAAATGGTAAAGGCCCTTGTGGAGAGAAGAGCAGTAAAAAGCCACAAAAGGAAAAGTAAGAGGGCAGATGACTCAGGAACTGAAAGTACAGTCAGTTCTGCTACAACACTTGTGTGGAAAATGCAAATTTGTTCTAAAGTGATTGATATGTCAGGGAACAACGGAACATAATGTGAATTTTGAATTTGCTTATAAGTGATTTTATCTGTGAGAAACATTAGGTGAATATTGAAAGCTACACTAAGATGAACTCAGCAACATAGGAATAAACCCAAAAAACCCAAACTGGTTGCCTTGGAGTTGATTTTGACTCATGGAGACCCCATGTGTTTCAGAGTAGAACTATGCTCCGCAAGATTTTCAATGGCTGTGATCTTTGGGAAGTAGATCACCAGACAGTTAGTAGCTGAATGCTTAACTGTTTACTTTGTGCCACGTAGGACTTGGGCATAGGAATAGCTGCATAGGACTACAGGTAGTCTCCGACTTACAGCTTATGACGTATTCAAGTTACAACGAAATGCACTAATGCCTTTTTTTTTTTCTGGTATGTCTTATCGTTAGTAATATGTACTATATACACTGTTGCAGGGTGTCATTTGCTGATGTTTATATGTAATGTTTCCAACCCCCAAAGACAAATAAAAGATTAGATTTATAAAGACACTGATAAGAAAAGGTAATAATAATGAAAACTAAAAAAAGAGAGGTATTTGATGTACATCAGAATTGACTTATGACAGTCGTCAGAATGGAACCCTGTGGTAAGCCAGGGACTACCAGTACTCAAAACACACACACAAGCATCTTAAACATCTACCAACGATCTCAGTTTGCTGTGTGTTATCAGCCACACCCATCCATGTCCAGCATTATCACTATCCACATCCGTCAGACTTCAGATAACAATCCTTCCACCATTTTACAGTAATTCACAAGCTGCAATCCTTCTAACACCCACTTTCACAAGCAAACTTCAGGGGTGTGTATTTTTAAGGTAGAGTGCCATTTTTAAAAATAGAATATGTATTTCTAAACTACCGTGTGTAAAACTGTGCTATTGGTTTTTAAAATTTTTATTATGTTCCTAACTTCTTTTTTTAACATGCCACTCAACAATGTTTTTGAGTGTTGTGCCTCTAATCCATTTTCCCCGTAATTCCTGTGGTTTTGACTCTGAACTCTGACATAGCACATTGCTTTTTTAGGAATGCATATGCTGTGTTACAGCAGAATTGACTGTACCCTGAAAATGTACAGTTATCGTCATCTTAATCATCTTGACCTCCTTTCCTCTTTTATTTTTGTCAGTGTTTTCCTCAATGATTGGCTAAAAGTTAATTTATCATCAAAAATCTTTTATTATGTTTTCAATTCTCACTATTGATTATTAAATTCTGGGTGCATCATATTACTTCCTGAGGAGCATATTAAAAATACAGAGTCTGTGACTCACTCCTGAAGATTGTGATTCAGTCAGTGTTTCTATTTTTAACATGCTCTCCAGGTAATTCTGATGCAACTAAGGTGTGAGGATCACTGTCCTCCATCTTCCACCAGAATTTATGTCTATCTACAATTTTGTAAGCTCCCTATGATTCTTTTCTTATCACAAACACACATGAGTGAGTGTCAAGAGCACCTATTTATCAAACATCAAACACCGGAGATATGGAACTATAAGGTATACTCTCCACAATCAAGATGCTGATAAAATGATAGGAGAAGTAGACTTGCACATAATCAACAAGAACTCCCCAAAACTGGCTATGGGTGAGAATCATGGATACATCTTTAATACCAGTGGCATAGCTTCCAGCATCACAGCAACATGCAAACCACACAGAGCCTTATACATACTATCAATTCAGCAATTTTTCTGAATCAATCACCTAGGGATTGTTTCAAGGAGAGCTTCCCCAGGGATGCTGACTCTGTAGGTCTGCATATTAGCAAATATACAAATACAGGTCTGTATATTAACAAATATGGCCTTAGTATATCCCACCTGTATTTAGAGACTATCTTAAGAATAGATTTGATGGATTGAACACTAATGACTGAAGACCAGACGAGTTGTGGAATGACATCAAGGACATCATACACGAAGAAAGCAAAAAGTCATTAAAAAGACAAGGAAGAAAAAAAAAGACCAAAATGGATGTCAGAAAAGACTTTGAAGCTTGCTCTTGAACATCTAGTAGCTAAAGCAAATGGAAGAAATGATGAAGTAAAAGAGCCAAACAGAAGATTTCAAAGGGCGGCTTGAGAAGACAAAGTAAAGTATTATAATGAAATGTGCAAAGTCCTGAAGTTAGAAAACCGAAAGGGAAGAACATGCTCAGCATTTCTCAAGCTGAAAGTACTGAAGAAAAAATTCAAGCCTCGAACTGCAATTTTGAAGGATTCAGTGGGCAGAATATTGAATGATGCAGGAAGCATCAAAAGAAGATGGAAGGAATACACAGAGTCACTATACCAAAAAGAATTTGTTGACGTTCAGCCATTTCAGGAGTAGCATAAGATCAAGAACCTATGACACTGAAGGAAGAAGTCAGAGTTATGCTGAAGGGAATGGAGAGAAACAAGGCTTTAGGAACTGATAGAATACCAATTGAGATGTTTCAAGAAATGAATGCAGCGCTGGAGGTGCTCACTTTTTTATGTCAAGGAATTTGGAAGACAGCTTCCTGGCCAACCGACTGGAAGAGATCCATATTTGTGCTCATTCCAAAGAAAGGTGATAAAACAGAATGCAGAAATTATTGAACAATATCATTACTATCACACCTAAATAAAATTTTGCTGAAGATCATTCAAAAGCGATTGCAGCAGTACTTTGACAGGTAACTGCCAGAAATTCTAGCTGGATTCAGAAGAGGAGGTGGAACAAAGGATATCATTGCTTATGTCAGATGGATCCCGGCTGAAAGCAGAGAATACCAGAAAGATATTTACCTGTGTTTTATTGACTATGCAAAGGCATTTGACTGTGTGGATCATAACAAATTATGGATAACACTGCAAAGAATGGGAATTCCAAAACTCTTAATTGTGCTCATGAGGAACCTGTGCATAGACCAAGAGGCAGTCATTTGAACAGAACAAGGGATACTGTGTGTTTTAAAGTCAGAAAAGGTGTGCATCAGGGTTGTATCCTTTCACCATACCTATTCAATCTGTATGCTGAACAAATAATCCAAGAAGCTGGACTATATGAAGAAGAAGGTGGCATCAGGATTGGAGGAAGACTCATTAACACCTGCCTTATGCAGATGGCACAACCTTGCTTGCTGAAAGTGAAGAGGACTTGAAACACTTACTGATGAAGATCAAAGACCGCAGCCTTCAGTATGGATTACACTTCAACATAAAGAAAACAAAAATCCTTACATCTGGACCCATAAGCAACATCATGATAAGCAGAGAAAATACTGTAGTTGTCAAGGATTTCATTTTACTTGTATCCACAATCAATACCCATGGAAGCAGCAGTCAAGAACTCAAACAACATATGTCGTTGGACAAATCTGCTGCAAAAGATTTCTTTAAAGTGTTAAAAAACAAAGACTTCACTTTGAGGACTAAAGTGTGCCTGACCCAAGCTGTGGTATTTTCAATCGCCTCATACGCATGTGACAGCTGGACAGCGAATAATGAAGACTCAAGAAGAATTGACGCCTTTGAATTATGGTGTTGGCAAAGAATATTGAATATACCACGGACTGCCAGAAGAAAGAACAAATCTGTCTTGGGAGAAGTACAGACAGAATGTTGCTTAGAAGTGAGGATGGCGAGATCTCGTCTCATGTACTTCGGGTATGTTATCAGGAGGGACCAGTTCCTGGAGAAGGACATCATGCTTGGTAAAGCAGAGGGTCATTGAAAAGAGAATACCCTTGACGAGATGCATTGACACAGGGGCTGCAACAATGGGCTCAAGCATAACAGTGATTGTGAAGATGGCACGGGAGCTGGCAGTGTTTTGTTCTGTTGTGCATGAGGTCACTATGAGTCGGAACCAACTCGATGGTACCTAACAACAACAATTTAAGGCTCTTTGTTAAAGTTGTATAGAAAGTGCTGTTGGGGACAGAACTGATCAAAAGAATTCCAACTTTGTTTGGTGGCTCTGAGGCAGGGACATTCTTGATATGTTTGAAGAGTGTCAAGGAGGTTTGGCATGGCTGGAATGAATATGGTAGGAGGGCATAGGCTGACACAGGGTGGATTGAGTAGATTAATTCAATCTTATTCACTTAAAAATACATAAATGGCACCTACTATTGTGAAGCACTATTTTAAGTGGTTTGTAAGTATTATCATATGAAGGGTTAAACAATTATCATTAAGAAACACTTCAGAAAATATTAAATCCAGTTAATCATTTGCTGTTGAGTTGACACTGCCTCGTGGCAACCTTATGTGTGTCAGAGTAGGCTTGTGCTCCATAGGGGTTTCAATGGCTAATGTTTTGGAAGTAAATCTCCATGCCTTTCTTCTGAGGTGCCTCTGGGTAGACTTGAACCACCAGTCTTTTGGTTAGCAGTGGAGCATGATTACAAGGAAGTTATAAAATAAAACTGAATCAGTCTACTCCGTCCACCCTGTATTGGCTGGAGTTCCTGGGTGGTGCAAATGGTATAGGACTCTACTGCTCACTGAAGGGCTAGAAGTTCAAATCCACCCAGAACCACCTCAGAAGAAATGCATGGCTATCTACTTCTGAAAAATCAGCCATTGAAAACCCTATGGAGCACAGTTCTACTGTGACACACATGGGGTCACCATGAGTCAGAACTGACTTGACAGCAAGGGGTTATAAGCCAGCTGACCAAAAGTAGTACGGAGTAATTGTTTTAAGTTCAAACAAGGATGAGATGACTATGGACTTAATTTATTTGTGAAGGCATCTAGGGTAGGACATAAACTGGGAGGACAATGGTAGGACATAACTTACCCAAGGCCTTAGGAAAGAAACAAATGATCTGTTCCTCTTATATAATAACTTTTTCTGCTCCCATATGTTTTCATCCCCAAACATGTCAGGTCCTATGTTTCCTTTGGCCCGTATTCTTCATTCTGGGCAGAATCCTTTGACTCTGAAGATTTCCCAAAGCAGACCCCTTCCAAGATTTGGGACCCCCAGCTTGGAAATCGATGCAGCCTGTGGTGGCCATTACCTGACAGCATTGGTTGTAAAGAAGCAGGACTTGGGACACAATGTCTTGATCTATCCTGGTGAGAAGTTGCTCTTTAGGAGCATGGAGGGCCACGGCTCCGTAGATAACCATGATGTCAATCTTGGACAAGTTCTTTTTCCCAGAGAAAAGGCCCTGAAATCAGGAAGAGGAGATATGTAAAACATGAGCGAAGTAGTTTCCTTTTCTTTCATGTTTCTTTTCCTAATTCTAGAGAAAACTACAGAGCTTAAGGAACCAGATTGGGATGATTAAAATGAGTTCAAAATGTATGTACTCTTCCCTTTCCAAATTAAAGACCCAGGACTGTACCATGGACCTACCAGGCTTTAAGAGAGGTAACTAAGAGAAGACTTACGCTAATTTTTATTGATCAAATCCATCTCCTCCAGGGCAAGCAGAGGCTTTCCAAGAGACTTGAGGAGTTGATAGAGGGACCAACCTAGGCACACTCAGAGCTCACTATGAACTTGAAGATCAGATTAAACCAAAATTTCAGTTGCCATGGAGTCGATTCCAACTCATGGTGACTCCATGTGTGCTAGAGTAGAACTGTGCTCCATAGGGTTTTCAGTGGCTGATTTTTCAGAATTAGATCACCAAGCCTTTCTTTCAAGGAGTGTCTGGGTGGACTTGCACCTCCAACCTTTTGGTTATCAGCTGAACATGTTAATTTTTTGTACTACCCAGGGTCTCAGCTTTAGTGACAGAGAAAATGGAGGAGATTTTTACATATCTGGTCATTCTACGGGGCTTGGGCTTGGGCAGTTCTGACTTGGAATAAGGCCCTGAAAGCAGGAGTAAGTATAACATGAAGAAGGGACATTCACTGATGGAATCAGTATAATTTGCCCTTACCTTACATCGATTCACAAAAAACTTTTCTCGATCTTGGAATGTTTTAAGGACTTTTAAAACAATATCCAAGTGGTTCTCAGCACAGTATCCTAAAATAGATGTTATTCCCTAAAATCAGAAAAGGCATGGGATTTTGAGTTTAACCATTCAGTCATTCAACAAATATTTACTGAGCATCAATTATGCACCAGGCACGATTCTGGGTGCTGGGGATATAGTAGTGAACAGAACACACCATAATCTCTGTCCTTGTGGATTGTACAGTGACAGTGAAATGTCATTATGTAAACATGTAAATATATAGTATGTCCGAACGTGGTAAGTGCTTTAAAGGGTCATTCTGCAGCTGAAACTTTATTATATCTTAAGTGGTTAAATTTTTGAAAACTGGTAGCTCTTGTTCCACACTCTAAGATTATATTCCCCATAGTCTCCTCACCCCACCTCTCTTGCCCTAGGCTGATTTCACATAGTACCTTTGTGGCAACTTGTTTGTGAATCCTATTATATTTCATTTGGTGTTTAACTCTGCCAGAGTGACCACGAGAACCCAGAGACCATACCACTGTCTTCAGGGTCTTGACTAGCACTGTTCTTAGTTCTTAGATACCAGCCCACTGGCACTCCATCACCAGAGGATGCTTGGAATGATTCTTTGAAAGCTTGTGACGTGACAACTCTGTGTTCCTTACACAGGGCTTCGGGACAAAGCCCTTATATAAAGCCCTCTGTGTCCTTTATTCTCTTTGTATTCTTATCCCACAATGCTCTGTTTTTTCTCTCCCAAGTCATCTGCCTGACTTCTTGCTTTTCTCCCAAACTTTCCGCACTGTGATCTATGTCCCAATGTCCTTCTCTCATTTCAGTCTGGTAAAGTAAGCCCTGGATACATCCAGGGCTTCAAGCTTACTCTTCCTGGTTCAGTCATTGCAGTGGAAGTGACACTGGAACACACCTGAATTTTTAAAATTTGGGTGAACAGGAGAGGGAAAACTTAAACACATTGAACCTGCTAGAAAACTAATTTCCCTCTTAGAAAACAGGGGAAGAGTACAAAAGGTCTCACTACGCCTCTTCCAAGTCTCTCGTTCCAGGCCTTTGACTTGTATTTTTCTCATTCTAGTTACCGTTCTGGAGCACCCAAATTGCAAAAATTTGAGTCTGTTCCAGTTTTGCTTTATTGGTCATGACTGAACAAGTTTGAACTGATTTGAAGTCTTGGATACCTCTTAATTCTCCAGCTCATCTATTACTTATTCCTATACCTGGTCTGCTCAGAAAATTGGTGGCAATAGAAGTGTATGGTTTCAACATCAACTGGGCTTTCAGATTTGCATAGATGTCCTATTATTTTCCCTTAGTCAGTTTTCTCTCTTCTATTCCTCAAAGTCACAATCTAAATCTCAATTGTCTTCCTCCCATGAAGCTGCTCACTAAACTCTGTATATGAATGCAAGCTTTCAGATGGGTTATATTTCTTCCTATTTTTCTTCAGAGGAACCTGAGGAATATAGATAGTATGTTGTGGAGCCAAGATTTGAATCCAGCTAGTTTGACTCCCTGGTGGCATAGTGGTTGAGTGCTATGGCTGCTAACCAAAAAAGTGGGCAGTTCGAATCCATCAGCTGCTTGTTGGAAACCCGAAGTGGCAGTTCTGCTCTGTCCTACAGGGTTGCTATGAGTTGGAATCAACTAGACAGCAGTGGGGTTTTTTGAGTAGTCTGACTCCAGACTCAGAGCTCTGGAGTTATATGAATGGAAAAGTCATGTTTAGGGGACTGAAAACCAATTCAGCCTCACTGAGATTAAGCAAAAAAAGTTGTTGTTTTTTTTTTTAAATTGTGCTTTAGGTGAAAGTTTATAGAACTAATTAGTTTCTCATTAAACAATTAATACACAAATGGTTTTGTCACATTGGTTGCCAACCCCGAGATGTGTCAGCATTCTTCCCTTCTCCACCAGTTTCCCTGTTTCCATTCATCTAGTTTTCCTGTCCCTGCCTGCCTATTCTGGTTTGCTTTTGGGCTGGTGTGTCCATTAAGTTTCATATACATGACTGAACTATGATGCATGTTCCTCATGTGTGTTATTGTTTGCCCTGTGGGCCTATCTAATCTTTGGCTGAAGGGTGAACCTTGGGAGTGACTTGGGTACTGAGTTAAAAGGGTGTCCAGGGTCCATACTCTTGGGGTTTCTCCAGTCTCTCTCAGACCAGCAAGCCTGTTCATTGTTTTTGAATATGAATTTTGTTTTATATTTTTCTCCTGTTCTTCACGGCACCCTCTATTGTGATCCTTGTCAGAGCAGTCAGTGGTGGTAGCCGGGCACCATCCAGTTGTTCTGGGCTCAGTCTGGTGGAGGTTATGGTAGTTGTGGTCCATTAGTCCTTTGGACTAATCTTTCTCTCGTGTCTTTGGTTTTCTTCATTCCCTTTACTCTAGCTGGGATGGGACCAGTAGATGTATCTTAGATGGGTGCTCGCAGCTTTTAAGACCTCAGATGCTACTCACCACAGTTGGATGTAGAACATTTTCTTTATAGACTATGTTATGGCCAATTGAGCTAGATGTCCCCTGAGACCGCGGTCCCCAGCCCTCAGCCCAGTAAAGTAAAAAAGGAATTTGAGAACGTTTATGAAACCCTGACATTGAATGGGAGTCTTACTGTGTGCTTATAAACTTACTTTGTTTCCTAGCCCATAGCAGAATTAAATGACCAACTAAGATGGGAAAAAATGGTGTTAGAAACAGTGCCAAGAACAATAAGTGACAGCTCAGTATCTGACAAGGAAAAGAGAAATAATAGTAATAAAAAGGCAGTTTCAAAAATTCAGTAAAGTTTTAGTGATTTGTGGCCATTTAGTGTGGGAGAAAGAACTCTAAACATTTCAGAATTCCTGAAGAGAGTATATATATCAACACACTATAATAATTTATTTTTATACTTTTGCTGTTGTTGTTAGGTGCCGTCGTGTCAATATCAACTCAAAGGGACCCTATGTGACAGAGTAGAGCTACCCCATAGGGTTTTCTAGGCTGTAATCTTTACAGGAGCAAATCACCATGTCTTTCTTCTGAGGAGCAGCTGGGTGAGTTCGAACTGCCAACCTTTCGGTTAGCCAAACCCATTGAAACCAAACCCACTGCCGTCGAGTCGATTCTGACTCACAGGAACTCTATAGGACAGAGTAGAACTGTTCCATAGGGTTTCGAAAGAAACCCTGGTAGAATTAAACTACTGACCTTTTGGTTAACAGCTGAACTCTTAAACACTACGCCACCAGGGTTTCTAGCTGAGCACTTTACTATGGTGCCAGCAGGGCTCCTTATTTTTACACTAGGTGGTATTTATTAGGGTAAAAATCCTGGGGAGTTTTTCCTTTTTTTTAAAAATAAACTCCCTTTTATTGCTCTCTAACCTAGGCTGTGGTTGGGAAAAGACAAAGGTGCTTTGTGAAAACTCTCCAGGTTATGCTTATATTCTCTCTAGGTTGAAAACCAATGATCTATAAAGCCACTGTCACCTTGTAAATTCAACGATTTTGATGTTCATGATGATACTCTAAGTTATAAAGCTAAAATAAAAATATATTAAAGATACCCTTATTAAGCAAGAAAGACTGAAATTAATTTTTCAACATTTTCACAAATGTGGCTAAATGATGAAGTACTGACATTTAAAGAGGGATGCCTCATTTTTTTTTTCTCAAAACAATTCTGTTGACTGATTCTGAATATATTCATGAATAATTGTGGAAAAATAAAACATTATCATAAGACCTGTGGGAGTTGTGGATGGGATTAATCATCATAATAGGAAGAGGGAATTAAGAGAAAGGGGTCCTACCTGTCGTTGATCCCCTAGTGGATCGGGAGCAATTAGAAACTCCCTAAGCTGTGAGCTTACAAAGCCTGTATCTTGGCAGTATGCTAAGGTAATTCCCAAGGCTTTCCAAAGGAATTTCTGGAGAACAAAAGACAAGTGGATGTCAAAGCTTTGAAAGCAAGACTCTGTTCAAAAACTGGAAAGAGTTAGTCTTAGGGTGGTCATCTGAAGGAAGGACATTGGGGTGACTTAATAACTGATTAATAACAGCTCTTAAGCCTCAAGCATATCTCTTCTTAAAAGTGTTTGCTTCCCCCAAACTCTGTCCTCCACCTGTGCTGTTTTCTGCACCCCTCTATGCTTTGTGCCCTGCCATTATAATACGTTTCTCTCATTATTGTAATCTTTATTTTCTTGTTTGTCTCTATGCTCAGACCATAAGTTCTTAGTAGCAAAGGGTTTTATTCATTATTTCCAGTGTGCAGTCCCTGGTAGCTAATAAGTGCTCAAAAAACACTTTTTGAACAAACATGCTCAGTGAAAATAGGATTATTTTGCAGATGATGTCATCAGATAATCTCAACCTCTAAGCTATATTAACTTAGCTTGTAATTTAGGAGATTTCACTTATTATGGTTTTAAGGTAACACCTGGTAAGATCTACTATTATTTTTCTCCCAGGAATTGGGTGAGTTGACCAGTAGTGCTGACCCAAAACAGTGTCAGGGGTCAAAGAAAGTCACATAAGGCATATTTACTGTATCTCCAGAGAGAAACTCTGAGTAAATTAGAGAGGGAAACCTCTCATTGGAGGAACATTGGTGAGAGAGCATGTGGGGAATCATTTGATAATTGCCACATCTCTTAGAGGTGGTGAGAATGTTGGCTTCATTATATCAGCCTTATTCTGGTTACTTCTGTAGTGTCAGGAGGAAGGAAAGGCAAGTAGGACATGGATTCCTGTTCTCTGTCACTAGAATCCATACAAGACTTATAGCTGTGGCTGGGGGAGTGCGACAGCCCAGCACTAGCTTGTGTTTGAACACCACAGCACATGCCTGGATGTATATAGGTATATGTGCATATCTGTTTGTCTGTATTCTTGTGGAGGTGAGACAAAAGGAAGAAATTCACAAGAAGAGGTACTTCTCATATGGCTAGAAAAATAAAGTCATAAAGCCTTGATTTGTTTTCTAAGATTCAAATCTTTTACAAGTGTATAATATCAGACTGGCATCTGTTTATTTAGAATCTTTGTCACATACAGGAGGGAAAATTGCCCAGTGGAGATCCACTCCAAGGACTTTGCAGGGCTCAGAGGGTTGCATCTATTGACTGGTCACCACTAGTGAAAGAAGAACCTATGGCACAGAGTGAAGGAAATATTAGTAGAAACAGATAAAGTTAAATTGGTATATTCAAGAGAAATTGTGCAGATCAGTCTGACAAGATGAAAGGGGGACATAAAAGATAATAAAACAGGTAGAGTGGTTGCTATTATCTCAACTATTAGAACAAGAATAGCCTTAAGTAGTGAGGATCTATACTGAAGGATTCTAGGGGCAAAACACTGGGTGACACAGGAAACATCAAAACAAGATGGAAGGCATACAGACAGTCACTACACCAAAAAGAACTGGTCGATGTTCAGCCATTTCAGGAGGTAGCATATGATCAGGAAAATGATAGTGCTGAAGGAAGAGGTTCAAGCTGCACTGAAGGCATTGGCAAAAAACGAGGCTACAGGAATGGCAGCATACCCACTGAGAGGTTTCAACAAATGGATGCAGCACGGAGGTGCTCACTCGTCTTTGCCAAGAAATTTGGAAGACAGTTTCCTGGCCAACCAAGTGAAAGAGATCTATATTTATGCCTATTCCAAAGGTGATCCAAACAAATACAGAAATTATCGAGCAATATCATTAATATCACAGACAAGTAAAATTTTGCTGAAGATCACTCAAAAGAGGCTGAAGCAACACATCGACAGAGAACTGCCAGAAATTCAAGCCAGATACAGAAGAGGATGTGGAACCAGGGTTATCATTGCTGATGTCATATGGATCCTGGCTGAAAGCAGAGAATATCAGAAAGATGTTTATCTGTGTTTTATTGACTATGCAAAGGCATTCGACGGTGTGGATCATAACAAATTATGGACAACACTGCGAAGAATGGGAATTCCAGAACACTTAATTGTGCTCATGAGGAACCTGTACATAGACCAAGAGGCAGTCGTTTGAACAGAACAAGGGATACTGTGTGTTTTAAAGTCAGGAAAGGTGTGCGTCAGGGTTGTAGCTTGTCATCATACTTATTCAATCTGCATGCTGAGCAAAGGATCCACGAAGCTAGACTATATGAAGAAGAAGGTGGCATCAGGATTGGAGGAAGACTTATTAACACCTGCCTTATGCAGATGACACAACCTTGCTTGCTAAAAGTGAAGAGGACTTGAAGCACTTACTGATGAAGCTCAAAGACCACAGCCATCAGTATGGATTACACCTCAACATAAAGAAAACAAAAATCCTTACATCTGGACCAACAAGCAACATCATGATAAGCAGAGAAAAGATTGAAGTTGTCAAGGTTTTCATTTTACCTGGATCTGCAATCAGCGTTCATGGAAGCAGCAATCGAGAACTCAAACAACATATGTCATTGGGCAAATCTGCTGCAAAAGACCCCTTTAAAGTGTTAAAAAACAAAGATGTTATCTTGAAGACCAAGGTGTGCCTGATTCAAGCTATGGTGTTTTCAATAGCCTCATATGCATGTGAAAGCTGGACAATGAATAAGGAAGACTGAAGAAGAACTGATGCCTTTGAATTGTGGTGTTGGCAAAGATTATTGAATATACCACAGACTGCCAAAAGAATGAACAAGTCTATCTCGGAAGAGGTACAACCAGAATGCTTCTTAGAAGCAAGGATGGCAAGACTACATCTCACATACTTTGGACATGTTATCATGAGGGACCAGTCCCTGGAGAAGGACATCATGCTTGGTAAAGTAGAAGGGTCAGTGAAAAAGAGGAAGACCCTCAATGAGATATAACCACAACCACAGGATTGACACAATGGCTTCAACAACGGGATCAAGCATAACAACGATTGTGAAGATGGCACAGGACTGGGTAGTGTTACATTCTGTTGTACATATGTTTTCTATCAGTTGGAAGTGACTCGACAGCACCTAACAACAACAGTGAGAATCTGACCAGATAGCTCCCATTCCAGTCTTGGTTATCCAAGAAAAGGGTCTCTACCACACGGCAATGGAATTAGAATGAGGAAAACTGCATACAACTGAAGTAACAGTATTTAGGGGTAAAGCTGCTAAGATCTGTCTAACTCCACATTGGCAAAGGACTGGGAAGAATTCTGGAAAAGTGCTGCAGAAAAAATTGATGTAAGGCAGGGGAAAATATGACTCGTGTGTAAAGGGTTAGCCTCAGTGCCTCCCAGTGCTGCTAACCTATTGCTTCTCTGTTGATTTTCGTCAGATTCAGTGTATAATACATTCTTTCTTTGTTATTTGGCAGGAATCCTAGAAATCAGGAAACTAGCACTAAGAAAAAATGTGGTAAATTGCAAAAACAGTCACAACTTTTCTGTCCTGTCTTTATCCATATCGCTTTGTGATAGGACTCTGCAGCAACTTCCACCAAGGAGGGGAGTTGATTTTCCCACTCCTTGAATCTGGGCTGGTGTTGACTTGTGTTGGCCAGTAGAATGTGGCAGAAGTATACATGCTTATTTATATCCTTGTGGAGGTGAGATCAAGGAAGAAATTCACAAGAGGAGGTACTTGTTATATGACTAGAAAAATAAGGTCATGAAGCCTTATTTTGTATGCCAGTTCTGAGCCTGGACCTCAAGAGACTTTGCACATACTTCATTGTCAACACAATGACAGCTTGTCTGCCACAAGGAACAGAAACCAACTGTCTCGGCTGAGACCACCCTAGATTAGCCAACTCCCAGTAAACCTGAGTGAGCCAAGTCAAGATCAGAAGACTGCTCAGCTGAGCCCAACCCAAACTGCCAACCTGTGAGCTAAATATGTGTTTGTTATTTTAAGCTAGGAGGTTTGGGGGTAGTTTGCTATGCAGCAAAAGATAATTGATACACTCTTAACTTTCCTGGTGTTCAATGTAAGGATTAGAGAAATTTATGCAGCCTGTTGCTTAAATTGCTCTTCCTACCCATTCCATTATTATCCTGGAGAAATACTGTGGTGTGGAAGCTATTGGATCAACGGTATTACATGAAATACACAGGGCTTATTTGTATAATTAGAAAATGAGGCATTGCTCACCAAATCTTCCTAGTGGGTATGTCTGCAGGCTTGATAGACCAATCTGGAGAATCAGTACTCTGTTCCAAATCAGACAGTCTACCCACTAAAACCAAACCCACTGCCATTGAGTTGATTCTGACTCATAGCAACCCTATAGTACAGAGTAGAACTGCCCCTATAGGATTTCCAAGGCTGTAAATCTTTACAGAAGCAGACTGCCACATCTTTCTCCCATGGAGCAGCTGGTGGGTTCAAACTGCAGATCTTTTGGTTAGCAGCTAAGCATTTTAACTACTGTACCAACAGGCTCCTCAGAGAGTCTACAGTGAGGTGGGTTTTGAAAATTTTGAAAATATGAGAACAGTTGGAGGTTGATATGAATAATCTGTATGAAGAGATACTTAATAGCGGACTTGATGGAACTGGGAAAATGTTTTTCCAGGAAAATAAATTTAGGAATGATATTATCATGATAATGACCATAACCAAAGCTATTTTTTAAAATTTTTATTGAGCTCGTGCCTGTACCAAGCACTTCACTAGGGACTTTATATAGTTTATCTCATTGAAACTTCATAACAAAACAACCTTCAGAGGTGGGTACTGTTTCTATTTTATAGATGAGGACTTTCAGGCTTCAGAGAGGTTAAATCATTTACCTAAGGCCATATACACGTAAGGCACCACAGTACAACAAACTTATAGATGAGTGGTGAACTCCAGAGCACTTAATGGTGCTCATATGGGACCTGTACATGGATCAAGAGGCAGTTGTTCGAACAGAAAGAGGTGATACTGCGTAGTTTAAAATTGGAAAATGTGTGCATCAGGTTGTATCCTTTCACCTTACTTTATTCTATTTGTATGCTGAACAAATAATCCAAGAAGCTGGAGTTAATGAAGAAGGATGCAGCGTCAGGATTGGAGGAAGACTCCTTAACAACCTGAGATATGCAGATGACACAACCTTGCTTGCTGAAAATGAAGATGACTTGAAGCACTTACTGATAAAGGTCAAATACTACAGCCTTCGGTATAGATTACACCTGAACATAAAGAAAGCAAAAATCCTCACAATTGAACTGATTAAAAAAATCATGAAAAATGAAGTTGTCAATGATTTCATTCTACTTGGATTAACAGTCAACACCAGTGGATGCAACAGTCAAGATATCAACGATATACTGAACCTCTGTATTGCAGAGGTATTGCTGCAGAAAACCTCTTTAAAGAATTAAAAAGCCAGGATGTCACTTTGATGACTAAGGTGTGCCTGGCTCAAGCAAGCCATAGTCTTTTCAATCACTTCATATGCATACGAAAGCTGTACACTGAAAAAGGAAACAGAAGAATTGATGCATTTGAACTGTGGTGTTGGTGAAGAATATTAAATACTCTGTGAACTGCCAGAAGAATGAACAAACCAGTCTTAGAAGAAATACAACCAGAATGCTCCTTAGAAGTGAGGGTAGCAAGACTTTGACTCGCTTACTTTGGACACATCATCAGAAAAGACCAATCACTAGAAAAGGATATCATGTTTGGTAAAGTAGGGGGTCTGTGAAAATGTGGGACACCCTCAATGAGACGGATTGACACAATAGCCACAACAAAGGACTCAAACATACCAAGTATCATGAAGGTGATGCAGGACCGGGCAACATTTTGTTCTGCTATAAATATGGTTGCTATGAGTCAAAGCTGATTCCACAGCAACTAACAACAACAACAACAAGCCTACATAAGTAGTAAAAAGAAGAAACTATGGGATTCAAATCCCATTTGCAATGGATGGCTACCATGTGGAGGATTAGGTAGAGGCCATTTGGAGATGGAGGAATGGAAGAATTGACCTTAGATAATTAGTTTAGCTCTAAGTTTTTGTTAAATTGTTTCTAGTAGACAGCCTCACAAGACTTTCCCAATGAAAACCACAACATAAGCTGACATTAAACCAGTGCTGTGGCAGGAACTGCTATTTGCCTTCCAGTATCCATTCTTCACCGTCCTTTAGAACAGAATCCTTAAATTTTAATTAGGCACATGTCTATCCTGTAGACACTATACTTCACAGTCTTCTATATAGGTATGGCCATATGACTAAGTTTTGGCCAAATGTGATATTGAGAGGAGTAGTATGCAACTTTCAGGGAGTGGCCTTAAAAGGAGGGAAACTCTTTTTCTAACTATTTGTCTGTCCTTTGGGTTGTAGTACAGACAAGATGGAGCTTGAGCAGTGATTTTGGGTCATAAGGTTCCTTAACTGAAAAACCAACCTTCTCAGTGGAGGTGTTGCTGTAACCTGCCATTTGATGGTTGAAATCCCAACTCAGTTGAATGGTCCAGGCCGTGTCACCGATCATCCATAAAGATTCTTTGAGCAACTGTTGTAGGAAGTGGAAGTTAGATATAAATGTGACTGTTTAATGTTTTTTTTGTACATTCTTATTACCTTTTAGAAATACAAAAACATATTAAATAGCATTTTCTCTTTCCCCATAAAATAACTGGTTACTTTGGAACTTTTCCTCTTAGTTTATTTTAAAAGCCATCTTTTTCAATATGTTCTGAATTCTCACTAAGAATAAGATACACAGGACTTGGAAATAACTCCAGGTAAGTGCCTTTTTTTTTTCTCCCTCTTAAATGAAAATATCCGAAAGACTTAAAATAGAAGCAAATCCTAGCTGAAACGTAAATTGAAGTTAATATTTTTCCAGTTTTGATAGATTTAAGAAACTCCATTTGTTGATGTATGTTTTATTAAACACTAAAAAAAGAGGATGAAGATTTTTGGAATATAAAATTACATGTCTTAAACAATTAATTAGATGTATAGGTTCATTTCTGCTAACTTCAAATTTATTAACTAAATATTCCTGGTTTCAGCAATTATCCTGAGCCCGAGCCATAATCAGTCCTCTGAACCCATGTTCAATAATACGTAAAAAGGTGTTTTCATTTTTTGGAGGACAAAATCCACTGCAATTTTCAAAATCTACTATTTTTTACATATTTTCTCAGCTTTAAGCTTAAAAAAGGGCACTTAATGTTGAGGCCAATGAAAGGGTTTGTATGCATTTTTTTTTATAGGGGCATATTCAATGGGTCCTTTAAAGAGAAGAAATTAAACAGACAAGTTCAAGGGAGTAAGATACTTGCAGATAGTTATGGAAGAAGGCAGCTAGAGGTATGCTTAAGATTGGGAGAGGGCTAGAAACTGTTCTTAAGTTTTCCTGTTAGAGAAAGAATCTTCCTTCCTAGTAAAAACAGCCATTTTAAAATAATAGTAGAAGAAAATAAGGTGAGAATTTTGAGGAAGGGAGGAAGTAAAACAGGCAAGGATATAGGAAGGGAGGTGGATCCTAGAATTGAGGATCAGGAGAGTAGAGCAGTGGTTTTCAAACTTTATAATGGATAAGAATTACTTGGGGGAACTTTTAAAACCATGTCAATTCTCAAGTCCCAACCCCAGAGATCCTGATTCTAGAAGGAGTTGAGATAAAACATGGAGATATTCAGGAGAGGTCACTGAAAATTGATATTTTTAAGAAACCATAGATATTCCACCTTAGGTGGTCTATGAACTGAAGTTTTGCTATATTAAAAGCTCCCTGTCCATGGGTTCCTTGGCCCCTTGTGGGTTCTTGAAATCTTTGTAAAGCCAATGTCCCACTCTGGTTTGCAATTTACCATTTCTGGGATCTGGCATTATTGGGAGCCCTGGTGGCGCAGTGGTTAAAAGCTCGACTGCTAATCAAAAGGTTAGCAGTTCAAATCCACCAGCCACTCCTTGGAAACCCTATGGGGCAGTTCTACTCTGTCCTATAAGTTTGCTATGAGTCGGAATCGACTCGACGGCAACAGGTTTTTTTGGTTTGGTGTCACTGCTTAGTTGTAAAGGTCCATAAAGTTTACGAGTGAGAGAAGGAAATTCTTTTCTGGAAAAGGAGCACAATGTAGCACTTCTGGTTTTTAGATATTAGGAAAAAGACAGCGAGAAGATGATTCAGGAAAAAAGAGTCGTGTTTAGGAGCATAGAAGTGGGATTTGCATTAATCTGTATTTCTTTATATGACTAGTAAAAGCGTGCAGTTGCAAGGAGAGGAAAAACCTGAAAATCAGAGACTTAAGAAAGGCACAGATAAAAATATTAGTAAGTGAAATCTTCAAAACTATCTCAAACTCATCAAACTGTGAAGACTCAAAGTTGTTGTTCAAGTTGTGATTTAAAGAGCATCATCTTCGAACAATCACTTTTAACATTCTAGTAGTTTTCTCAAGAAAAGGAAATATTGTTTACTGCCTTTTGAAATTTAGTTCTTTTTAGTTAAGATGAGTAACTTTAGTTGATTTCATCACTCCATTGTCAAAAATCAGCCGCGAAGGCGCTCTTACCTGAAGCAGCATGGTTTCCCACAGTGCGATACTAGCGTTCTTTCCTAGAAATAGAAATTGATGCAATAACTGCAAAAAAAAAAAACAGACTCGAATTCTACCTTGCCAGGACCCCGTGGATGTCGGGGTTCCATTTCATGCACTTCCTTACTAACAATGGTTATTTCACATGAAATTTACTATTTTGGCAATTTTGAAGGGCTAGTCTGGTGGACAGAAGGTCTTCCATCCATGACAGTCTAGGCTTTTTGCTAATTTCAACAACAAGTAGTAAAATGACCTTATTTTACACTGGAACCTGAATGAGTAATAACAACCTTCTAGAAAAATACCAAAAGAAAGAAAAAGAAAAGGACTGAAGCAAAAGTGAAAGTTCCTGCCAAGGATGTTACCCACTAGGTCTTTGTGTAGTACGAGTATTTGGTAGAGAAATAGAACATAGTCAAGAAGAAATATAGATGTCTACCTTGCATATTAAGGTCATCGTTATTGTTGTCCAAAATGAACAGTAACGGCTTTAGACAGAGAAATGATCTCATTTCTTTGTGTTCTTGCCTGCTTGGATAAAGACCTGACCCTGCTCCCTTGTACCTTCCAGAGGCTGCAGAAGCTCAGGTAAGCGTGTTTTCCAGAGTTCTACCAATTTTGGATGAATGATCTCAGGCAATATCTTCAAAAGTCCTATTGCACCAGCCCCAAGCAATTTCCCTAAACTGGCGAGCATAGATATTACCTGAAGGATGGAAAAGGAAATGCTAGTCAATTTCAGGGGTATTTAAAAGGTCCATCTACCTTCTTATTTTACCATTGTTCTGGATTCTCTTGATTCCTACATTGGATAATCTTCTAACAAATCAGCACAGTTGATTCTAACGTATGCTAGAGCAAAACTAACATTTAGAAAATTTATCCCCCCCAGTTTTTTTTCCCCTTGAGGATAAAGGTGAAAAAAATATATGGAAAACACCAACCAAACAATAAATGGAAGGTACCAATACTCAGATTATCTCTTAATTAAATAAGGGGATGTGGCAATAGTACTTGAGTACATAGATACAGATGTGGCCAAATGGAGAAAAGGAAAATACAAACAATAGATATGGAATTTGAATGGTACGTATGGATCAGATTCAGTCTATGCTTACACTAAAATTTGTAAAGTTCAACAAGCATTTTAGAGTGGAAAGATAATCTTGCCAATAATAAACCTTCATGAGTGTCACAAGTACAGCAGAAAATTTATTATG
The DNA here is from genome assembly GCA_030035585.1 of Dugong dugon. Lineage (NCBI taxonomy): Eukaryota > Metazoa > Chordata > Mammalia > Sirenia > Dugongidae > Dugong > Dugong dugon. The sequence goes on from CM057460.1 coordinate 46,705,681, forward strand.
TCATTTTAGTTTGTACTTTGGTTTGGAGTATGTATGTGATTTTTATTAGCATTTGTATGGAACTTAGTTATCTATATCAGCTTAAACTTATCCCACATTGGTTCTTTGTAACTCACTCACCAGAAGTCTGGCCAGTAGCTGCTGTGGTGTAGGAAGTTTCACTAGAAAGGGAAAGCAATTTTCATTATTACTGTGGGGCCTGAAAAATTCAGATTGGGTTTGGGAATGTGATCCAAGTGCCATAGGAAACAAATCTCTCATTAGAGAAAAGTTTTGCTTTGTTTTTGAATATACAAACCAGCTCCAGTAGAGATGACAAGTGCTGTTGACTCCTTGGCATTAAGCTTCTTCCTCTCCTCTGCCATGATCAGGATTCTGATGATATTGAACAGGTGGGCCAGAGTTCCTGTATATTCTGCCGGTACCACAAAAGTCAGGATTCTTGGCCATAGCACCTGTGGAAAACATAAGATTGTTTATTCTTTTTCCATTATTTCTCCCTAGGCCTCACTGTGTGGTTTTCTCTGATTTAGAAACTTTTCTCTCATTCATTATCATTTCGCTCTTAAGGCCAAGTCTAATGAAATCATTAAATAAAATCTCTGTATAGCATCCATTTTCAGGAGCCAGTTTTAGGGAGTGTTGGTCAGTGTTTCTCACGGGGTTGTTGGAATTTTGAGCAGGACAACGCTTCATTGTTGAGGGGTTGTTCCAGTCACTGCAGGATATGTAGTATTCCTGGGCTTCACTCACCAAGTGCCAGTAAGCCCCTTGTTAATGTGATGACCAAAAATGTCCCACATATTTCCAGAAGTTCCAAGGGGGAAAGAGACTGCCCCAAGTGAGAACCACTGGGAGAAGATAGGGAATGGGTTGCTGTTACTCTCGGCGTCAGGCTCTGGTCTTTCTTCTCTGTATGTCTGGAACATCTATAATCTCTTTAGTCAGTATGTTTCATGTCCCTCGAAAAACTACCTGGTCTTAATAGAAACCTTGGTGTCATCTTGGACTCTCCTCTTTCTTGCTGTCTATATTCAACGACCAAGCCCAGTCCTTTTGTCATCATCACATCTCCCATGCCCTTCCATATTTTCGTTCTTACTATATCATCCAACTTCAGTTCCTATGAGTTGCATCTGACCTCATATCTCATCCCTTTGCTCTTAATCCACCCCTAAACCAATTGTAAGTGGTGACAAAATACTATTACCTGAGGCATTCCAATGACCAATGGGTCCAGGGTTTTTAAGACCTCGAGACTCATTTCTTGGACAGATTTTTCCCCTTTTTCATTCTCATGGGAGTTAGTTTTCATCAATTTCTCCTTTAAGAAAGACGAGATAAATCACTTGCTAACAATCCTTAATGTTTTCCCCATCCAAACTTACTTGGATGTGGTCTCATACTCTGGAGTGGAGGATGTAGTTATTCAACTTAAACGGCTCATGGAACCCAGTGGTCTTGGTCCCTAGCACCTAAACCCTGTTTTAAAGTGTCCCTTGGAGGAATGAGTTAGAAAACTTATCTCTGGCTAAGACAGAAAAGCAAAAACTGTGAGCATTCTGGAACAGCAGCTATTCCCTTTCCCTCCCCTCCTTAGGCCTTTGCAATTTACTCTGCGGTGAAAATTTTCAGACACTGCCTGCTAGTGGAGTAGAGAGTAATTTTAGTTGCAACAAAATTGCTAAGGTCACTGAGCTCTTAAGCACTTGCTTTTCAGCATAGTCATCTAAGGGGAGATGACCCCAGTGCAGCAAGTATTGGTGTCTCTTGCTTTTATCTCATGCAATCCATTCTCTCTACCCCTCTACAAACCACCTCCCAGGCTTTTGGAGACCAGCTCGTCTCATCTTTAGGAAAAACTGTACTTTAATCTATTTTGTGTTTATTATAGAATCAGTGGGTGGTACAAACTTTCTCAGCTAAGGTTTGAGTCCACCCAGAGGTGCCTTGGAAGAAAACCTGGCCATCTACTTCCAAAAAATTAACCATTGAAACCCCTACGGAGCACAGTTCCACTGACACACATGGGGTCACCATGAGTTGGAGTAGACTCGACGGCAACTGGTTCTGGTTGTGTTTAGTATAATTTAGAAGTGATATCAGTGAAAAGGAGCCGAGAAAACTAGAGACTGAAAAACTATTCATCAATAAAAGTGATAAGGTTGAAATATTACTTTTAAATCAATTATTTGATTGAACCATAGCCATTTTTTTATTAAGCTAGTTGAGTCTACTGGACGTGTTCTAGTACACTGCAGTGGCATCGCTAGGGGAGCATAGGGGGCGTGGACCACACTGGGTGACACTGTCAGAGGGAATGACACCAAAACGACTGTCTATAAAATTTTTGTGCAGTGTTTCAGCAGAAATTTATTATTTTTTTAATAAAAATATCCCTGTAGTTAATTATAATAACAAAAACATTTTTCGTTCACCCAGCTTACATGTATCAATATACCTACAAGGCTAAAACTCAATGTTAATTTACTTTTTGAACCTCCTAATGCTCTCTGGTCAGAGCTGTATTATTGCTCAATTACAATGATGCTTTGAATCACATGGTTTCATCTGCAGATGCCACAAGCACACGTTTGCATTGCTGTCAGTGTTTTTTATAGTTGCTGATTTTGTCAAATTGTCTGATGCTTTAGTTACAATATGTGGTAATTAGTATTTATGAACCTATATCAATAACTTTTTTGAGAATGAAGCAGCAGTAATTAAAGGAAAAGAAGGAGAAAAATAAAAAAAGCCTTCTGCTCAGTTACTAACAATGTTGTAATTCAATGTAGAAAGATTTTACAATTTTGTTGTTAGTGGTCATATAACCTAAGAAGTATTACATTTAAGCAACTTACAATATATTTATCACATACTGTTCTATGACTTAAACTCATAATAAACATTACTAAGGATTCTATATGGTCTGGTGTGGGAGGAGAGGAGGTTCATGGCGGGGGGTGGGGGGCGGGGACACCACAAATTATCGCACTGGGTGACACCAACCCTAGTGACTCCACTGGTACAATGATCAAAACTGCACCCTTTTCCTACCAGATTCTTGCTGGATATTGCAAACTGGGAGAAGATGTAATCAATCAGAGGCCATCCTTCTCGGGCTTCAATGTAGCTCTTTTCACACATGGTTTGGATAAGAAGAAGGATGGAATTTCTCACCTACAGTAAGAAAAATACACCTGCAGCACTTTACTATGTTGGGCATATTGGAAATTTAGCTTCTTTTATTCCTTAACCTTCACGGATTATTTACCGGGAAACTTTAAAAACAGGAGTATAAATTGAATGATCTGTTACCATAAGTAAATGGAGCAGATGGTAACCTATAGGTTATGATTTTAAGGTTACCAGAAAGATTCTCTTTAACCAAAATCTTCTTCCCAGTCCCCAAAGACATATATTTTATTACTATACATTATGAAATTTTGGTGAATTTATGCTAAAATATTGCCTCACTTTTAAAATCTTCATTGAAAGACTGTATATTGAAATATAGGTCCACAATTCCTTATTCACAATTTGAAAATCCAAAAAACTCTGAACACTGGATTTTTTTTAAGTTTAGCATCAACTCATTTGATGGCAAGACTCAAACTGAATTGATATAAAGCTATTTGTAGATTTATTTATCCTGCATAATGTGGATATTCATACATTCTGTTGCAGAAATATTAATGGGTTTAATTGTGGACTACTGCCACAGTACTGGTTTTTAAAAATTAAAAAAAAATTGTGAATTCTGAAATACATCTGACCTCAAGGATTGGAATAGGGGATTATGAACCTGTGTTGTCACTTATTAATAATTTGGTTTTAATTTGTTTATCATGTTGTTTCCCTGGAGGACAGAAAGCTAATGTTCAAACCTTCAGTGAATGACTTTTTTAATGGAGGGTGGGAAGAATAGAATTACTTTGACCAGAAAGCCAGGACTATATAGTCGCGGAAGCAGTTAGCATGAAGGCACTGAGCAATCTGTGTGAGTCGGGGAAAAGAGGTGCATGCCTTTCTATTTTTTGCCTAAGGAGCTGGCCTTAAAACTCCTGTGCTCTCTTATTCTACTGATAAAGGATTAACCTAACCACAGCAGGCCATAACCACAAAAGGTCAACTTGTTTGTCAGGATCTATAGGACTTCAAACAATAAGAAACTACATCAAAGGGATAGGACAGAGTGCTGTAACCATTTCAATGGACTATAGACGTGTGTACCAAAACTAAATAACAATTTACCCCAGGAAGTGAGTTAAAGATCTACCCAATATCACATGTAGTCAGCATAGCAAATAAAAAGCAACCATCATATGACAGGTCTGGAACCCCTGAGCCAAGAGACCAAAATTAGAAAAGAAAATCAAGAGAAGGTCACCCAATCATGATATTAGTTCTTTGTCTTTACTTTAACCAGTCATAGTCTGTAAGTAATTTATGTTCATGTTCCAATGATTGTAAAGGGCATATTGAAAGACCCTTACTCATAATGAATCAGCACCTGTCAAAATAGTATGAGAAGCACTTACAGATTGTGCTTCTTTGGATTTTGGTCTGTTTATAGCATGAGTACTTGCAGCCAATTTCTCACTTTTGTATTCTGATACGTCACAATAAAAATCTCTTTGTTGCAGAAGGCTTTGTGAAAGTTGTTACCCTACAACACTATCCTAAACTCTTCTCATATTTTTCTTACTGGGTTGGTAAGCTGCTAGGTCTGGTTTTTTATAAATAATCACTCTGTTGTTATTTATTGTCTAGTTTTTGTTATTTTAAGCATAGTCACAGGTAACCAAAGTCTCTTGGCATTTTCTCTTCATCATTGGTTCCTGTGTAGTTTTTTAATTCAAAACAAAACATGATTTTTATTAAAAACACAAAACAAAAAAACAACTCTTTCATTTGTACCAACATAAATTCTATATCTTTTCTAGCAGCAAACATTTTAATTAGTTAATCAGGAAATATTTGAGCAACCTACTATGGCAGGACTTGCACTAGGCAGTTCCTGGTTGAAAAATAAGATGTCTATGCTAAGAACAGTGTTCAGGGGTTATTATTTTTTAGAGGAAGATATATTATCTTTATAATTAACAATTAATAAAAACTATTTGAAAAGCATGGCATAGTGATGCTATGGGCAAAAATTTATTTTCTAAAGAGAAGCCCCTGAGTTGAAAGTAGGATTTTACCTTGGGGTAGTTCATCTTTTTTGGAAAAGATAGCATTCTTTTAAAAATGGAATTGATCACTGAGTTCTTTATAAAGCAGTTTCATAAGCTGATCCTTAAAGAGTGAAAACCATTTCATTCATTCTTAAAACTACCATCAACCAAATAAAAGTATCTATCAATTCTCTTACTTTTACACTGGGGTCATTCATGACGACCTTGACTGTTCTTTCAACTGAAGTCATGTAATCTCTCAACTTGGGCTCTGAAAGACAGTGGGAAAAATTGAGAGACCAATTCAGTAGGAGTACAGTATATTTATTCTAGGACTGATGAAAACTCATTAGAGTTATGGTACATAATTGAAAAGTCTCTTGTCCTTAACATCCTGTTATTCAATTTCTACCTACCCTCTTCTTTTCCAATACTTCAGGGATGTTAGTGGCTTCCTTTGTTCCCTATTACATTTTGTTTTAACTTGTTTAAAATGTTAAGTTCCAAAGTGGATTCCAGACATCATGCCCAAGGAATCAAATCTAAATTTTGTGAGATTACTTCATATTTCTTTTCTGCTAATTCTTCAATAAATCAAAATACTATCTGGATTTTAGAAATCTCTATTATGCTGTGCAAAATGAATTGTCATATTTTATTGAATCCAAGATATCTTCAATTTTATAATGCACCCTTATTTTATGTTGCACTAAAAAAGAAAATTAAAATTAAAGATGTTGTCAATTTTAAAATGCATTCCAATGGTATGAAAACACATGCTTCCCAGAATCAATGAAATATGGTAATTTTTAGAATACTGTGTATCCTCACTCAGCCTGTGTTTTGGGCCACTTAACTAACTTACTAAGACCTAAATTCTAAATTTGATTCTCAAATATTCTACTTATTCTTCTCAACTTGGTGCTCCCATAGCAAGCATGAAAGAAGAGAGTTAACAGTAAATGCCTATTTTAAAAGACCAAAAAGACTGGGTTTCACCTGAATGTGAGGTTGTATAAACATCTCAAAGACATAGGATAGGGTTAAAGAATACATTGGCTTAAGTTTCCTTCTTGGTAAAAAATAAACCACTCTGGCTTCTTCCCTCTTGCTTACCATCAGCATTGATAGTTGATCTTAACAAAGATAAGACTCCCATTCGGATGGCTTCATTATTACTTCTTATTTGCTCATCAAAAAATTCCATCAGGTCTGCAGGGTTGGAATTGGCTGTAGGTTTAAGAAATACTTAAGTTGTAAGAACTCAATTTCGTCTTAGGTAAAATATTTGTGTTTGGGAAAATGGGATTCCATGAGGATTATCAAAGTCATTCTTAGCTTGGTAGTTTGATCTCATTATTGCAATCTTCTTCAGTACCACAGAATTAATTATGCAGTTTGGTCACTAAGAAGGCTTTCTATATCTAAGCCCACTTCTTCTGATAGTGAACTCTACAGACTATAAGTGCCGATGAAGGAGAAAGAGCAAACTCTCCAGTGTATTGCTCTCTCTATACTGAATCTGCCCTTTCTAGTCACTAGGCTGCCATGACTTATGGACAGAGTGATTCATATTCCTGAGACTTCCAGAAAGGCCATAATATAATTGTCATTGTAGTTCTAACATTAAATCCTAAAGCAAATGGTGAAGAAAACAAGCTCCGTAGGATTTTACAAATAGCAGTATGGAAAGGCAAAAAGCGCTGGAGGTTTCAGTTCAGAAAGACCAGTGTTTGAATCCTGACTCAGCTACTTTGCTATTTCGTGAGTCTGGCCAAATTATTTGAACCTCTGGGTCTAAATAGTTTCTTTATCTATAGGATGGGATGATATATGCTAGGGTCATGTAAGCTGCAGGTAGTTGATAAATAAAAACCATTGCTGTTACTATTTTTAGCACCTTGGATATTCCTGAAGAAAGTGGGAGTTGAAGGAAAGCTGACATTTTTTATAGGTAGAATACCAGCTGGGAAGTTAGACTGATGGAGGGATAGGGCAGGAAGCAGGAAAGAGTGAAGAAATACTTGGCAGGAGCAGAGGTGTTTGTGTTGGAAATTGTCAAGGATAAAGCCAGTTAGTTAATTATGTTGGGGCATAGGGAAGATGTAAGTATAGAAGCAGAAGTTCAATTAGGGTAGAACTAGAGCATAATAGAAAGGGATGCAATGAGGTGGTAGAAATGACATGTTTTAGGGGAGTATGGAGGTATAGGCGCTATAGGCCTGGCATTGTTGCTACTGTCCCTTATCTTCAGTGCATGCTGGAACATAGTTTTGTTTCCTGACCCTATGACCTTGATGCTTCCTATGTCACCTGGGTCAGACATTCTAACCAGGTGATGGAGGGGATTGTGGTGCAAAAGCAAGAAGGAAAGGGAGAGAAGGAAGAAGAGAAGGACACAGAGTGACTGATGGATGGCCAAAGAGGCTTAGGTCCTAAGAGATGACCTGGGAGAAAAAAGGGTAACTTTGGGTTTGACATAGTTTCAAATAATCTCAAATACCAAGAAAAAAAAAAAAAAAAAAGCATTTACTATTCATAAGAATGCCAACTCATGCCAGTGTGCCTGGAACTTTTCTGGCTTTCATACTAAATGTCCTGCCTCTAATCCCAGGCAAACTGGGATGACTGGCCACCCTACATATCCCCATCTTCCTGGGAACTTGTGGGGATAGGGCAGGCATAGAAGAAATATTTTTGTATGTGTGTGGAAGTAACTAATGTGAAAACATGTACATCCTTCATCATGGTCATCATCGTCACTTGGAGATGTCAGTTAGAGATTTTTATTAAAAACTCTTGGGATGCTGGGTCCTACCTAGAATAAGAAAACAGCTTGAAGCTTCGAGTTCGTTTTCTTTTATTGGAGGCTCTGGAACTCTGCAGACCTGAACGGGGAGGAAATATTAGGTGGTAGACGTGAAAACGGAAAACCAGTTAAAATTTGACGTCATGGTTTTCTTACCTGGTGGAGCAAGTTGAAAAAGATGGATCTTCTTAAGTTCTTTGGAAGGCCAATATCATAAAGGACTGCTGCAGTCAATATTTGTCTTAGACTCTAAATGGAAGGCCTCAAAAGTTAGCTGCAGTCTGCCCACGAAAGCAGCAGCACAGTGCATAGAAAGCAGATAATTAACTGACACTTTGTAAGGAGAACAGCCCATAACCTTTCTGCAGTTAAGAGTTTTCTCTAATCATTCTGCCCTGCCCCCCCCCCCCCACCTTTCTTCAGGAGCCCTGGTAGTGCAGTGGTTAAGTGCTTGACTGCTAACTGAAAGGTTGCCTTTTGGAACCCACCAGCCACTCCGTGGGAGAAAAGTCCTGGCGATCTGCTCCTGTAAAGATTACAGCCTAGGAAACCCTGTGGGGAGGATCTAGTCTGTTGCTATGAGTTGGAATCGACTCTACGGCACACAACGAGAACCACCTTGCTTCATTTCAGTGTCTCAGCAGCTTGGAATAAACATCTTAAGTCTATTTCTGGAGTTTTCATTATTGAGCTATGTCAACCTCTTCGCTACCTCCTATTCTCCAACAAGTATTTAAGTTTCGCTGCCTAAATAGATGTTTAAGTTTCTTAGCCTCTCCTGGGACTTATTATCTTCCTGAATGGTTGCAACTGGCTTTCTGAATCAATTCTTTTAAGGTGTGGCTCTTACCTCTGTGACGTGGAAATCAATTTCTTTGTCTTTGTACTGGTTCAGGAGCCAGGGCACCTGGCCCAGGGCGTATTCACATAAATCTTCCCTGTGTAGCAGCAGGCTCACTGTGGGGCCATGGGCCTTAACGATGGCTAAAGTCTGCAGAGGCAGCAAATAAACACCATTCCTAACCTTTCATTATGCTTTTTATGCATTTCTCAGATATGAGAAGGCTTTATGTACTCCTGAAAACCCTCCCTTACCACTTTCAGCCAAAGAGAGTTATAAGACATTCTCCTGATTTAATGAAGTCAAAGCATATAGCTAAGAAAAATTTAGGTTAAGATTTTTGCATGAGGTAGAGTTATATATATACCTATATATATTTCTACATATCTTTATATAGTTATGATGGAGTCCCTGGGTGGGGCAAATGGTTAATGCTGCTAACCAAAACGTTGGTGGTTTGAATCTACCCAAAAGTGTCTCGGAAGAAAAAGCTAGCAATCTACCTCCGAAAAATCAGCCATTGAAAACCCTATGGAGCACAGCTCTACTTTGACACACATAGGGTTGCCATGAGTCTAAGTTGACTTGACGGCAACTGGTTAGTTTATATAGTTATAGCTACAGCTACCTCTAACTCTATATCTATATCATTGACATCTCTAACTATAGTGATACTCATCTCAATACTTGCTCCTATTTTTAACCCTCTTCTCGACAGTAGTCACTTTCTTACTATTTATTAACAAGTTTAAAATTTCCCTTATGTTAAAAAATTTTTATTTCCCCTTGGCCCTCACTACAATCTTCACCTAATTTGTTTCTCTTTCCTTTCTCTTAGAGCAAATCTTTTTGAAGGAGTGGTCTACGTTTGCAATCTTTATTTCCCACCCCCCAATGACCCCTCAATTCACTATAAGCTGTCTTTCATTGACATTGAAAATTATTCTGAATAATTCCCAGACTATAAAACATAATTGTAATATATAGTGATTATAAAAACTTAGAAAACACAAAAATTATGATGAAGAAACAAAAATAGTATCTACAAATAATCCCTGTTTGGTGTATTTTTAATATTTTTTTATTTATCTGGCTTATTCTTTCTTGGAGCCCTGGTGGAACAGTGGTTAAGACCTCAGCTGCTAACCAAAAGGTTGGCAGTTCGTATCCACCAGCTGCTCCTTGGAAACCCTGTGGGGCAGTTCTACTCTGTCCTATAGGGTCACTATGAGTCGGAATCGACTTGAAGGCAATGGGTTTTTTTGGTTATTCTTTCTTACCTTTTTCTTTATGTTTTAATTTCTTAAAATTTGACAACATTCTTTAATATATAGTTCTATATTCTGCTTTTTCAACCTAATATTACATGATAAACTATTTGTATCAGCTGTACAACAAACAACCTGAAAACTGAGTGACTAATAGTATTGTTGTTGTTTGTTGCTGTCGAGTTCATTCTGGTCATGGTGACCCCAAAGGTGCAGAATAGAACCGTGCTCCACAGGGTTTTAAGGCTGTGACTTTGGAAGCAGATCACCAGACCTTACTTCCCAGGTGTCTCTGGGTAGTTCAGATCTGGGTAGGTCTGAACCACCAACCTTTTGGTTAGTAGTCCAGAGCTTAACCATTTGTGCCACCCAGTGACTCCCGTAGCTAATAATAACAACCATTTATTTTATGAAAGACTGTATGTCAACTAGGTGTATGTCTTCTACCACATATTTCCGTGCAATGGATACTTTCCAGGATTTTTCTTACTTGGGTACTATATCAATTGACTCTGTAGATCCCTCTTTGCTTCTTGAAAATGTCTCCATTCTTAGTTTTGAAAATCTCATTCTGCTTTATTCTCCTGCTCTGCTAGCAGTACATTTCCACTTCTCCGTCATGAGTCCCTCTCCCTTTGCCTGCCCCTTCAATATCGACTCCCCCTAGGGCTCTGTTTTTGGCACTTCCCCACTCTACATACTCTCTTTGATGGTCTCTATCCCAACCATTTATTCAGTTATCAGTTATATAACCAAAAAAAAAAAAAAAAAAAAAAAAAAACAAATCTGTTGCCATCGAGTTGATTCCAACTCAAAGTGACCCTATAGGACAGAGTAGAACTGCCCCGTAGGGTTTCCAAGGAGCAGCTGGTCGATTCAAACTGCTGACTTTTTGGTTAGCAGCCGAGCTCATAACCACTGTGCCACCAGGACTCTATCAGTTACATAATGATGCCCAAATCTATGGACTCAGTCTTTGCTTTTCTTCTTAACTCTAATCCCAAATATACCCAAACCTACTAATAATATCTCCACTTTCCCATAGGCATTCATGTCAAAATGTCTAAAATTAAACCCATTTTTTACTTCCCCAAATCTGTTATTCCCCCTGTTTTCTTCATCTTGATTAATGACTCTATGATAAGTCAAGTCAGAGATCTAGGGGTCAACTCAAGTGTCTCCATTTCCCTCATTATCAACATCCAAGTGGTGCCAAGTCTTGTTGATTCTATCCTCCAGCATCTGTTCCTTTGACCAGCACCACTGATACTGCATTAATTTATTCCCTTACCATTTATGACCTGGAATAATTCAATAGACTCCTAACTGATTTTGTTCTCATTAGGTGCTGTCAAGTAGATTTTGACTCATAGTGACCCCATGTCCACCTCTATACCTCATCCATCTTCAAAGTTAATATTAGAATGCTTTTTCTAGTACTCAGACCCTGGCTTAAAACCCTTCAAGGATTTCTCATTTCCTGCAAGAAAAAGCCCAAATGCCTGTGTAGCATTCCAGTCTCTTCATTATTCGGTCATGACTATATTTCTGGTTTAATTTCCTGCTGCTGCTTCATCCTATTTTCCCTTCTCTGCCTCACCCATAACAGTCACTTAAGTGTGTGTGTTAATCTCCAAACTTGAGTTGGTTTTACTTCCTCTTCAGGGGAGCTCCTTCCCTGTAGTGAACAACTTCATGGACTGCAGGGCTGAATGTGGCTGCCTTTCCAGCACTCACCAGGGGAGTGAAGTGTGTCCCTCTGTGTACTTCCTTATTGGTTTGTATACCTTCTTGTTTACCTGCTGACTTTTCCTGTGGTTAGCAAGCACAGTAGCCGTCAAGTTTGTATTGCATTTTGTTTTCCAGGTGTCTACAGCGACATATTGAAATTCCATGTTTGCTAATGCTTTAACTACCCACAGTATATTCTAAAACAAATGCTTTAATAGCTTAATATGTAAAAAAGAAACTGAGCTAGACAAGGACTTTAACTGGTAAGCCTTTTATAATATATAACAGCAATAAAGACAAGAGAACTAGATAGAATACAACTTAGCCTACCTGAAAAAAAATTATAGCAATTAAGAAAGATATGGATGGAATTATATATGTGAATGTACTAGTAATATAGATAAACTGTTCTCTATAAGGCATTACATTATTATGAAACAGCCAAGTATATTCTTTAGATGTTGTTTTATTTGAGTTTGATATTCATATACATAGGAACTTTGTTTGGACTGTTTTTTTCCTAACCAGTGACTCAGCTCAAATGTGAATTATGATATATAGGACACGAAATACCTAAAATTCAGTATATTTTACTTATTTTCTCTTGTTTTTGATCTTTCTGCACACTGGAATGTCAGTTCCATGAGAGCAGGATTTTGGTCTCTTCAATCTCTGCAATATCCCAGTATCTAGAATAGTGCCTAGCATATGACAGGAATTCAATAAATATTAGTTGAATGAATGAATAGTGATTTGAAATTGGTGGGAAAACAGGTGGAAAGATTTGATAAACCTGATAGTACAACACCCCGTATAGCTTTCCAAAAGAACTGAGCTTAATTATTATCACAATGAGAGAACAGGTAATTCAATCCACATGGAACAAGAGCTAGCTTGAGGCATCCCGAGGTCCCCACTCACATGCATGGGTGAGGCCAAAGTGGCCCACTTTTCCATTATGTACCGGAACAGCATGAAGATCTTGTCAGAGAGTCGGTTGGCATCCAGTCTGGGATAGGGAAAATCTTTCCAGTGGTTGACATACTTGTAAATGGCCTTGCTGAACTTCTCAAGGGCTGCATTTTAAAAACACAACCACAGACTGAGAAAAATATAAAGACAGGAAGGACAATAAAATAAAATTTGAGAAAAGAGTACTGATGATTAAACTAAACCAAACCCACTGTTGTCGAGTTGATTCTGATCAGCAAATGTATAATAAAACAAAACAAAATAAAAAAAAAATCCAAACCTGTTGCCATCAAGTAGATTCTGACTCATAGTGACCCCATGTACTAGAGTAGAACTGGTGAATAGGGTTTCCTAAGAGTAATCGTTACTGAAGCCAACTGACTACCACATTTCTCCCTCAGAGCAACTGGTGGGTTCAAACTGCTGACCTTTTGGTTAGCAGTCGAGTGCTTTCACCACTGTGTCACCAGGGCTCCTTAAATGTATAATAGTTTCTATAAAATCTTAGGACTGTACCAAATAAACATATGAAAAGTGCTTGACTACATTAGTGAAATGCAAATTAAAACCATAATCAGATACTACTACATAACATTGGCTAAAATTTATGACAGTCAATGCCAAGTGTTAGCAAGACTAAAGCGCAACATGCTAGTGGAAGTGTGAGTTGGTACAAGCACTTTGGAAAACTGTTTGGCATTATCTACCAAAGTTGAATATGCCTTCCCCATGACTCAACAGTTCTACACCTAGGTATATAGCCATTAGAAATACATTCATATAAGTACCAAAAAATGTGCACAAGAACATTCATATTATTTTTTTTTTTTGTAATAACCCCAAAGAGAAAACAATCTAAGTATCTACCAACAGGTAGAATGGATAAATAAAATATAGAATAGGCATATAATGGAACACAGCAATGAAAATAGGCTATGGCTACACAAAACAACATGTATGAATCTCACAAACAGACAGGACTAATCTATGATATTAAAAGTGAGAATTGTGGTTACCTTTAGTGGTTACCCTTGGGGAGAATGTAGAAAGTGGTGACTGGAAGGCAATATAAAGCGGGATTTCTGGGGAGCTGGCAATGTTCCAATTCCTGACTTGAATTGTAGTCAAATGGATATGTCACTTTGTGATAACTCATCAATCTGTACACTTCTGATTTGCATGCTTCTCAGTGTGTGTTTTACTTCAGTAAAATTAACAATAAATCTTTGACCTCCAAAAATACAATTTGGGCCACTAATCCATATATATTGTGATCACATGCAGTAAATAATGCTATTTTTTCCCTGCAGACCTCATGTCACTCATTTCATTAGATGAAAAAGAAAATTCATAGTTCACTCCCTCGAAGACACCTCGCACACAAAGAATACTCTGGAAAAGAGGAGACCCTGAGTATGTTAGTTTTAGAACTGGCCATATTCCCTCTAAATTCCTTCAGATTTCTTTGAGATTCTCCTACTGCACTTCATTATAATTTTTTTTTTTTTAATGTCTTCCTCTGGCCTCTAAGCAACATGAGGGAATGGATAGTGTCTTGTCCATTGATAATATCCATAGCAACCAACAGAATATTTGCTTATGTGTTGATTGATTGAGTGATATATACTGTATAAGAAAGCCGATTAAATTTCCTATCTTTTCCTTTGCAGAAATCATGCATAAAGTTGCTTTAGGACTAAATGGCACTTAGCTAACTTTATAACATAAAGACAGAGAATTTCCTTATTAATTCCCATGATAATCACCAGTTTTACTTTCCTAGTTATCAATATTGGAGGTAGAAATGCTATTAAAGACTCTAAAGTTTATTTACAGAAGCACTACGTTTGTTGTGATGTTGTCGTTGTTAGCTGGCGTCGAGTTGGTTCCGACTCATAGCAACCCTAGGTGCAACAGAATGAAACACTGCCCGGTCCTGTGCCATCCTCACAATCATTGTTATACTTGAGCCCATGGTTGCAGCCACTGTGTCAATCCATCTCGTTGAGGGTCTTCCTCTTTTTCGCTGACCCTCTACTTTACCAAGCATGATGTCCTTCTCCAGGGACTGATCCCTCCTGATAACATATCCAAAGTATGTGAGATGTAGTCTCACACTCCTTTCTTCTAAGGAACATTCCAGCTGTGCTTCTTCCAAGACAGATTTTTTCATTCTTCTTACAGTCCATGGTATATTCAATATTCTTCACTAACACCAGCGGTGTCAATTCTTTTTCAGTCTTCCTTATTCATTGTCCAGCTATAGCATGCATATGAGGTGATGGAAAACACCATGGCTTGGGTCAGGCATACCTTAGTCTTCAAGGCGACATCTTTGCTTTTCAACACTTTAAAGAGGTCTTTTGCAGCAGATTTGCCCAATGCAATGTGTCTTTTGATTTCCTGAGTGCTGCTTCAATGGGTGTTGATTGTGGATCCAAGTAAAATGAAATCCTTGACAACTTCAATGTTTCCTCTATTTATCATGATGTTGCTTATTAGTCCAGTTGTGAGGATTTTTGTTTTCTTCGTGTTGAGGTGTAACCATGCTGAAGGCTGTCGTCTTTGATCTTCATCAGTAAGTGCTTCAAGTCCTCTTCACTTTCAGCAAGCAAGATTGTGTCATCTGTATTACACAGGTTGTTAATGAGTTTTTATCAAATCCTGATGCCCCATTTTTCTTCATATAGTCCAGTTTCTCAGATTATTTGCTCAGCATACAGATCGAATAAGTATGGTAAAAGGATACAACCCTTACACACACCTTTCCTGACTTTAAACCACACAGTAATCCCATGTTCTGTTTGAATGACTGCCTCTTGATCCATGTACAGGTTCCTCATGAGCACAGTTAAGTGTTCTGGAATGCCCCTACTTCACAATGTTATCCATAATTTGTTATATCCACCTGGTTGAATGCCTTTGCATAGTCAATAAAACACAGGTAAACATCTTTCTGGTATTCTCTGCTTTCATCCAGGATTCATCTGACATCAGAAATAATATCCCTGGTTCCACATCCTCTTCTGAATCTGGCTTGCATTTCTGGCAGTTCCCTGTCGACATACTGCTGTAGCCGCTTTTGAACGATCTTCAGCAAAATTTTACTTGCTCATTATCATCAGTTAGAACAAGGTCAGGAACCAGCTGTGGAACAGACCATTAATTGCTCGTATGCAAATTCAAGTTGAAGCTGAAGAAAATTAGAACAAGTCCACGAGAGTCAGAGTATGACCTTGAGTATATCCCACTTGAATTTAGAGATCATCTCAAGAATAGATTTGACATGTTAAACACTAATGACCAAAGACGAAATGAGTTGTGGAATGACATCAAGGACATCATACATGAAGAAAGCAAGAGGTCATTAAAAAGATGAGAAAATCAGAAAAGACCAAAATGGATGTCAGAAGAGACTCTGAAACTTGTTCTTTAATGTTGAGAGGCTAAAGCAAACAGAAGAAATGAAGTAAAAGAGCCGAACAGAAGATTTCAAAGGACATCTAAGAAGACAAAATAAAGTATTATAATGACATGTGCAAAGACCTGGAGTTAGAAAACCAAAAGGGAAGAACATGCTTAGCATTTCTCAAGCTGAAACAACTGAAGAAAAAGTTCAAGCCTCAAGTTGCAATATTGAAGGATTCTGTGGGGAAAATATTAAACGATGCAGGAAGCATCAAAAGAAGATGGAAGGAATGCACAGAGTCACTATACAAAAAAGAATTGGTCAACGTTCAACTATTTCAGGAGGTAGCATATGATCAGGAACGAAAGGTACTGAAGGAAGAAGTCCAAGCTGCACTGAAGCATTGGCCGAAAAGTATGGCTCTATGAATTGACAGAATACCAATTGAGATGTTTCAACAAATGGATGCAGCACTGGAAGTGCTCGCTTGTTTATGCCGAGAAATTTGGAAGACAGCTATCTGGTCAACTGACTGGAAGAGATCCATATTAATGCCTATTCCAAAGAAAGGTGATCCAACTGAATGTGGAAATTATTGAACATACAGATAGTTGTGATAGTAAGTAGAAATTAAAAACAAAAAACCACAACAGAGAAGTGAGTTAACCCAGTATAGTTACTCAAGTCCTAGAGTCAAACTGTCATATTTAGGACAGTGCTGAGGCACAGAGTAATTTCTCAATATGTGTCAGATAAAAATATTAACTTTAGTGAGGACAGAACAAGAGGAAATGGGCAAAATAGAACAGAAGAGACTTGGTTTATGGATAAAGAAGACATTCATGACAGCATGGGCTTTTAAATATTATAAAATATTAGTAGTGGGGCATATTAGAGGTAGAAGGGATCTTAGCAATCACTTCATCTGATGTTTTTACAGAGGTGAAACTGAGGCTGGGAGAAGTTCAGGGTCACCTGGTGAAGATAAGAGTCTGGGTCTCCAGATCCATTCAAGAAGCCTTCCCCTGAACTGCAAATGCCTTCTCCTAAGAATCCAAGGGCACATTCCTCTCTGTAGACCCTTGATTACTATAGATATATTTTAGTTTGGGATAGAGAGGATTTGTGATCATAGTATGTTTTACCTATTTCCTTTGATTGCTTTGATTTTAGATGATTGATTGCATTTTGATTAGATTGTTTTCCTATCGTTATTACTATAAAAAAAAATCCATTGCTGTCGAGTCGATTCCGACTCATAGTGACCCTATAGAACAGAGTAGAGCTGCCCCATAGGGTGTCCAAGGAGTGGCCGGTGGATTCGAACTGCAGACCTTTTGGTTAGCAGCTGAGCTCTTAACCATTAAGCCACCAGGGCTCTCTTCATTACAGTATTGCATTGTAATCAGATGTCAACATATAGCCTATTGCTAAGAGCTGGTAAGCTCTCGTAATCATCACATACAAATTAGAGAAGGAGGCTAGTACAAATGGCAGTGGTAAGAGTATAGACTGAGTGGCCATGTAGATCTGGCTTTGAATGCTACCTCTGCATCTTACTGACTGTGTCACCACCTCAGGAAAATTGTTTGATTTAATGGACCTCAGTTTCTTATCTGTAAAATGGGCTAATAACACCTACTTTTCAGAGTTGCTGTGAGAACTGAGTGAGAAAATTCCCTTCAGAGAGCCTTCCATGTAGTACGCATTCAATAGCTATATCATCATTAGAAAGGACAAGATTGGAGTAAAAGGAGAAACAAGACATTTTCTTAATTGATAGCCTGGTCTTAAGTGAAGAAGAAGCCACGGGGATACCCACCAATACAGAACGCTTCCTTCATCCTTTCTTCCTCCGCCAGCCTGAGCATAGTTTGCATGGTGAGCAGGGTCATCATCATGAAGGGAATGCTCTGGGACACTGCAGTGTGGGTGCGAGAGGAGAAAGGCATTATTTTCTTATACAGAAGGGTAACCTGACTCCTTCTATCAACAAAAAGCATTTGTTACTGTGGTTAGGGTAGGAAGAACTCCTCTATCCCCATCCATCCCCTACCTTAATGCCAGGCTGTAGTTAGAAAATCAAGGTAGGGTTTGTTTAAGATATAACATTAGCTGGACAGCCACCTATGCCTGTTGCTTATTTTGATTATTATTTTACCAATGCCCATCTCTCCCACAGAACTTGCCTGTATTCCTGGGGCCTAGCACATGTAATGGGTGCTCAAGAAATATTTGTTAAATAAAGAAGTGAAGAAACAACTGGTAGGAAACCTTTATGGCAAATAAGGGTTGAGTGGTTCATAGAATATGCCTTGTGAAAAATGTAATTCCGCAGTCCTGGACCAGATGGAATGGACGGTGAAGGTGGGAGAGAGTCTGACCATACTCAGAGCAATGTGACTTAATGTCTCATCAGCAGACTCATCTACACATAAATAACTGCCCAAATCCCTCTATCAGTAGTCTTTAGTACAGCAGAATGTAGAGATACTCTCCACTCTGCATTTCATTTGCTCCTATTAGGATTTAGAAAATAGTGGTTATTGTTTCCCTGGAAAAGCATGGAGAGTATTCCCTCTATACCATAGCTGGTTGCCAGTTCAGCCAGGGCAAGCACAACAAATTCATCTGGTAGCTCTAGGATCCTGAAGTTACTTTGTACTTCATACATCACAGAGTTGAAGTCATGCGCAGCAAGGGACACCAAAACCTCACCAGCTAGCATTCTGATTTCTCTGAGAACCTGAAAAAGAAAGAGAAAAGAAAGAGTCTGTGGAGGGAAAATAGTCTACATAATATTTATAAGTTTTACTTGCTTTGGGATAGAGGAAGAGCTCACTGTTAGAAAACCATGGTCAGGGACTCTAGGTGATGTGTCAGTAGCTGGGAAAGCAGAGCTAATTTGAATGCACTTAAAAACCATGTGTTACAATAAAAGGTCCTGGACAGAACTAGAGAAAAATGTGGAACAAAATTCTAACTCACAGAAAAACAAAAAAACACCAGACTTACTGGTCTGACATACTGGAGAAAAGCTGATGTCAGCAATGATGTCACTCCTGAAGTCCACCCTTCAGCCAAAGATTAGATAAGCTCATAAAACAAAATAAGACTAAATGGGCACACCAGCCCAGGGGCAAGGACGAGAAGGTAGGAGAGGACAGGAAAGCTGGTAATGGGGAAACCAAGGTCGAGAAGGGAGAGTGTTGACATATCGTGGGGTTGGCAACAATGTCACAAAATAATATGTGTACTAATTGTTTAATGAGAAACTAGTTTGTTCTGTAAACCTCATCTAAAGTACAAAAAAAAAAAAAAAATAACCCAAAAAAACAAAATAAAAAAACCACGCGTTAATAAAGTTCTTGTGAGCTTGGGGTCAGTACGCGTTTTCTTGCTAATTTATCAGATATCACAAACATAGGAATTTTTTTTTATGTTTAAGTGATATGAATTAATGTGGTTGAAAGACTAAAGGGAATAGTGAAAGGAAACGGGGGCAAGGAGTGAAGAGATTTAGATTTCAGTGTTGTCTTAGTTTAATTATCTTCACTATTGGTGGACTATGTAAATTTGATCAACCCTCCTGCTGAGCACAATAAAAAGATCTGGACAAGATATTTAAAAACATATTTAAAAAAGCATCAAGCAGCTAACAACATTGAGAGGAATTATTGAGTTTAGATCTGGAAAGTAATGGGAATCCAGAGAGATGAGTCCTACAATTTAGGCTGCTTCTGGGGCATTTTGGGACAATAGAGTTCAAGGTGAACCAATGTGTAATTCCACCTGCCATTTTTGTGAACTAAGATCCCAAAGGGCTCTACGTAGATGCAAGGTTTAACTGAAAGTAAACCTGTCCTAGACATGGACTGCAATCCAGCTGTGAGTCACCTAAGAGGCCCAGAAAGTTTCATGTTTTGAAACTGGTCATAGATTTTTAGTGCCCGTGGCAGGAACAAGTAAAAATCCTTTCTGGAAGAAAATAACATCATCCTACGTCTCAAATTATTTCTACAATTAAGTTTTCAGACACAATGTCCAGCAGACAAAGATAAGTAGGTACATAAAGAGATAAGAACTTGTATGAAAGTCAAGAAAATTGTTCTGGTTACTTGTTTTGCCACTAGATAGCTGTGTTACTTTGAAAAACTTTTTTTTTTCTTTCTACTCAACAACTTTCTCTTCTAAAAGTGGGTTGGATGATATTACCTCTAAAGTTTCTCTTAGCTTTGATTCCATTTACTCATCTGTGAAAGGATTAATAATAGACCCTCTAGAGGCATTTGAGTTACCATGAGAACAAATAAAAGTGCTCTATGGTCCTAGCAGCAATGTAGAAAAAGCCTTTGGACAGCCACATGGACAAAGTTGGGTCACTTAAAGACCCTGTTGATGGCCCTGAAACTGATTCATGGTCAAAAACCAAACTTACATTGCTGTCTCTCATGTCTTTAGAAGCATAATAAATCAGCCGTTGCACAATTGCATCGTCCAAGATTTCAGTGTTCTGAACAATGGTAGTGAGATGACAATAAATGTCTTCCTGTGAACATACAAGCATAGACACAGAAATTTGGGTTGCAGAACAAAAGGAATTAGCTGAAGTGCAAATGAATAGCACAATTATGCACTACGTCTCTTTACTACACAATAGACTTTATAAATCTTAATTGTTGCTTCCTGAACATAATATGCATCTTTAGGAGTCAAAGGATTATATATAAAGCAGAGTTCATTCAAAAAACTTTTTAACTGGAGGCTTATGTGTTGCTATGATGCTGAATAGGTTTTAGAGGAGCTTCCAGACTAAGACAGACTAGGAAGAAAGGCCTGTTGATTTACTTCTGAAAATCAGCCAATGAAAATCCTGCGGATCACTTAACTAGTAAATAATGCCTGCCTTGCATGTTATGCTGTTTTAAGATCTATCTATAACAATAGCGACTATCAGTTAACAATAGCGACTGGAAAGATTAGATAGGAAACTTACAGGACAGTGAAGAGCCCTGGTGGTGCAGTGGTTAAGTGCTTGGCTGCTTACCAAAAGGCTGGTGGTTTGAACGCACCAGCCGCTCCATGGGAGAATGATGTGACAATCTGCTTCTGTAAAGATTCACAGCCTTGGAAACCCTATGGGGCAATTCTACTGTGTCTTACAGGGTTGCTATGAGTCAGAATTGACTTGACTGCAGTGGGTTTTTTTTTTTTTTTTTTAGTTTATGTCAATGGAGAAGGAACAACTCAGAAAAGGAGGGTGAGAATGGTTGTACAACTTGAAGAATGTAATCAATGTCACTGAATTGTAGATGGAGAAAGTATTGAATTGGTGTATGTTTTGCTGTGTATATTCTCAACAACAACAACAATAAAACAAGTTACATAAAAAAAGAAAACCCTACGGATCACAACAGTCCGATCCTATTGTGTATGGTATTGCCATGAGTTGGAGGGTGACTCAATGGGCAGATAATAATAATAACATTGCTATAGCAAGATCTAATTGATGGCAGAAGCAGACTAGCTGACATGTCTAAGTCTTTGAAAGTCACGTTGTGGGTCACTCAGGGGAATGGAAATGTCCACATTTCCCTAATTGCTGCTCTTACTGCCAGGGAGTGACTACGGTACTACAGAAAAAAACCAAAAACCAAACCTATTGCTGTGGAGTTGATTCCGACTCATAGCGACCCTATAGGGCAGAGTAGAATGACCCCACAGGGTTTCCAAGGAGCAGCTGGTGGATTTGAACTGCTGACTTTTCAGTTAGCAGTCAAACTCTTAACTCCTGCGCCACCAGGGCTCCATAGTACTACAGAACATACTGTAATTTCTTGAAGAGGCTGTTAACCTATGAAACTGGATCCTAAGGGAGATTTAGAAGGCCTTGTTTCAAGCATGGAGCTTGACCAAAAGGTCAGCAGTTCAAATCCACCAGCTACACCTTGGAAACCCTATGGGGCAGTTCTACTTTGTCCTATAGGGTCGCTATGAGTTGGAATTGACTGGAAGGCAACGGGTTTGGTTTGGTTTGTTTCACGCATGCCTTCGTGGAAGGTAGGTTGTGAATCCTTTGGGACAGAACTGCGGCCCCTGGAAGCATGTGGCTTGAGCAACTGCTGTGTGTGAGGTCTCTTTTAAATCTCTGAGGTGGCCACATGGGCTCTGGAAACTGAAAGAATGGTATTCTTTTTTTTTTTTTTTTTTAATATATATTTTATTGTACTTCAGGTGAAAGCTTACAGAGCAAATAGTTTCTCATGAAATAGTAGTACACATGTTGTTTTTTTTTGACATTGGTTAACAACCCCACAACGTATTAAGCCTCTAAATTCTCAACCTTTTTTTTTGATGAAAATTACAGATGGCCAAAGATACACCGTTTCAAAATTTTCTACATTCACAGTTCAGTGACATTGACTATGCTCTTCCAACTGTGCTGTTATTCTCACTTAAGATGAAGGCTTACAGAACAAAATAGTTTTTCATTTAACAGTTACTACACATGTTGACCTATGACAATGGTTAACAATCTCACAGCACATCAAGAATATCCTTACTCCACCTTGTGTTCCCTATCACCAGGGGGCTTCCTTGTCCCCTTCTGTCTTCTGGACCTTGTCAGTGGACTATTGTACCTCTTTAGTCTCATTTGTTTATTTATTTATTTATTTATTTTTATTTTATTTAAACACCATTTCAAAACTTTTTACTTACACATTTAAGTGATATTGACTATGCTCTTCCAATTGTGCTGCCATTCTCGCCCAAGATGAAGGCTTACAGGACAAAACAGCCTCCCATTTAATAGTTACTACAAATGTTGCCCTATAGCAGTGGTCAACAATCTCACAATACATCGACAGTGTCCTTATTCAATTTGTGTTCCTTATCATCAGTTTCCTACTCTCCCTCTGCCTTCTGGCCATTGTCACCGTACTCCTGTACATCGTTAGTCCCATTTAGTTTTACTGGGGTGTCCATTCCCAGGCTTAACATCGAACCTTGAAGGTAACTTCCCCTCTGAGCTGAAAGGGTGTCTGGGGGCCACACTCTCGAGGTTTCTCTAGTATTCTTTAGGCCAGTATATCTGGTCTTCTTATTTTTTTTTTTTTTTTTTTTTGGGGAGTTAAAATTATGCTCTACATCCTACTCCAGCTCTGCCCAGAACCCTCTGTTGTGATCCTGGTCAGAGGAGTCATTGGTGGTAGCCGGGCACCGTCCAGCTGTACTGGGCTCAGTCCCGTGGAGGCGTTGGTAGCTGTGGACCATTAGTCCTTCGGACTGATCTTTTCCTTGTATCCTGTTCTCTTCGTTCTCCCTTGTTCCCGAAGGGATGAGATCAGTGGAGTATCTTAGATGGCTGCTCATAGGCTTTTAAGACCCCAGACACTACTCACCAAGGTAGAATGTAGAGCATTATCTTTATAAGTAGTGTCATGCCAATTGAGCTAGATGTTCCCCGAGATCATGGTTCCCAGAGCCCTCCATCCAACAACTCAGTCCCTCGGGGGGTTTGGATGTGTCTATAGGGCCTCCATGACCTTTCCTTGTGCAGGTTGTGTTAGTTTCCCCTGTACTATGTACTATCTCATCTCTCACCCAAGTTACCACTTACCTATTACCTATTTAGTATCCCCCCGCCCTCCCATCCCTGGTAACCAACAAGGATTGTTACATTTTGCATGTGAATTTTTTCATGGGTTTTTACAATAAAGGTCTCATACAATATTTGTCCTTTTGTGATTGACTTATTTCACTCAGCATGATGTCCTCCAGTTTCATCCATGTTATGAGATGGTTCACCGATTCATTGTTCTTTCTCGTTGCATAGTACTCCATTGTGTGTATGTACCATAGTTTGTGTATCCATTCGTCTGTTGATGGACATCGAGGTTGTTTCCATCGTTTTGCTATTGTGAATAATGCTGCCATGAACATAGGTGTGCATATGTCTATTCGAGTGATGACTCTTATTTCTCTAGGATATATTCCTAGGAGTGGGATTGCTGGATCGAATGGTACGTCTATTTCTAGCTTTCTGAGGAAACGCCATATCATTTTCCAAAATGGCTGTATCATTTTGCATTCCCACCAGCAGTGTATAAGAGTTCCCGTCTCCCCACAGCCCCTCCAACATTTGTTATTTCCAGTGTTTTTGATTCGTGCCAGTAATGCCGGGGTGAGATGGTATCTCATTGTGGTTTTAATTTGCATTTCTCTAATGGCTAGTGATCGCGAGCATTTCCTCATATGTCTGTTGGCCATTTGAATGTCTTCCTTGGTGAAGTGTCTGTTCATTTCCTTTGCCCATTTTTTGATAGGATTGGTTGTCTTTTTGTTGTAGAGGTGTTGGATTTTCCTGTAGATTATGGAGATTAGACCTTTGTCTGACTTGTACTGTCCAAAAATTTTTTCCCAGTCTGTAGGTTCTCTTTTAACTCTTTTGGTGAAATCTTTTGAAGAGCACAGATGTTTGATTTTTAGAAGATCCCAATTATCTAGTTTATCTGTTGGGTTTTTTGTGTTGATGTTTATGGTTTGTATCCTGTTAATGCCATGTATTAAGGTCTGAAGTGTTGGTCCTATTTTTTCTTCTATGAATTTTATAGTTTGAGGCTTTATATTCAGGTCTTTGATCCATTTTGAAGTAGTTTTTGTATATGGTGTGAGGTATGGGTCCTGTTTCATTTTTCTACAAATGGATATCCAGTTTTGCCAGCACCATTTGTTAAAAAGACTGTCTTTTCCCCATTTGATGTATTTTGGGCCCTTGTCAAAAATCAGGTGACCGTAGGTGGATGGATTTACATCTGAGTTCTCAATTCTGTTCCATTGGTCAATGTCTCTGTTGTTGTACCAGTACCAGGCTGTTTTGAGTACCGTAGCTGTATAGTAGGTTCTCAAGTCAGGTAGTGTGAGTCCTCCAACTTTATTCTTCTTCTTCAGTAGTGCTTTACTTATTCGAGGTTTCTTCCCTTTCCATATAAAGTTAATAATTAGTTTTTCCATCTCTTTGAAGAATGTTGTTGGTATTTGTATCGGAATTGCATTGTATTTGTAGATTGCTTTAGGTAGAATTGCCATTTTCACAATGTTGAGTCTGCCTATCCATGAGCATGGTATGTTTTTCCATTTATGTAGATCCCTTTTGGTTTCATGCAGCAGTGTTTTGTAGTTTTCTTTGTATAGGTCTTTTATATTCCTGGTCAGATTTATTCCTAAGTATTTTATCTTTTTAGGGGCTATTGAAAATGGTATTGATTTCCTGATCTCCTTTTCATCGTTCTCTTTACTGGTGTATAGGAATCCAACTGATTTTTGAATGTTTATCTTGTATCCTGCTACTCTGCTGAATCTTTCTATTAGTTCCAGTAAATTTCTCGTGGAGTCTTTAGGGTTTTCTATGTATAGTATCATATCATCTGCAAACAGGGAGAGTTTAACTTCTTCATTACCAATTTGGATGCCCTTTATTTCTTTTTCTTGCCTTACTGCTCTAGCTAGAACTTCCAGCACAATGTTAAATAGGAGTGCTGATAAAGGGCATCCTTGTCTTGTTCCTGTTTTCAGGGGGAATGTTTTCAGCCTTTCTCCATTAAGAATGATGTTGGCTGTTGGTTTTGCATAGATGCCCTTTATTATGTGGAGAAATTTCCCTTCTATACCTATTTTATTGAGAGCTTTTATCAGGAATGGGTGTTGGACTTTGTCAAATGCCTTTTCTGCATCAATTGAGATAATCATGTGATTTTTTTCTTTCCTTTTATTTATGTGGTGGATTACGTTGATGGATTTTCTAATGTTAAACCATCCTTGCATACCTGGTATGAATCCTACTTGGTCGTGGTGTATTATTTTTTTGATATGATACTGAATTCTATTGGCTAGAATTTTGTTCAGAATTTTTGCATCTATATTCATGAGAGATATTGGTCTGTAATTTTCTTTTTTTGTGATGTCTTTGCCTGGTTTTGGTATCAGCGTTATGCTGGCTTCATAGAATGAATTTGGAAGTGTTGCTTCCTCTTCTATGCTCTGAAATAACTTGAGTAGTACTGGTACGAGCTCTTCTGTAAATGTTTTGTAGAATTCTCCAGTGAAGCCATCTGGGCCAGGGCTTTTTTTGGTTGGGAGTTTTTTTATTACCTTTTCAATCTCTTCTCTTGTTATGGGTCTGTTCAGATTTTCAATATCACTTTGTTGTAGTTTGGGTAGGCCGTATGTTTCTAGAAATTTATCCATTTCCTCTAGGTTTTCAAATTTGTTGGAATATAGTTTTTCATAATATTCTGTTATAATCCTTTTTATTTCAGTTGGGTCTGTTGTAATGTCCCCCATTTCATTTCTTATTTGGGTTATTTGTGCCCTCTGCTGTTTTTCTTTTGTCAGTCTGGCCAGTGGTTTGTCGATTTTGTTGATTCTTTCAAAGAACCAACTTTTGGTTTTGTTGATTCTTTCTATTGTTTTTCTGTTCTCTATTTCATTGATTTCTGCTCTGATCTTTACTATTTCCTTTCTTCCGGTGGTTGTAGGGTTTTTTTGTTGTTCTCTTTCTATTTGTTTGAGTTCTGTAGTTAATGTTTTGATTTTGTCCCTTTCTTCTTTTTTGATATGTGCCTCTATTGCTATAAATTGTCCTCTGAGGACTGCCTTTGCTGTGTCCCAAAGGTTTTGGTATGATGTGTTTTCATTTTCATTTGATTCTAGGAATTTTTTAATTCCATCTCTGATTTCTTCTATTACCCATTGATGTGTAAGCAGATTATTATTCAGTTTCCATGTGTTTGATTTTTTTTCCTTGCTCTTTCTAGTGTTAATTTCTACCTTGATGGCATTGTGGTCAGAGAAGATACTGTGAATTATCTCAGCATTTTGGATCTTGTTGAGGATTGCTCTGTGGCCTAAGATGTGGTCTATTCTGGAGAACGTTCCATGTGCATTGGAAAAGAATGTGTACTTTGCAGCGGTTGGATGGATTGTTCTATATATGTCTATGAGGTCCAGTTGGCTGATTGTGTCCTTTAGGTCTTCTGTATCTTTGCTGAGTTTCTTTTTAGTTGTTCTGTCCTTTACTGAGAGTGGTGTGTTGAAGTCTCCTACTATTATTGTGGAACTGTCAATTTCTCTTTTCAGTGCTGTTAGAGTTTTTTTTATGTATTTTGGAGCCCTGTCATTGGGTGCATAGATATTTATTATGGTTATGTCTTCATGATGGATCATCCCCTTAATCATTATATAGTGTCCTTCTTTGTCTTTTATGGTAGATTTTGTTTTAAAGTCTATTTTATCTGAGATTAGAATTGCCACTCCTGCTCTTTTTTGATAGTTGTTAGCTTGATATATTTTTTTCCAACCTTTGATTTTTAATAAATTCACATCTTTGTTTCTAAGATGTGTCTCTTGTAGACAGCAAATAGATGGATCCTGTTTTCTTATCCATTCTGCCACTCTCCGTCGCTTTATGGGTGCATTGAGCCCATTTACTTTCAGTGTAATTATTGATAGATGTGAGTTTGTTGCTGTCATTTTGTAGTGTTTTTTTTGTGATGCTGAAGTTTTCTTTGTTCTTCTTACTCTCTTGTGCTGAGTTCCTTTTGTTTGTGGATTTTGTGTTCATTTCTTTTGTTTTTGTAGGTTTTGTTTTTGTTGAGACTTTATGTTTTTCGTCTTTAATTTTATGAGTTGGTTTGTTAACTTTTTTTGTGGTTACCATGAATTTTACCCTTATCTTTATAATTTTGAAGCAGTCTACCCTTACTTGGTATCGCCTTGCCTTCTTCTCCTTTAGAAGGTTCTATACCTATGCCGTTTGTTCCCTCTTTCATTGTTTTGATGTTGTTGTCATCCTTTGATTGATTTCTCTGATTCCCTGTTGTATATCTTTTGTTTTTGGAAAGTCCTCTGTAGTTCAGTTCCTAGAATGGTATCTGGTTCTTGTGAACCTGCGTCCTAGGTCCTAGGTCCTGCCTGAGGGCTGAAGCTGTTTGTCCTCAGATCGAAGAACTCCCTTTAATAATTCTTGTAAGTTTGGTTTGACTTTTGCATATTCCTTTAGTTTCTGTTTATCTGGAAATGACCTAATTTCACCATCAAATCTGAATGAGAGTTTTGCAGGATATATTATTCTTGGCTGACAATTTTTTTCTTTCAAGATTTTATATATGTCATCCCATTGCCTTCTTGCCTGCATGGTTTCTGCTGAATAATCTGAGCTTAGTCTTATTGTTTCTCCTCTGTATGTGACTTCTTGTTTTTCACGAGCTGCTTTCAGGATTCTTTGTTTGTCTTTAGTTTTAGCGAGTGTGAATATGATATGTCTTGGTGATTTTCTTTTGGGGTCTCTTCTATATGGGGTTCGTTGAGCTTCTTGGATGACCAGCTTTTCATCTTTCATGATATTGGGAAAGTTTTCTGTCAGCAGTTCGTCAATGATCCTCTCTGTGTTTTCTGTTTTCTCCCCCTGTTCTGGTATGCCAATCACTCGTAAGTTTTTGCTTTTAATTGTGTCCCACATAACTCTCAGGGTCTCTTCATTTTTCTTTGTTCTTTTTTCTGAGTTTTCCTGAAACAGAGTTGTATCCAAGTGTTTGTCTTCAGTTCCACTGATCCTGTCTTCCATGGTTTCAAATCTACTTCTCAGCCCTTCTATGACACCGTCCATTTCTGAAATCTTGTTGTTTATCTTTTGGATTTCTAATTGTTGTTTTTGTATAATTTCGAGTTGTGAATTTATTTTGGCATTTTGTTCTTGCATCATCTTCCTGAATTCTTCCAATTTTTTGTCTGTATTTTCCATAAATTTGTCTATTTTTTCCTCATGTTTGTCAGCTTTTTGCCTCAGTTCTTGGAAAATTCCGAGTATTAGTGATTTCAGTTCCCTATCAGGTACTTCTAGTGCATTTTCTTCCACAGGAGAGTTATCTGGTGTTTTAATTTGGACGCCTATTGGAGCCATCTTGTCTTGTTTTTGTAAATGTTTTGATATTGTTTGCTGTTTTCGGGGCATTCAGTAGATATTTCTCTCGTTTATTGATTGTAGATTTTTTTTTTTTTTTCGTTCTTGTGGTACAGCTGGGCAGATCTAGTTGAGGAGGAGCCACTGGGATGGGTTGCTTGTGGCACTCACCGCAGCCACCAGGACGGTCGGTAGTCAGTGCTGGGCAGGTTCCAATAGGGCGTGCCTGCACCGCTTGGTGATGTGATGTCTAGTGCACGGTGCAGGTAGGTAGGGTGCAGCGGGAAGATGGTTATGTGTGAAGCTAAGCTGGATATGGGAGAGAGGAGAGAGGAGGAGGAGCAAAAAGCGTACAAACATAAAAGAATGCTAGGGGAGCTTGTCGTTGGAATGTACAGATGAGAGACTATGGGATGGAGGAAACCAGAAGGGGGAAGAGAAAGAAAAGGAAAGAATGACCAAATAAAAATCAGAAAAGTTAAAGAACTGCAAAGTTCCCAGGGATCCCACCGATGCAGCTATGAGGTCTGGGGGAGTCGGTCTCAATTTTCACAGCTCAGCCTGGCCAGAAGGTACAGAGGCATACATCGCCTGGTATTCAGGGATCAGAAAGAGAAGGAAGAGATAGAGAGATGAGAAATTAAGCAATGAAGAAAGACAAAAGGGAAAAAGAGGTAAAAGATGACAAAACTAATCAAAAAAGGAAGAAAAATAAAATTGAAAAAAAAAAAAAAAAAAAAAAGGGCAACACCAGCAGTCAGTGCCTACAAATGGGACCCAGAGAGCCCCCACTCAGGGGCGCGAATTCCAAGAAGCCGGTAGTCTCGGGGTTAAGTGACCGTGGCCACGGGAAGCAGAGGGGCCAACGAACAAAGGCCCCAGGATCCCACCCGTGCGGGAGCCCAGACCTAGAAACAGCCACACGCCCGCACGCAGCCCTACAGCCCCGCAGGAGAGAGCAGAGACGGCACTCGGAACCAGGCACCCAGGCAAAAGGAGGGGGAGGCGGCAGAAAAAGGTTCGCTAGGTGCCAGCAAATGGCTCCCAGAAAGCCTCCAGCCCGGGCGCGCGGAATCCAAGCACCGGCGCCCCCCTGCTCAGGGACTCCGGCCACGGAAAGCAGAGGGGCGAACGAACAAAGGCCCCGGGATCCCACCCACGCGGGGGCCCAGACCTAGAAACAGCCACACGCCCGCACGCAGCCCTACAGCCCCGCAGGAGAGAGCAGAGACAGCACTCGGAACCAGGCACCCAGGCAAAAGGAGGGGGAGGCGGGAGAAAAAGGTTCGCTAGGTGCCAGCAAACGGCTCCCAGAAAGCCTCCAGCCCGGGCGCGCGGAATCCAAGCACCGGCGCCCCCCAGCTCAGGGACTCCGGCCACGGAAAGCAGAGGGGCGAATGAACAAAGGCCCCGGGATCCCACCCACGCGGGAGCCCAGACCTAGAAACAGCCACACGCCCGCACGCAGCCCTACAGCCCCGCAGGAGAGAGCAGAGACGGCACTCGGAACCAGGCACCCAGGCAAAAGGAGGGGGAGGCGGCAGAGAAAGTTTCGCTAGCTGCCAGCAAACGGCTTCCAGAAAGCCGCCAGCCCAGGCGCGCGGAATCCAAGCACCAGCACCCCCCAGCCCAGGGACCCTGGCCACGGAAAGCAGGGGATCCCCAGCTGAGGCGGAGAGGGGTGGGTGGTGGGAGAGCGCGCACCGCAGTTTACCGGTCGTTCTGTCTCCGACCAGATGCTCTGCAAGGCTGCTCTCCCGTTTGCTGGTCTCCGATAGGGATCCAAGATGGTGGATCCGCGCTGCGTTAGCTGGTAAGGAATCTCTGCCTGAGTCTCTCCTCGCTCTCCGTTCTCTTTTAGTATTCTCACTCCGTTTGGTGTTTGGCTGAGTTCTTTATCTCTTCATTTGGTGTTCTAGGGTTTCAGGATTGTTGATTCTCTGTTAGGCTTAGTTTTTCGGATCTTTGCTGTGGAGGGACGGCGTGGTGTTTCTGCCTAGAGCGCCATCTTGCCCCGGAATCAAGAATGGTATTCTTGAAGTCTCCAACATTTGCAAGAACTGCTACCTGTAGTTACTGCATGTATGTTTAAGTTGTGAAATAACTTCCTTTGCACTTACCCTCAGGGTTGGTCCTCAGAAAATCTGAGAATCAGATATATTCTGCCCTTGCTTTTCTCCCTGCCAGTACTTCCAGAGACTTCTAACCCTTACTGTGAGTCCTTCTCTTACTTCGTGTGATTTCTCTACAAGGCTAACATATGGAGTCTTTACCATGTTCCGGGAACTGTGCCAGGCCCTTAACTTGGAACATCTCTTGAACTCTGCATTAGGTACCACTAGTAAACACATTTTACAGGTGAGAAAATTGAATCATGGGAGCTTAAATTAAAAGTAGGTGGTGAAGTTGCATTTTGAACCTAACAGTCTGACTCTGAGCTGTCACTTCTAAGTAACTCTAGCTATTTCTACAGCTTTTGTAGCGTTTCCCTAACTTGGCCTACCTTAAGAATCATTTGGAGAGGTTCGTTAAAAGGACATATTCTCTGATCTCTTCCCTGGAAATTCTTCTTTAGTATCTCTGGAGCCCAGAGATTCCCAATGTTTGGGAAATGTACTCAATTAGAAAGTGAATTCCTATAAAGAAATTAATGTAATGGTTCTCCACTATGCCTAAATGTTAGACTCTCTTCAGGAGCTTTAAACACCCAGAATCCCTGGCACTGGGGTCAGGCCACTGGTATTTTTTCAAAACTCTCTAACAGATTCTAATATACAGTCAGGGTTGAGAACCATTGAATTAAGAGATAAAGGTATGTCAAGCTCTTCACAAGGAGGCAACTTGAATAATGATCAAGAGCATTTTTTTTTTTTTGAGTGAGACATGTGTTTGAATATAGTCCTGCTGCTTTCTTAGGCAAGTAATATCACTTTTCTCTGCCTAACGTTTCTTAGCTGTCAAATGAAAATAGCAATATCTACCTCATAAAGATGTTGCAAAGAATAAATGCACTATTGTTTGGAAAGCATCTAACACTCTACTTCCTAGATAAATGTTCAGTGAAGGGTGGTTGTTAGCTGCTGTCGAGTCGGCCCCCAAATTATGGCGACCCCATGCACAGTAGAACAAAATGCTGCCCTGTCCTGCGCCATGCCCTTGATTGACTGTGGATTGGGCCATGATCCATAGGGTTTTCATTGGCTGATTTTTGAAAGTACATTGCCAGTCCTTTCTTCCTAGTCCGTATTAGTCTGGAAGTGCCACTGAAACCTGTTCATCATAGCAATACACAAGCCTCCACTGACAGATAGGTGGTGGCCGCGCATGAGGTGTATTGGCCCAGAGTGAAATCTGGGTCTCTCACATAGGAGACAAGAATTCTACCACTGAACCACTACTACCCCCACTTAGTAAAGGGTAGTTATTGTTATTTTATGCAAGGTTGTTGAAACCAAAAATGTCTTCAACTCCCAGAAGGGAAAAAAAAATCTCTAATTGTGAAATAGCATTACAGATGAGTAGGGGAGACATTTGGGATTTCCATAAAACAAAAATCCTTTGTTGTTGAGTCGATTCCAACTAATAGGGACCCTATAGGATAGAATAGAACTGCCCCATAGTGCTTCCAAGGCTGTAATCAGAAGCAGACTGCCACATCTTTCTTTTTGTGGAGTGGCTGGTGGGCTTGAACCAGTGGCATTTTAGTTAGCAGCTGAGCAGTTAACCACTACACCACCAGGGCTCTGGGATTTCCATATGAGCCCTCAAATTATACAGGAGGAGGCCTTAATTCCCAAGATTGTAAATCTGACATTCCCTTCTTCCCGTATCTGCCTATATAAGGTTGTGAAGAGGAACATTCTTTTGTGAGCTTCTAGAACTGGGTACTGTGATTCCTCAAATGCTAAATATTGTTTAAATATTATAATGCATTACATCTGCATTTCCTGAAAAATTTAATGTCATGTAAACAACCAGAGAGAAATAAGAAAGTTGAGGCAAAGAAGGGCTTATATAATTGTTGGCAACAACTGGACTAGAAAAGGTAAATGGGAAAGAGATTTTTCTCTTTTGCCCTACCTTGCTAATATTATCTTCCTTGTTCAGCATGCCAAGAGTGAGGTTAATATCTCCAAAAGTCTCTAAAATGCACAGACAAAAAGAAGTCAGATATATGCTGAAATGCAGTAGTCACAAAAGATTTGTTCTGTCTGTTTCTTTCTTCTCTGACTGATATGATGGCAGGGATTATGTCTTACATTTCATATCCCTGGCACACTTGGAAATAGTACTGAATAAAAAATACTCAGTAATTTTTTAAAAACTTGAATTAAATGTGGAGGGAAAGATAAAGGCGTTGGATCCCTATTTGCCCCTCAGTCAAGTTGACACCCCTTATATAGACTCTCTAGCAAGGCCTGACTCTAAGATTCCATGAGCTGAGACCCTTCTGTGCCTGAATTGAAGGCAATGATGCCTTATTTTATTTTCAGCTCCTTCTCCCTCAGTGGATCCTCTTTCTTCTTTTTCCACACCTTCTTCTTCTTTCTTTTAATTGTTGTAGTTTAAGTGAAAGTTTACAATGCAAATTAGTCTCTCATACAAACATTTATACATACATTGTTATGTGACCCTAATTGCTTTTCCTATACTGCGACAGCACACTCCTCCTTTCCACTCCTGATTTCCCGTGTCCATTCAACCAGCTCCTAACACTCTCTGCCCTCTCAATCTCACCTCCGGACAGAAGCTGCCCATTTAGTCTCATGTATCTACTTGAGCTAAGAAGCACACTCTTCACAAGTATCTTTTTATGTCCCACAGTCCAGTCCAATCTTTGTCTGAACAGTTGGCCTCAGGAAGTGTTTTAGCTCTGGGTTGACAGAGAGTCTGGGGCCATGCATTCTGGGGTTCCTCCAGTCTCAGTCAGACCATTTAGTCTGGTCTTTTTACTAGAATTTGAGTTCTGCGTCCCACCCTTCCCCTGCTTCTTCAGGGACTCTGTTGTGTTCCCTTTCAGGGAGGTCATTGGTGGTAGCTGGGCACCATCTAGTTCTTCTGGTCTCAGGCTGATGAGGTCTCTGGTCTGTGTGGCCCTTTCTGTCTCTTGGGGTAATACTTTCCTTGTGTCTTTGGTGTTACACACCTTCTTCCTCTTTATCTACTCTCCTTGCCCTGCCTAGTCCCTCTTCTGGTTCCATGCTTGCGGGAACTTGCTATTTTCTTATAATGGCCTAAATGTTTTTGCCTTGCACTTTCCAGGAATATTTATATTTGAATAGAGCACTCTGGAAAACTGAAAAAAAAAGTCAAAGCAAATGAGGAATTTCAGGCCACATGACAAGTTGGTAGGAGAAATGCTTTGGAGGAGATGATTTCCATGAGCCTCCAAATCAAACCCCACACCCCTTTAAAAAAAACAAAAAAGCCCATTGCCATCAATTCTGACTCATAGTGACCCTATAGTACAGTGTTTTGGCAGAGGAGAAAGGTAGCCATACTTGGAAGTATTTCCAAAGGACTTTTACAGGATTTAAAACTAATCAAAAAACTTTCTTTGATATATAGCCACTTTGTCCTCAGGAAGACTATAAATAGTTAAAGCAGGTAAGTCACAGTCACCTCTCAGGTTAACCAGGCTATCATTGGTCCTTTACAATTAGTATGATTTTATTATTTTGGAATAATGGGAGAATAGATTGAAATAAGCTTATTTTACCATATCATTTCATAAAACTCTCAAGGTGTACAGACCTCCTACAATAACACACCATCCCCCAGCCCCCTATATATGCATATGATCATACAGACATAAAACACACAGCAGAGCCCTAACTCCTCAGGATCAAATGATGCTTACCTATGGATTCCTCCATGGCGTGAGTTATGTCTTGGCTACTTCAAGCTCTCTAAGAAATAGCACCTACGTATCACAAAGGGTAAAGCTAAAAAAATCAAAGAATCAGATTGGCAAGTTTCTCAGATAAGGTTCACATAAGGTTCTCTAAATGAAAATCCCTTTTCCACTTGATTGGTTCAGTGATCTGGGAGCTTCCAGCGATGGCTTACTGTTGAGGAGAATGATGCTATATTCTACCACTATGACATTTTCTTGCTTCTGAGCTCCTGCTACCAACAAAATGGCTGCATCTCACCTAATATTGTCCCTTTGGTGGAGACCAGAGTATTTGAGAAGGAAGAAATTAAAGATTAGGCCTCAAACCATTGTTGTAGACCAAAGGAGTTCCTCTCCCTAAACTTGGGTCCATTGATCACGAATTTGGGAATAGTTTTCAGTGGTCACTTTACTGACTTGGTGTTGGTAAAGCCTTTATGGTGATCTTGTTGATTGTTCTACTCGGTGAAAGCCAGTCACACGAACTGGGCATGCTCAGTGGAGCGGAATGCCCGGCAGGGGCAGTTGAATGGAACCCCCAACTGACAGCAAGAAAGCAAAGCCTTCTCTGCTTTCCTCCCCACCTTCCCTCACTGATTTGGTCTGGTTCTTGGGCTCACTGCGGGCTCAGGCTTTTTTCTGACTCCATTCTCTCTTCTCATTTTCAAATCACTTCTTATCCGGACCTCTTGGCCATAATGCTCTCACCTTTGCTAGCATGGAGCCAAATTTGTACCCAATGCCACTCTCACCCCAAACCTACATAACCACAATGTCCAATGTATGTCCAGATTGTATATCAATGTGATACATGTTAGACAGAGACTGGGAAGGGTACTAGCAGTCTCTAGGGCTGGATGTGGATGGGGCTCATGACAGTTCTTAGGTGCTTCTTCTCTAGCCATCTTCCCTTCATCAGTGAAGCCTTTTTCAGATTCAGAAGACAAATGCTATGAATGAAAGCTTTGAATTTATCTTTCTCTTCATAGACAGATACTTTTAAAGAAGTCCTCAGCAGACTAGTGATAAAGAACATTTTTGGCTTTCCACGTCAGTATCGCTATTTCTCAGAATATGGTCCGCAGGTGCTTTATAACAAAATTACCTGATGTCCTTATTTAAAGTGCCAATTTTCAAGCTCCACCTCAGACCTAGTAAATAAGAATAAGGGGCAGAAATCTGTATTTTTAGTAAATACTTCAGGTAAATCTTGGGCACATTAACTGAGAAGCACTCATACCCAATCACTCAGTAGAGGATAATGAGAATTTAACAGTTAACTGAAAGGTGTTGATTGTGGTTGGGTAAGAACAGCAGCTACTCTTCTCTAGCACCATCTTCACTCAACTATTGGAAGGTGGGGTCATAAATGATAGGGGAATAAAAACATTGGAAATTATGTGCTGTTTTTCATCTGTAGAATCTTAAAGAACAAATGTACAATAGAAACAATAATAAGAAAATGAGCTATTAGGTAATTGTTATAACAAATTTCTTACTCTTTTGTGAATGGTGACAAATGATATTTCTGAATATTTGTACATAAAGATTTCCTTGATATAGAGATTAGGGCAATTCAGAGACAGTTAATTTATATTGGCTGTAATGTATTCATTAGAGCAATCAAAACAACTACTTTTTTGTTTTTGCTGAATGTTTTTTGTTGGTGAAGAATATTGAATATACTATGGACTACAGAAGAACAAAAAAATCTGTCTTGGAAGAAGCACAGCTGGAATGCTCCTTGGAAGCAAGCATGGTGAGACTTCATCTCACGTACTTTGGACTTGTTATCATGAGGTACCAGCCCCTGGAGAAGAACATCATGCCTGGTAAAGTAGAGGGTCAGCAGAAAAGAGGAAGACTATCAATGACATGGATTGACACAGAGGTTGCTACAATGGGCTCAAGCATAACAATGATTGTGAGCATGGCACAGGACTAGGCAGTGTTTCGTTCTGTTGTATATAGGGTCACTATTAGTTGGAACCAACTCAATGACACCTAACAACAGCAACAACATCTTTTCAGAAAAAGCAAATTCAGTGATAAGTTTCTCTTTTTATAAAGCGATGTTGCAGATAGATTTAAAAAAATCAACAGCAAATTTTCTGTTTATTTTATTTCATTTTTTTCTGGGCCTACTTGATGTATCTTCCCATATTTCCTACTCTTTTCATTACAATATGGATTTGATTTTTCTGAAACCTTGGGAGCATGGTAAACACCAATTCTCAAAGCTAATAGGATGACATGTCCTAATTAATTAAGTTTTGCCTCTTGATATTTGTGAAGGTGCCTAAATTTAGCCTACTAAAGAACTATAGCGTCTGCCTGTGTGTGATAGCCATTCCCTTTCAAGGTAACTTGTCAAACGATACCACCCAATCCCAAGAGTACTATGAGGTGTTCTCAGACTGAAGTATTACTAAGACAACCAACAAAACAACAAACCATTGCCATCATGTAGATTCTGACTCATAGCTATTCTATAGGACAGAATAGAACCGCCCTGTAGAGTTTCCAAGGAGCAGCTGGTAGATTCAAACTGCTGACCTTTTGGTTTGCAACCAAACGCGTAACCACTGCATCACCAGGGCTCCATGACGAAGACAGGAAAGGCAAAATTTAAGGCTATAGAAGAAAATATATATTTAAATAATACAAAAGCACTATAAAAAATTAAGTTTACAGGCAAAAAATGGTTTTATTGTCAAGTATAATTCATCTAAACTTTGACATTGATTCTTTTATTATTCATATGATTCTTTTATTAGTCATTTTATAAAGTATATTAAAAAATTATTTACCACTACTTGTTGCCGTCCAGTTAATTCCAACTCATGGTAATTCCATGTGTGCCAGAGTAGAACTGTGCTCCATATGTTCAGTGGCTGATTTTTTTGGAAGTGGATCACCAGCCTTTCTTTCAAGGTGCCTCTGGATGGACTCAAACCTCCAACCTTTTGATTAGCAACCTAGCATGTGAACAGTTTGTACCACCCAGGGACCTCAAAAATTAATTAAACACTGCTTTTTTTTTTTTTTTTTTTAGTCAGTTTCACTGACTGATAAGCCTGAACCCTTGTATTCTGGTATACAATAAGAGGAAGAAATATCAGATGATAATTTCATATAGAAGTAAATATGCCTCTGTTGCTAGTAGCTCCATTTTTTTCCCTTCCTTTTCCCTCCCTACTGCCTCCTGCTTCTGTCTCCTCTCTTCTCTCCACCTCTCTTATATTTTCCTTACTTCTCCTACCATCTCCTCTCTTCTCTTTCCTATTGTTCTTACTCTTATTCCTTTGATTTTTCTGCTTGTAGTGAAAGCAAAGCAAAACAAAACAACAACAAAAGGACTATTTCAGCTTAATTCACTGTAGCTCAATTCAACACATATTCCTTGACTACCTGCCATGCAAGATTCCCCAGGACAGGGTGATGAAAGAGGCCAGGTCCTAATCTTAAGGAACTTTCAGTCTAGGGCAAAAGCCAGTCCATAGACATAGAAGAATATTGAATATACCATGGGCTGCCAGAAGAATGAACAAATCTGTCTTGGAAGAAGTATAGACTGAATGTTCATTAGAAGCAAGGATAGTGAGACTTTTGTCTCTTTATGGGCATTTAGGCTGTTTACATTCAGTGTAATTATGGATAGATGTGAGTTTATTGCCATCATTTTGTAGTGCTTTTTTTGTGGTGCTGATGTTTTCTTTGTTCCTCTTACTCTCTTGTGCTGAATTCCTTTCATTTGTAATTTTTTGTTTTGTTTCTTTGTTTTTATAGATTTTGTGTTTACTGAGACTTTATTTTTTCTTCCTTATTTTGATGAGTAGATTTGTTAACTTTCTTTGTGGTTACCTTGAAATTTACCCTTATCTTCCTAAGTTTGAACTAGTCTTCTATGACTTGGTATCACCTTGCCTTTCTCTCCATTTGAAAGTTCTATACTGACACCATTTATTCCCTCTTTTTATTGTTCTGATATTGTTGTCATTTACAGATAAACCTTTCTGGCTCCCTGTTGTAAATCTTTTAGTTTTATTTTATCCTTGAGAGTTCATTACCTAGGTTGGTACCTGGCTGATGTGTCTTGTGTTGTACA
Source organism: Dugong dugon (assembly GCA_030035585.1). Classification (NCBI taxonomy): domain Eukaryota; kingdom Metazoa; phylum Chordata; class Mammalia; order Sirenia; family Dugongidae; genus Dugong; species Dugong dugon. The sequence continues at coordinate 46,744,853 of CM057460.1, forward strand.
TTCAGGCTATTGTCTGATGTTGTTGGCTCTGTAACTGAAGGACTCCCTTTAATAATTCCAGTAAGTTAGGTTTGGTTTTTACATATTCCCTTAATTTCTGTTTATCTGGAAATGTCCTAATTTCACTATCATATTTGAGCAAGAGTTTTGCAGGGTGTATTATTCTTGGTTGGCAATTTTTTTCTTTCAAAGTTTTATACCTCATTCCATTGCCTTCTTGTCTGCACAGTTTCTGCTGAGTAATCAGAGCTTAGTCTTATTGTTTACCCTCTGTATGTAACTTTTAGTTTTTCTTGAGCTGCTCTCAGGATTCTTTCTTTGCCTTTGGTTTTAGCATGTGTGATTATGACGTGCCTTGCTGATTTCCTTTTTAGAATTTTATCCTGTATAGGGTTCATTGAGCTTGGATGGTCAGTTTTTCAACTTTCATGATATTAGGGAAGTTTTCTGTCAGCAATTCTTCAGTGAGCCTCTCTGTGTTTTCTGTTTTCTCTCTCTGTTCTGGAACTCTGGTCCCTTGCAAATTTTTGTTTTTGATTGTATCCCACATTGTTCTCAGGGTTTCTTCATTTTTTACTCTGATTTTTCCTTAAACGAAGTGGTATCCAAGTATTTGTCTTCAATTTTGCTGATCCTGTCTTCTATTGTTTCAAACCTTCTCCTCAGACCTTCTATAACATTGTCCATTACTGAAATTTTGTTGTTTATCTTTTGGATTTCTAATTGCTGTTTTTGTATGATTTATAATTGTGAATTAATTTTTACATTTTGTTCCTGTATTATTTTCCTGAGTTCTTTCATTGTTTTTCTGCCTTTTCCATGATTTTGTCTATTTTTTCCTCTGCTTTTTCCTTCAACTCATGGATAGCTCTGAATATTAGTGATTTGAGTTCCCTATCAGGTAGTTGCAGTGACTTTTCTTCTACTGGAAGATAATCTGGTATTTTATTTTCCATGCCTACTGGAACCATCCTGTCCTGTTTTTTATAGGTTTGATATTATCTGCTGTCTTCAGGACATTCAGTAATTATTTTCTTCATTTATTGACTGTAGATTTGTTTGTTTTGTCCTGCTTTTTTGTTTTATTTGGTTATGTCTGAGCAGGCAGGCTGGGCGTTATTTGTTGTTTGCTCATCTGTGGGCACGATACTTCTCACAACCTTGTCCAATGGGCGGAGCTAGTTGCTCAGCTATGGTGCAGCAAGGAAGGTCCAGTGGAGGGGGAGGGGTTGGAATGGGTCATTTGAGGCACATCCTGGGGCCAACAGGGTGGGGCCAGGGGGCAGAGCAAGGCAAGTTCCAGTAGAGCATGCCTGTGCTGCTCAGGGGTGCCATGCTCAGCGCATGGTGCAGATAGGCAGGAGAGGGAGGATATGATGTGTAGAGCTAAGTGGGTGTGGGAAAAAAAGAGAAAGAGGAGGGAGAAACAGGAGCAAAAAAAAAAAAGTGTTGAAAGAGCCTCCTGTTGGAGTGGCACAGACGTGGGGAAGCCCTGTGCTGATGGTTTTCCAGCTGGGCAGTGAGCCACAGCCTGTCAAGAAGGGACAGATATGGCACATGTGACTCCATGGGTGGGAGAAAGGAAAGGAAGGAAAAGAGATAGATAAGAAACTAGATTAAAATAAAAAAAAGAGAGAGAGAGAAAGGCACATGCAGCCAGGTGGTTAGGAGGAAGGAAGGAAAGGAAGGTATAAACAAGAAACTGAGAAAAAAAGAAGGAAAAAAAATGCCTCAAGGGAGCCCACCTGAAGCAGGTCTCCAGCTGAGCGGCACTGCACAGCTTGTCAAAAAGGAGCAGAGATGGCATACAGTGCCAGGTGTTCAAGAGAAGGGTAAGGAAGGAAGGTAGAGAGAGACTAGAAACTGAGAAAAGAAGAGAAAAAAAATGCCCTGAGGGAGCCCTCTAGCTTGGCAGCAGAGACCGGGGAAGGGGCTCCCCAGCCAAGCAGCACTACACAGCCCATCTGGAAGGAGCAGAGATGGCATATGGCACCAGGTGTTCAGGAGAAAAGAAGAGAAGGATGGTAGAGAGAGACAAGAAACTGAGAAAAGGAAAAGAAAAAGAAAAGAAAGAAAGCCCAAGGGAGCCCACTGGCTTTGAGCCATGGACCGGGGAAGTGGCTCCCCGGCTGAGTAGCACTAAACAGTCTGTCTAAAAGGAATGCAGACGGCACATGGCATTTGTCTCTGTTTTACTTAGTTTTTCAGGTCTTTGCTGTGAAGGGACCTCATAGTGCTTCTGTCTATAGCATCATGTTGGCCTGTCATCATATCATCTTAGGTGAACTATCTGTTCAAATCTTTGTCCATTTGTTTTTGTTTTTTTTTAAATTTTCTAATTGAGTTTTGAGAGTTCCTTACATATTCTGGCACAAGCCCTTTATCAGATATATGATTTGCAAATATTTCCTCCTAGTCTGTGGCTTATCTTTTCATTCTCTTAACTGTGACTTTTGAAGGTCAGAAATTCTTAATTTTTATGAATTCAAATTTATGCTTCTTTTTCTTTTATGGATGGTGCTTTTAGTGTTGTATCTAAGAAATCCTTGTCTCACTGAAGGGCATGAAGATTTTTATTTATATTTTCTTCTAGAAGTTTTAAAGAATTAAATTTTATATTTAGGTGTGTTATGAATTATGAGTTTTTTTTGAATCTGGTTCAAGTATGGATTGAGATACTTTTTTTTCTTTCAAATGGATATCTGATTATTCCAGAACCATTTGTTGAAAAGATTTTCCTTTCTTCATTCAACTGTCTTTACACGTTCGTAAAGAATCAATTGGTCATATATCTGGGGTCTTTTTTGGGACTCTCTTTTCTTTTTCATTAATCTATGTCTATCTTTAAAAAAACACCACACTGCCTTCAGTACTATAACTTTATAATAAGTCTTGAAATAACATAGTTTAATTTTTTTCACTGTTAGTTCTTCTTTATCAAAATTGTTTTGGCTTTTCTATGTACTTTGTTTTTCCACATAAATTTTAGACTCAGCTTGTCATTTTCTGCAAAAAAGCATACTGGTTTTTGGTTGGGCTTATATGGAATTTATAGATCAGTTTAGGAAAAATTAACATCTTGACAATATTGAGTCTTCCAGCCTACGAACAAGGTATTAGACTTATTTAGGTTTTCTTTAATTTCTCTCAGCAAATTTTTGTAGTTTTCTGTGTACAGTCATTACATACCTCTTGTCAGGTTTATCCCTAAGCAGTTTATATTTTTTATGTTATTATAAAGAGTATTTTTAAAATCTAAATTTTAAGTTGTCCATTGTTAGCATATAGAAATGCTATATGCTGATTTTTAAATATTGATTTTGTGTTCTGAAACCTTAATTAACCAATTTAAATGATAATATCACATGCAAATAAGTAAAGTTTTGATTCTTCTTTTCCAATCTGCATGCCTTTTATTTCTTTTTGTTGAGTAATTTCATTGGTTAGAACTCTAGTACAGTGTTGAATAGGATAGTAAGAGGGAAAATTTTTGCTTTGTTCCTGATTTTAGGGGGAAGCATTCAGTCTTTTATCATTAAGTAAGATATTAGCTGTAGGTTTTTCGTATATTTTTTGAATCACATTGAAGAAGTTCCTTTCTATTCATAGTTTGCTGATAGTTTTTATTAGGAATGGATGTTGGATTTTGTGAAGTGCTTTTCAGCATCTATTGAGATGATCATATAGTTTTGCTTTTTAGTTTGATAATATGATAAATTATATTGATTGGCTTTCTATGTTAAAGCAATCTTGCTTTCCTGGGATAAAACCCACTTGGTCATGATATATTATTGTAAGTTTGTTAACTTTCTTTGTGGCTACCTTGAAATTTACCCTTATCTTCCTAAGTCTGAACCAGTCTTTTATTACTTGGTATCACCTTGCCTTCCTCTCCATTTGAAAGTTCTACACATACACCGTTTATTCCCTCTTTTTTCGTTCTGACATTGTTGTCCTTTACAGATTAACTTCTCTGGTTCCTTGTTGTAAACCTTTTAGTTTTGAATAGTTCTTGAGAGTTCATTACTTAGGCTGATATCTGGGTGATGCAGTCTTGGGTCCAAGATTCAGGCTGTTGTCTGATGTTATTCTCTAACTGAAGGACACCCGTTAATGATTCTTGTAAGTTTGGTTTGGTTTTTACATACTCCTTTAATTTCTGTTTGTCTGAAAATGTCCTAATTTTGCCATCATATTTGAGCAAGAATTTTGCAGGATATATTATTCTTGGTTGGCAATTGTTTTTCGTTCAAGGTTTTATATATGCCATCCCATTGCCTTCTTGTCTGTATGGTTTCTGCTGAGTAATCCTGCTTTTTTGTTTTATTTGGTTATGTATGAGCAGGTGAGCTGGTCGTTTTGTTGTTTGCTCATCTGTGGGCACAATACTTCTCACCACCTTGTCCAATGGATGGGGCCAATCGCTCAGCTGTGGTGCAGCAGGGAAGGTCCAGTGAAAGGGGAGAAGCTGGGATGAGTCATTTGTGGCACGTACCGGGGCTGACAGGGCAAAGCTGGGGGTAAGTGCAGGGCAGGTTCTGGTAGACCGTGCCCGTGTTGCTTGGGAGTGTGATGCTCAGCATATGGTGCAGATAGGCAGGAGGGAGGGGGAAGGTTGTGATATGTGGAGCTAAGTGGGTGTGGGAAAGAAGAGAAAGAGGAGAGGGAAACAGAGCCAAAAACAAAAACAAAAACAAAAAAAACCCAAAAAACTGAGGGAACCTGCCATTAGAGTGGCACAGAATTGGGGAAACTGTGTGCTGGTGGCTTTCTAACCAGGCACTGAGGCACAGCCCATCAAGAAGAGACAGATATGGCACATGCATCTATGTGGGTAGGAGAATGGAAAGGAAGGAAGGGAAAGAGAGAGATAAGAAACTGAGAAAAAAGAGAAAAGATAAACTAGATTAAAAAAAGAAAAGGAAAGAGAAAGGCACACGCAGCTAGGTGGTCAGGGGAAAGGAATGGAAGGGAATGTAAAGAGAGACAGGAAACCAAGGAAAAAAAAAAAAGATGCCAGGTGGTTGGGAGGAAGGAAAGGAAGGGAAGTAGAGAGAGAGACAAAAAAATTGAGAAAAAAAAGAAAGAAAGAAAAAAAAATTCCCCAAGGAAGCCCACCAGAAGTGGGTCCCAATTGAGTGACACTGCACAGTGCATCCAGAAAGAGTGGAGATGGTACACAGCACCAGGTGTTCAGGATAAAGGTCAGGAAGGAAGGTAGAAAGAGACAAGAAACCGAGAAAAGAAAAAGAAGAAATAAAGAAAAGAAAAATGCCCCAAGAGACCCCCACTGGAAGCAAGCCTCCAGCGGAGTGGTGCTGCACAACCAGTCAAGAAGGAGCAGAGATGGCACAGTATGCCAGGTGTTCAGGAGAAAAGAAGGGAAGGGTGGTAGAGAGAGACGAGAAATCGAGAAAAGAAAAAAAAAAAATACCCAAGGGAGCCCACTGGCTTGGTGGCTAAGACTGGAGACATGGCTCCCCAGCCTTGAGGCACTGCACAGCCCCTCTGGAAGGGGTGGAGATGGCACACAGTACGAGGTATTCAGGAGACAGGAAAAGAAGGAAAGTAGAGAGAGATGAGAAACCAAGAAATGAAGAAAAACAAAAAGAAAAAACAAATGCCCCCAGGGATCCCACCTGTGTGGTGGTGCGGACTGGAGAAAGTGGTTCCCCTGCTGATCAGTGCTTCACCATCTGTCAATAAGGAGCGGAGATGGCACATGGAGCCAAGCATTCAAGAGAAAGGAAGGGAAGAAGGTAAGAGAGAAAGAAGAAGCCAAAAAAAGCAACAACAGCAACAAAAAGGATGGCACTGAAGGAGCCAGCCAGTGTAGGTGGGGTGAATCCAAGTGGCAAGGAGCCAGCACCTTCCTGGCTGAGCAATTGTGGCCTGCCGGGAAGAGGTGGAGGCTAAGCAGGGGGAAGAAGCATGTATCTTTGGTTACCAGGTGCTCTGTCTCCTGCTGGGCCCTCCATGTAGCTGCCTTCCTGTACTCACTGTCTGCCGTTCTGAGTGGCTGAGAAGTCCAAGATGGAGAATCCATGCCTCATTAGCTGATAGAGGACCTCCACTCTGTGTCTCTGTTTTACTTAGTTTTCTGGGTCTTTGCTGTGGAGATACTGCATGATGCTTCTGTCTACAGCTCCATGTTGGCTCCGTATTGGCAGGTATTTGAACCACTTTAGTATGTTCTGGAATCATGACAGATATGTATCCAACTGCCTAAAAAACAGGGAAGTTGGTCTGTGACACATCTGAGTGCTGAGAGCCATTCATCTGAGGGGATGCTTCCCAGAGGAGTAACTGTATGAAACTTTTGTGTCTTTTGGCTTCTGTAAGGTGAGATAAGGCTTGCAAGTAGGTTTACTATTTCCTATGTGTTATTGGGAAGGTACGATACTGACATTTGGAAATATTCAAGTAAATGAGTTATTTTTGGGGTGAAAACAGTTTCTGATGCACTTCCTGGGCCATGGGACTGATATGTACCATGTGTATGATGTGCTTCATGGAACATGGGACTGATATGGCCTGCTTGTGTTAGTCACTTCCTTGATGACATCTTTTATAAAGTGCTCACCTCCCTGAAAACAGTTTGTGATGCAGTTCCTGGGCCATTGGACTGATAGGTATCATGTTTGTGATGTACTTTATGGAACATGAGACTTATATGGCCCTCTTGCAACTGGCACCCAATTTTTTCAAATATTAAAAAATTACCAACCTACAATCATTCAGCATCCATTCCATTAGTGAAAAAACATGGCATCAACAAAAAATTCCAAAAAAAAAAAAAAACCCTGAAATTCATCCTTTAATGGGGTTATTGAGGTGAAAGCCAAGGTAATTAATTTGAGATCTTTCTTCTTTTCTAATATAGATGCTTATTTCTATACATTTCTATTTGGATAGTGCTTTAGCTGCATTCTAAAAAATTGGATATGTTGTGTTGTATCTTTCTTTAGTTCAAAATGTTATCTAATTTGCCTTTTGGTTTTTTTCTCTGACTCCTGGGTTATGTAGAAAAGTGTTATAAATATTTAAATATTTAGGAATTTTCCAGATATCTTTCTGTTATTGATTTTTAATTTAATTCCATTTTGGTCAGAAAGCATACTTTGTATTTAAAAATTTTTTTAATTTATTAAGACTTGTTGTACAACCCCAGAATATGGTTTTTAATTCCATTTTGGTCAGAAAGCATACTTTGTATTTAAAAATTTTTTAAATTTATTAAGACTTGTTTCACTACCCCAGAATATGGTTCATCTCAATCAAAGACTGTGTACTATGATGTTGTTGGATGAAGTGGGTTGTAAATATCAATTCAGTCATGTTGCTTGATAGAGTTTTCAAGACTTTTCTGTCCTTACTGATTTTATGTTTGCTTTTTCTATCAATTATTGAGAAAGGGTGTTGAAATTTTTATCATTGTGGATGTATCTATTTCTTCTTGCAGTTCTCTTAGTTTTTGCTTTATGGATTTTGAAGTTTTGTTATTAGGTACATAAATGTTTAAGATCATCATGTCCTTTTGATGAAAGGATCCCTTTATCATTATGAAATGACTCTCTAGCCCTGCTAAAATTCTTTGCTTCGAAATCTACTTTGTCTGATATTAACATGGCTGCTCCAGTTTTCTTTTGATTAGGTTATCATGGTATAGCTTTTTTTCTATCTTTTTACTTTTTATCTATCTATGTCTTTGTATTATATAGCATGTTTCTTGTAGGCGGCACATAGCCAATGTACCAATCTCTACCATTTAATTGGAGTGTTTAGATCATTTACATTTAATATGATTATTGATATGTTTGGGTTTAAGACTACTTTAAGTCTACCTTGCTATTTGTTTTCAATTTGCCCACCTGTTCCCCCCCTTTCCTCTTTTCTGCCTTCTTTCTGAATGCTGAGTATTTTTCATTATTCCATTTTTATCTCCTTTGATGGCTCATTAGCTAAAACTATTTTTTTAGGCATTGCTTTTGCATTTAGAGTATATAACTTTAACATCTTACAATCCACCTTCATATAATATTATATGAGTCACATATAGTATTAGAACATTACAACAGTATACCTCTATCTCCCCTTTCCTGATTTTTGTGCTATTGTCATCATACATTTTGCGTCTATATGTGTTATTAACCTCATAATACATTTCTATCATCTTTGCTTTAAATAGTCACTTTTTTTTGAAGAAATTAAAAAAAATTATATTTACTCCCATGTTATCATTTCTGGTGCTTTTCATTTCTTTATAGATTCAAGTTTCCATCTGATATCATTTTAATTCATCAAGGATTTCTTTTAACATTTCTTATATTGCAGGTCTCTTGGCCATGAATTATTTCAGCTTTTGTATGTCTGAACAATTCTTTATTTTATATTAATTTTTGAAAGATATTTTTTGCTGGATATAGATTTGTACATTGACAATTGTTTCTTTCTTTGCATTAAAGATGTTGTTGTATTATCTTCTGGCATACATTATTTACGACAAGAACTTTATTGCCATTCTTTTCTTTGTTTCTCTGTATGTGGTATGTCTTTTTTCTCTGGCCATTTTTTAAGGTTCTATCTTTATCACTGGTTTTAAGCAATTTGATTATTATGTGCCTCAGTGTTGTTTTCTTCATGTTTGTTGTATTTGGGACTTACTGAGTTCCTTGAGTCTGTTGATTTATAATTTTCATGAAATTTGGAAAAAATGGCTGTTATTTTTTCAAATACTTTTTCTGTTCTTTCCACTCTCTCTTCTTCTGGGACTCAATTACATATATGTTAGGCCACTTGAGGTTGTCTCACAACTCACTGATACTCTGTTAATTTTTTTCCTGTCTTTTAAATTTTTCTGGGTTTTATTTTGCACATTTTCTATTGTTGTGTCTTCAAGTTTACTAATCTTTACTTCCCTTTTGTCTAATCTTTTATTTCAGTCTCTGTAGCCTTCATGTCTAGAAGTTTGATTTGGATCTTTTTTATATCTTCTGAGTCTCAATCTTTCCTCTAGCTTTTTTTTTTTTTTAATATTTTATTGTACTTCAGGTGAAGGCTTACAGAACAAATAGTTTCTCATGAAACAGTAGTACACATGTTGGTTTATGACATTGGTTAACAACCCCACAACATATTAACCCTCTAACTTCTCAACGTCTTTTTTTTGGTGAAAATACACATAGCCAAAGATACACCGTTTCAAAAATTTCTACATACACAGTTCAGTGACATTGACTACGCTCTTCCAATTGTGCTGTTATTCTCACTTAAGATGAAGGCTTACAGAACAAAATAGTTTCTCATTTAACAGTTACTACAAATGTTGCCCTATGACAATGGACCTCTAGCTTTTTGAATATCTACAATAGAATTATGATAGCTATTTTAATATTCTTGTTTACTATTTCTATTTATAGTTTATCTTTTCTTTTTTTAAAATTTTTTTTTATTGTACTTTAGATGAAGGTTTACAGAACAAATAGTTTCTCATTAAACAGTCAGTACACATATTCCTTCATGACATTGATTAACAACCCCACGACATGTCAACACTCTCCCTTCTCGAAGTTGGAGGATCCCCCCCTTTTTTTTTTTTTTTTGGTGAAAATGTACATAGCTAAAGTCACACTATTTCAAAAGTTTCTACATGTACAATTCAGTGACATCGATTACATTCTTCCAGTTGTGCTGCTATTCTCACTATTCTTTTCCAAGTTATCCATCTCCATTATCTTCAACTCATTGTCCCCTAGGCTTCCCATCAAACCTTTTGAGTTGCTGTTGTCAAGTAGATCTCACATAGATAATTCTTTTTTATTCTTTTTCTTTTTGTACCTTAGATGAAGGTTAAAGAACAAGTAGTTTCTCATTAAACAGTACACATATTAACCTGTGACAATGGTTAACAACCCCACAATATGTCAACACTGTCCCTTCTCAACCTTGGGTTCCCTAACACCAGCTTTCGTGTCCCCTCCTGCTTTCTAGTCCTTGTCCCTGGACTGCTGTGCCTCATTAGTCCTGTTTTTTTTTATGCGGCTGTCCAATCCCCAGCTGAACGGTGAACCTCAGGAGTGAATTTACCACTGAACCAAAAGGGTGTCCGGAGACCATACTCTCGGGATTTCTCCAGTCTGTCAGGCCAGTAAATCTGGTCTTCTTTAGTGAGTGAGAATTTTGTTCTACATCCTTCTCCAGCTCTGTCCAGGACCCTCTGTTGTGATTCCAGTGAGAGCAGTCAGTGGTGGTAGCTGGGCACCATCTAGCTATACTGGACTCAGTCTGGTGGAGGCCGTGGTAGCTGTGGTCCATTAGTCCTTTGGACTAATCTTTCCCACTCTTTTTCTTTTCTTATTATCAGTCTTTGAGTGCCTGGTATTTTTTTTCCCACATTGGAAGACATTGTGAATTTTATCTTATTGGGTGTTGGATATTTTTGTATTACCATAAATATTTTTGAGTTTTGTTTTGTGACACAGTTATTTAGAAATGGTTTGATCCTTTGAAGGCTTACCTTGAAGCATTGTACTGTGGAACCAAACCCCTCAAAACCAAACCCATTGCTGTCTAGTCGATTCCGACTTATAGCGACCCTATAGGACAGAGTAGAACTGCCTCATAGGGTTTCCAAGGAGTGGCTGGTGGATTCAAACTGCCAATGTTTTGGTTAGCAGCCAAGCTCTTTTTTTTGTATTTTTTTTATTGTGATTTAAGTGAAAATTGACAGAGCAAACTAGTTTCTCATTAAACCATTAATACACAAACTGTTTTGTGACATTGATTGCCAACCTCGTGATGTGTCAACACTCTCCCCTTCTCCAACCCAGGTTCCCTGTTTCCAGTTGTTGAGTTTTCCTGTCCCTTCTTGCCTTCTTGTCTTTGCTTATGGGCTGGTGTGCCCATTAGTCTCGTATACATGATTAAACTAGGATGCATGTTCCTCGTGTGTTATTGTTTGCCCAATGGACCTGTCTAATCTTTGGCTGAAGAGTGAACCTCAGGAGTGATTTCAGTACTAGTTAAAAGGATGTCTGGGGGCCATACTCTTGGGGTTTCTCCAGTCTCTGTCAGACTAGCAACCCTGGTCTCTTTTTTTGTAAATTTGAATTCTGTTCTTTTTTCTCCTGCTCTGTCAGGGACCCTTTAATGTGATCACTGCCAGAGCAGTCAATGGTGGTAACCAGGCTCCATCTAGTTGTTCTGGGCTCAGCCTGGTGGAGGTTATGGTAGTTGTGGTCCATTAGTCCTTTGGACTAATCTTTCCTTTGTGTCTTTTGTCTTCTTTGTTCTCCTTTGCTCCAGCCGGGATGGGACCAGGAGATGTATGTTACATGGCCGCTCACAGGCAGCCAAGCTCTTAACCACTGGGCCACCAGGTCTACACTGTGGGACCAGACAACCTTAATATAAGGTTAATTCAGTCCCACTACTGAGACAATGAGGCAGTGCTGGTTCAGTGGTAGAATTCTTGCTTTCCGTGAAGGAGACCTGGGTTCATTTCCAGGTCAATGTACCTCAAATGCAGCCATCACTCAACTATCAGTGGAGTCCTGCTCTGATGTTGCTGTGATGCTGAATAGTTTTCAGTGGAAATTTCAAACTAAGATAGACTGAGAAGAAAGCCTGATGATCTATTTCAAAGAATAGCAAATGAAAACTCTATGGATCACAATGGTCTCATCCCCTTGTGCATGGGTTTGCCATGAGCCAGGGACTGACTTGATGGTGGCTAACAAGAACAGCAAACTAAGGCAATATGCTTTTGAGTACTATCAGATACCCCATGAATTATAAGTTTTTTTTTTCACTCTGGCTAGTAGGTAATATGGCTTATTTCCAGGTCGGTATGAGCTTTGGAGATGATTCCTTCTGTTTCTTTTGCATAGCTTTTTTTTTCCTGGCTTCAGTTTTCCTCATATACGTGCCCTATTCAATACTCAGTTGAAGACTGGAGGGGGACCCTCTGCAGATCTCCAGGGCTCCCTCCCTTTAGAACTCTTTCCTCTCCAGTATTCTGCCACATCAACTTGTTACGTAAATGAATAAAAAATGGCCTCTGTGTATTGACCCCAAGTTGTTTACTTCTTCATGACAAGCTGAGGTTCATTAGCCCCAAAAGCCCACTGGCACCAAACTCAAATTTATACACATCCAATTTTCTAAAATAGCCCAAATAAGAAAATTTTCAGCTACTTAGAGCTTGCCTGGTTTGTGTAAACTGCACCCAAAATTTGCTAGTCATAGATAAGATCAAACCCTATATTTATAAGAACTCAAAGGTGCTGCTGCCTTTGGAGCTCTCTGACCCAGAGATTTCCCATCTTGCTGCAGGAGAACATCATGGAAGCTGCATGTAAGCACTGCTCCCTATCTCTGCTTCCCCAGGGTTTTTTTTGTGCCCTGTTTCCCTTCTGGTGACTCCCTGCACCAATTGCCCATGGAAGACCTCCTGTTTGGGGGACTACTCCCTGAATGCAGTTTTCAATGCATTGACCCCAGTAAGTACCTTGTGCAAAGTGCTATGTTGTGGTCAAATCTTTTTCCTTGATAAGCCCCAGATTCCCTCTAACTCATAACAAGCTATATCTACTTTTGCCCTTCTGGACTCCCAACTCTTCAACTTGGAGAACTCCAGGCTCTACCTGGGTTCCTCTTCCCTGTGCTGAGGCTCAGAAACTTTCTCCAGGTGGTAAACTTGGGCATTCATTGAGTTCACCTCATTTTTATCCTTTTCTCAGAAATCACTGTCCTGCCTTGTGTTCAAAGAAAATTGCTGTTTCTTATATTTTGTCTGTTTTTTTTTTTTAATAGCTGTTTTAGGTAGAAGGCAAATATAGTCCCTGTTACTTTCCCTTGGCAAGAAGTCTGCCAAGATTCTTATAAGTATTTATTTTGTTCCTGCCCTGTCGTCCTGTGAACTGCTGCTACCTATTTTGTTCCCAAGACTATTACTGTACAAGCTAAAAATATATTTCTCTTATAAAAAGAAAAAACACTCTCCTTTAGGCTTTTGTGCCTCTCTATCACAAACACAATGATACACATGTGCCTATATATGCATTTGCACAGGGGTAGACGGGCATACACACACATACACACAAACACACACACACACACAAACACACACACACACACGAATTTTAACACTGTTGAGATAAAAAAAATCATAGTAATATATTTTCTTTGTTTTAAAAATCTAGTGTAATGATATACAGGAAGAATCACTTAGTATGGGTGATTAAACAGATGTTTCGAAATGAGGAACAAGATCTTAAGTGATAGGCTCTAAGCATAATTTATAATCTTTAATTTGCTCTCTAATGGGCTATGGCTGGTTAGCTGCAAGTATTTTGTTTTGCTGTGTGAAGTTTGTAAGTGTGAGGTGAGATTTAAATTGCTTTAAAGAATGTAGGAGTTGGAGAGACAATGTAGTGAAATGGGAAAATTTGGTGACTTGTGGTTGAAGAAGGATTTGGGAAAGAGGAGAAATATCTAACTGTGATTTTATTTTATTTTAAAAAATATTAAGGAAAGTTTTAAACACATGCAAAAGTAGAATTATTATAATAAACCCTCATATATGTTTCCATCACCAGTTTCAACAATTATCAAGTCATAACCTATCTTCTTTTATTGGTATCTCCTTCCATTCCCCCATCCATGCATTACTTTGAAGCAAATCCTAGACATCATATGATTTCATTCACAAATATTTTAGAATGTTTCTCTAAGTTAAGGATGCAAGAGCCCTTAAAAAGTAACCATAATATAATTATTATACTTTAAAAATTAACAATACTTTCTAAATATCATTAAATATTTAGTCAGAGTTCAATTTCCCCATAGTCTCATTTCATTTCTAGAGGTTGTCCTAGCCTGGGTTCTCTAGAGAAGCAAAACCAGTAAGTCATGTATATATATATATATATATAAATATATATATATATATATATATAGAGAGAGAGAGAGAGAGAGAGACAGAGACAGACAGAGACAGACAGAGAGAGAGAGAGATCTATAACAAAGAAATGGCTCATGTGGTTGTAGAGGATGGAATGTCCCAAGTTTGTGGGTCAGGCCGGAGGCTTCTCCTGATTCACATAGCCACAGGGGCTGATGAACCCAAGATTGCCAGGTCAGACAGCAGGGCTCCTGCTAACAGGCTGCAAAGACTGACAAATCCCAAGATCAGCAGGCAAGATGGCAGATAAGCTGCTAGCTCAAGTCCCAAGAAGTGGAAGTCAGACGAACAGGAGTCACCTGCAGGGTCCAGAGTGAGCAAAAGCCCATGAGCCTTGCCAGAAAGTCCAACTATATTGGATGCAGGCCACACCCCCATGGAAACTCACTTTCAACTGACTGACTACTCATAGCAGATCCCATCATGGAAGCGATCACATCGTCATATGACTGCCAAACTACATAACTGCCAAACCAATGAGAATCATAATAACACACAACCTTAACTACCACAGAGTTTATTTGTTTGAATAAGGATTCAAATATTATCCACCCATTGCTATTGGTTGAGATGTCTCTTAAGTGTCTTAATCTATAGGCTTTAATTTGAGATTTTATTAATTTGATTTCTATGTATTGAGCAATGTGAATCCTCTCCCATCTCCCAAATGAATATCAGTAAAATCTACATGGTCTACCTATACCATTTGGTACATATTTGCTTCTTGAGAAATGAGACAAATACTAAATATGATTTTAAGGTTAACATGAAGCAAAATCTACCCCTGTCTACTGAGATTTAGCAACATGTGGGTTATATCAGAATAATTAATTTCTCATCTATTTACAAAACATTTGTGTAGTAGAAAAAAATATCAAGGAAAAGAAGAGAAAATAAACTTAAAGACTTCAAAACTCTATAATTCAGCTGTAAGAACTTACCTTATAAAGACAAACTTAACAATGTAAGAAGGAATATTTAAAAAACATATTTGTGTGTATATGTGTATATGTATACCTTATTTAAATTATACATTGGCAAAGTATCTCATTTACAAGTTATAGTACTTAAACAGATTTGTGGTTCTGAAGTTGGCACTTAAATATTTCCCTTGCCTGTCAAGAAATGTCATTTTTAATGTTTATTAAATGAGTACCATATGCACACCCAAATTTAGACAGTTTTACGTAAGCTATTGAATTAGCAATTCTCACGAGGACAATTTTGTCTTGATTTGTGCTGGATGTGTTGTTGAGTAGAGCTTCTCCACTGTAGGTGTATTATTAGGCTTGTCTGAACATCCTTCTAATTCTTGGGAAATATCCCTCTTTCTTTTCGTGTGTGGTGGAGCAGTGCGTATGGATGAGCGAACCTTAATATTAGAGGGGAACTTAGATGGTCTTACATGGTAATCCTTTCCCTACTGTAGACTCCTCTCCTCCGTTCTTAGCAGATGGCTACTCACTCAGCCTCTACTTTCAGGGACAGAGACTTCACTACTTTCACACTGGCAGCTGATTCCATTTTGACACAACTCAAATTATTAGAAAATCCAAACTTATGAGCTAATTTCTTTGGTTTTGGGAATCCTGTCTTTGTCCACAGTTCTCTTCCTTGTAGTAGGAAAATTCTATTCTCTTTTCCATATGGCAGGGCTTCAAATATTTGAAGAGATTTCCAGAACCACTCTACACCTCTGCGGATTTTCTATTTTCTAGGGAAAAGTCTCAAACTTATCTCTTAATAGTTCCTCCAATAAAATGGTTTCCAGATCTCTTACTGTCTTTCTTATTTTTCTGTAAAACTTACCTAGGGTTGAAAGTCCTGACCAGAGTATTCCGTACTGATGAGTACACTGAACTTCTTTTACTTCAGTCTGAGATTTTAAGTTTTTCTTTTTTTTTTTTTTTAGCAGTTCTATCACTGCTAGAAGGGTTTTTCAAATCCTATTCAAATATTTATGTGTTACTCTGATACATTTAGTCTTATTAGTTCAGACTTATAATTCTAGTCTATTTTGACATTCCTTTTTTTTTTTTTCCAAACTGACTATGTTGTTGTTGTCCTTAGGTGCTGTCCAGTTGGTTCTGACTCATAGTAATCCTATGTATAATAGAACAAAACACTGCCCGATCCTGCCCCATCCTCGCAATCATTGCTGTGCTTGAACCCACTGATGCGGCCACAGTATCAGTCCATCTCATTGAGAGTATTCCTCTTTTTTGCTGACCCTCTACTTTGCCAAGCATGATGTCCTTTTCCAGGGAGTGGTGCCTCCTAATGACATGTCCAAAGTATGTAAGAAAAAGTCTCACCATCCTCACTTCTAAGAAGCATTCTGGCCGTACTTCTTCCACAACAGATTTGTTCATTCTTCTGGCACTCCATGGTATGTATTCAACATTCTTCACCAACATCATAATTCAAAGGCATCAGTTCTTCTTCTGTCTTCCTTATTCATTGTCCAGCTTTCGCATGCATATGAGGTGACTGAAAATATCATGGCTTGGGTCAAGCGCACCTTAGTCCTTAAAGTGACCTTCTCTTTTCAGCACTTTAAAGAGGTTGTTTGCAGCAGATTTGCCCAATGCAATACATCACTTGCTTTCTTGATTGCTGCTTCCATGGACATTGATTGTGGATCCAAGTAAAATGAAATCCTTGACAATTTCAATCTTTTCTCCATTTATCATGATGTTGCTTATTGGTCTAGTTGTGAGGATTGTTTTTCTTTATGTTGAGGTATAATCCATACTGAAGGCTGTATTCTTTGATTTTCATTAGTAAATGCTTCAAGTCTTCTTCGCTTTCAGCAATCAAGATTGTGTCATCTGCGTAACGCAGGTTGTTAGTGAGTCTGCCTCCAATCCTGATGCCATGTTCTTCTTGATATAGTTCAGCTTCTCGGATTATTTGCTCAGCATACAGATTGAATAAGTATGGTGAAAAGATACACTCCTGATGCACACCTTTCCTGATTTTAAACTGCTCAGTATCCCCTTGTTCTGTTAGAACGACTGCCTCGTGGTCTATGTACAGGTTCTGTATGAGCACAATTAAGTGTTTTGGAATTCCCATTCTTCACAATGTTATCCATAATTTGTTATAATCCACACTGTTGAATGCTTTTGCATAGTCAATAAAACACAGGTAAACATCTTTCTGGTAGTCTCTGATTTAAACCAATATCCATCTGAATCTGGCTTGAATTTCTGGCACTTCCCTGTTGATGTGCTGCTGCAACTGTTTTTGAATTATCTTTAGCAAAAATTTGCTTGGGTGCGATATTGATGATGTTGTTCAATAATTTCCACATTCTGTTGGATCACCACTAGTTAGAATGGGCACAAATACGGATCTCTTGCCATTGATTGGCCAGGTAACTGTCTTCCAAATTTCTTGGCATAGAAGAGTGAGCGCTTCCAGACTTGCATCCATTTATTGAAACATCTCTATTGCTATCTGTCTATTCCTGGAGCCTTGTTTTTCACCAATTCCTTCAGTGCAGCTTGGCCTTCTTTCTTCAGTACCATCGGTTCTTGATCATATGCTACCTCCAGTTATTTTTGGTACAGTGACTCTGTGTATTCCTTCCACCTTCTTTTGATATTTCTTGTGTTGTGCAGTATTTTGACCATAAAATCCTTCAGTATTGTAACTTGAGGCTTGAATTTTTTCTTCAGTTCTTTCAGCTTGATAAATGCTAAGTATGTTCTTTCCTTTTGGTTTTGTAACTCCAGGAATTTGCACATTTCCTTATAATACTTTATTTTGTCTTCTCAGGCTGCTCTTCTTCTGTTCTGCTCTTTTACTTCATCATTTCTTCCTTTCGCTTTAGCCATTTGACATTCAAGAGCAAGTTTCAGAATCTCTTCTGACATGCTAGGAAAGGGGAGTGGTTTCAGGCTGTATAAATAAAGAATTTGGAAAGCTTCTAGAGATGGAGTAGACAGGGGCAAGAACAATCAAGCAGGAATTAAAATTGTAGCTGGACCCCAGATTATTCCTTCCGATTGATATTGATAACCCAGCGATTTGAAGATTGTTATTCAACAAGTTTACAAATTTTCCTTCCTGTGTGTATCTATCATAGACTTCTCTTTGTTGACTATGAGATTGTGAGAGTTTTTGTCAAGTGCTCAGTTGAAATAAAAACCCACCGTCTATGGCATTCCTAAAGAGTCTAAGAATCTTATCAATAAAGCATGTGCACAGACTTTAAGAGAGATGTTCAGATTCTCAATCATCAAGTATTTCTTTTCCAAGAGCTTATTAATTATGCATTTACTAATAATCTCTAAAATTATTTTTGGGGTATCCAATTACTGTTTTCAGGACCTACTTTTCTCTTCTTTGTGAAAATTGAGAGATTTTTCTCTCTGTAGCATTTCTTCATTTCGTTTTGAGTCTCTCTCATTCCCAAGGATTTCTTAAATATTGAGGGTGGCTCCAGAACCACAGCTGCCAATTTCTCCTCGTACACTGAAATGTAATTTAACTTGGATTGACGCTTAGAACTCCATTCTTGTGGCTAGGGCCCAGTTTACAATTCATCTGTGCTCCTTAATTTTACTTTGAGCTCTGGTGGCGAAACAGCTAAGCACTTGGCTGTAACCAAAAGGTTGGCAGTTCAAACCCACCCAGTGGCTCTGTGAGAGAAAAGACTTGGTAATCTGCTCCTGTAAAGATTACAGCCTAGAAAACCCTATGGGGTAGTTCTACTCTGTCACATGGAGTTACTATGAGTCGAAAATCAACTTGATGACACCTAAGAAAAACAACACACATCTCATAGGGTCACTTGTCTCTGTTTTTTATTTGCCCATGACTACATGAGCTACCTGAACTTTCTAGGCCTTATAGTTCCTAAAGAAGGGAGGAAAGATCCCACCAGGGGCAAACATGAAATGTTGTTTTCCCTCTTTATGCCAACTCTTTCTTCTGCACCCCTAATAAAAACTGCATACAATAAACATTCAAAGACAATAGACAGGGAGGAAAGTAATATTTATTGAGCACATAAACCAAAAACTCTTTGCCGCTGAGATGATTCCGACTCATAGTGACCCTATAGGACAGAGTAGAACTGCTCCATAGGGTTTCCAACGAGTGGCTGGTGGATTTGAACTGCTGACATTTTGGTTAGCAGCCAAGTTCTTAGCCACTGCACCATCAGGGCCCCACTGAGCACATACTGTCCTCCAGACACTGTTTCTTAGTGATTTTTTATTGTTTTGATATCTAATCCTCTGACAAACCTATAAGGCAGGTATTACGATTCTTATTTCATAAACAAGGAAACCAAGGTTCGCGGAGAGGAGGTGAGGAAAGGGACTTGTAAAGAAAGCTAATTACTTTTCATAGCCAGACTTGGTCCTTATGGTCTAGGTTTGGGTCAAGTGGTTAAGTAGATGAAGTTCTCTATAGTACTTGCCCCCACATTTCTCCTTTGGGGCCGATTTCTTTCCTCCTTGTGCCCTATCCAAGCATGTAAATGTTATCTCCAAGTAGCTCAGCCAAGCTTAAATTTTCTTTATTCAATCCAAATTTACCCATGCCTTAGCCAATTCTCTCTGGTGTTTCAGCTCATTTGGCAAGAGCAAAATGGAATAACCTGAGCAGCTGTCTTCATCTGTGGGCTCAGTTGTTACCAATAATGGGTAAACCTGTGCACTTTCAGAGGGACTTCTGGAGATACAAGGCCCAATCTAAAGGAACAAAGGTAAGAGTGCATATTTCAGGTATCATGGTAAGCTGCAGTATATTGGAATTTGGGGTAAGTGTAAAGTCACAAGGATAGCAAGATTTTGGGGGCCTTTAAAACATCCTCCAGTTTGTTCAGGGGATATGCTGATCCTCATGCCTTTTGCTTATGTAGTATATGTTGTCATCTTCAAAGTGCTTTGACATCCTTCATCTCATCAAAGCCCCACAAAGTAAGAGAGGGCAGTTATTTTAAACTACATTTTACTGCTGAGGAGACCAAGGCTGCGGAAGGCCTAGCAACAGCCCAAGATTACAGACACAGCAAGAAAAAAGCAGACCAGGGTTAGCTGCCAAGGCCTCCAGACTTCAGGAATAACCCCCTTTCCTACTTTCCTTATTGAAGCCATAAGGTGCTCAATGTGTGTTGGAAAATGCAATTACTGGGTGTCCAGAAGGTTTGTTATTTTGCTGAGCATGGAGGAGAAGACTAGAGCAGGGTGCTTCTTTGGGATTAAAGGTAAAGATGAGAATTAAGTGAAGGTCAGCCTAGAGCATATAGAAGCCAGAAGGGGGCATCTAGTCCAGGAGGCAGAGGATTTGGGTGGGATTTTGTAAACACAATAGTCATAAAATATTAACAACAAAATAAGAAAAATATTAGTGGGTACATATTTATAATAGCCAAAAGGTATAAACAACCCAAATGTCTATCAACAGATGAATGGATAAAAAAATGTGGTACACACATACAATGGAATACTATCCTGCCATAAAGAGAAATGAAGTCCTGATACATGCTACAACATGGATGAACCTTGAAAACATTATGAGTGAAATAATTCAGTTACAGAAGGACAAATCATTGTATGATCTCACTAGTATGAAATACCTAGAAGAGGCAACTGTATAGAGATGAGAGTTTAACAGTGGTTGCTAGGGATGGGAGGGAGGGGAAAGTAGGGAATCATTGTTTAGGTGGCATGGAATTTTTGTTGATGGTAATGGTAATGACCATTGGTGCTGATTGAACAACATGATTGAGGTAATTGGTCTCACTGAATTGTACATGTGAAAAATGTTGAAATGGCAAATATTGTGTTATCTATATTTTTACAACAATTAAAAACCTTAAAACTAGAAACCACACTTCTCTCAAAAATTCTGGATAATATAATCTAAAGGTGCTACTTTATTGTTTACCTTGCTCTCCTGTCAAGGAAATCTTGCTCCTTTTTATTAGACCCAGCATCTTGGCACCACAACGGCAATTTCCCAGCATCCTTCTCAATTTCTGCTGAATGCTGATGATTGGAATGCTTTTAATGAAGTCAGTTATCATTTTGGCTGCTCAACAAGATTTCCATGAGAGAAGCAGTGAGCATGGTTCGGGAAAAACACATCCCTGAGCTGCTTTCTATTATTCATACAGACTGCTCAGTTTTTTAGGTACAAAACTCGATTAGAGAAAAAATTAATTGCTATATCAGTACAACATTTCTAGAAGGAGTAACTGTATGGTGGTTGGAGGGTAATCCTAACTTTCTGGGTGGCAATTTCTTAGATCCTGAAGATATACAAAGAGAGCTAGAATTGGTGCTTGAGTATTAAAGGAAAAACTTTTTTTGTGTTCTCCAAGGACTTGTTTAAGGAGCCTTAGTGGCACAGTGGTTAAGCACTCAACTGCTAAACGAAAGGTTGGCAGTTTGAACCCACCTAGTGGTTATGCAGGAGAAAGACCTGGTGATCTTCTCTCATAAAGATTACAACCTAGGAAACCCTATGAAGCAATTCTACTCTGTTGCATGGTATTGCTATGAGTTGGAACCAACTTGATGGCACCCTACTATAACAAGGGCTTGTTTACCTTCATATCACCATTGCCTACATGCTACCTGGTACTCTGTATCAACTTTAATTGCACTTAATATCAATTGAAACCCTAGTGGAGTAGTGGTTAAGAGCTTTGGCTGCTAACCAAAAGGTCAGCAGTTCGAATCCATCTGGCGCTCCTTGGAAACTCTACGGGGCAGTTATACTCTGTCCTTATAGGGTCGCTGTGAGTTGGAATTGACTCAACGGCAATGGGTTTGTTTGTTTGTTTTTTTTAAATTAATTGTGAGATTTTATTGATAAGGTTTTCACTGATCAATTTTTTTAGAAGTAGATTGTCAGGTCCTTCTTCCTAGACTGTCTTAGTCTGGAAGCTCTGCTGAAACCTGTCTACCATGCATGAACCTGCTGGTATTTGAAATACCGGTGGCATGGCTTCCAGCATCACAGCAACACACAAGCTACCACAGTACAAGAAACCGACACGCGTGCATCATAACAAATTATGGATAACATCGTGAAGAATGGGAATTCCAGAACACTTAGTTGTGCTCATGAGGAACATGTATACAGATCAAGAGGCAGTAGTTTGAACAGAACAAGGGGATACCTTGTGGTTTAAAATTAGGAAAGGTGTGCGTTAGGGGTGTATCCTTTCACTACACTTATTCAATCTGTATGCTGAGCAAATAATCTGACATACTGTACATATGAAGAAGAACATGGCATCAGGATTGGACGAAGACTCATTAATAACCTGCAGTATGCAGATGACACAACCTTGAAGCAGTTACTGATCAAAGAATACAACCTTCAGTATGGATTACACCTCAACATAAAGAAAATAAAAATCCTCACAACTGGACCAGTAAGTAACATTATGATAAATGAAGAAAAGATTGACACTGTCATGGATTTCATTTCACTTGGATCCACAATCAACGTCCATGGAAACAGCAGTCAAGAAATCAAATGACATATTGCATTGGGAAAATTTGCTGCCAAAGGCCTCTTTCAAGCATTAAAAAGCAAATATGTCACTTTGAGGACTTAGGTGTACCTGACCCAAGCCATGGTGTTTTCAATTGCCTCATATATATGCGAAAGCTGGACAATGAATAAGAAAGATTGAAGAAGAATTGATGCCTTTGAATTATGGCGTTGGTGAAGAATATTAAGTATACCATGAACTGCAAGAATAATGAAAAATCCATCTTGGAGGAAGTACAACCAGAATGCCTCTTAGAAGCGAGGATGGGGAGAGTTCGTCTCACATAATTTGGACATGTTATCAGGAGAAGGACATCATGCTAGGTAAAGTAGAGGGTCAACAAAAAAGACCTTCAACAATATGGATTGACACAGTAGCTGCCAATAATGGGCTCAAGCATAGCAACAATTATAAGGATGGCACAGACCGGGCAATGTTTTGTTCTGTTCTACATGGGATAGCTATGAGTCAAAACCAATTCAATGGCATGTAACAGCAATAACAATAACACCAATTGTAAGCATGCTTCTCTTGTGTGAGTATGTGATTAAAGTCTGTCTTCCCTTTATGAAGACAAGGGCATGTGTATTGTGCTACACATTTGTATTCTCAGTGCCTAGCATATTGCCTTACCTGTGGCTGTTCTTCAATCAATAGATAATCACTTAATAAATAAATACCGATTACTTGCCTGAGCATCACTGGTGAAACTTGCACATTTTCATTTCAAAATGAGATTTACCCAATATCAGTTCTCTGAATGTGCAAGAGAAAGGCTAGATTAAATCTTATGGCCACTTCAAGCAGACTAAAATTTATTTCTTTTTAAAATTTTCTTTAAATATCTTTCCTCAGTATTTATATAGTGGAAGTGAGGGGAAAAGCAGTTTTTATTTAAAAAGTGTATATGGAGACAGATTTACTTATGAGTTTACACCCATTGACCAAAGCAGAATCAACGCTTAAAAATTTGTCAAATGTTTTCCCTTTATCTGCATGTTACAGAGACTGTAATTTGTCTCTTCAATACATAGTCTTTCCTTTCATAGTAAATGAAGCTTTAACTGGCTAGCTTACTGAGTCTCGGTACCAATCAGGAGAGTCAAACAAAACCATTACATAGAGAATAAATGCCTCTAGTGTTCAGGGCATAGTATCCTTTTTTTCTTTTTTCTTTTCTTTTTTTAAATTAGAGATGTTTAGTGTTTATCCTAACACAAACACTGTGTTTCTTATTTTCCCTTCCACTTTCTTTTGTGATTTTTCTGACCAGACAGATTGCTAGTAGGCATAATAAAGGGTTTAAAGTTTAGATAATAAAATAAATTATTTGTTCTCAGTAAATAGCATAAAATACTTATTCAGTTTTAAGATTGCAGCTAAATGATTTTCAACTTGCTGGTAAGTGAAACTGCTCCTGTTTGCCTCAGAATACTCAATAGAGTTAAATCACTGCTGAGGAGGATCATTTTCAAATCTCCTGTCAAGGGTGCTATCTATTTTTGTAAGATTTAAATATGGACTGGTTTCTTTGATCTTCTTACAAAATTGGAAGATTTGCTAGCTCTGGGCCTAAATGACCCTATTGGCAAAATTAGCTGAACCTGAGAACAGATTTCTGCCTTCCGATGAAAGGGAGAATGTCCATCACTGATGATTGCCATTTTCCAGCCCTTTTCACTCATCATTCCCCTCTGGCTTCTGCAGGCAATTGAGTGTGTGACCTGTTGTGTAGCAGATGGGTTGATATGTGCAAAAATTACCTCAAAACCCAACTAGAAAGTGTGAAATGTCTATTAAAAAGGTGCCGATAAATTGCTGTGGGAGATCTGCGCAGCAGAGATTATTTGTGGCTAGTGGTAAGCCATTAGCGAAGAAAGAGAACAGTTTATGGAAACCTTCATTAAAGACAGAAAATTGGAAGTAAGTCTCAAAGCACAGGTAAAAGTTCATCATACCGCAGATAAACAGAAAGGCTTATTTTAAAAAGTGGGCTGTAGATGCTAAAGAATATGTGAAATAAAGCATGCCCTGAGTGTTGTTGCTGTCGGTTGCCATCAAAACAGCTCTAGCTCACAGCAACCTGATGGATAACCGAACAAAACACCGTCCAGTCCTGCACCATCCTCGCAATCATTGGAATGTTTGAGTCCATAGTTGCAACCACTGTGTCAAGCCATCTCATGAAGGGTTTCCCTTGTTTTTGCTGACCCTCCACTTTACACTTTACCAGACATGATGTCTTTTTTTAGTGATTGATCATTCTTGATAAAATATCCAAAGTGACCAAGACAAACTCTCGCCATCCTCACTTTTAAGGAGCATTCTGGCAATACTGCCTCCAAGACTGATTTGTTTGTTCTTCTTGCAGTCCATGGTATATTCAATACATTTTTTCGCCTATACCACAACTCAAGTGTGTTGGCACAAGGGCAATAGTAGGTAAAAATGGAAAAATGTACTTAGAACTGATCTGTTTATTCTCACGTTGTCAATCAGTCTCTTACGTAAATGAGGATTAAGTAAATTCTCTGGGGGAAGAGAGACTCTATATACTCTATGGAGCAAGAAAAGATAAAAATTAGTCAAACTTTCCCTATGAATTATTTTAAAGTGTGATTTTTATAGGTTGAAATTTTTACATCCTCCCCTCTTTCAGAGTTACAGCTTTCCAGTGTCTCTTAAAACCATGTAACCTTTGTTCCTGGAATGTGATCATATTCTCTGAAGTCAAACAGCTGTGGTCTTGGGACTTACTGTTTCATAGTTCCTTAATTGTGTAGCACAACTGACATTTAAACATTTCAAGAACTCTTTTTTAAATTTTTTGTTTATTGTTGTAGTTTAAATGAAGTTTACCTTTCAAGTTAGTCTCCCATACAAAAATTTATACATACATTGTTATGTGACCCTAATTGCTCTCCCCATACTGTGACAGCACACTCCTCCTTTCCACCCGATTCCGCATGTCCATTCAACCAGCTCCTAACCCTCTTTGCCTTCCCTTCTCACCTCCGGACAGAAGCTGCCCATTTAGTCTCATGTATCTCCTTGAGCTAAGAGGCACACTCCTCACGAATATCACTTTATGTCCCACAGTCCACTCCAATCTCTGTCTGAAGAGTTGGCCTCGGAAATTGTTTTAGTTCTGAGCTGATAGAGAATCTGGGGGCCATGCTTTCTGGGGTTCCTCCAGTCTCAGTCAGACCATTAATTCTGGTCTTCTTACTAGAATTTGAGTTCTGCACCCCACCTTTCTCCTGCTCCAGTCAGGGACTCTCTGTTGTATTCCCTGTCAGGGCAGTCATTGGTGGTAGCCAGGAGAAGTCTAGTTCTTCTGGTCTCAGGCTGATGAAGTCTCTGGCTTATGTGGCCCTTTCTGTCTCTTGGGCTAATACTTTCCTTGTGTCTTTGGTGTTCTTTATTCTCCTTTACTTCAGGTGATTGGGACCAATTGATGCTTCTTAGATGGCTGCTTGCAAGCTTTTAAGACCCCAGACGCCACTCACCAGAGTAGGATGCAGAACATTTTCTTAATAAGCTTTGTTATGCCAATTGACCTAGATGTCCCCTGGAAGCATGGTCCCCAGACCCCTACCCCTGCTACTCTGTCCTTCAAAGTGTTTGACGGTATTGAGGAAACTTCTTAGCTTTGGTTTAGTCCAGTTGTGCTGACTTCCTCTGTAGTGTGTGCTGTCCTTCCCTTTACCTAAGATAATTCTTATCTACTATCTAGTTAGTAAATAATGCTTACACTCCCTTTCCACCTTCTTAACCATCAAAGAATGTTTTCTTCTGTGTTTAAACCTTTTCTTGAGTTCTTATAATAGTGGTCTCATATAATATTTGTCCTTCTGTAACTGACTAAATTCACTCAGCTTAATGACCTTCAGATTCCTCCACGTCATAAGATGTTTCACAGCTTCATCGTTGTTCTTTGTTGTTGCCTAGTATTACATTGTGTGGATATACCATAATTTGTTTATCCATTCGTCCATTGATGGACACCTAGGTTGTTTCCATCTTTTTGCTACTATGAACAGTGCTGCAATGAACATGGGTGTGCATACATCTATTCATGCGACGGCTCTTATTTCTCTAGGATATATTCCAAGGAGTGAGATAGCTGGATTGTATGGTACTTCTATTTCTAGCTTTTTAAGGAAGCACCAAATAGATTTCCAAAGTGATTGCACCATTTTATATTCCCACCAATAGTGTATAAGTGTTCCAGTCTCTCCACAACCTCTCCAGAATTTATTATTTTGTGTTTTTTGGATTAATGCTAGCCTTGTTGGAGTGAGATGATATCTCATTGTAGTTTTGATCTGCATTTCTCTAATGGCTAATGATCGTGAGCATTTCTTCACGTGTCTGTTAGCTGCCTGAATTATCTTCTATGGCAAAGTACCTGTTCATATCCTTTGCCCATTTTTTAATTGGGTTGTCTTTTTGTTGTTGAGGTTTTGCAGTATCTTGTAGATTTTAGAGATTATATGCTGATCGGATTTGTCGTAGCCCAAAATTTTTTCCCAGTCTGTAGGTTGTCTTTTGACTCTTCTGGTGAAGTCTTTTGATGAGCATAAGTGTTTGATTTTTAAGAGCTCCCAGTTATCTGGTCTCTCTTCTGGTGCTTGTGCATTGTTACTTATGGTTCGTAATGTGTTTATGCCATATATTAGGGCTCCTAGCATTGTCCTTATTTTTTCTTCCATGATCTTCATTGTTTTCAATTTTATGTTTAAGTATTTGATCCAGTTTGGGTTAGTTTTTGTGCATGGTGTGAGGTATGGGTCTTGTTTCAGTTTTTTGCAGATGGATATCCAGTTATGCCAGCACCATTTGTTAAAGAGACTGTCTTTCCCTCAATTAATGGACTTTGGGCCTTTGTCAAATATCAGCTGCTCATAGGTGGATGAATTTATGTCTGGATTCTCAATTCTGTTCCATTTGTCTATGTATCTGTTGTTGTACCAGTACCAGGCTGTTTTGACTACCATGGCGGTATAATAGGTTCTAAAATCAGGTAGTGTGAGGCCTCTCACTTTGTTCTTCTTCTTGAGTAATGCTTTACTTATCCGAGACCTCTTCCCTTTCCATGTGAAGTTGGTGATTTGTTTCTCCATCTCATTAAAAAATGCCGTTGGAATTTGGATTGGGATTGCATTGTATCTGTAGATCGCTTTGGGTAGAGTTGA
Source organism: Dugong dugon (assembly GCA_030035585.1). Lineage (NCBI taxonomy): Eukaryota > Metazoa > Chordata > Mammalia > Sirenia > Dugongidae > Dugong > Dugong dugon. The sequence continues at coordinate 46,772,541 of CM057460.1, forward strand.
CATTTTCACAATGTTGAGTCTACCTATCCATGAGCAAGGTATGTTTTTCCACTTCTGTAGGTCTATTTTGGTTTCTTTCAATAGTGTTTTGTAGTTTTCATTGTATAGATCTTTTACATCTCTTGTTAGATTTATTCCTAAGTATTTTATCTTCTTGGGGGCTATTGTAAACGATATTGATTTGGTGATTTCCTCTTTGAGGTTCTCTTTGTTGGTATAAAGTAATCCAACTGATTTTTTTATGTTTATCTTGTATCCGGAAACTTTGGTGAAATCTTCTATTAGTTCCAGTAGTTTTCTTGTGGATTCTTTGGGGTTTTCTGTGTATAAAATCATATCATCTGCAAATAGAGATACTTTGACTTTTTCCCTACCAATTTGGATACACTTTATTTCTTTTTCTAGCCTAATTGCTCTGTCTAGGACCTCCAGCACAATGTTGAATAAGAGTGGTGATAAAGGGCATCCTTGTCTGGTTCCTGTTCTCAAGGGGAATGCTTTCAAAGTCTTTCCATTTAGGAGATGTTGGCTGTTGACTTTGTATAAATGCCCTCAATTATACTGAGGGATTTCCCTTCTATTCCTTTTTTGTTGAGAGTTTTTATCATGAATGTGTGTAGGACTTTGTCAAATGCCTTTTATGCATCAGTTGATAAGATCATGTGGTTCTTGTCTTTTGTTTTATTTATGTGATTGATTACATTGATTGTTTTTCTAATGTTATACCATCCCTGCATACCTGGTATAAATCCCACTTGATCATGGAGAATTATTTTTGTGATACATTACTGAATTCTATTGGCTAGAATTTTGTTGAGGATTTTTGCATAAATGTTCATGAGGGATATCGGTCTGTAATTTTCTTTTTTTGTGGTATCTTTACCTGGTTTTGGTATCAGGGTTATGCTGGCTTCATAGAATGAGTTAGGGAGTATTCCATTCTTTTCTATGCTCTGAAATCCCTTTAGTAGTAGTGGTGTTAACTCTTCTCTGAAAGTTTGGTGGAATTTGCTGGTGAAGTCATCTGGGCCAAGGCTTTTTTTTTTAATTGGGAGTTTTTAAGTTACCTTTTCAACCTCTTCTTTTGTTACGGGTTTATTTAGTTGTTCTACCCCTGTTTGTGTTAGTTTAGGTAGGTAGTAGTTTCTAGAAATTTTTCCATTTCCTCCAGGTTTTCAAATTTGTTAGAGTACAGTTTTTCATAGTATTCTGTTATGATTCTTTTAATTTCAGTTGGGTCTGTTGTGATATCACCCATCTCATTTCTTATACAGGTTATCTGCTTCCTCTCCTGTTTTTCTTTTGTCAGTTTGGCCAATGGTTTATCAATTTTGTTGATCTGTTTTTTTTTTTTTTTTTTTTAGTGAAATCTCAACTTCTATTAACAACCTCTGAGCCACTTAACTTCTTTCTCCAAAACAAATCTTTCAACCTAAGGCACATTTGTCAAATTACTCTACCACCAGAGGTGTTATTGACCATCACGTCAAACAAGATCAATATACCTTCTGTCAAAACATGTTCAAATTTGTCTTCTTGGCATTAAAAAAATATAACAATAAACTACTCTCAGCTGCCACTCAATCTTCCTCCCCTCCATGAAGGTAAAGTTTCAGGCTAGTTTTCTTAAGAAGTCTAAAGGATTTTGTTGCTGTTGTTGTAGCTGCCCTCGAGCCAGCCCCTGACCCATGGCAACCCAATGCACAATGGAACAAAATGCTGCCCAGTCCTGTGCCATCCCCATGGCTAGTTACAGATTGAACCATTGTGATCCAGAGGGCTTTCACTGGCTGATTTTCAGACGTAGATCTCCAGACCTTCTTAGTTCATCTAAGTCTGGAAGCGCTGCTAAAATTTATTCAGCATCATAGCAATACACAAGTCACCACTAACAGGTGGTGGCTGCACAGGAAGTGCATTGGCCAGGAATCAGACAAAGGTTGATTTCTACCACTGAACCACCATTGCCTCCATAAAGAACTTTAGTGATGGACAATCACATATTTTTATTTTAAGTTTTCCAATCATTTTGGAGAAGTTGACATTTTATGCCTGTTAGTCTGTGTCACCTTGGCAAGCTTCTACTAGTTCTCTGTCAAAATAATTACAGGAATCCCATTTTATCATGAACTTAATTGTAGCATTCAGAGAGAGATGAAAATCTATTATGTTTGCCCAATGCCAGTTCTACTAGTGTATGATGTATATATACAGTGTCAAAGAGTAATTAGGAATAATTGGAAATTAACTGAACGCTGTACTTACGTACATTTATAGAAAGAGATAAGTATTGAGAACTAGACTGACATGCAGCTGCACTTTAGCATTCTCTACCCCAGACATTCTCTTTTTTGAAAACTGACAATGATACCATATCAATGATAAAGTCCACAGATTTACTTACTAATCACTTCAAGTACAAATAGATTATCTTTGTGTGGCCTAGGGAATATAATTTTGCCACACTCACAAGGTATAAATTCTCCTCAGCAATTTTTCCTGCTGTTCTAGTAAGTCATTAAATATTTAACATCTACCGTGTGCACATATAAACCTCCTACAGTAGGTTTAACACAGCACGTATTTCTCTCTGAAGAATGTGAATTTCTTTTTCCTTAAAAAATTTTTTTTTATTGTACTTTAGGCAAAAGTTTACAGAACAGATAGTTTCTTATTAAACAGTCAGTACACATATTGTTTTATGACATTGGTTAACAACCCCACGACATGTCAACACTCTCCCTTTTCGACGTTGGAGGACCTTTTTTTCGGTGAAAATATAAGTAGCCAAAGATACACCATTACAGAATTTTCTACATGTACAATTCAGTGACATTGATTACATGCTTCCAGTTGTGCTGCTATTCTCATTATCCTTTTCCGAATTATTCCATCACCATTATCTTCAACTCACTGGCTCCTAGGTTTACCATCAAACACCCTGAGTTGCTGTTGTCATTTGATCTCACATAGATAATTCTTTTTTTTTTGTACCTTACATGAAGGTTTACAGAACAAATAGTTTCTCATTAAACAGTTAGTACACCTATTGCCTTATGACAACGGTTAACAACCCCACGACATGTCAACACTGTCCCTTCTCAAACTTGGGTTCCCTATCACCAGCTTTTTTGTCCTCTCCCGCCTTCTAGTCCTTGTCCCTGGGCTGCTGTGCCTCATTAGTCCCATTTTGTTTTATGGGGCTGTCCAATCCCTGGCTGAACGGTGAACCTCGGGACTGACTTCACCACTGAGCTAAAAGCGTTTGTTGATCTCTTCAAAGAACCAGCTTTTGGTCTTGTTAACTCTTTCAGTTGTTTTTCTATTCTCTATTTCATTTAATTATGCTTTAATTCTTATTATTTACTTTCTTCTGGTGCCCGACGACTTGTTTTGCTGCTCTCTTTCTACTTGTTCCAGTTGTAGGGTTAATGTTTTGATTATAGTCCTTTCTTCTTTTTGGATGTGTGCATTTATTACTATAAACTGACCTCTGAGAACTGCTTTTGCTGTGTCCCAAAGGTTCTGGTAGGATGTGTTTTCATTCTCATTTGATTCTACGAATTTCTTTATTCCATCCTTAATTTCTTCTATAACCCAGTAGTTTTTGAGCAAGGTATTGTTTAGTTTCCATGTGTTTGATTTTTTTTTCCTTGCTTTTTCTGTTATTGATTTCTGCTTTTATGGCTTTATGGTCAGAAAAGATGCTTTGTAATATTTCGATGCTTTGGAGTTTGTTAAGGCTTGCTTTATGGCTTAATGTGTGATCTATTCTGGAGAATGTTCCATGTGCGTTGGAAAAGAAAGTACACTTGGCTGCTGTTGGGTGGAGTGTTCCGTATATGCCTATGAGATCAAGTTGGTTGATTGTAGCATTTAGATCTTCCGTGTCTTTGTTGAGCTTCTTTCTGGACGTTCTGTCCTTCACCAAAAGTGGTGTGTTGAAGTCTCCTACTACTATTGTGGAGCTATCTATCTCTGTTTTCAGTGCTGTTAGAGTTTGTTTTATGTATTTTGGAGCTCTGTTGTTGGGTGGGTAAATATTTATTATAGTTATGTGCTCCTGCTGTATTGACCCTTTAATCATTATATAGTGTCCTTCCTTATCCTTTGTGGTGGATTTTACTTTAAAGTCTATTTTGTCAGAGATTAATATTGCCACTTCTGCTCTTTTTTGGGTGTTGTTTGCTTGATATATTTTTTCCATCCTTTGACTTTAGTTTGTTTGTGTCTGTAAGTCTAAGGTGTGTCTTCTGTAGGCAGCATATAGACGGATTGTGTTTTTTTATCCAGTCTGCCACTCTGTGTCTCTTTATTGGTGCATTTAGTCCATTTACATTCAGCGTAATTATTGATAGGTATGAGTTTAGTGCTGTCATTTTGATGTCTTTTTTTGTGTGTTTTCACAGTTTCTTTGTTCCACTTAATTTTCTGTGCTGAGTCATTTTTCTTTATGTGTTTTCTTTCCTCTTTTTCATTGTTGTTGATTCTGTATTTGCTGAGTCTTTATATTTTTCTAGTTTTTTATTTTGACTTGTAGGAGTGTTAGTTTCCTTTGTGGTTACCTAAATATTCACCCCTATTTTTCTAAGTTTATACCAGTCTTTTATTTCTTTATGTCACCTTGACTTCCTCTCCACATGAAAAATATATGTCTACGTTTTTTAAGTCCCTCTTTTTTGTTTCAATGTTGTCGTCTTTTACATGTAGACATCTGTTTCCCTATTTTCAGTGTTTTAGCTTTGATTCATTTTTGTGACTTCCCTATCTGGGTTAATATCTGGTTGCTCTGTCCTGTGTTCTAATTTTGAGTAGTTATCTGCTGTTAGTGATTTTCTAACAGGAGGACTTATTTAGTATTTCTTGTAATTTTGGTTTGGTTTTTGCAAATTCCCTAAACTTCTGTTTATCTGGAAATGCGCTAATTTCGCCATAATATTTAAGAGACAGTTTTGTTGGATATATAATTCTTAGCTGGCAGTTTTTTTCCTTCAGGGCTTTATATATGTCATCCCATTGCCTTCTTGCCTGCATGGTTTCTGCTGAGCAGTCCAAGCTTATTCTTATTGACTCTCCTTTGTATATGACTTTTTGTTTATCCCTAGCTGCTCTTAAAATTCTCTATCTTTGGTTTTGGCAAGTTTAATTATTAATTTCTTTTGGGATCTGCCTTATGTGGGGTTTGATGAGCATCTTGGATAGATATCTTGTCATCTTTCACGATATCAGGGAAGTTTTCTGCCAACAAATCTTCAACAATTGTCTCTGTACTTTCTGTTATCCCCCCCGTTCTGGTACTCCAATCACTCGTAGGTTATTCCTCTTGATAGAATCCCACATAATTCTTAGGGTTTCTTCATTTTTTAAAATCCTTTTATCTGATTTTTCCTCGAATAAGTTGGTGTCAAATGCTATATCTTCAGTCTCACTAATTCTGACTTCCATTGCCTCAGTTCTGCTCTTATGACTTTCTATTGAGTTGTCTAATTCTGAAATTTTATGTTAATCTTCTGGATTTCTGATTGCTATCTCTCTATGGATTCCAGCAGCCCTTTAAATTTGTCATTATGCTTTTCTCTAATCTTTGTAATTTCCTCTATTGCATGTTCTGCATTTTAATTAATTTCCTTCCTAATATTTTGAAGAGTTCTGTATATTAATCTTTTGTATTCTGCCTCTGGTAATTCCAAGAAATTTTCCTCCTCTGAAAAAGTTCTAAATTCTTTATTTTGGGAGCTTGCTGAATCCATCATGGACTGCCTCTTTATGCGACTTGATATTGACTGTTGTCTCTGAGCCATCAATAAGTTATTATATTTATTTATTTTATGTTTACTTACTGTGTCCTAGCTTCTTGTTTTGTTTTGATATGCCCAAATAGGCTGCTCGTGTGAGCTAGTTTGATTATTGGCATCTTTGAAGCTCTAATGTCCTGTCACCAGGTGGTTAGATCTGTTACTAGGTATGTGAGCTCAGGAGTCCACCCACTCCTACTGTATGGACTCAGTTCAAGTGCCCAGGTAGATAGCTACCAAGTGTGTGGTTTAGGTTCTCACCTACAGTCCTAGACAGGCATGGGTCATTGGTGTAGGCACAGGCATCTGGCTGCAGCAGGGGGACACACTCTGAGCAAGGCAGTGGGATGATGGCCACCCCCAAGTGTCCAGGAGGAAGGCATGTCCCTGTTCCCAACAGTGTGTATGTGGGTGGTATTTGCAGCTGGACTATGAGCATCCAGTGCTGTTGGCTGTAAGGACTGGGGGGCACCTCTTATTCTTGGCCTCCTATCACAGGTAGCTAGGTGGTGTGGGTGGAGCCACCAGTCCTCAGGCCCCTGATGTGTGTAGGTGAAGACCCTGCTTAATGGGCAGAGTAGTGTGAAATGTCAGGAACCTGCCACTTCACAGCTGAAACAGTTGAAGTTAGACTTCAGTGTATACCCTGTTGTACTGTGGTAGTGAGGGCCTACACTGTTGAAATGGGCCCACACAAGTCTATGCAGGGGGAAAGGCACTCAAAGTCTGTGGATCCTTTATGCCTGTGCCTAGGCAAAGGACCTGTGCCTACCCTGAGTTCCTGGCTTAAGGGAGCCAGCAGTTTATTTTTTCCCCTGTTTGTTAATTTGTTCACTCTCCAAGGCCAGGAGAATGGCTCAGGGTATGTGATGGATCCTACTTCTGGCCCTGGGGACTCGGCAATTGCTGAAACTTGTCCAGGAACCAGTGCAGAGCAGGGAGTGGGGAGGTAAATGGGAGAGAGGTTTTTCCCTAAGGGGGGTGTTTTTGATCCATGCGGTAGGCCGGACACAAGTACTTATCTTTTGCTGATCAAGGGCTCCTTCTCACTGGTTCTAGGTGGCCAAGTAGACTCTCAGCTGCTGGTTCTCTCCTGGTGTGGGTAATGCTTTCTGAGCACCGCTGCTTGCCTGCCTCACCTCTCACCCATGAGCTGATCAAACCTGAAGGGCTCAGGCTTTCGCTGGGTCAGGTGTGGCAACTCCTCGCTGCTTCCAAACCATCTCTCCCTCCCCCTGCACTCAGTCCAGTTCCTCAACTTTGCCTTTGATGTTCAGGGATCCTAGATTGTCATATATAATTGATTCACTTGTTTTTTCGGGTCTTTGTTGTAACAGGGTCCACTGGAAGCGTCTGACTACTCCACCATCTTGGCCCTGCCTCCTCAAGAACTCTTAAGGGACATTTGTAGAATTAATTGTTTGACTGAAAGTTTTCCCTTCATTGTATGTAGAAGTAACATTTGGTCTTTTTAGGATTTGCAACTTGTAGGATTAAAAATAAAAACATGTATCTGAACTCAATTCCTTGTGTCATTTTGGGACAGGGTATAAGGGTATATTGGCTAGCTATCACCATGAAATCTTGTGTAACAACTCACCCCAAAACTCAGTGGCTTAAAATGACAACATTTATTTTCCCAGGTATGTAAATTGTTGAGGTGGCTGAACTAGCAGGTTGTGTCTGGATGGTTCCACTAGTCTTGGCTACACTCACTCATGTGTCTGCATCTGGCTGGGGTCAGCTGATCCAGGCTGGCTAGGTTTGTTTCTTGTGTTTCTCATTCTCCACCTGGACCCAGTGAGTCTTTCTCATGGTTGGTGGAGGTGAAAGAGGGCAAGCCCAATCATATAAATGCTTTTCAACCCTCTGCTTGCATTGTCTATATTCATATCCCATTGGTCAAAGCAAGTCACATGAGTGAGACAGGAACCAAGATGTGGAGGGTTACTCCCTGTCCACAGTGGGAGAGCCCTACAAAGTCACACAGCAAGAGGCATGTAGGTGGCAAGCATTGAAGAATCGGAAGTATTAATGCAATCTATCAATAAGAGCAAGATCACATTCTCATTCAGGTTGTGCCCCACAGTATGTAAGTCTGGAAAGACCAATGGTTTTGGAATTAAACCAACTTTGATTCAAATTTTGGCTCTGCTTTTTGTTTGCTCAATTTTATCAACTCTAAAATGCAGATAGTAGCAATACCTACTTGTTATGATTGCATAAAATGTTTAGAACATGGCAGATACTTAATAAGTGCAAGACCACTTTCTCTGCAAGTGTGCTTTCTTTCAAATATCTTTTCATTTTGCTTCATAGGGCTGTAGTTTATTTATCAGACTCATTTTATAATTTATTTTTAAAGAAGTCATCACTTTATATATATTGAGGTGCTTGCTTTGTTTGGTGGCATGGATCAAATACCTAGAAGGACTGTTTTTTTAATCCTAGTAGAACATATTCTACTGCTCTCATACTTCAGCAGGAATAATTCCTTCAATTTTTGTTTTAAAGCCTGCTCATTGAAACTCTCTTGGCCTGAACATTTTTGTCAGAATACAACTCTAAACTGGTTTAAGACAGATTTGTGATTTCTAATGAAAGTCATGTAACTCCAGAAATAACCATGAATTACAGACACATCACAGAGTTCTCAGATCCTGCAGCAGACTGAAGTCTAAAATAACAGAGAGATGCTGCATGCTGTGACTGCATGAGACACTATGTTTGAAACCAAATTGACATTACAAAACTGAATGGAAACAAATTTGTTGTCATGGGAGAATTGTCAAGGGCTGCTACAACTTCCCCTCAAACAGAAAAATCGGTTTCTAGAAGAAATATTTTCAGTGCTGAGGAATATAGGCTTCAGCTATGGAAAGATGCCGGTTTATGTGGATAAAGCAGAGTAGAAGGATGAGGCCAAATGAAAGTTCCACTCAAAGTAGAAAAAATCACTTTGGGACAATAGAATACTGTTCAACAGCATCATTCTCTATTGCCGTTGAGTCAATTCCTACTCATAGAGACACTATAGAACAGAGTAGACCTGCCCTATAGAGTTTCCAAGGAGTGGCTGGTGGATTCAAACTACCAGTCTTTTGCTTAGCAGCCTAATGCTTAACCACTGTACCACCCAGGGCTCCAACAGGATCATTAGAACTGTTTATAATATTTTCTTTTGCTAGAGCACTACAATTTTTATTTACTTCCTACAGCTAATTGGGAGTGATAGAAAAACACTTATTACATGATAGACGAAATAATCCAAGACATTTTGTCTAAGCTCACCAGAGCGCATTTATGAGTATTGTACAGAAGCCACCTGACTTTTAGTATCGTATGACCATCGTCTGGTTAAAGTCATTACTAGCTCTTTTTCTATAATATCAAAGTTAAGTATAAGGATAAAAGTAAAACCTCAGCAACATTTATTTGAGAAGGATGAGTTGGAAGTGACTGGATGGCAACTAACAACAACAGTGGCAGCCACAGCAGCAGCAGTGTTAATTAATATGTATATACAATATTCTATCAAATTGAAAGCTGTAGAATAAGGATAGTGTACTGGATTCAGAAGGACTGCTTTAGCGTTAGCTATATGTCATGGATTGAATTACGTCTCCCCAAAAATGTGTACATCAATTTGGCTGGGCCATGATTCCCAGTATTGTGTGGTTGTCCTCCATTTTGTGATTGTACTTTTATGTTAAAGAGGATTAGGGTGGGATTGTATAACACCCTTACTAAGGTCACATCCCTGATCCAATGTAAAGGGAGTTACCCTAGGGTGTGGCCTGCACCACCTTTTATCTTACAAGAGATAAAAAGAAAGGGAAGCAAGCAGATAATTGGGGACCTCATACCACCAAGAAAGCAGTGCCTGGAGCAGAGCGCATCCTTTGGACTTGGGGTCCCTGTGCAGAGAAGCTCCTAGGCTGGGAGAAGATTGATGAGAAGGACCTTCTTCCAGAGCTGACAGAGAGAGAAAGCCTTCCCCTGGAGCTGATGCCCTGACTTTGGACTTTTAGCCTGCTTTACTGTGAGGAAATAAACTTTTTTTTGTTAAAGTCATCCACTTGTGGTATTTCTGTTATAGTAGCACTAGATGACTAAGACACTATATAAATTATTATGAGTTCCTGGGTGGCACAGATGGTAGGCAGTCCAACCTACCCAGAGGTGCATCAGAAGAAAGGCCTGGTAATCTGCTTCTGAAATGTCACAGCCATGAAAACCTTATGGAGTGCAATTCTACTCTGAAACACACTGGGTCTCCATGAGTCAGAATTGACTTGACAGCAACTGGTTCTGGTTAAAAATACATCCATGACTAATCTAAAGTCAATCAACTAGTAATTTATATTTTTCATGATAAATTGTCTCATTTGATTATCAAAACAATTCTATATGAGTGGTAAGAATTCTTTATACATTCTCGATACTATTTTGTTGTTGGTTATTTGTTTGCAGATATCTTTTTCTGGTTTATAGCTTGTGTGATAATTCTTTTAAAGATGTCTTTTATTGAATAGAATTTTCTAATCATATTGAATTGCATTTAACAACTTTGCTTCATGGTTAGTACTTTTCATGTATCTTTTGTAAGACCCTTTCTTACCTCAAGATCAAAGATATTCACCTCATGTTTTCTTCTGAAGGTTTTAAAATTTTTCTTTTGACATTTATGTTCTTAATCATCAGTTGTTTTTTTTTTTCTGTGTGTGTGTATGATTGAGGCAGGAGTCCAATTTCATTTTTTCCATACAGCATTAATTAAATAGCCCCATCCACTTCCCAGTAATCTGCTGTTAGGCCTCTGCCGTTTATTAAAATCACATATATATGTTGAGTTTTCTCTAGGCTCTCTATTCTGTGCCACTGATAGATTTGCCTTCTCATGTATCTACACAGGCGTTATTACAGCTATAAAAAGCATCTTAATATGTAGCCAAGAAGTCCTCCCTCACCATTCTTGAGTGTTTTGGGCCTTTTGCTCTTCTATATACATTTTAGAACATCGTTAAATTAGACACATATATACAAACACAGATACATACATAGATACACACACAGATACACACATCAATACACATACACACAAACCTGTAGTAATTTTTATTAAAATTGTATTGCATCTGTAGATCACGTTGAAGATAATTCATCTTTTTATGATATTATTTTCCTGTCTTTCTCTCCATGATCACACAGGGTGCTATCTCTATTTAAGTGGGTCTTTTAAAATATCCTTCAGTAAAGTTATGCAATTTTTTATGTATAGGTCTTGCACATAATTTGTTTTATTTATTCCTAGGAACATTGCAATTTTTATTGTTATTAAAAAAATTTAAAAAATTATGTTTTCTATTTGCTTGTTGTTGGAGTACAGCAATTTTTACGTTATTCCTATAATTTATATTATTTCTAAAGTCCCTGGGTGGCACATATGATTTGTACTCAGCTACTACCTAAAGGAGCCCTGGTGGCACAGTGGTTAAGCTCTTGGCTACTAACTGAAAGGTTGGTAATTGGAATCCACTAGCTACTCCGTGGGAGAAAGATATGGTAGTCTGCTTCCTGTGAAGACTACAGCCTTGGAAACCCTATGGGGCAGTTCTACTGTGTCCTATAGGATCACTATGAGTCAGAACCAAATGGACGGCAATGATTTTTTTTTTTTTTTAATTTGTATTCTCACATTTTCTTTTTAATTTCTGCAGTATTTAGAGTTATGCTTCAATTTTCATTCAAAATCTTATTTATTTTTTCCATTTTTCGCCCTGACGAATCATATCAAAACTTGTCTAATTCATTAAAATTTTAAGAATAATTTTGGTTTTGTTCATCATCTCGATTGTATTTTTAAACATATCATTTATATCTTCTCTTTATGTTCTTCCTTCTATTTCTTTTAGATACATTCTGTTGTTTAGCTTTTAAAATATAATAATCATTTTAATATAAGAAGCACCGTGGTTGCTACATCTCACCAGCTTTGTTATAAATTTTAATTATCAGTTAATATAAATTTTAATTATCATAAATTTTTTTGTATTTTAAAATTATTATAATAATATCCTTCTTGACCTATGAATTATTTAGAAGTATATTAAAAAATTTCCTAATACGCAGATATTTAAAATTTATCTTTTTGTTGTTAACTCCTATCTTAAATGTATTGTGGTCAGAGAAAACATTGTATCTACTCATGGAAATTTGTTGAGACCTAATAACAGCAGCACCTTTTAATTTTTGCTCCTCTAAAGCAGTGACAATTATGTTTGTTATTCTCCAACAGCATACAATCAGAAAAATAAAAATTAATATGAGACCAGCACTTATAGTATTTCTTCTTTTATATATTAAGTGCTCTTCTAAAAAAATGCAGCAAAAGTAATATTTGATGTCTGGAGCCCTGGTGGTGCAGTGGTTAAGAGCTTGGCTGCTAACCAAAAGGATGGCAGTTTGAATCCACCAGCTGCTGCTTGGAAACGCTATGGGGCAGTTCTACTCAGTCCTACAGGGTTGCTATGAGTCATAATTGACTGGACGGCAGCTGGTTTTATGTCCTTGCCTTGGCAAAGATTAAGAAAGTTGTAGTACTCATTGTGGTATGGAGTGGAGAAATGGACATTTGTAAACTTTTATAGACTGTGAATTGTTGAAATCTTTACAATGAAGGGCAGTTAGCAGTACCTATTAAAAAACAGCACATAAACTTTGTGATCTAAAAATTCCACTTCTGGGGATCTGATGCTTTGAGGTACTCCACAGAAGTACATAAAAATTTATGTTCAATGATGTTAAATACTGCATCATTTGTACTAACCAAAGATTGGTTACTTCCTTATTTCTAACAATATGGAAATTTATAGCGGGTTTAAACATAGGACAGCTCTGCACATTCCTTCATGAAAGATTTCCAAGAGATACTGTTAAGTGAAAAAAGGAAGTCATAGAAATATATTGTAATATGGTCAAATTTATATTAAATAGTATATGGATTAGAATGAAAATACCTATAAGCATAATGAACATAATTTAAATAAATATCTGTAGTCTATAAGAATGCTTTTCTTTAAAATGGGTTCATAAATCAAGTTTGACACATAGTGCTATAGCCTGCCTATTTAATAAGATTACAGAGTATCTCTTTTTTAATCCTGTTAATAATTTAACACAGCCATCTCTTCACAATGAAAGAATTATACCTCTTTTAAATACTCCCCAAAATTATATGTATCTTTTTTTATGATGATACCAAATAGAAGCACATCAAACCCATTGCTGGAGAGTCGATTCCCACTCATAGCAACCCTATAAAACAGAGTAGAACTGCCCTATTAAGGAGTGGCTGGTGGCTTTTATGATAAGGCACATCAAAGTCATGGGAGTCTTCTTCAATGAGCTCTTATGAGAGTTAGCTGAGTCATTGGAAACCCTAGTGGCATAGTGGTTAAGAGCTATGGCTGCTGACGAAAAAGTTGGCAGTTTGAATCCACCAGGCCCTCCTTGGAAACCCCATGGGGCAGTTCTACTCTGTCCTATAGGGTCGCTATGGGTGGGAATCAACTCGACGGCAGCGGGTTTGGTCTTTTGGGCCTGTTCTCCCTTGCTGAAATATTTCAAGGCATTTTCCATAGGAAAGCAAAAGATCTGAAGCTTTCTAATGTCTTTTTGTTGTTTATCTTCTTTAATATGGGAATTTTCAAACATGCACACAAAAAAGAGAATATAGACTGATCACCACACATATACCCCACCTCCCTGTGTGCATATAAATCAGCTTCAATACTTTTTGACATATTGGTATTCTAATTTCATCTATCACCCTCCATATACATGTATTTTATTTTATTTCCTTTTTGTTGAGATATTTAAAGAAAATCATGGAGATATATATATATATATATATATATATATAGCATTTCACTTGTAAATACTTTAGTGTGTTCAGTCAATTCTCATTATTAAACGATTCTGTATTTGTGAATTTACCTACTCTCTAAAATTTGTTTGTAACCCTAAAATCAATACTGACAGTGCTGAGTGCTGTTGTGGTTACTTGTTCCCAGCTAAGGTTAAACAAGGCAACACTCTGCCTTCTTGTTTTAGCTCTCTCCTATAAACAAGTGTTCTTTTTGTGGTCTTTTCAGTGCCACGTTTTTAGCATCTTTATGCTTTTTTCTTTTTTGATGATTTCAATGTTTAAAATGACCCCCAAGCTTAGCGTTGAAGTGCTTCCTAGTGTTCCTAAGTGAAAGAAGGCTGTAATGTGCTTTACATCGAAAGTACGTGTGTTAAATAAGCTTTGTTCAGGCATGGGTTATAATGCTGTTGGCCATGTGTTCAATGTTAACGAGTCAGCAATGTATGTTAAATAAGGTACCTGCAAGGAGAAAAACAGAAAAAGACCAAGCCATCAGCAGTGGAGAATGTGATGCCTTTTGAGAAACAGCTCCTGGCACTTTACTGGGTCCTGATAGAGGCAGAACACCTCACCACTGCCACCAAGTGACCACTCATTCCTAATCTCTCATTATGAGTTAGGTTCTGTCGGCCCTGTTAAGTCATAAATCCAAACAATCCCCAGACAGGCTCAGAAGCAGTCTATCATAAGATGAAAATGATACATCTGGGATTGAGACTGTAGGAATCAAAATGATATATCTAGGATCAAGCAGACAGGATCGCTTTAACAATGAAGGCAGGGAGAAATACGTATAGAATTCAAGGGATCCAACTGGGTTCCTTTTGCTACTCTTTCACCCAATTGTAATTTAGACTAGACCATGTGCAGTGACCATGTCCCAAGAACAGTATGATTACCAGGGTCTCAGACCTTTCCGGAATGAAGATTTGGGTAGTACCACCGGGTAAACCACTAACAGAACAAGGGGATACTGCATGGTTTAAAGTCAGGAAAGGTGTGCATCAGGGTTGTATCCATACTCATTCAATCTGTATGCTGAGCAAATAATCCAAGAAGCTGACTATGTGAAGAAGAGTGGGGCATCAAGACTGGAGAAAGACTCATTAACAACCCACGATATGCAGATGGCACAATCTTGCTTACTGAAAGTGAAGAGGACTTGAAGCACTTACTGATGAAGATCCAAGATCACAGTATTCGGTATAGATTACACCTCAACATAAAGAAAACAAAAATCCTCACAACTGGACCAATAAGCAACATCATGATAAATAGATTGACATTGTCAAAGATTTCATTTTGCTTGGATCCACAATCAACACTCATAGAAGCAGCAGTCAAGAAATCGAATGATGCATTGCGTACGGCGATTCTGCAGCAAGAGACCTTTAAAGTGTTAAAAAGCAAATATGTCACTTTTAGGACTAAGGTGCCCCTGACCCAAGCCATGGTATTTTCAATCGCCTCGTATGCATGCGACAGTTGCACAATGAGTAAGGAAGACCGAAAAAGAATTGATACCTTTGAATTATGGTGTTGGTGAAGAATATTGAATATACCATGGACGGCCAGAAGAATGAACAAATTTGTCTTGGAAGAAGGACAGCCAGAATGCTCCTTAGAAGTGAAGATGGCGAGACTTTGTCTTACATAGTTTGGACATGCCATCAGGAGGGACCAGTCATTGGAGAAGGACATCATGCTTGGTAGAGGGTCAATGAAAAAGAGGAAGACCCTCAGTGAGATGGATTGACACAGTGGCTGTAACAATGAGCTCAAGCATAGCAACAATCATGAGGATGGCACAGGACCAGGCAGTGTTTTGTTTCGTGGTACATGGGGTTGCTATGAATCAGAACCTACTTGACAGCATCTAACAATAAAAACAAGTCACTAAAATCTGCAGAGATGATAGCTGAGGGTGTGGGGGAATTTAGGATGGTCAGTGGAGGAGGGAGAAAATGATCTTGCCGCTCCAAGATCAACTGTAGTGAGGGACACTGTACTTTGTCTCACTAACTTTCCTCTCAGGAAGAAATGCCCAACAGAAGCTTTTCTTTGAACACGTGTGGTGATATGGATCTAAAGAGTCAACCATGCCACCTATAAAGTGTCTTTCTGAAATCTCCCATCAAGAGAGAACATACTGCAAGGAGTGTAATCAGCCGACTGCCTCCAACTACTTTGGGCTCTGCCGCTGCATTTAGACTGAGGTCATTCTTTTCTTGGGCAGCTCCCAGCCAATGACTAAGCATGTTGTTGTTGTTATTAAGTAGGTTCCAACTCATAGTGACCCTATGTACAACAGAACGAAACACCTTCCCAGTCCTGCGCGCCATTCTCATGATCGTTGTTATGCCTGAGCCCGTTGTTGCAGCCACTGTGTCAATCCATCTCATTGAGGGTCTTCCTCTTTTTTGCTGACCGTCTACTTTACCAAGCATGATGTCCTTCTCCAGGGACTGGTTACCTCCTGATAACATGTCCAAAGTATGTAATATGTAGTCTCACCACCTTTGCTTCTAAGGAGCATTCTGGCTATACTTCTTCCAAGGCAGATTTGTTCCTTCTTCTGGCAGTCCCTGGTATATTCAATATTCTTCACCAACACCATAATTCAGAGGCATCAATTCTTTTTCGGTCTTCCTTGTTCATTGTCCAGGTGTCGCATGCATATGAGGCGATTGGAAATACCATGGCGTGGGTCAGGGGCACCTTAGTCCTAAAAGTGACATTTTTGCTTTTTAACGCTTTAAAGGTCTTTTGCTGCAGATTTGCCTGATGCAGTGCATCCTTTGAGGTCTTGATTGCTGCTTCCATGGGTGTTGATTGTGGATCCAAGTAAAATGAAATCCTGGACAACTTCAGTATTTTCTTCATTTATCATGATGTTGTTTATTGGTCCAGTTGTGAGGATTTTTGTTTTCTTTATGTTGAGGTGCAATCCATACTGAATACTGTGGTCTTTGATCTTCATCAGTAAGTGCTTCAAGTCCTCTTCACTTTCAGTAAGCAAGATTGTGCCATCTGCATATCGCGGGTTGTTAATGAGTCTTTCTCCAATCCTGATGCCCTGTTCTTCTTCAAATAGTCCAATTCTCAGATTATTTGCTCAGCATATAGTTTGAAAAAATGTGGAGAAAGGATACAACCCTGATGCACACTTTCCTTACTTTAAACCACGTAGTATCCGCTTGTTCTGTTTGACTGCCTCTTGATCTATGTACAGGTTCTTCATGAGCACAATTAAGTGTTCTGGAATTCCCATTCTTCGCGATGTTATCCACAATTTTCACAGTAGAATGCCTTTGCATAGGCAATAAAGCACACGTAAACACCATTCTGGTATTTTCTGCTTTCAGCCAGGATCCATCTGACATCAGCAATAATATCCCTGGTTCCATGTCCTCTTCTGAATCCAGCTTGAATTTCTGGCAGTTCCCTGTCAATGTACTCCTGCAACCTCTTTTGAATGATCTTCAGCAATATTTTACTTGTGTGTGATATTAATGATATTGTTCGATGATTTCCACATTCGATTGGATCACCTTTCTTGAGAATAGGCATAAATATGTATATCTTTCAGTTGGTTGGCCAGGTAGCTGTCTTCCAAATTTCTTGGCATAGATGAGTGAGCACTTCAGCATTGCATCTGTTTGTTGAAACATCTCAGTTGGTATTCCATCAATTTCTGGAACCTTGTTTTTCACCAATGCCTTCAGTGCAGCTTGGACCTCTTCCTTCAGTACCATCAATTCCTGATTATATGCTACCTCCTGAAATGACTGAATGTTGGTCAACTCATGACCAAGCATGGTAGGGGGGAAAGGGTCAGGACTTTTTTGCCCAATGTGTGACTCATCTAATGCGTAATCTTTGTTCTGGGGCTTCCCATAGCCTGGATAAGTCTTTCTTAGAGCTGCACTGCAGTATGAGGTTCTTCCTTTCCAATCCTCCTTCTTTACCCTTCTTCTTTCACAGGTGTCAGATCAGCATTGTGGTCCAAGACTTTCCCAGTCTACTCATGTTTCCTTTCCCCTTTATGCTTCACAGGCATTTGTCAAATATATCTCTTATCCCTGTGATCGCATTTTGGTACCTGCTTTCTGAAGGACTTGAACTGACACAACGTGCTTTTTTTATGTTTAATGTAATTACTGATGTAGAGAGTCCTATATGGCACAGAGGTTAAAGCACTCGTCTGCTAACCAAAGGGTCAGAGGTTTGAACCTACCTACCAGCTGCTCCATGGGAGAAAATGTGACAGTCTGCTTCTCTAAAGATTTACAGCCTTGGAAACCCTATGGGGCAGTTCTACTGTGTCCTATAGGATCGCTATGAGTTGGAATCGACTTGACAGAAGTGGATTTGGTTTTTGGTTTTACTGATGTACTTTGAGGTTTATTATCTTACTAGCCTCCAAGTTGTCTTAAATGTTTTTAAGCTTTTATGTATTTTTTGACTTATTACAAATTATTTTTAATCATTACACTTCCTCCCTCTTATTACCTTGTTAATTATAAATGTTCTTAACTATTATTTTAATTATTATTGATCTAGAGATTACAATATGCATCCTTGAGTCATTAAAGTCTAAATTAAATAACATAATTAAATGAATATGATACCATTTTTCACAAAATGCAAGGACTTTAGGACACTTTAACTCCATTTAGTCTCTTCCTAACTTATGTGGTGTTATATTTGTATATTTAGTTCTCTCTTCATTTTTCTACATATTTTTAATTTTAATTCCCACAAAGCATTATTATTATTGTTTTATATAGTTCACATTTATTTACCCACATGTTAGCCTTTGCACTTGGATCATTTTTCTTCTACACAAAGAAAAACCTTTGTTATTTCTTTTAGTGTGGCTTTGCTAGTGATAAATTCTCTGTTGCATTTATCTGAAAATGTTTTTTTTTTAAAAAAAACACCTTATTTTTGAAATGTATTTTTGCTAGATGTAGATTTATATATACATATATATATATATATATACACACACATATATATATATATATATACACATATATATATTGCTTTCAGCCCTTTCAAAATATACTACTGTCTCTTGGCTTCCATTATTTCTGTTCACAAGTCAGTCATCAGGTTAATTGTTGCTCCTTTTAAGACTTGATTTTTTTTTATCTTTTTCCTTGACTGCTTTCAGAAGCTGTTTTTCTTTCTTTTCTTTTTTTGGTCTTTGATTTTCAGCACTTTGACTATGATGGACCTACATGTGGTCTATTTATAATTCAGGATTATTCCTAGGTTGTAGTCTTTTAAGATCTAATCAAAAGCATGGGGGTATTTATCAAGACCCTTCTTTTTGAGTGGTTCCTGAACTCAAATTTTTGTACCTCCAGCTCCATGAATTGGTAAAAAGCTCTTCTCAGCTTCTCAGCTACCATTTTCAAAGCTGACCTTCCTTTCTCTTTCTGGATCTTTGTCCTGCAGATCCTCACTCTCTTGGTAGCTTTCTGGTGCTTTCATACAGATTTTGTTTAAAAATTGCCCAGATTTCTTAGTTGTTCCTGGCTGAAAGGTTGGTATGAAAAACTCTTTTCCATTACCAGAAGCAGAACCCCTGTGTAAAGCACTCAGAGCAGTGTGCAGCACCATGGAGGTAACACTCTTCTTATAATAGGTGTGGATTTCTTTTGATTTATTCTATTGTGTTTGTGGGTCTTTTTTTTCCTTCCTGATAGTGTTTCTCTTCCTTCCATTTTTTGACTCAAATTTTGGGATCACAACTTCTGCCTCTCTCTCTTACTAACTTAGTTGGTAACTCTGTGGGGTATCCAGCCAGGATGGAAGTTTTTAAAAAAAGATTTTGTTCATAGACAAGGAGCCCCTGCTCATCTGTGGATTTATGCCACAAAATTAACCCTTATTGTCTAAAATTTGTGTGGCATTATAGTTTCTAATTATCTAGAAATCTATCATCTAGATATTTTTCTGGTTTTGTCTTGCAGCTCAGCAGCTCTAGGATCCTAACCCAACTTAATTCTCTTTCTGGTTCCCCAAGGTGTCAATATCATTTTAAAGCACAAATATAACTTTTGAAATATATGTAAATATTTCATTTGTCAGTATTATGTTTATTTAATGGGTAAACTTGTGAGACTACTTTGAGTAGAATCATATACTATTACTAATATTGTCATCACTTAAAAGTTGTGCATTTGTTTACGTGAAATGCTGCAAGGTCAGTGTTTAACTTTCTACATGTACAACAATATTTTTTATGTAAAGTCATATTTTTTTAAGCAGGAGGGGAAGCAGGCATATTCATATAGTCATATGAAAGCTATTATTTATAACAAACTAGCAAAAGAAATCAGTCAAATTGCCCACTTCTATTAAAGAGTGGATAATGGCATACATTAATCAAGTCACAGCAGATATCTTCAGAGTAAAAAAAAAAAAAAGATGAAATGTTTTGGAGAAACAGATGCAAAGATGATAATAAAAATTCTAAAATGTTAACTTGGTAATGACAGTCCAGTGGGTCATATGCTTTGAAGACATTTATGTAAATTCAAGAGTTTTATTGTCATTGTTATTTATTTATTTTGTTTTGTGGGTTACACAATTGATTGAATTTCTGTCCTTGCATTAAATAAATTTTCAAGAATTAAGCTTATAAAAGACATTCAGGCATTTTGTAATGGCATACCACACTGATATACTGTGGGATATTGTTCTATATTAATACGTTTAGAAATTACAAAACCGGCAAGAAATCTTTAAGCTGCATGGTTTCCCACCTGGAACACAAACAAAAGTAAACAATTTCTCTAAGCATTAAACAATTTCATCTAGCGGGAGCCCTGGTGGCACAGTGGTTGAGAGCTTGGCTGCTAACCAAAAAAGTTGGCAGTTCAAATCCACCAGCCACTCCTTGGAAGCACTATGGGGCATTTCTACTCTGTTCTATAGTGTCACTATGAGTTGGAATCGACTTGACAGCAAAGGGTTTGAATTTTTTTGGTTATGTGCAAAGTAGTTGTTCCTAAATTCATGATTTTTCTTCATTTGATTTCTTGTTGAATACCTATATGTTAGCACATCACTGCCAGCTTCCACTTTGCCATCATCCTATTCCTTTTTTTGTTGCTTTTTCCCTAGGTGATGAGGATGAGATAATGATGGTATCGTATCTCAAGGGAACAATAAATGCATCAGGCAAGGTAATCCAATTAATTTACTTGGACTTCTGTTTTAAAAAAGTGTATTAATCATAATCTGGATCACAATATATTCTTATCATTGGTTTAGGCATGGCTCTCTTTTATTATTTGTTTGTTTATGGAATAAAAATTTGACTTCTATTTTAAATACAAATATTTATACAATTAGAAACACTTTGTAATTTTCCATCAGTGGCTGAACAAGAGGATGGTTCCTGGACAAGATTCACCTATTTTGCTTATGCCAAAAAGCAAAATAAGTTTTTGCTAAAAATATATGTATGGATTAGCAGCAGTTGATAAACTGCATATAACTGTTTTAATTGGCCGGGAGGGTGATTAAAAACATTTTAAATATGAGATTTGAATGCCTGTACACTGCACATTCATCCAGAGAACCCCCATTCTCTATAACCATTACCTTTACATATTTTATGTAACCAAACTGGCTCTGAAACTATGCATTGCACTGGGTGTTTTCAATTGCCTCATATAAAAGCTGGAAGATGAATAAGGAAGACTGAAGAATTGATGCCTTTGAATTGTGGTGTTGGTGAAGAATATTGAATATACCATGGACTGCCAGAAGAATGAACAAATCTCAGAAGAAGTACAACTGGAATGCTACTTAGAAGCAAGGATGTCTCACATACTTTGCACATGTTATCAGAAGGAATCAGTCCCTGGAGAAGGACGTCACTCTTGGTAAAGTAGATGGCCAGTGTAAAAGAGGAAGACCCTCAGTTGAGATGGATTGACAGAATGGCTGCAACAATGGGCTAAAGCATGGCAATTATGGGGATGGTGCAGGACTGGGCAGTGTTTTGCTCTGTTGTACGTAGGGTGCCTATGAGTCAGAACCGACTCGACAGCACCTAACAAAAACAATAACCTGGCTCTGAAGGTATTTGCATTTGCCACCCATGACTAAAGCCATAAAATTAATATTTGACTACTTGTAGAAACTGAACTCCTAAAGACAAAATTTTTCTGTGTAGTGTCTGTAAAATGTGTTGTTGTTTTTAGTTGCTATATAATTGATTCTGACTCATGGCGACCCATGTGTGTCTGAGTAAAACTGTGCTCCATAGGGTCTTCAAGGCTGTGATCTTTCAGAAGCAAATCTCCAGGCCCTCTTTTGAGGTGCTGCTGGTCGGGTTCAAACTGCCAACCTTTTGGTTAGTAGTTGAGGGTTTAACTGTTTTTGTCAGATGGATGTAATAATACTGAAATGAATTCCTAAAAGAATGTTAGATTAGTATGGTAGAGAGCATTGGAATGAGTGTCAGAGACATGGATTCTAGTCTTTGTTTTGTTGACTAGTTGCTAATGTTGGAAGCAGCACTCAAGAAATCAAAAGAAGCATTGCATTGGGCAAATCTGCTGCAAAAGACCTCTTTAAAGTGTTGAAAAGCAAAAATGTCACCTTAAAGACTAAGGTGCGTCTGACACAGCCATGGTGTTTTCAGTCTCCTCATACACATGCGAAAGCTGAACGATGAATAAGGAAGACCAAAGAAGAATTGATGCCTTTGAAATGTGATGTTGGCGAAGAATTTTGAATATACCATGCACTGCCAAAAGAATGAAAAATTCTGTCTTGGAAGATGTACAACCGGAATGCTCCTTAGAGACAAGGATGGCAAGACTATGTCTCACATACTTTGGGCATGTTATCAGGAGGGATCAGCCCCTGGAGAAGGACATCATGCTTGGTAAAATAGAGGGCCAGTAAAAAAGAGGAAGACCCTCAATGAGACGGATTGAGAAAATGGCTGCAACCGTGGGCTCAAGCATAACAATGATTGTGAGGATGGCGCAAGACCAGGCAGTGTTTAGTTCTGTTGTAAATGAGTTGCTATGAGTTGGAACCGACTCCACGGCACCTAACAACAACCACAACAGTTGGTAATCTTAGGGAGGTCTCCCAATTTCTCTGGGCTCCGCTCAGCTCCCTAACCTATTCTACCACCAGTCTACCCCATCGTGCTCAAGCCAGAAACTCAAAAGTTGTCTTTCATGTCTTTCTTTCTCCAAGAAACCACATTCAACCCATCAGAAAGTTTTGTTAATTCTACCTCCAAAATAGATGTTGAATATATTTTGAACCCATCTACTTCTCTCCATATTTTCTACAGCAGTTGTAGTCCAAATCACCGTCATCTCTCACCTTGATTAGAGTTCTAGAACTGGTTTCCTTGATTCTCCTTCTAAAATGAAAATTGGGTTATTTTACTTTCCTTCATAATATAGATAGTCCCCGACTCCAGTGACTCCATTGTAAGTTGGTTCTGATGTAAGTCAAATACCTCATTTCTTTTTTTTTTTGTAGTTTTCATTATTATTGCCTTTTGTTATCAGTATCTTTATAAATTGGATCTTTATTTGTCTTTGGGGGTTAGAAATATTACATACAAACTTACAGATATAGTTTAATATATGCATACATAAAAAATATACAAATCATAAAAATTTGGACAATGTTGGAATTTTGTCAGTTGCGGTAATAACTCCATTTATGGAAGGTTCTGGATCATCTGGATTATCCCTGGGAATGGGGATGGAGTTTCTACTTAGAAAATTAGTAAGAGGTATCCGTATGGTCTTTTTCTTTTTTTCTTCATATATTTCGAGGTAACATCTCACTGATTTCCGAATATGCCTATTGACTTTAGCAAAGTTGTAAGTGTTTGGGTCCGTGTTTTCAAGCAATTGAAACTTCTGATTTAGTTTAGAAAACTACGTCTATATGGCAATGTTTTGAACAGTAAATCATAAAATTGAACATCTGTGAGTGAACATCTGAGAATGATAATATCAGCAGATTACATGCTGCAACATTGTATGTAGTACATATCACTTATGATAAGCTGTAGAACCCCTCCCCCCCAAAAAAAAACAGACGGTCTTAAGTGTGGTTCATTGTAACTCAAATACATCATAAGTCGGGGACTACCTATACCATGAAAAAGCATTCTATTGCACCTAGAATAAATTAAATACTTCCACCATGGCCTAGAAGGCCCTGCATGATTAGCTCCTGCCTATCTCTTCAATCTCATTTCTCTTCCTCTAATATGGTCTAACTACATTGGTCGTATTTCCTTCTTTTTTCTATATTCTTGAACATAATAATCATAGTGATTTTAATCTCTTAACTCCAATATCCAGGTCACCTATAGGTCTGCTTTTATTGTCTCTTGGGTATTGGTTATATAACCATGATATGGTCCTGTCTGTTCACACACCAGTAATTTTTGATTAAATATGAGACATTATGTATAAAAAACTGTAAAGGCCTCAGTTGATGGTATCTCCCACCAGGAAAGTTTCACTCTTTCCTCTGCTAGGCAAATAGAGTGTGTGGAACTGATTGCCTTAGTCCACTCATGAACTGAGTTGAGTTGAGTCTGGGTTGTAGTTTGCCTCTTGGTCATCCTGTTCTTAGGGCTTGAACCCCTGGGGCTTTTCACTGAGAGCTTGTGAGACTTTGTCTCCTCAGTGTGAGACATGATGGGAATTTCTACTCTAATTCTTTTTTTTTTTTGAACAGCTTTATTGAGATGTAATTTACATATCATACAATTCAGTGAATTTTAGTATATTTACAGAGTTGTACAGTCATCACCACAATCTAATTTTATAATATCTCCAGAGGTTTTTGGCCTAACCTTTAAGCCTTCTACCCCATGTGGCTTCAGAAATGGCAGAATGCCTTGAAGGAGAGACTTAATCATGCTGATGCTCCACAAGTATGTATTTATTTATTTTCACACCTACCCTGAAGAACTGCCAGAAGCTCTGCCTTTTTATTTTTTTAAATCCCCCACAAGTAGCTTTCTAATAAAGGCACAACCTGGATTCTCAGCCTCTACATGTGCTAATGCTCTCATATTGGCAGATCCCCCCTAAGAAAAAAGTAGTTGAGTATTGTCATTTTATCACTTCCTCAAGAGCTCTCAACTCTTAGTTGCCATTCTTCCCCTCCCAGGCTTTTTCTCCTAAGCACTGCCGGAAATCTGTCTGCTTTTCTGAGGCTTCAGCTTAAAGTTTTAGCTTCCGGCTCTCTGTATCTTTAGAATTCAGCCAATATTTGAGGGAGAAAAGTGGCCATGTTGTTGTTATTGTTAGGTGCTGTCCAGTAGGTTCTGACTCATAGCGACCCCATGAACAACAGAATGAAGTGCTGCCTGATCCTGTATCATCCTTACAGTGGTTGCTATGCTTGAGCCCATTGTTGCAGCCACTGTGAAAATCCATCTCTTTGAAGGTCTTCATCTTTTTCGCTCTTTAATTTATCAAGCATGATATCCTTCTCCAGGGACTGGTCCCTCCTGATTACTCATCTCTGATGTT
Source organism: Dugong dugon (assembly GCA_030035585.1). Classification (NCBI taxonomy): domain Eukaryota; kingdom Metazoa; phylum Chordata; class Mammalia; order Sirenia; family Dugongidae; genus Dugong; species Dugong dugon. The sequence goes on from CM057460.1 coordinate 46,797,824, forward strand.
ATCACTCTGGCATTGCACAAACAAAAGGTCCTACTGGTTTCTCTGTCCCCCAGTAGTGTCCCCCTGCATACACCTACCCTGATGCTTAGCCTCTAGTTCATGCCCAGGATTAGCTTGTGCCTCCGGGACAGAGGCAGTTCCTCAGCTTACCTCCCAAAGTTTCTTTCTCTGAAATTGATTCCGTTTTAATGATACAACCATTTTGGAAAATGATATGGCACTTCCTTAGAATGCTAGAAATAGAAATACCATAGGATCCAGCAATCCCACTCCAAGGAATATATCCTAGAGAAATAAGAGCCGTCACATGAATAGACATATGCACACTCATATTCTTTGCAGCAGTGTTCACAATAGCAAAAAGATGGAAAAAACTTAGATGCCCATCAACAGATGAATGGATAAACAAACTATGGTACATGCACACAATGGAGTATTATGCAATGATAAAGAACAATGATGAATCTGCAAAGCATCTCACAACATGAGTGAATGTGGAGGGCACTATCCTGAGTGAAATTAGTCAATCACAAAGCACATATATTGTATGAGACCTCTACTGTAAAAATTCATGTAAAAGTTTGCATACAAAAAGAAACAATCTTTGCTGGTTATGAGGGATGAGAGGGGTGGGGGTGGGGAACTAAATAGACAATAGATAAGTGGTAACTTTGCTGAAGGGTAAGACAGTACACAGTACTGGGGAAGCTGGCACAACTTGTACAAGGAAAGGTCATGGAAGCTCCATACACACACATCCAAACTTGCTGAGAGACTGAATTGCTGGGCGGAGGGCTGTGGGGACCATGATCTCAGGGAACATGTAGCTCAATTGGCATAACACAGTTTATGAAGACAATGTTCTACATTCTACCTTGGTGAGTAGCGTCTGGGGTCTTAAAAGCCTGTGTGGAGCCATCTAAGATTCTCCACTTGTCTCACCCCTTTGGGAGCAAGTTTGAATGAAGAGAACAGGATACAAGGAAAAGATTAGTCCAAAGAACTAATGGACCACAGCTACTACGGCCTCTACCAGACTGAATCCAGTACAGCTAGATAGTGCCTGGCTACCACCACTGACTGCTCTGACCGAGATCACAACAGAGGGTCCTGAGCAGAGCTGGAGAAGGATGTAGAACAAAATCCTAACTCACTAAAGAAGACCAGATTCACTGGCCTGACAGACTGGAGAAGCCCCGAGAGTATGGCCCCTGGACACCCTTTTAGCTCTGTAGTGAAGTCATTCCTGAGGTTCGCCATTCAGCAGGGGACTGGACAGCCCAATAAAATAAAACGGGACTAATGAGGCACAGCAGTCCAGCAACAAGGACTAGACAGCAGGAGGGGACAGGAAAGCTGGTGATAGGGAACCCAAGGTTGAGAAGGGACAGTGTTGACATGTGGTGGGGTTGTTAACCATTGTCATAAGGCAATATATGTACTAACTGTTCAATGAGAAACTATCTGTTCTGTAAACCTTCATCTAAGGTACAAAAACAAATAGAATTTATCTATGTGAGATCAGGTTGACAACAGCAACTCAAAAGATTTGATGGGAGGCCTAGGGGACAGTGAGTTGAAGATAATGGTGATGGAATAATCTGGAAAAGGATAGTGAGAATAACAGCACATCTGGAAGAATGTAATCAATGTCACTGAATTGTACATGTAGAAATTTTTGAAATGGTGTAATTTTGGCTATGTATATTTTCACCAAAAAAAAAAAAAAAAGTCCTCCAAGGTGGAGAAGGGAGAGTGTTGACGTGTTGTGGGGTTGTTAACCAATGTCAAAAAACAATATGTGCATTGACTATTTAATGAGGAAGTATTTGTTCTGTAAACCTTCATCTAAAGTACAATTTAAAAAAATTTAAAAAAAATTGATTCCCTTTAGTCCTTGTTGCTTCTACAGCCCTCTCAGGCCTTAAATATTTTATTTTTAAATTTGTATGGCTTTTCTATTTTTAGCAGCACATTAGCTTCCATCCTATTTAGAAGCAGAAGTCAAATTAGCTTCATTTCTTATAAAAGCCCCAACTCTTTCTCAGGGTCTTTACAGATGCTGTTCACACTGCCTGCCACCCTCACCTCAAATCTTTATGTATCTGGTTTCTTCTAGTCCTTCAGTTCTCAACCTGAATATCCCCTTCTCAAAGATGTGCTTCCTGACCATCCTATTTAAAGGTGTTCTCTTAGCATTCTTTCTCATTATTCTCTATCACATCACTTTGTGTGTTTCTCTTTCATAACACTCATCATGTTTGTAGTAATTATTTATAAACAATTAATAATTTATTTTTTGTCTCCCCATGACTGTTTATGCACCACAAGAACAGAGATTATGTTTGTCCCTAATACAGTGCTTATTAGTAAGCTCCCGATTGAATGAATACATAAGTGCTGAAATGAATTAGTGAATGAATAATTCCAAAAAGAAAGCTGGGCTTTATTCTCTCAGGGAGATTGTTTACTCGTATCATTTCTTCTGTCATTGGTAGATGACTTCCAAGTTTATATTTCTAACCCATTATTTTATTCATCTCTCTATGCTTTTACTTAAATCAGTTAAAAATATTCTGAGAATATGCTGTGTAAATAGCTCTGTGGTAGCTATTTTGAGGAATATCAAAAAGATTTTTAAGATGTCTCAAACTAAACTCATTTTTACTCTGAAACGTTCTCCTCCTGTGATCACTATTTTTTTCTTAAATCATTGTCATTGTTCTAAACACTGAAGTAAGGCGCTTCAAAATCATCCTCAGCTCTTTCTTCTGACTCTCCGAAGCCTAAGCAGACCTAGGTTAGAATCCCTTCTAGGCCAATCATTTGACTGGGAACATTATCTTCTTAGAACTTTATCTGTAAAATGCAGCTATTAAAATCTTCTTCATAAGGTTAATGTATGGTTCAAATAAAATATAAAATAGATGAAAAAAATATTTTTCCCAGGTGTGGCAAGACTGATAAAGGCAAATATAAAGGGTCTCTCATGATTGGGTTAATACATAGGTTTTACTGGCAAACTTACTAGTAAAAGGCCAGCAGAAGAGGCACGATGGTGGTAGGGCAAAGGGGTTAGTGGGTTTGTGATCTAGGAGAAGGACCCTTCCTGGCCTCCCTTCACTCCCCCAACCTCACCCGCTACACTTTTATGAGAACAACCCTATATGAAGATAATTTACTCTCGGGCTTAGATGCCCCAATAATACATGACAACATGTCTGAGAACAACAGCTGTTGGCACCTGTCAACCCTGGGAGAAGTTAAATTGAATTCCAGTGGGAAACTGCATTTACACTGGCTTGATCAGCCCTTTGCCAGGCAACCTGAGCCTCTAGGATCATTCTCTAGACTGTCTTATTTGTCTTGTTTTCATAATGTTACCCCCTTACCCAAATGCGGACAGAAATCAATTGGATTTTTAATGACAACTTCAACTGAAAATGAAAAACACTTTCAGCTTTTGTTGAAAATGACAGAAGAGGACTCAACTAGTACTATGAGGCCAATCATGAATACCTGTGGAGTTTCACACTATGATCAAGTTGTGAAATCCATGCTGAGCTGTTAAAAAATTTTTTTTCCAAGTCTCTTATTGAAAGGTAGCCTGGAACCAGACTGTGACCAAGAAAAAGGCAGGGGAGGGGCTCTCTAGCACTCAGAAAAACTAGTTTGGTGCCATCCAGGTCTGCTGAAAGTTGATCCTCTGCATCCATTTTGCATTGCCATCATAAACGTGGAAAGGCAGGAGCATGATTGTGGAAGGCCAAGCAAATAGGGTTTATGATTGTTGAGATTGTTCTCCAACTCTGGTCCGCACTTGCTTTAAACAGGCTCAAATCCAGCAGAAGGACCTTTTGGTTCCTTGGCTGGAATCAGTCTCATAAAGTGCACTGAAAGTAGGGGGGTAGAGGGACATCTCATTGAGATTGTTATTTTAGAATGACAAATTAGGGAAGGCTAACTGCCCTTCTGTTCCTTCTCTGAGCCCTTCACCTCCAAGGCAAGGACTGTTGTTGGGCAGATGGAGAGGATAAATGGCCGCCAGAACTCCCTTTATTCCGATAATATTTTGATAGTTTTACCATAAAGTATCTATCCTTTCCGTTTGTTCTCTCCTTGAAATCTCCTTAGGTGACTTAGGCTTAAATATTGGTCCACCAAACTCTGTCTTAAGAACTGGCAATAAATCTATATCGTTTTTATCCCTTTTATCAAGAGACAGAAGGGAGAGCCACAGTGGGTACACAACTTGCTGATTATCTCCCCCTATATATTGTTTCAACTCCCTTCTTTTTTCTGACTCCTTCTTAATGTCCTGGGTAGACATCTGGGCCACCTTCAAGGCCCCTTCCTCCATCTTTACCATTAAGACCTCATGAAGAGGACATGCATTGGTCCTAAGTATATCCATTCCTTATAATACTAGCTTCAGTCCTCCAGAAATAGAGACAGGGAGATTCTTCATTTAGAAAGCCCCACCCATATGTGCTCATACAGCATTTTCTGAATTAAAGGCAAATTGTCAGGAGTTTTTATCTTTGTCAGGGATTCTCATACAACCTTATTAAAATGACAAACTAGTTTTTCAAAGCAGCTACTAATTTGGAAGGAGCATTCCTTTTCCATTTAGGGTTTAAGAGAAGTTTTATCTCTACTTAGATATGCTGTTGTTGTTGTTAGGTGCGGTTGAGTCTGTTCTGACTCATAACAACCTTATGTAAACAGAGCAAAACACTGCCCTGTCCTGCACCATCCTCACAATCATTGCTATGCTTGAGCCCATTGTTGCAGCCACTGTGTCAATCCATCTCCTTGAGGGTCTTCCTCTTTTTTGCTGACCCTCTACTTTACCATGCATGATGTCCTTCTCCAGGGACTGATCTCTCCCAATAACATGTTCAAAGTATGAGGGATGTAGTCTTGCAATCGTTGTTTCTAAGCAATATTCTGGTCATACTTCTTCCGAGACAGATTTGTTCATTCTTTTGGTATTCCATGGTATATTTAATATTCTTCTCCAACACAACAATTCAAAGGTGTCAATTCTTCTTTTGTCTTCCTTATTCACTGCCCACCTTTTGCATGCATATGAGGTTATTGAAAACACCATGGCTTGGGTCAGGCGCACCTTAGTCTTTAAGGTGACATCTTTGATTTTCAACACTTTAAAGAGGTCTTTTGCAGCAGATTTGCCCAGTGGAATGTGTCGTTTGATTTCTTGGCGCTGCTTCCATGGGTGTTGAATGTGAATCCAAGTAAAATGAAATCCTTGACAACTTCAATCTTTTCTCCATTTATCATGATGTTGCTTATTGGTCCAATTGTGAGGATTTTTGTTTTATGTTGAGATGTAATCCATACTGAAGGCTGTGGTCTTTGATCTTCATCAGTAAGTGCTTCAAGTCCTCTTCGCTTTCAGCAAGCAAGGTTGTGTCATCTGCATAACGCAGGTTGTTAATGAGTCTTCCTCCAATCTTGATACCACCTTCTTCTTTATATAGTCCAGCTTCTCGGATTAGTTGGTCAGCATACAGATTGAATAGGTATGGTGAAAGATATAACCCTTGCACACACCTTTCCTGATTTTAAACCACACAGTATCCCCTTGTTCTGTTGGAATGATTGCCCCTTGATCTATGTACAGGTTCCTCATGAGCACAGTTAAGTGTTCTGGAATTCCCATTCTTTGAAATATTATCCATAATCTGTTATGATCCACACAGTTGAATGTCTTTGCATAGTCAATAAAACACAAGTAAACATCTTTTGGATATTCTCTGCTTTCAGCCAGAATCTATCTGACATCAGCAATGATATTCCTGGCTCCACATCCTCTTCTGAACCTGGCTTGAATTTCTGGTAGTGCCCTGTCAATGTACTGCTGCACCTGCTTTTGAATGATCTTCAAAAAAATTTTACTTGCATGTAATATTAATGATATTCTTCGATAATTTCCTCATTCAGTTGGATCACGTTTCTTTGAAATAGGCATAAATATGGGTCTCTTCCAGTCAGTTGGCCAGGTAACTGTTCAAATTTTCTTGGCATAGATGAGTGAGCACTTCCATTGCTGTATTCATTTGTTGAAACATCTCAATTGGTATTCTGTTAATTCCTGGAGACTTTTTTCCCCCAATGTCTTCAGTGCAGCTTGGACTTCTGCCTTCCGTACCATCATTCCTGATCAAATGCTACCTCCTGAAATGGTTGAACATCTACCAATTCTTTTTGGTATAGTGACTGTGTATTCCTTCCATCTTCTTTTGATGCTTCCTGAGTTATTTAATATTTTCCTCATAGAATCCTTCAATATTGCATCTCAGGGCTTGAATTTTGTCTTCAGTTCTTTCAGCTTGAGAAATGCCGAGTGTGTTCTTTCCTTTTGGTTTTCTATCCCCAGGTCTTTGCACATATTATAATACTTTCCTTTGTATTCTTGAGCCACCCTTTGAAATCTTCTGTTCAGCTCTTTCACTTCATCATTTCTTCCTTTCGCTTTAGCTACTTGATGTTCAAGAGCAAGTGTCAGAGTCTCTTCTGACATCCATTTTGGTTTTTTTTTTCTTTCCTGTCTTTTTAATGACCTCTTGCCTTCTTCACGTATGATGTCCTTGATGTCATTCCACAACTTGTCTGGTCTCCGGCCATAAGTGTTCAATGCGTCAAATTCATCTTGAGATGGTCTATAAATTCAGGTGGGATATACTTAAGGTTGTACTTTGGCTCTCACGGACTTGTTCTAATTTTCTTCAGTTTCAACTACTTAGGTATAGGAATTGAATTTCCCAACATCCAACTCAAGATCAAGGGAGAGATTGTGCCCCAGTTTTGAGACTTGACAATTCACTCTACGAACAGGTTTATGAATTAGTCCCAAAGTGTTCACCATTTGCCTTCAGTTAGCACTGCAGACATAGCCCCTTCAAAAGGTAAATAAATGTTGCAGTTTGGGTCCTTTGGAAGCAAATGCTGAGAAGAACTGCCAGATAAAATACAGGACTCCCAAGTGAATATGAATTTCAGTTAAAAAGCAAGTACTTTTTTAGTATAAGTCTGAGAGTCCTGTATTTTTCTTTGCTAAATCTGACAACCCTAGCTGAGAAGGAGTTTGGTGTATAAGCTGTTAATTAAGGATCAATGCCTGTGAAAAGAAGGGTGATGAGGCAGGACTGGGAAAAGGTAGAAGCTCTTGAGTGAGTATTGTGCATCAGAGTTATCCTGTGCTGGGATGAACTGTCTTGGACTTTTTACCTCTGTCTTGTTTAGTTACTGGATGTAGGCTGTCTCAGGAAAGGTGTGACTTTGGATGACGTGGTTCTCTGCAGCTGAGGCAAAACCATGGAGGGAGATCTCGGCAGCATATTTTTGTGTTTACCAACCAGAACGAACAATTCAAGCTTCTAAAGATTTCTCTTCCCCTGGCTTATTTTGGCCTTTGAGTGTTGTTGTTAGGTGCCGTCGAGTTGGTTCTGACTCATAATGACCCTACGTACAACAAAACGAAACACCGCCCAGTCCTACACCATCCTCACAATCGTTGCCATGTTTGAGCCCATTGTTGCTGCTACTGTGTCAGTCCATCTCATTGAGGGTCTTCCTCTTTTTCTCTGACCCTTTACATTAACCTAGCACGATGTCCTTCTCCAGGGACTGGTCCCTCCTGATAGCATGTCCGAAGTATGTGAGATGAAGTCTCCACATCCTCACTTCTAAGGAGCATTCAAGCTGGGCTTCCTCCATGACAGTTTGTTTTTCCTTCTGGCAGTCCATGGTATAATCAATATTCTTTGCTATCACCATAATTCAAAGGCATCAATTCTTCATTCTTCTTTATTCATTGTCCAGCTTTTGCATGTATATGAGGCGATTGAAAATTCCATGGCTTGGGTCAGGTGCATCTTAGTCCTCAGGGTGATGTCTTTGCTTTTTAACACTTGAAAGAAGTCTGCAGCAGATATGCCCAATGCAATACCTTGTTTGGTTTCTTGACTGTGGCTTCTATGGGTGTTGATTGTGGATCCAAGTAAAATGAAATCCTTAACAACTTCAATATTTTCTCCATTATCATGATGTTTCTCATTGGTCTAATTGTGAGGATTTTGGTTTTCTTTATATTGAGGTGTAATCCATACTGAAGGCTGTACTCTTTGATCTTCAGTAAGTGTTTCAAGTCCTCTTCACTTTCAGTAAGCAAAGTTGTGTCATCTGCCTATCGCAGGTTGTTAACGAGTCTTCCTCCAATCCTGAGGCTGCATTCTTCTTCATATAGTCCAGCTTCTTGGATTATTTGCTCAGCATACAGATTGAATAAGTATAGTGGAAGGATACAACCCTGACTCACATCTTTTCTGATTTTATACCACACAGTATCCCCTTGTTCTATTCAAAAGACTACCACTTGATCTATGTACAGGTTCCTCATGAACGGTTAGGTGTTCTGGAATATGCAAAGACCTGGAGTTAGAAAGTCAAAACGGAAGAACATGCTCAGCATTTCTCAAGCTGAAAGAATGGAAGAAAAAAATTCAAGCCTTGAGTTGCAATATTGAAGGATTCCATGGGCAAAATATTGAACAACCCAGGAAGCATCAAAAGAAGATGGAAGGAGTACACAGAATCTCTGTACCAAAAAGAATTCTTCCACATTCAACCATTTCAGGAGGTAGTATATGATCAAGAACCATTGGTATTGAATGAAGAAGTCCAAGTTGCACTGAAGGCATTGGCAAAAAACAAGGCTTCAGGAATTGACAGAATACCAATTGAAATGTTTCAACAGACAGATGCAACACTGGAAGCATTCTCTTGTCTATGTCAAGAAATTTGGAAGACAGCTCCCAGTCTTAGAGTAAGTCCAGTATATTGTCATGTTTCAATCTGCAGCTTTTGTTCCCAAAAAGATTTTGGTGGGTGTACTGAATAATAATAGGTTTTGTTGTTGTCATTATTTTGTGCTGTCAAGCCAATTCCAACTCATAGCAACCCTATAATAGGTTTTACATCTAAGTAATTAGCCAGTGCCAGATGTTCTGATGAGGGTGGTCAAGAGGCTTCTGTTCTCCAAGTCTTTCCTTATTGTCTGTTGGGCTCAAAAAAACTTCCAAACTACTAAGAGAGAGCCAGGGGATAAAATTATGGCCAGTCTTAACCTCAATGGACCCAATGCTCTAGGGATTTTGAGGTCTGCAGGCATAGGTCTCCCAAATTATCGTCTCTGATTGGCAACCTTAGTTCATCTAGGTGACCCAATACCATCCCCAGGGGGCTGTCTCCCACCACTGCAGTGGCCTGGCCAGCCCATTATGCTGTTTTCAAAAGGCCGTTACTTGGATGAGTGATTTTCTTCTTATGTTAAGGGCCAACTGTTTTTAGATGCCTGTCTGAAAAATAATTTTGCTGGTCTTCATGAGACGAGGAGCCAGTGACAGAATGCAAATCAACTTCATCACTAATCACACTGTTTAGTTTAGTTGACTTTTTTGTTGTAGTAACACTCTGTAGATGAAGAAAACAGTCCGTTGATTTACATTCTGGTCCTAGCTCATTATTTGTTTGGAGGCCATAATAAATAGTTAACAGACAGGCATTTTGTGTAACACTACCTGAGGTGGTTTGGGCACCGTATTTTGAGAAATAGTCCAAGTATTTTGGAAAGTTCTGGGAGATCTGGGTTCTATCTTACAGGGTCAGGGGCAAAGAGGTCAGGATACTTTTTTATTAGTAAGGATAATCTTGGGCTTTGTAAATTTATTTCTCTTTCAGTAAAACAAAAAACAAATAAAAAAACAAACAAAAAAACCTTCCATGTTCATGGAGAACCCTAAATCCATTGTGGCTAAAGATATCTGAATTCTGCCAGGTGTGGTAGGCATTATAATGCGCCCCCCCCCCCCAAAGATATCCACATCCTAATCTGCAAAATTGTGAATATGTTGCCTTACATAGCCATAAAGAATGGATAAGGGTAAGGATTTTGGGATGGGCAGATTATCCTGGATTATTTGGGTGGGCCTAATGCAATCAGAAGGGTTCTTATAAGAGAAAATGGAAGGCAGGAGAGAGAGTAAGAGGAGATGTGATATAGAGAGGTCAGAGTCATGCTACTGCTGCGCTTTGAGGATGGAGGAAGGGGCTCATGAGTCAAGGAATGCAGACAGCTTCTAAAATCTGGAAGTGGCAAGGAAACAGATTCATCCCTAAAACCCAATCCTTGATTTTAGCTCAGTGAGACAAATTTTGAACTTCTGACCTCCAGAACTGTAAGATAGCAAATTTGTATTGTTTTAAGCCACTAAGGTTGTGGTAATTTGCTGCAAGAAGGTCCCAGTGTGGTGTGAACATAAGAAATTAATATGCCAGGTGAAAACAAAGTCACTTTAGAAATTTCTTAGTGTTAGTGGTCAGTCTTGTGGTGCTAAGAGCATGATTTCCAGTGGCTGAGGACCCAGAAGCTACATTCCTTCATTACTCTCAGTTCACTTGTCAATTGTTCTCTGAGAGCATCTGCTATGGTCACTGACTCTGGTGTGTTGCATTGACAGATGAGGCCTCAGGTTTAGATGAAGCTTTACCCCTTTATTCCTACTCAGTAACTCTCTTTGGGGATGGAGGCGGGCAATAAAGTCCTCCAAAGACCAAAGGCATTGTTTAGAACTGAGAGCAAAAAGTCAGAATGATCTGAAAAATGAGTTTTCTAGTCTTGAGTAAAAAGGTCATATTGATCAGGTGAAGACGACAGCCACCCACAAAGGAAAATTCAACCCTTAGACCTCTGTAAGCTCAAGTTCCATAACCAGAGGCTTTGAACAATTGGGATGTGATTGCCAATGTTCAGTGTAGCATGTTCAGCTGCCATCAGCCCTTAAGTAGAGCCAGGCAAAGAAAATAAAACAGTTTTTGGTCATAGTTTAATGGAATTTGGTTTCAAAGGGAATTTTCTGTTGGTATTTATTTTTAATTGTCTGCCATCTAAATTTTTAGGTTTGCAGGAGCACACAGCTTGTCTAACTGATGACTCTCTTTGAAGAGCTGGAGACTCTACCCAGTTTCTTATGTCTTTTTAAGCTTTTAAATAATTATACAAATGATCATTTTGGAGAGCAAACCATAGTTGTATCTTGTAGCTACAAAGTCATTTCTTTTGGATAGAAAATGAATACCTCTTAAAGGATATCCCATATCCTAGGAAAAATCAGTGCCTTGTTCTGCTTAGATTCTGGATCCTAACTCTGAGGTTTGGAGAAACTATGTTTTACTTCAGAATGTCTCCCTTGCAGATTGATATTACTGCATAGAAATGGAATGGTGCAGTGTGTAACATATGACTAAGAAAATTATATATTGCATTGAGTTGTTAGCTGTGGTTTTACACAAGTATGACATCTCATCCATGACATGGTGGAAAGCCCATGAATTTTTCTTTTTTCAACTTTTAATTTTGAAATAATTTCAAACTTACAGAAAAGTCTTAAGAATAATAAAGGGATTCCATATACATTTCACCCAGATTCAGCAATTTCTAATGTTTTGCCACATTTGATTTATTATTTTACCCATTTCTATCTCTATCTCTCCTTATTCTGTCTCCCTCTCTATCTCTCTCCATGTACTTTGAGTTTCCTCACAGGATGGTAGCCTCAGGGTAGTTGGATTTCTAGCATGGCAGCTAAGATAAAAAAATAACATGTGTTTCTGAAAGCTTCAAGGCCTTTTATGACAGCCTCAGAAGTTAGGTTGCATCTAATTTGCTATACTCCATTAGTTGAAACAGCTACAAGCCTGCCAAGATTCAAGAGGAGGGGAATTAGACGCCACTTCTCAATGCATTGGGCAAATCCACTGCAAAAGACCTCTTTAAAGTATTAAAAAACAAAGATTTCACCTTGAGGACTAAGGTGTGCCTGAACTAAGTCATGGTATTTTCATTTGTGAAAACTGGACAATGATTAAGGAAGACCAAAGAAGAATTGATGCCTTTGAATTATGGTGTTGGTGAAGAATATTGAATATACCATAAAATACCAGAAGAAAGAACAAATCTCTCTTGGAAGAAGTACGGACAGAGTGCTCCTTAGAAGCAAGGATGGCAAGACTTTGTCTCATGTACTTTGGACATGTTATCAGGAGGGACCAGTTCCTGGAGAAGGACATCATGCTTGGTAAAGTAGAGGAACAATGGAAAAGGGTCAGGAAAAGGGTCAGGAAGACTTGCAATGAGATGGATTGACAATAGTGGCAGCAACAATGGCCCCAAACATAGCAATGATTGTGAGAATGGCACAGGACCAGGCAGTGTTTTTTTCTGTTGTACATAGGGTTGCTATGAGTTAGAACTCATAACAGCAACAACTCAATGGGAGAAGTGTGAAATAATTTACAGTCATCTTTGTGCCCATTACAATAACCACCATGTAATTATAAAATCAGTGAAGTTAACATTGATACAGTAAAGTCATCCCATGAATTCTTGAGTTAGACTGGCCAAATTTGATTTTTTTTTTTTTTTTTTTTTTTGCCACAAATAAGGTGTATATTTGTCAAGGAACTTTGGTATCTGATCCTCAGTGTTCTTATCTCTAAATGAGGTCAATAACACTTATGTCTCTTAGGGTTGTTGTCTGTGAGGTTTAAAAAAAATAGTTATGTTTGAGCCTGGCACCTTCTAGTGGCTTAGTAAGCTTTTGGTCTCCTGTCTTTCTCAGACAATTAAGCATGGCACTGAGTGCTCAGTAGCCCAACAATTTATTCTTGATACATTGGGAATCTCTAGAAGTGACTTTGGCTTTATAATAAATAATGAAGAAACTTGTAGTAAACTTAAATTGTTGCCTTACAATGTTCCATACCAAAAGCTCATCTTTCCATTGTTAAATGTAGTATAAGTATCTTCAACCAAGAGATAGAATCCTTCATTTTTTAAAATACAAGTTATAGTCATTTTAAAAGAAAAACTTATGCTATCAATCTATCAATATCATGAAAGTACAAATCTCAACAACATGATTAGTTTCTGAATCAGGATACGTTTGGCTACAGGTAACAGAAAACATAATTCAAAAATAGCTTAAACAATACAGAAATTTTATTATTTTATAATAAAAAAGCCAGAAACAGAGAAACTTCAGAGTTGATTAATTCAGTAGCTCAATGGTTTCATCAAGGATCCAGATTCTTCCTATTTCTCTTCTGAGGCATCAGCAATGTGTTGGCCTAGACTGCAAATGGAGATCACATCTTGGTGGCAATATGGCTGCAGTAGTTCCAAGCATCACATACAGATATGAAAACATTCAGAGGAGACCATCTCTTCTTGTGAACTATTGAAGAGTGAGAAAATCCTTCTCAGAAGTTCTTCAGAAGCTGCCCCTCACGTCTCCTTCTAGAGAATTGCATCACACGCACATGTCTAAACCACATGGGGAAGGAAAATGGGACCTCATGGACTGAGTTAAACCAATTAAGATTCACTTCTTGTGTCTCATGTTGGAAATGGGGCCAGTCTCTCCTGAAATACTATTCATCAGGAGGAGGCTAAATGGAATATTTTTTTTTTGGGGGGGGGGGTGCAGTAGGAAAATAAATAGTACCTGCTACAATATACTAATTAGATTTTAAGTTATATCCAAGCACTTGTTGTTGTGGTTAGGTGCTGTTGAGTCAGTTCTGACTCCTAGTAACCCTATTTACAACAGAACAAAACACCACCTGGTCCTGTACCATCCTCACAATCATTGCTATGTTTCAGTCCATTGTTGCAGCCACTGTGTCAATCCAACTTGTTGAGGGTCTTTCTCTTTTTTGCTGACCCTCTACTTTAACCAAGCATGATATCCTTTTCCAAGGACTGGTCCCTCCAAGCATTAGATGGATGAAAAATCCATTTTTGTACATTTGCATCATTAGTAAATGCCTGGAATTCTTTAGACTGCACTTTGACAAGCAATTGTTGTGAAAAATAATGGAAATGATTTGGTAATCAAGAAATATCAAGGGGCTTCACTTACTTTGAAATGGTCTTTTAAATAAGAAGTGCTTCTAGAATTCTATAAAACTACTCAAATGTAATATGAGTTTCTTAGGAGAGTATTTCCCATTTTTGCATTTATTTTTATTTGTAGTCCTAGCAGGTAAACTCTATACACAGGATTTATTTTTTCCTTGTAACTTTAATTTTCCACTAATCAATTTCTCTATAAAATCATGAATGCAATTAAAATTGTATTTAAGAAAAGCATGATCACTACCCTTCTCTAATCTTAATTTGTTTCTATATTTTTCCCCCATGCTTACTAGTGATTATAGGCCATGTTCAAAGCAATAGCAATTCCCATTTACTCAGTAAATGCCCATAGATAGGGGCCCTGGTGGCACAGTGGTTAAGAGCCACAGCTGCTAACTAAAAGGCCAGCAGTTTGAATCCACTAGCTGCTCCTTGGAAACCCCATGGGGCAGTTCTACTCTGTCCTATAGGGTCACTATGAGTTGGAATTGACTAGATGGCAATGGGTTTGGTTTTGGTTTTTACACATAGAGTTAATATCAGGCAGGGTAAGTTAGGTTATGAAGTAACAAATAAACCATCATCAAATATCAGTGCTTAAAACAAGAAAGGGTTATTTTTACTCATGCCACATATGCATAGAAGATCAGCAGAGGATAGAGGTTCTGCTCCTGTTGGTCAAGGACTCAGGCTGATGGAGCAGCTAGCGTCTCAAATGTGCTACAGGGGAAGGGGAGCTCTGGAGGATCTTCATGCCAGCAATTAAATGTTTGGCACAGAAGCCACACATGTACTTCTGTTCACATTTCACTGATCAGAACAAATTGTATGGCATCCTAACCCATGGGAGCCAGGAAGGGCAATTCTACTGTTTCCCAGGGAGGTAGAAAGCCAGCAAAATTGGTGAGCAGTACTTTTTGACAGCCACATAGATGTACCAGTGTGCATTACTACCTTTCCACAAAAGAGGAGACATGTCCCAAAGAAACAGTGCATTTTTGGTTGTGTTAAACCACGTGGCAATGCTTCAGTTAGGGTAGTGCTCTGGAACCAATATTATTACAAATGCAGCTTTATGAGGGGCACAAACTTCTGGTCTTGTGGGCTTTGAACTGTGATGTGTCTTTCTTTGCCTTCTTATTTTAGGCAAAATGTAGCCTTTTCCAAAGCAAGTAAACCCTGGAGAGTACTTGCAACTAAGTGGTCTAACTTCTTCTTCATTTTCTATGGATGGGTGTTCTGTGCACATTGCTATAGCATCATAGATTATAGGTTTTCAACTGCACACATCACTTGGCAAGGGATGGTGATCCATTCTAAAGAGAACTTAAAACCTTTATTGCTGATGTTGACCACAGTGAAGATGCACATTTTATCAGCTTAGATTTGAATTCTGAATAAGTAAGCTCATGAGCCCCCTAGTAAGTCAGGCTTCAATGGCAAGATTGGTACTAGACGAAGTGTCTCAGGTGATAGGAAACAATGTGTGACGTTCAGCCACCTCTCTCCATTGGTGTTTAATAGTGATAATAGCCAAGCAGTGAATGCCCATTTCATTCTAGGCTCTCTAGTAGGGGTGTGTGTATGTTTGTGAGTATTTTACTTTAGCCAGTTCTCAGAACAAACTTAGTGAGACAGCTGGTATTTTCCCTATTTTTCACATGAGGAAACTGAGTCTCAGATAGGTTTGTCTAAAACAGCTACTCAGAGTCTCCAACCATTATCAAACTTTGAGAATTTAAGCTTGATTTATTAATGAACTGTTAAGTTTTTTTTTTAATTCCCTTAAGACATTATCTGTACCTGTAATTAGTATCTTACTTCTTTCTACTCTATATAATACTATATATAATACTTTTAACAGTATACTTTTAAAATCTCCCTACTATACTGTAAGTGCCTCAGGAGTCTTTGAAGGATTATAGAACTAATTCCTATGACTTAGCAGGTATTCAGTAAATGCTTGTGAATGAATGAATGAATGAGTGAATGTGAAGCTCACATGTCTGGCTGAAACCTGCCACTTCCTTCACGTGATTAAGTCAAAACTAAAGGGGCTGATTTGAATTCTATGATCAATTTATCATCAATGTGTCAATACAAGCAGAATTAATTATCGTTTCTGCACATCTAAGTAGAAGAGAAAAAAAAATTAAATAAGGTGCATGGAACCCTTGTGGGAGTGGCAACACGCAGATAAGGTGTGTGGAAACCTAACAAGGGGATTGGTCAGTTTTGCTACTCTGCTAGGTTTAAAGGGAGCTGTCTTAGTTATCTAGTGTAGCTATTACAGAAATATCACAAGTGGATGGCTTTAACAAACAGAAATTTATTTCTCACAGTTTGAGAGGCTAGAAGTCCAAATTCATGGCACTGGCTCCGGGGGAAGTCTTTTTCGCTCTGTGGGCTCTGGAAGAAGGTCCTTGTCTCTTCAGCTTCTGTTTCCTGGTTCCTTGGAGATCTCCATGTGGCTTGGCATCAATCTTCTCCCATCTCTACTTGCTTAATCTGCTCATATTACATCTTATAAGAGAGATTGACTCAAGCTGCACCCTACACTAATCCTGCCTCATTAACGTAACAACCCATTCCCAAGTGGGATTATAACCACAGACATAGAAGTTAGGATTTACAATACATATTTTGGGGAGACACAGTTCAATCAATAACAGGAATCAATCCCAGAGGCTAGGAGGGGGATCTCACTACCATCAAGATGAACAGCTGGGAGCAGATCATGTCTTTTGAACCCAGGGTCCCTGCACAGAGAATCTCCTAGACCCAGGAGACAGAGAGTTGTAACACCAGAGATGGCATGAGATGGCAAGAAGTGGTGGCAAGCATGGCAGAATTCAGCAGCAGAGAAACGGCATCAGCAGAACCAGGAGACCAGTGCAAGATTGCACAGTAGGCTTCCTGGCCCATGGAGTGAGGTGGCTACAGTGGGCGTGCCGACCCACAGAGCAAGAGAGCTGAGCACCTTCAGGCAGGATGCTTGTTGGCAGAGTCGGGTGCCTGTGGGCACTTATTGGCATAGCTAAAGAAACACTTGCCCAGCAGGGCAGAGGTCAGGCCGAGGCACCAAAGGGCCAAGGGATCAAGGAGCCGAGGGGCTGAGGGGCCAAGAGCCAAGAGCCAAGAGAAGTTGTCTTGATCAAAGAACTGTATCCTGAGTCATACCTCATCTTGAATTGTAATTTGTTACTTCCTTAATAAACCTCATAACTGGGAATATGGTCTATGAGTTCTGGGTGGCCATTGCAAGGAATTACTGAACCTAGTAGAGAAGTAGAGGGTGTCATGGAAGGGATGGCTGGTGTCAGAATTGGTGACAAGGTTGGAGAGAGGAGGTATGTCTGACCTCCACCTCGTAGGAATTAACCTTGGGCTGATACTGCTCTTGATTCTCTCTCCTTCCCCTGAAGTTAAACTAGGTCTGATGCCACCACACCATTTTTGCATCCAGCGATAGGTACTATTTTCCCAGTCGTTGTTTTTAAAGGCATTTATGTTTATATACACACAATTTTCATAGATATAATCATATATAGTTTTGTAGTCTGATTTTTTACTTTTTGTTATATCCCTTAAAATCTTTTTAAAAACACACTTGCTAGTTGGCCTTATACTGTTCCATCATATGGAGAGACCATAATTTGTTATTGGACATTTAAAGTCTGTCATTCTTGCTACTATAAATAATGTAATGAAAATCTTGCTATGTAAATATTTGTAAGCATGATTTTCAATGCACCATCTGTCCCTTGGAGCCCCTTGATTGGTGACATACACCTGTAATAACTGACATTTGACATGGGGAACTGAAGCTGTGCAGCTAGAACTTGTCAAGAAGACAAATAGGGTAGCAGTGGCCTGCCTCACATTCGTAAACAGGTGGGATACAAATATAATTTTGCAGGCCAATTGTTTGGTCAGAAACTTGCTGCCTCATTGATTCCACACACAATGTATTAAAAAACAAAAACAAACGTGACCTTAGAGAGAGCCAGACATTTAGAATCCAGTTAATCAATCTCCAGGGTACTTTGTTGCCCAATACCAACCAGAAACATCATGACCTGTCAGATTCTTGTTACCATCAGGATTTAGGGAGGGATATGTGGATTAGATTTAGTTTATGGGTGCTCTTTTGGGAATAACATAGAAGCTCAAAATTTAAAATTAAGAAATGTTGATTGTGGGAGTAGAAGGTTTTTACAGAAAAAGAACAAAACAATAACGTATTCTAGAATTTAGAGAGCTTTACCGAAGGCTACCTAGAAAGAGAAAACCTTTAGTTAAATTTGAATGTCACCTCACCAGAGGACAGGAATTTGAAATTATAGTCATAGATCTGTGCTTGTGTCTCTGCGTCCAGGCCATCTAGGATATTTAACATGTCTATTCATAAAATTCTTTAAACTGAGAGTATCATTTATTTTGCCAATATCTTGCCTGTGGAACCAACAAAAATTAAAATACATATTTAAAAAAAGATCTGAGTTGGTTTCCAGTTACTTAAACTGCAAGCATAAGTATAGTTTTCGTCTCTAGTAGACTAAGAGGATAAAGCTTCTACCTTTGCTCTAGAATTTATTTAATCTTCTAGGGCTGAGTTGGCAATTCTAAGTCCAAATTCCAGGTATTTAATACGTTTCAGTTCTGCTCTCTGCTTCGTGATGATAATCTTACCACTAGCTCTTAACACTTGTACTAAATTGCTATATTAATATGAGTGTGAAAAATTTAACTGGTAAATGGTATGCAGATTAACCTAATGCAGACTTTAATGGACTAGTGCACTCAAAAAAATTATTTAAAACAAAGGTAGCTGAAGTGGTAGAAAGACCAATTAACCACCATTAAAAGGAAAGATTGCTATAAGTAAAAGAATATAAAATACTTTAAAGAAATATGACTGATGTTAATCAAACAATATGAATGCAATAGTTTGAATAACCCATTTATTATACTATGGGTTGTAAATTGGGAGAATTTTTTTTTTTCCAATCACAGCTTTCACTATGTTCTGTCAAATTCCATTTTTCTCTCCTTTTAATTAAATCTGGGACCAATCTCATACTTTTCTGTCAGTTTCCTTAGGGTAGTCATTTGGTTTACTCCTAACCCAAGAACTCCCTGCGATGGGGCACCTCTTTTCTATGGTTTCCAGAGGCTCATGTCTCAGACTTGGGATAGCCTCAGAGCTCCTGCCTTTCCTCCACTCTGTATACCTTCAAGCAGAGGCACAGGCACCTCCAAATTTCTCCATTCCTTTGACGGACCTTGGGAGTCAAATGGAGAAAGGGCTGCAACCTGTTCTTTCCAGTCACGCCACTCCAATCCCTTCTCACTAGCAGAGCAGTGCAGGCCACTCTTGGAAGCATCCTGCCTTCAGCATTGTCTAGGCAGGAAGTGGTCTTATGCTCATGCAAGGGAGAATTGCCCGCACCACCCACCCCGACCCCATGGAGCAACCCCTCACAGGAACTCCTCCAGCATTCTTCTCTCCAATGACAGCTCTAAGATTCCACAGCACCCAGCCAGCGAGGGTGGCATCTGTACATCCTGGTTGCAGACACCCCCATAACCTACAAATAATTGTCTTGGGGTTTCAGTCGCCTGGCTTTAGTGGATACTTTCAGCATCCTCCTCCTTCTGACCAAAGGAGAAAAAGGACTTACCTCTCACTTGTAGACACTGCGTTTATGCAGCTGCTTGCAGATTCCCAGGGTTCCCTGCCTCCTCTAGTCCTGTTTCATAGCCTGGAAAGTTGTGGGGCTGGTATGAGAGATGAGTACAGCAGAACCAATACATTGCTGAGGAAATTTTCTTGACCCAATTGTTAATGGCTCTTCTTAAGGTGTGGGAGTATTTAATGCCTCTTTGCTCTCAGTTGGAGTCTCATTTACTGAATCCTGGGAAAAGAAAAAGCCCTATTCAACTGTTATTATACCAGAAACATTCATTTTCTGTTTCTGGGTTTTTTTCCATTCTCATTCTTCTCTTTTGATATTGCAAGATATTAGATTTTGCCAACATCCCATGATTACTGAGATGGAGGAGCAGTGGCATTTAATGTATAAGACCCAGTGAGAGTGCTGCCAGCTGTCTGTGGCTCATACCCTTCCCCCCACATTTGGGGGGAATTCCAGTGAATTTTAGAGGAAATGAGTTGGCTTCCACTTGCCTGCTTGGAGATTGGCTGTGTAAGTTTTTAATTGAAGATTCAATCACTAAATCAGGTTAGTTGCTGGGTGACTCCTTCTCTAAACTAGGGATTCTCAAAGTGTGGTCTTCTGATCAGCAGTATCAGCATCACCTGGGAAATTGTTAGAACTATAAATTCTCAGGCCCTACCTCGGACCTACTGAGTCAGAAACTGGGCATAAGTCCCAGGCATCTGTATTAACAAGTCCTCCAGGTGATTCTGATGCAAGCTAATATTTGGGACCACTGTTCCAAAGACCACCCCATTCCCCAATTCAAAATGACATCCTGGCCTCTCTAAGAAATGAGGGTCTATCTGGTATGGTCTAAATAAGAAAGATCTAGTTTAGTCTAAAAATTCCTCCTTCAAAATTCTCTGACCATGTTTCTTCTATCACATACTTCAGCTTAAAAGCTTCGTGATGAACTTAAGCCAAGGCAAAGAGACTCTCTTTCCTCCTTCCTGAGAGAACGGAACTCCAGGAGTTTATTCTTCACTACTTTAAACAAGTAATTTCCACTTGAGTCTGATCATCGTCACAGTGATGCTTATTATTACAGGATATTTCCTTGCATACAATGACACTTAAAAGTGGAATTTACCCTTCCCTACATCATTTTTTTTCCATAGCACTTATCACCACCAAATAGCCTATATATTTAACATACTTATTTTATTTATTGTATGTCTTCCCCCACATAAATATGAGTTTCCTGAAGGAAAGAATTTTTGTGTTTTATTCACTGCTGATTCCCCAGCACCTGAAAAGGACTTGGCACAATGTAGACACTCAGGAATTATTTATTGAATGAATGCAAGGAGGTTGTTTTACAAGCTGTTGTAGATTTCTATGTTTATTGAATAATTAAATAATATTTATGGTTTTTGTTCTTACTTATAATTGTGAGAATGCTTAATACCATAGGCTTCGTAAGGTCCTCAAAAGCCCCATCATTTTAGTTCAATGTAGCTTCATCAGTGAACTAGAGAATTTACTAGGCTAATGTGAGTTATTGTGCTTCAGGGAGGGTTGGGCTGGAACTGGACTGGGAAGGCTACGATGGGAGTAAGGGGAGAATAACTATGTGAAACCAACACAGAAGAATTCCTGTCAGTAACTTCTGGACATGCCAGTCTGCTGTTTTAACAAGAATGCCTGACAGTAGGGATTATAGTTGGATAGTAAATCTGTTTATCAGTAATTGTGTTAGGTCAAACACCTCCCAGGATGCAATATTTCCAGCTTTCTCTTGGCACATTTTACAGCTCCCACTTCACAGATGTTCAATGTTTTCTCACTTGTTGATGATCCCATTGTGACGCAGTAAAGTTGGTTTCCACCTTTGAAGCACTGGGAGGGCAATAGGCAGATACATTTGGAAGTGGAGGCTGCGAAGGAAGAGAAGACAGGATGATTCATCACAGTACTTTAGGGTTTGGTTTCACCTAACCCCTCCCCAGAGTGGTGAGCTCCTTGGTGGCAATGAATGAAAACGTTGAAAGAAAGGCAACGGCCCCCAAATCCCAACTGAGGATGAACGGAGTGATCTGGATATAGGACAGCAGAATGCACTAATAAACCAGTCAGTTACTATCTCCTGTCAACTTCGTTTCCACAATGTCTTAAGTCTTTTCTATCTTTTCTCATTGGCCCTGTCTTAGTATGTTTATAGCTATTTTTTATTGAGCACAGGGGCAGATTATCCAATACCAAGGTAAACACGGTGCTTACCTTGCTTACCAGATCATCTGTAGTGAACAATTCTGTATTTTTTCACCATGTCAAAGATTCTGCTTCTAAGTATGGCTGGCACCTGTCTCTCTCCCAACCCTGCAACACTTTCCTACAGAATCAAAGCCTCTTTTCAAATTAACAATCTCTGACAGGGATGGATTACCTACTAAGGAAGGTAAGTACAGGTTTACTTGTGCTTACTTACTAATCTGTAGTGACCAATTTCGCAGGAGTTTCTGGTTGTGAGAAGAACCAAAAACATATTTTAAATTATTTAAATAAAAACTCTACTTAAAAATATCTATGTTTCAATTTGATTACCCCAAGACATTATGCTAATTTCAGCAATATTGGTTAAGTATTTAAACTTTTTATTATCCTTTTTTCAGACAAACTTAAGAGTCCTGGAGTCTGTAGGGATTTAGATATATGCACAGTAAAGGGGTAATAGTAAAGGCAGATATTTTCATGAGATTGTAAGCCACATATTATTTTTCAGTCAGATTTGAAAAGAATAATTCATGGGAAAACAGCAGAAAAAAATGTTTTGCAATAGAAGAGCTCCATGAAGAACTTTTATCCACAATAAATGAGAAAGAATGGAAGCAACTCACTAACACATCCCCAAATACTTGACCTACCTATTGTAGTATATTCAGGGATCATTTTTATCCTCCCTGCTGTTCAAAATCCTGTTATTTTCTGTATGTATTTTTGATAATAGTGTTCTCACAGTTGCAATTCCCAGATAAAAAGGTTATATTTTAAGAATGAAATGTTGTACATTTTCAGCTATTTTCTACCACAAATTATTGTTTCTGGGAGAGATGCCAGTTGGGTAATGGTGTTGGTCAAGCATCATTAAAAAAAAAAAAAAAAAGGAATAGTTTTTATCTACAAGATAACACCAGTCAGAATTAAGCAACTTATACATTGGGCCCTGTGTGGTATGAAGGCTGGAAGCCTCAGATGTTGACCTCCTGGTTTGTTGCCATCAGATGTGGCCTGCTGACTATGCCTGCCGTGTCCACCCTCTGTCATGAGTTCAATCCTGTGGCCTCTCAAGGGAAATGGATCCTGATGATCAACTTTAAGTGGATCAGGAAGGAGTTGGACTTGGGTCATAAGACATCTCTCCTTTCCAGGACTAAGCTCAAGAACATTGGGTTGGAAAGCAAAAGAAGAGTCAAGTGGAACAATAATGGTTTTGTCTTTGTTTTTGCAAAAGTAAGATGGTTTTTAGCAAAAGTTAGAGTAACAATTCAGTAAGTTCCCATTGAATACTTTCTGCTCTGATTTAAGATAATTTCTGAAAATGTGTTACAAGAGAAATCTAGCTGCCTATCTGGATTTTGTTAAATCCTAGTTTCTAACCCACCTTCGTGTATTGTACGAAGCTTATTTAGGCTACTTCAGAGTCATACTTCATTTTAGAGCAAATGTACTTCTGTGATGTTCCTGCATCCAAGCAATTCACAAATGAAATACCAATAGCCAATAAATTATGAAAAATGGAAATGTAGTGTCACTCTTAGTTATCGAGTTGGCAGAGATAGACTGATAACTTCCAAGTTTGGTGAGAGTGTAAGAGGGCAGGCCACTATTGTATATTGTAGGTAGGAATATAATATGGTAAAAACCTTTCTGCAAAGCAAGTTGATACCTTGTATCAACAAAATTTTATTTTTAAATATATGTTTTTAAAAATATAAATATATTTTAAAATACAAAAATAAATATATTCTAAAATAACTTTTACCTTGAGTTCCATTTTCTAGAGTAATCCTAAGGAAATAATCTTAGATTATAAATTTATCTGTGATGGATTTATATCTATCAAAACTGATTATAATAGCAAAATGTGGGGAAAAATTCAAATGCCTAACAGTATTAGTTAAATAAATCACAGAAAATCCATGTGGACTTTTCCCAGACATTAAAAATGATGTGACAGAAAAATACACAATGACATCGAAATAGTTACATGATACATTAAGTACAAGAAGGTCATATAAAAATAGCAAGTAGTTTGCCACTCCATTTTATTTTTTAAGAATCTGTGTTATACGCATGGTCACCCCTGAGATGTGTATGGTCCCTGGCAAAGTTTTTTATGGGCTTCTGTTTATATAAACAATTTGAGTCCCTGCCAATATTATTAAGGTAGTTATCTCTAATTGTGGACAGGTCACATATTTTTCTTTCTGTTTAAATCATTTTATAAAATTTTTTTTCCAATGAAAAGGAATTCTTTTTAATTAATGAAAAGTAATTTTTAAGAAGATTATGTATATATGCAAATAAGACATATTATCTGGGCTGAAGTTTAAGCAAGACCATTTCTATTATAGTATGTGGCCAGTCCCGGAGCTTACCTAAACATTTTTCCCAGTCATAGCAGGTATCGTAACCACAGGATTCTTTCTTTGTGCTATCGGATGAAAGTTTTACCCTTTCAAGACCCCATTCTAACTGTGGACCATCTTGGCAGGAACCAATATGTAGAAAATGCAGTTGCTGGTTATTTAAACATTTCTCTGCCGACAACTCACAAGCAGGTGAAGTAAAGTGATGGCCAGAGGCTGTATCAAACACACAGAGGTCTTCTGAGTAAGAGCTGTCCAAGAGAGGAAAGCAAGTATTTACATATGAAGATCAGAAAAAAAGGAAAGGGTGTATAACCAATTCGTTATGTTAACTTACCACTTTTCTTTTCCCATTCTTTTTTCCTTAAACCAATCTCTCTCTCTCTCTTTTTTTCATAATAGCAAAGGTAATATCTGTGCCCTTTCCTTCACCTCAAAGTATTAGATAACTGTTACTAAGAGTGAAGAAGGCCCAGGGTCATATCCTCTAAGGCTGCAAATGGCAATTTGACA
This sequence comes from Dugong dugon, assembly GCA_030035585.1. Classification (NCBI taxonomy): domain Eukaryota; kingdom Metazoa; phylum Chordata; class Mammalia; order Sirenia; family Dugongidae; genus Dugong; species Dugong dugon. The sequence continues at coordinate 46,822,651 of CM057460.1, forward strand.
GTTTCATTAATAAGAATCCCAAAGCCTGAATCTTCTGGACAGCAGCACTAAGAATTTACTTATCTTTTTTTTTTTAAACTGTACTTTAGATGAAGGTTTACAGAACAAACTAGCTTCTCATTAAACAGTACATATATTGTTTTGTGACATTGGTTACCAACCCCACGACATGTTAACACTCTCCCTTCTCGACCTTGGGTTCCCTATTACCAGCTTTCCTGTCCCCTCCTGCCTTCTAGTCCTTGCCCCTGGGCTGATGTGCCTCATTAGTCCCGTTTTGTTTTATGGGCCTGTCTAAGCTTTGGCTGAAGGGTAAACCTCGGGAGTAACTTCATTACTGAGCTAAAAGGGTGTCCAGGGACCGTACTCTCTAGGTTTCTCTAGTCTCTGTCAAGTCAGTAAATCTAGTCTTTTTTTGTGAGTTAGAATTTTATTCTAGATTTTTCTCCAGCTCTGTCCGGGACCCTTTATTGTGATCCCTGTCAGAGCAGTTGGTGGTAGTAGCCAGGCACCATCTAGTTGTACTGGACTCAGTCTGGTGGAGGCTGTAGTACTTGTGGTCAATTAGTCATTTGGACCAGTCATTCCCTTGTGTATTTAGTTTTCTTCATTCTCCCTTGCTCCTGAAAGGGTGAGACCAGTGGAATATCTTAGATAACTGCTCACAAGCTTTTAAGATCCCCGATGCTACTCACCAAAGTAGAATGTAGAGTATTTTCCTTATAAACTATGGTATGCCAACTGAGCTAGATGTTCCCTGAGACTATGGTCCCCACAGCCCTTAGCCCAGTAATTTGGTCCCTCAGGGAGTTTAGATGTGTCTATGACCTTGCCTTGGACAAGCGGTGCTGGCTTCCCCAGTATTGTGTACTGTCTTACCCTTCACCACAATTACCACTTTGCTATTGTCTGTTTAGTGTTTTTCCATCCCCATCCCTTCCCTCCCTCATAACCATCAAAGATTGTTTCTTTTTGTGTGTAAACCTTTTCATGACTTTTTATAGTAGTGGTCTCATACAATATTTGTCCTTTTGTATTGACTTATTTAACTCAGCATGATGTCCTCCAGATTCATCCATGTTGTGAGATGCTTCGCAGATTCATCATTGTTCTTTATCGTTGCGTAGTACTCCATTGTGTGTATGTACCATAGTTTGTTTATCCATTCATCTGTTGATAGGCATCTAGGTTGTTTCCATCTTTTTTGCTATTGTGAACAATGCTGCAATGAACACGGATGTGATGGCTCTTATTTCTCTAGGATATATTCTTAGGAGTGGGATTATTGGATCATTTGGTATTTCTATTTCTAGCTTTCTAAGGAAGCACCATACCATTTTCCAAAATGGTTGTACCATTTTGCATTCTCACCAGCAATGCATAAGAGTTCCGATCTCCCCACAGCCTCTCCAATATTTGTTATTTTCTGTTTTTTTTGATTCATGCCAGTGATGCTGGGGTGAGACGGTATCTCACTGTTTTGATTTGTATTTCTCTAATGTCTAGTGAACATGAGCATTTCCTCATGTGTCTGTTGGCTGCTTGAATGTCTTCTTTTGTGAAGTGTCTGTTCATTTCCTGTGTCCATTTTTTAATTGGATTATTTGTTTTTTTGTTGTAGAGGTGTTGGATTTTCCTGTAGATTTTAGAGATTAGACCTTTGTCAGATTTGTCATAGCCAAATTTTTTTTCCAGGTCTGTAGGTCCTCTTTTTATTCTTTTAGTGAAGTCTTTTGATGGGCCTAAATGTTTAATTTTTAGAAGATTCCAGTTATCTAGTTTATCTTCTGGAGTTTGTGTATTTTTAATTATGGTTTGTATCCTGTTAATACCGTTTATTAGGGCCTCTAGCATTGATCCTGTTTTTTCTTCTATGACTTTACAGTTTTTAGTTTCATATTTAGGTCTCTGATCCATTTTGAATTAGTTTTTGCGTATGGTGTGAGGTATGGATCCTGTTTCATCTTTTTTGCTGGTGGACATCACAATATCTCTTTTTTTAATGCCTCCATTTCATCCTCCATGCTGCCTGGGATTTATTTTTCTAAAACTTCATTTTAATCTTTAACTCCCAAGTTAAAGTCTGAATTATTAATTTTTTTTGAGAGACAACTGCTTTTATTTTTGTTAATTATACTGTTGGTTTGCATGTATGATAGGTTTCTTTAAAAGACATTTTATCATCTCATTAATAAGTTTTGTGTAATTTTTTCCATGGCATTAAATATTTTTACATTAGCATGTTAATGAAGAGATTTGGTAGTGGAGTGATTAAGCACACAGCTGCTAACCAAAAGCCTGGTGGTTTAACCTACCCAGCTGCTCTGTGGGAGAAAGACCTGGCAGTCAATCTCCATAAAGATTACAGCGTAGAAAAACCTGTGGGCAGTTCTACTCTGTCACATGGGGTCACAGAGTCAAAATCTCCTTGACTGCACCTAACAACAACTGCATCATCATGTTAAAACCAAAAAAACCAAACCCGTTGCTGTCGAGTCAATTCTGACTCATAGCAACCCTATAGGACCATGGCTTGTGTCAAGCTCACCTTAGTCCTTAAAGTGACATCTTTGCTTTTTAACACTTTATGAGGTCTTTTGCAGCAGATTTGCCCAATGCAATGTCTTGATTTCTTTTTTTAAATTTTTTTTATTGTACTTTAGATGAAGGTTTACAGAACAAATAGTTTCTTATTAAACAGTCAGTACACATATTGTTTTATGACATTGGTTAACAACTCCACAACATGTCACCACTCTCCCTTCTCGACCTTGGAGGACCTTTTTTTTGGTGAAAATATGCATAGCCAAAGTTACACCATTTCTAAAGTTTCTACATGTACAGTTCAGTGACATCAATTACATTCTTCCAGTTGTGCTGCTATTCTCACTATCCTTTTCCAAATTATTCCATCACCATTATCTTCATCTCACTGCCCCCTAGGCTTCCCATCAAACCTTTTGAGTTGCTGTTGTTAATTTGATCTCACATAGAAAATTCTTTTTTTTGTAACTTAGATGAAGGTTTACAGGACAAATAGTTTCTCATTAAACAGTTAGTACACATATTGCCCTATGACAATGGTTAACAACCCCACGACATGTCAACACTGTCCCTTCTCAGCCTTGGGTTCCCTATCACCAGCTTTCTTGTCCCGTCCTGCCTTCTAGTCCTTATCCTGGGACTGCTGTGCCTCATTAGTCCCATTTTGTTTTATGGGGCTGTCCAATCCCCAGCTGAACGGTGAACCTCAGGAGTAATTCACCACTGAGCTAAAAGGGTGTGCAGGGACCATACTCTCAGTGTTTCTCCAGTCTGTCAGGCAGTAAATCTGGTCTTTTTTGTGCGTTAGAAGTTTGTTCTACATCCTTCTCCAGCTCTGTCCAGGACCCTCTATTATGATCTCGGTCAGAGCAGTCAGTGGTGGCAGCCAGGCGCCATCTAGCTGTACTGGACTCAGTCTGGTGGAGGCTGTGGTAGCTGTGGTCCATTAGTCCTTTGGACTAATCTTTTCCTTGTATCTTGTTCTCTTCATTCTCTCTTGCTCCTGAAGTGGTGAGACCAGTGGAGTATCTTAGATGGCTCCACACAGGCTTTTAAGACCCCAGACGTTACTCACCAAGGTAGAATGTAGAACATTGTCTTTATAAACTGTGTTATGCCAATTGAGCTACATGTTCCCTGAGATCATGGTCCTCTCAGCCCTCCAGCCAGCAATTCAGTCCCTCAGGGAGTTTGGATGTGTCTATGGAGCTTCCATGACCTTTCCTTGTACAAGTTGTGCTGGCTTCCCCGTATTGTATACTGTCTTACCCTTAGCCAAAGTTACCACTTATCTATTGTCTCTTTAGTTCCCCCCACACCCCTCCCATCCCTTGTAACCAACAAAGATTGTTTCTTTTTGTGTGTGAACTTTTACATGAGTTTTTACAGTAGAAGTCTCATACAATATTTGTCCTTTTGTGATTGCCTTATTTCAGCATAATGTCCTCCAGTTTCATCCATGTTATGAGATGCTTCACAGATTCGTCAGTTCTTTGTCGTTGCATAATACTCCATTGTGTGTATGTACCATAGTTTGTTTATCCATTCATCTGTTGATGGGCATCGAGGTTGTTTCCATCTTTTTGCTCTTGTGAACAATGCTGCAATGAACATGGGTGTGCATATGTCTATTTGTGTGACGGCTCTTATTTCTCTAGGATATATTCCTAGGAGTGGGATTGCTGGATCGAAGGGTATGTCTATTTCTAGCTTTCTGAGGAAGTGCCATATCATTTTCCAAAATGGTTGTATCATTTTGTGTTCCCACTAGCAGTGTGTAAGAGTTCTGATCTCCCCACAACCTCTCTAACATTTGTTATTTCCAGTGTTTTTGATTCGTGCCAGTAATGCTAGGGTGAGATGGTATCTCATTGTGGTTTTAATTTGCATTTCTCTAATGGCTAGTGATTGTGAGCATTTCCTCACGTGTCTATTGGCCGCTTGAATGTCTTCTCTGGTGAAGTGTCTGTTCATTTCCTTTGCCCATTTCTTAATTGGATTATTTGTCTTTTTGTTGTAGGGATGTTGGATTTTCTCGTAGATTTTACAGATTAGACCATTGTCGGATTGTAATGTCCAAAAATTTTTCCCAGTGTGTAGGTTGTCTTTTTACTGTTTTGGTGAAGTCTTTTGATGAGCATAAGTGTTTAATTTTTAGAAGATCCCAGTTATCTAGCTTATCTTCTGGAGTTTGTGTGTTGTTGGTTATGGTTTGTATCCTGTTAATGCTATGCGTTAGGGCCTCTAGCATTGGTCCTATTTTTTCTTCTATGAACTTCACAGTTTTTGGCTTTACATTCAGGTCTTTGATCCATTTTGATTTACTTTTTGTGTGTGGTGTGAGGTATGGGTCCTGTTTCATTTTTCTGCAGATGAACATCCAGTTTTGCCAGCACCATTTGTTAAAAAGACTATCTTTTCCCCATTTGATGGATAAAGTCTGAATTCTTAAACTCTGGTAATCAAGATCTTCCATAAATTGGTTGCAGTTGACTTCCTTCCCAGTGTTATTTTTCATCCTCCTAAAACAGTCCTCATCACCTGACAATTGTATTTATCATTTATTAACCTGAAAAAAGGAGTCCCTGAATGAGACAAATGGTAAAGATTGGTGGTTCAAATTCACCCAGAGGTGCATCAAAAGAAACACCTGGTGATCTACTTCTGAAAGGTCACAGTCATTGAAAACTATAGAGAGCAGTTCTACTCTGACACACATGGAGTAACCATGAGTTGAAATTGACTCGACAACCACTGTTTCTCTTCCTTTTTTTCTTTTTTAACATGAAAACACTATTCTTCCTTTGCTGCCATTTCATACCCTGTTCAGTCAGCAATGAATTCTTTCTCCTCTGCGTTCAGCTCCATTCTTGGCTACACCTTGAAGCTTTCTTTAATCAGCCTAGCCCATGATAGTCTGTACGTCCTCTGAACTATCTAACACTCACTGATTGCAGCATTAATTTAGAACGTGTCATATACGGTTTTACAACTTTTGTAGTGTGACCTTATTGTGATTAAGAGCATACGCTTTGAAGTCATTCCCTAGGTGACCTACTTAATCTCTTAGTAGGTCCTACCACCAAGTGGTAACAAGTAGTCATAACCTTTCTCTTGTTGAGAGGACATGATCTTGGTTGCTTCAAACTTGTGTTTCTTCTCTGATGACAACTTTAGAGTCAATAATCAGTGCACCAGTGTGTAAGATTGTTTCCAGTAACTGGCCTCTAGAGCCCACAGCTGAGAACAAAAGACCGCTTTCTAAATTCAGAGAATCTAAGCTGTGGGTCCAGCCACTACACAAACTTCTCCAACTCAAAATAAAAGAGACCTGAGTTATACAGAAAGAGGCTACTGAGGTATGGCAAAGCTGAGAGAGGAGTTCCAGGGGGTAGTCTGTATTTCCACCATTTGGTATGTCAAAGATTAAGAAAATGATTTCCTCTGAATTCAGTGGACAACGTGAAAAGCGTAGGTGTTCCCAAGAGGGCTATTTGCTGAGTGAGGGATTCCAGCAACAAAAAGTTATGAGATAGACTGCTTGTACTGAATAGAACCCCCATTGGGTCGAATCTTTCCCATGTCAGTAGAATTATCAGAAAAAGACCCTTCTAGCATTCTCCAAAAAAACCAATAAATGTGTCTTTATAAGCATCTGTTCACCTATAGCACTGAAGAATATGAGAACATGATTTTAACATAATCAGTGTTAAAAGTGAAGCATTAACAGCTATGACCAAGTCTTTTGGCTTCCAATCCCATCATTCTCTATTTTTTTCCAACATTTTTCAGGTGTACAATTTAGTGATATCAATTACTTTAATCAGGTTGTGCTATCATCACCCATAATCATTGCCAAATTTCCTATCACCGTAAACAGAAACTCACTGCTTACAAAACAATGACTCCCTCTTTCTGCCTCCCTACTGCCCCTGGTAAGGAGTACTCATGGCACAATGGTTAAGTGCTTGGCTACTAACTGAGAGTTTGGTGGTTCAAATCCACTCAGTGGCTTTGAGGAAGGAAGACCAGGTGATCTGCTTCCTTAAAGATTACCCATTGCTACTGAGCTGATTGCAACTCATAGTGACCCTATAGGATGGAGCAGAACAGCCCCATAGGGTTTCCAAACTGTAATTTTTACAGAAGCAGACCACCACATCTTTCTCCTGCAGAGTGGCTGGTGGGTTCGAGTTGCTGAACTTTTGGCTGATTACTTAATAACCACTGTACCACCAGGGCTCCTTTCCATAGAGATTGCATCCCAGAAAACCCTATGGGGCAGGTCTACTCTGTTATATGGGGTCGCTATGAGTCTAAATCAACTCGGTGGCACCTAACAACAACAACACCGCCCCTGTTAACCATTAATAAACTGTGGTCTCAGTATACTTGCCTGTTCTAGATATTTCATACGGTGAGATATACAATATTTTTCCTTTTGTGATTGACTTATTTTACTCAGCATAATGTTTTCAAAGTTCATCCATGTTGTAGCATATATTAGGAGTTTGTTTTTCTTTAAGGCTGAGTAATTCTCTTTCCTCAGTAATTTGCCTCTAATTTTGTTCAGAGTAGCTGTGCATTCTGCCAAAGGATTGCATTTCACTGTGTGCCTTGCAGGCAGGTGTTGTTGTTAGGTGCCGTCGAGTTGGTGCCGACTCATAGTGACCCTGTATACAACAGAACAAAACACTGCCTGGTCCTGTATCATCCTCACAATCGTTGTTATGCTTGAGCCCATTGTTGCAGCCACTGTGCAGGTAGGTGTAGCCATGTGTATTAGTTTCCTAGGGCTGTCTTAGCAAAGTAACACAAACTGGATGGCTTAAAACAACAGAAATTCATTCTCTCACAGTTATGGAGGCTACAAGCCCAAAATCAAGATGTTTGCAGGGCCATGCTCTCTCTGAAGATTCTATGGGAGCAATAATTCCTTGCCTCTTCTAATTTCCGGTAGTCCCAAACATTCCTTGGCTTGTAGATGCATCACTGTAATCTCTGCTGCTTCATCAGGCAGTGGTCTTCTTTTCGTGCCTCTGTGTGTCTGTGTCTCTTCTCTTGTTATAAGGACACCAGTCATATTAGGTTAGGGCCCATCCTACACCAGTATGGCTTCATGTAAACTTAACTAATTATATCTTCAATGACCCTGTTTCCAAATAAGGTCACATTCTGAGGTTCCAGGAAGAAGATGCATTTTAGGGGAGACTATTCTACCCAGTACACCATGTGAATAAGTGAAGGTTAATAAGATGGAAGCAGGTGATGGTTTTTCTGGGAAATCTTAAAAGAGAAGATGTGTCCATTTTCAGTTTTCCTTCTTTCCTGCTCCAGCAGAGCAATCTTGGACCATGAAATAACTTTAAAGATGGCAGAGTAGAGAGCTGGAAAGACACTCAGTCCCACATGAAATGACAGAGTCACTTTACTAGCCTTAGATTTCTTACCTCTGCATTTATTTTGTGAGATAGAGATGCAAAATTTTATTTTAAGCTAATGATATTTTAGATTTGTCTGTTAAACTTAGCTGAAACTAGCTCTTAAGCAAACTTTCCACTCCTGGGTTGGTTCATGTGAAGAAAAGGGAGTTACACCAACAAACAGGAGATAGTAGTGACAGTCACATGAGGACGTGTCATCTTTCTTTTTCATGCTCTTTGCCGCAGCATGGACGAATACACTGGTAAAGCTGTGTGTGTGTGTGTGCGTGTGTGTGTGTGTGTGTGTGTGTGAAGTCCACGCTGAAAACATTTTTTTCCATTTCAAGATTTTTGAGTCATAAATGTGTCCTGTATTTAAAGGAAAGGGGAAGAGCTTTGAGATAATTGAGTCTGGAGTTGTAAAATGGACAGGAATAAATCCTTATAGCCAAAATGGAACTGTTTTAATAAACAAAAGCCAAGCAAACTTAGGGACCCAGGCTGAAAGATAATTAAGAAAGCTTGCTACCCAGTGGAGAAGGAGGTATTCAACAGAGCACAGAGGTATCAGTCATGTGAAAAATTAATACGTTCCATGTTTGTGCATCAATAAGCTTAACTCCTCCACCAAGCTGGTTATACTAGATTGGCTTTTCCAATTTCCAAACACAGTCCATAGGGTCTCTCTTACCTACAGTCTTCTGCTGGAGATATACAAATGCATTCAGATCCTGACTGTTTTTGTCCCAGTTGACAACGGCCCTGTAATTTTGTTAGAATATCTGAAACAAATTAAAAAAGATAAAACAAAAGTACACAGCATGAATTCCACATGAGAAGCTTGAATTCAGGACGAGAAGGCAGTGGTGAAAGATCCTCATTTATCTCCTGGAGTTAGAGCACTCATTTTGGATTTTCTAAATATGTTGTCATGAAATATTCTGTTGGAAAAGTCCTTTCCAGTCCTCATGAGCTGTCATTTTCCAGCCTCAAATTCCCATTAAGTTCAGAGAACTAAAGAAAATGGAATTGGTGATATTTATGTTCATTTGCTTTTCAAATATGTATTGAGCACCTAAAATGTTTCTGGCACTGTGTTAGGTTCTGTGGATAGTGGATAGAGTGAAATCTGACCCAAACCCTGTGATCATAGACCTTACAGTCTTGTGAGGCAGATAGATGGTAATCAAACACAGTGATACAAATAGAATTGCCGCTGCTATTAGCGCAATTAAAGAGAAAGCATATAATCAAGAAAATTGATGTAGCCAGAAAGGTTAGGAATGGTAAAATGGGGAGAAGGGAGAGTGTTCAAAGCAAAGAAAACATCAGATAAAACACGCTCAAAAGAGAGGCAGCCTGTGACTTTCCTGGAACTGTAGGGAGGCCGGTATGATTGAAGTACAGAGAAAGAAGAGCATGGACCAAGATGCAGTCAGAGAATAGGCGGCTGCCAGGCTGTGCAGGATCTTATAAGACATTTGAAGGATTTTTGACTTTATTTTGTAAACAGAGGAAAGTCTTTGATTGGTTTTAAGCAGAGGGTGGTGTGACAAATTCAGGTCTGGGTTTTGAAAAAGAAATCCATTATGGCTTCACCACGGAGAAGGCATGGTGATTTGGAGAGTCGTGGTGGACAAGAGGGCCATGGGTAGAAAATCTATGAGGGTATTATAGTAGTTCAGGTGAAGGAGGATGGTAATTTGGACTAGAACCCAGTAACAACAATAAGAGTAGATCTATGAAACAGGAAACTTTGGTGGTCTTTGTTTACTGTTGAGGCCCACCCAGAGAACCTTGAGTGGCTAACCTAGAACCTAGTGCTGACCTCCCAAGCCTGTTGGATGACAGTAGACCTCCCGGGTTTGGATCCAATATCCACAGAACCAAAATGGCCTTGGTAAACAAGTAATTGTCAGGAAGGGGCAGCAGGCAGGCTTTTTTAGATAGTCTGTTACATCAGATGGCAGAATAGGGTATTCAGCTCATAGTTTCTCCTATTAACCTACCAGGTAGAAAGTTTGATGGGGGAAGGAGATTTATGCTAGAGGCAAAAATAAAGATTTTAAAAATTGGTGGCTTTTCTTCATTTCCTACAATTACTATCAGTTAGGACCCTAATTTCATATGGTGAAATTCAGCCCAGAACCTTCATTAACTTGGAGATCTGCAGCCTGTAAGACCTCAGGTACTAAGATTTACACTGACATGAGACTGATTTTCTTTTATGTGTGTGTAGCTACGCATTTTTGCCCTTTGTAAATAAATCCACACTTAGATCAGGGAGAGACTCCAAGCTATAAATTGTTTCTAAAGAGAATCAGCTTTCAAGTAGTAAAGAGCACCGCTCTGTCACTACTGTTTTGAAATTTTCAGTGATCACATGGAAGGAGCCTTTGTTTCCCCACTAATTGTTGAAACCTGAACTGACCCTCAGCTACCCCACACTCCTAGCAGTTTGCGAGTTACATATGAGTGAAAAGTGCTGAGGGCAAGGGGATCTTCTGAAGTGAGACTGGAGGTGCTAATTTTTCAGAAGAAAGAAGGAACTGTGGAGGCGTACAGTATCTCACTCCTGCAGAAAGCAACACTCTCTTTCACATTGAAAGAACTAAGTCTTTCCCTGGCCAAGCTACAGTCTGAAATTCTCTTCACCTCACTGTTCTCCACACATTGTGGAAAGAGTGTTCCGATTTATTATTTTGTTTCTCCTTCTATGACTCCCCTCACTGATCTTTAGTTCTGTTACTATCGTAGGAGAGGAAGTAAATAACATAGGATATTTATCTCCTTTATCTAGTTGTAAAACATTTCACATCTCAGTTTAGACTATAATTTAAATTTCTTTTCTGATCACAGAGTTGTGTGTGTGTGTGTGTGTGTGCACATGAGCTCACACACATGCACTATTATGTATATAAGGCACCCGAGGATCTTAACTCTTTGAAGCCTGCAGTTCCCCATCCCTCTGACACTTACCATCAGGCATCTAGTGAAAGCAAGATACGATATTAACCTGAAAAACTCTCAAGAGGTCCCTGTATCAATAGTTTCATTTAATGTTATGCAATAGGTTAATTTCCCCCTTCCCTAAACATTTTATAAAAGCCCAGAAGAAAATAAAGAAGGCAACATGGCAAAGAGCTTGGAGGAATTAGTGAGCTGGTGTCTAGTCTCTGTTTGACCCAGACTGTGTAACCTTACGTTTAATTTAGCCTTTCTGTACCTCCGGCTTTTCGATAAGTAAAAGAGGCCTAATGATATCTGATCCCAGCTACCTCCACAAGAATTCTCTGATTACAAAGGAGGTATTATTTGAGCAAGTACATTGAGAAATTTGGAAGATATGAATTAATAGAAGCTCCCATAACTCTCATCCAATTAACCGTCTTGACAGATTAACTAGTGTTCTCCAGTGCCCTTGTACAAGCTTCTGACTGTCTCACACTGAACTTTCAAAATTTATGGACTACTCTCTCATCCAGCATCACACTTCTCCCACCTGTTGAGCTATATGTTTACCAAGGTCAGTTTTGTTTATTTCCAAATCTATTTATGCCTGCTATACTTGTTATTGGAGCCCTGGTGGTGCAGTGGTTAAGAGCTTGGCTGCTAACCAAAAGGTCAGCAGTTTGAATCTACCAGCTGCTCCTTGGAAACTCTGTGGGGCAGATCTACTCCATCCTATAGGATCCCTGTGAGTTGGAATCAACTCAACAGCAAATGCGTTTGTTTTTTGGTTTGTACTTGTTATTGTAATTGTATAAGTTGATTAAATATTAAATAAATTGACAAAATAAAGGAGGAAAAAGGAGTATTCTTATGACAACTAAGTTGAAAACTTTGAACAATTTAATGAAGATGATCAGTAAAAAATTTGTTTTGAATTAGTTGTGAATGGGACTTCTGTAAAAAATCAAGGAACAAAAGTATTTTGTATTTTCTGGTCAGTTTGCTTCAAACGTGTCTTTAAGTTTTCAGCTCTCTTCATAATAATGGTTCTTAATTATGGATGCACATTTGGATTAGCTAGAAGAGACTCTAAACAAATATTGGGCCTTCCCCCAGCTCAATGAAATCAGAATCTGGGGGATGGCACCCTGGGCAGAGGTATTTTTTGAAAAAATGTCCCACCTGGAATTAAAAACCATTGTTTTAGAGAAACTGATATGAAATAATATAGATGATGAGTTATGAGTGTGCTTTATTTGAGGAAGATGCTTTGAAACTCAAGTCAGGAGACTGCTCAGGAAATAAAAGCTGTTTGTCCTATGCTAGCAAATGGATGAATACCTGTTTCTATGTTTTAGGCTAACATCAAATGCTTCATAATGTGCGTACTGCTTTTTTAATACACAGATACACAGAGTCACTGTTCCAAAAAGAATTGGTTGATATTCAACTGTTTCAGGAGGTAGCATATAAACAAGAACTGATGGTACTAAAGGAAGAAGTCCAAGTTGCACTGAAGGCATTGGCAAAAAACAAGGCTCCAGGAACTGATGGAATGCCAATTGAGATGTTTCAACAAATGGATGCAGCGCTGGCGGTGCTCGCTTGTCTATGCCAAGAAATTTGGAAGACAGCTACCTGGCCACACAACTGAAAGAGATCCATATTTGTGCCTATTCCAAAGAAAGGTGATCCAACAGAATGTAGAAATTATCGAACAATATTATTAATATCACACACAAGTAAAATTTTGCTGAAGATAATTCAAAACGGTTGCAGCAGTACATCAACAGGGAACTGTCAGAAATTTAAGCTGGATTCAGAAGAGGAATGGAATGGGAGATATTATTGCTGATGTCAGGTGGATCTTGGCTAAAAGCAGAGAATACCAGAAAGATGTTTACCTGTGTTTTATTTACTATGCAAAGGCATTTGACTGTGTAGATCATAAATTATGGATAACATTGTGAAAAGTGGGAATTCTAGAACACTTAATAGTGCTCATGGGGAACCTGTACATAGACCAAGAGGCAGTCATTTCAACAGAACAAGGGGATATTGCATAGTTTAAAATCAGGAAAGGTATGTGTCAGGGTTGTATCCTTTCACTGTACTTATTCAATCTGTATGCTGAGCAAATAATACGAGAAGCTGGACTACATGAAGAAGAACATGGCATCAGGATTGGAGGCAGACTTCTTTACAGCCTGCGATATGTGGATGACACAACCTTGCTTGCTGAAAGCAAAGAGGACTTGAGGCACTGGGATGAAGATAAAAGACTACAGCCTTCAGTAAGGATTGTACCTCAACGCAAAGAAAAAAAAAATCCTCACAACAGGACCAGTAAGCAACATCATGATAAATGGAGAAAAGACTGAAGTTGTCATTTTACTTGGGTCCACAGTCAACACCCATGGAAGCAGCAGTCAAGAAATCAGACAATGCATTACACCGGGCAAATCTGCTTCAAAAGATCTGTTTAAAGTGTTAAAAAGCAAAGATGTCATTTTGAGGACTAAAGTGCACCTGCCTCAAGCCATGGTACTTTCAATTGCCTCATATGGATGTGGAAGCTAGACAATGAATAAGGAAAACTGAAGAATTGATGCCTTTGAATTATGGTGTTGGTGAAGGATATTGAATCTGCCATGGACTACCAGAAGAATGAATAAATCTGTCTTGGAAGAAGTACAACCAGAATGCTCCTTAAAAACAAGGATGGTAAGACTTAGTCTCACATACTTTGGACATGTTATCAGGAGGAACCAGTTCCTGGAGAAGGACATCATGCTGGTAAAGTAGATGATCAGAGAAAAAGAGGAAGACCTACAATGAGAGGGATTGACACAGTGGCTGCAACAATGGGCTCAAGCATAACAACGATTGTAAGGATGGTGCAGGACCAGGCAGTGTTTCGTTCTGTTGTACATAGGGTTTGCTATGAGTTGAAAATGACTCGACGGCATTTAGCAACTATAACACTTCTTTAATGGCTCTTCATCCACTTTATCCAAAATTTTTAGTTCACTATCAATTCTGATCTTGTTAGAAGAGAGCCGTTATATTCCTCAAAATACTGAAGTTTTATATTGGGAAGGAAAATTGAACTCACCCTCTAAAGACAAGAATTGAAAACATCAACTAGACCAATAACTCCCCATTTGCTGCCTTACCTCTTTAGTTACAGAAGATGAAATAATCTAGCCCTTCAGTAGAATCTTCTGGCTTCTTCCCAAAAACACACTTAAGAAATAACATCTCTGTAAGTGATATACTACCAATCTTGCGGTGCACCCACCTCAGCAGATAGCAGACCCCTGAGCTGCTACTTACCTTTCTCACAGGTGAGTGAGTTTGAAATGGGTGGTGTCCAGGAATCCCCACTGCATGTGTACTTTGATGGCCCAGCAACTACAAGGCCTTTGGGGCAGGTTAGCTCAATGGAGTCACCAATTTTATATACTCTTTCAAAGGGCGTGAGTGTGAGGACTTCTTGCAGAATTGGCTTTAGGCATCCTATCCCTGCAAGGAGAGAAACATTTCAGATGCGGAGCAGAATACTCAGGCAAATGAAGTTAGATTTTATGCAACCAAAGAGATGATTTTAGTGAGATTTACTGCATTCATTAAGCTATAATGCCTCCTTTTGATCAGAAAACCTGGGGGTTAAGGATCCCGGGGAGTTCCTGGGTGGTGAAAATAGTTAAGTGCTTGACCACTAGCCAAAAGGTTGGCAGTTGGATCACATCCAGAGGTGCCTGGGATTACAGGCCTGGCTATTTGCTTCTGAAAGGTCACAACCTTGAAAACCCTCTGGAGCAGGTTTACTCTGCACACTTGGGGTCGCCATGAGTTGGAATTGACACTACGGCAAGTAACAACAACAACAAGGATCACAGGACTCTCCTCTGAAGTTCTTCCACTAACAAACTCCCTTTAGTTCCATTATCTGAGGTTCCCTTTCTCAGAAACTGCCTCCCAACAGAATCAACTTTCATTACATTAGTGGGGCCTTTTCTTTTCAAGAAATTAATGTCTTCCCTCTTCTCTCTAATGGCTTTCCTCAAAAGCAAGTGACTATATTGTGGGTGACAGAGAGGGAGGATATTCTAATTGACTTGGGTCACAACTCTGCTTCATGGTACACCGTAATAGCTTTTTTGGGTCCCTCTTTGAGCTTCTTTGAATCTTGTTTTTGATTTTACTGTAACATGGGTATGCGCAAAGTTACAGGCTCTTGAGAGGAGAGATTTCTTTACTTTTCCTCAGCAAAGGAGGTGACTATGCTCCAAGGAGCGGTGCCTTCGAGAAAGCTGCATCTCACAAAAAACTCCATTTCTGTTAAGTAAAGAGTATAAGTATCATCTTCCTGGGACTCATCAACTTGTACCAATTTGTACAGCAGGCAAGGCAGATGTCTGTGGTTATATGCGGTTATTTGCAGACTTCCTGGATTTCTTTTTAAGTGCATACTTCTCAGCGCTGTGAGTCTGAGGCTAAAAGACAGGGACAGGAGAACTGAAATATGAAGATATTTTGAAATCTAATTTTAGCAAAGGAGCCCTATTTTCTATTTAACTAAATCTTTTTACCAGAGTTACTGAAAAAATAGTAAAATGTACTGATCCAAGTGTATGACGGGGCTCTATTTATATTGGGCACATTCATTCTTTAGAGTAGTCACACCAAATGTCTGCCCAGGTTCTCACGTTGGCATTGCACGTCTCCTTGCCTCCAGGTCTGGTCTGGTAAGCATCTGAAATACTGGTATCCAACAGTTTCGAATCCAGTAAAGCAGAAAATTTCAACTTCTTCCCCAACCGAGTACAGTTTCTTTGCATTCTAGAATTAAAGCAAAAACCAGCAAACTATTAATGCTATGAACAATGAAGTCAAAACACCTCAGGGTCATCCTGGTTTCTTTCTGTTCCTTCACTCCTGTGTCTGTGCAGTCACAGAGTCCTGTCAAATTCTACTTCTAAATATCTCTCAAGTTGTCTCCTTCTTTCCTGTGCCATCACCACTGCTTTTGTTCAGGGAATTTATCATCTCTTATCAGAACAACTTCCTACCTTGTACCTCCTATTGTTAGAATCTTCCTCTTCAAATCCGTCTTCCTTATCGCTGCTCTAAATTGATTAAGATATATTTTTACTTAAAGACTTGCTTCCCACCTGCTTTGAATTGAATTATGTCCTTCCAAAAGATATGCTGAAATCCTAAACAATGTACCTGTGAATGTGGCCTTGTTTGGAAATAGGATATTTGAAGATGTGATTATTTAGGTTAGTATGAGGTCATCCTGGAATAGGGTGAGTCCTGATCTCATGTGACTAGTGTTCTTATAAAAGAGGAGAACAGATACATAGAGACAGAGTGATGAGGTCCACGTGAAGATGCATCTACAAGCCAAGGAATACCAAGGATTGTTGGTCATCACCCGAAACTAAGAGAGAGGCATGGAACAGCCTTTCTCAGAGCCCTCAGAAGGAATCAACATGACTGATACCCTAACTTTGGACTCCAGAAGCGTAAGACAAAACATTACTCTTCTTTTAAACTATCTAGTTTGTGTTATTTTGTTACCTCAAACCTAGGAAATAAATACGTTACTGTGTACAGGATGGTCTTAATCTGTGCTTCTCAACCTGTGGCCTACTATATCAAAAACAGCGAAACTATATACCCAACAAGTAGTGGTTATAAATGGAATAAATAATGTATCCCACCATAACCAAACCAAATCAAACCAAACCCATTGTAATTGAGTCAATTCTGACTCACAGTGACCCTATAAGACGACTAGAACTGCCCCATACGGTATCCAAGGCTGTGATCTTTACGGAAGCAGACTGCCACATCTTTCTCCCGTGGAGTGGCTGGAGGTTCGAACTGTTAACCTTTTGGTTAGCAGCCAAGTGCACCATCAGGGCTCCTAATGTATCCAGTACATACAGCAATTATATATAATTCCTATTGTGACTAATTGACTAAACATTGAAAAATGTCACTCAATTCCTAGTAACCTATTGATGATCCGGTAGTTTCTCAAGTAATGGATAATTAAAGTAAAACTACTGTCATTTGGGGGTTCACTAAAAATTTCAAGATGAAGTAGATCTTACTTAGCTTGGAATATTAGCTTTATTTTGCCTTACCATCCTCACCTCCTGCCTTTCCTCCCATAAAACCTATATTCTATCAGAAAATGAAAAATAAACCCACCTGCCATTTTTCGAGCATGTTATCCTCTTTCATGCTTCTGGGTATTTATCTGCCTCTTCCCTCTATCCTCAACACCTTCTTTTTCCTGGCCTGACAAAGTCATTCTGCAAATATGACTTCTGTGAAAACCACCTTGACTTCTCCAACTTCATGAGATGAATCAACCTTTCAACTCTGGTAGCAACTTTGGTAAAGCTCTATTTTTACAGTGTTCTTTGCATTTATCAGTCCTACCCTTGACACTTGAATGGCAACTCAAGTACCAGGTCTCTGTCTCACAAGCCTTTGCTCAGTAACTGTCTGCTAAAAGGATGAAAGACAGTATTATTCTTAGGGAGATAGTAATGCAATGCTCTTTTCGTTTACTGAGAAGAATTGACTAGGAAGTGATTTTCTCAGAATTGAAATCGGCAATTTTAGGGTAGGAGAAAACTCAGTCATTAACTTGTGCTGTTATTAGGCCACATAATTTGACTTGTCTCCTAGAAGATTCTTTCCTGAATACATAAAGACTATCCTATTATTGGTTATTGCTGGTGTGACTTTGTTTCCAAGAAAAAATGGAGTATGAGTGGTATTAATGATTGTGATGTTTTATTCAAAGGCTGTATGTGTATTTTTTCTTGCACTACTCATGAAATTAAGTATTACCTTAACCTTCTATTTCCATTTCTCTTATGAAGCTAACCTATAAGGGTATGTCACAACTGTTGAGTTTAGACCGACACATTCTGCTGGACTGACTAAATAAGGAAAACTTACCTAACGTCACTGTCACTTGCCTATAGGGGTATTATCACATGATTGTTCTAGCCTGGAATTAGGCATACCTTCCTGTTTGATTCCATACAGGGACGTTTTGTTACTAGAAATTCCAGAAGGTTCTCATTAGGGGGAATTAAAATTATATTACTTTTGAGTAAAAACTATTGTCAGAGAGTAGATCTTTAATAAGGAGCAAAATAAAACAAAGAGTGAATTTGTTCATGAAATGGAAACATATAATCTAATTTTAACAAAGGAGTCATAAGAATAATGAATCACTATTTCAACCTTTTATGTGCTTTTAAATTTAGAATGTCTATAATTTTAACAGTTTTCGCAAGCAGCTGGTGTAAATAGAGAGTTTAAAAGTTGTTTAGGTATCTGGATCTGACGACATATAACTTACTTCTGAGATTAATGTTCTAGGGAAGAGATTGGCAAACTTCTTCTATAACGGGTCAGATATGCAATATTTTAGGTTTTGCAGGTCATACCATCTCTGTCACAACTACTTACCTCTTGTTGCGTGAAAGCAGCAATAACAGACAATATGTAAACAGATGAGCGTGGCTGTGTTACAGTAAAACTTTACTTAAAAAAAGAGGTGATGACCAGCTTTGGCCTGTGGGCCACAATTTCTTACCCCTGTTCCTGAAGATTGAGTCCCCAAATGTGGGTCCTGGACCAGCACCTGGGAACTTACTAGATACAGAAATTTCTGGGCCTCACCTAAGACTTATTGAGTCAGAAACTCTGGAAATGGGACCCAGTAATCTGTGTTTTCACAGTCTCTGCAGTTGATTCCATTGCATTCTAGAGTTGGAGCACCTCTCCCTCCAAAATACTTCCTCTCCCTAAAACTTTTAGGCATGGTACCGTCTACAAGGGCAGAAGACAAACAATCATGCAAGATACATTAGCTGCCTCTGCTCCCTGGTTATTTATTTGCTGGCCATAAAGAATCATGGGTTATTGCTTTCTGATCATGAACATGATGCAGTTGAAAAAAGATTAAAGGCTTCACCAAGGTTAAGAAAGGTAAAATTGATTCAGGAACATGCCTTCTGTGATCAGTTTAAAATATGATACATCTCCTGGAAGATTTATATCTAAAGCTACCAGCCTGTCTGATGATTTTAACTATTCAGGTTTTTTCTTTTTTCTTTTAAATCATAGAAACTTATTGTGGCTTAATGGAAAGAGAGAAAGTTAATTTAAAAAGTATAGTAAAATTGTTTCGACTGCTTAACAGCACTACTTGTTTCTAAGCCAATGAGACATTAGAGACTCAACACCTACTATGACTGTAGCAAGGACTAGTTTCTCACTCTCATAACAAGCCTCAGACAGGGGCTAGTTTGCTCAGACTCTGAAATAAGCAGCCATATCTTAGCTGCAGATTCTCACAAGTCATCCAAACCTACATTGTGTTCAAGTTCCAGTCTCCATTCATATAAACATGCCATTATCATACGAACTTCATAGGGTCAAAGGGACCTGCTATGCTCTGGCTTAACAACCAGGTCTGAATGTATTTCTGGGGAATTCAACATGGAAGAGTGGCAAAGCATTTCTAATTATTATTATTATTATTTTTTACATTTTGAGTCAATATATTATTAAATAGGAAAATGATAACTCTAATTAAAAGAAAACCCATACTTCTCAAATTCTATTTTTTGAACTCTAAACCTAAAGGAGGCCCTGGTGATACTGCTAACCGAAAGGTTGGCAGTTTGAACCGCCCCAGAGGCTTCATAGGAGAAAGATCTGGTGATCTGCTCCCATAAAGATTACAGCCTAGAAAACCCTATGGAGCAGTTCTACTCTGTCACATGAGGTCTTGATTACTCAAAATCAACTCAATGGCACCTAACAACAACAACAATAACAACCACCCCTGAAGTGAAGGTCAGGACACTTACCCGAATAAATCCATTTTCTGGAGGAACAGGCTGAGGACACCCTGAATCTGATTCTATCTCAGGAAGATCTACCTCTTTCATTTCTTCGTCATCACTGATACATGGTTGTCCACTAAAAGGAAAAAATAAATGTGTGTGTATATATAGAGACATACTTATGTACGTACATATATGTATGTATGCAAGCATATATATAGAAACATATATGTATAAACGTGTATACGTAGGTATACATACATATGTAGTGTGTTTAAATAGAGAGAAAACATTACATAGAAAGTAATAGCAGTAGGGTATGCCACTAATATGCCGTGTTGGAATAGGTAAAATTCTAATTATTCCTTTCTCAGCCGTAGGATAATAAATATCTTGACTCTCTAAGTTAGTGGGGGGACGGGTACCCCATTCTTTCCCCTTACCCAACCTTACCTGTTTTCCATTATTGAAAATGTACAGTCCTCCTCTTGCTGCTTCTCCCCCTCACAGCGTTTCCCCCCCTTTTGGGGGGTGGGGTTATTGCATTGTCGGGTCCTTGATCTCTTATAAGTAGCATCACATGTGCTCCAGGAAGACCAGCAGCCCCAGTTCCCATTTACTGCCTCTGGAACAGAGGAAGACCCACCCATGGAGCACGGTGCATCTGAGAGAGTTTGGGCTTTAGACCCGGGCCAAACTGGTCCCCTTGCTTTTTAGCTAGGTGACCTCCTTTGTGGAATATCAGAACAAAATGGCAACAATTATGAATCATTTTCAACTGTCAACAAACATATATATACACATACATGCACATATATATGTTTATATGTAAACATCTTCAAATAGAATATCAAATTACATTTTCAAAGACAGTAGAATATGTTCTTACTCATCACCCCCTTTCTAAGGAGTATTTGAGGTAACCATGAACATTACCTAGTCCTGTGTGAAATTTCCTTGGTTCTGACTTAATTTATCCCTTGTTACAAGACCATCCTCATTCTACATTACAATATGTAAGAGGCTTACAACTAATTTAAAAAATGATTTCTAGTAATAACACTAATATTATTATTATTTTATTTTATTTTTTATAATAAGGATTGCGCTATGTTTTGTTTTGTTTTGTTTTTTAATTCTCTGGTAGATACTACTATTATCCCCATTTTATGGATGAACAAAATGAAGCATAGAAAGGTTAGGTAACTTTTCCAAGGTCACATAGCTGGTAGGTTACAGCTGAGACTTATACCAGGTTTGATTGACTTTAGGGTCTACTTTTTACAGGCTTATTTTCCTTGTGAGTTTGCACACAGTGGATGTTGCTAACAGAAGTGTTTGTATGTGTGTTTAACTGACCAACCTAGAATAGATTTTGGCAGGGAAAAGGGGCCTATCTCAGAAAAAGTTACTGATACTTACTGGATTGAAAATCTGGAGACTGCCTCTCACAGTTCTCACCGTAGGTGCCGCTCTGGCACACACACAGACACTGGGTCCCTGAGAGCGTGGGCCGGCCATTATTAGGACATGGCATGCACTTGCAAGGGTCAAACTTGGCTGCATATTCTCGAAAAGCTTTCCTGAGGTTGTTTCGTTTTGTCACTGCACAGGGGATATTTCTTACCAAGTCTATGATGGGAGCAAGCTAAGAGCAAAAGGTAAAGAGGAGGTAGAGTCACATCCCATTGGCAATATGTAGCCATCATTGCCCGATTCTCATAGAATGAAAGGCAAGGCCTGGAAAATTCCACACTTCAGAGGAATTATTGCAGAACATAGTATATCTGCTTGTTGAACCCAGTGGCAAAAAGTCCTCTACATGAGGGCAGGAGAATTTCTTTCCCCTCTAGAATGGGTACAACAGCTGTCTGCAAAATTAGCCAGATTCTGCTGTTCCTAAGAGGTCCCTGAGTGGAGCAAACGGTTTGCTCTTGTCTACTGACTGAAAAGTTTGGTGATTCGAACCCACTCAGTGACAACATGGAAGAAAGGCCTAGTGATCTGCTTCCATAATGAATACAGCTGCCACCACCCTCCCCCACCCCCCACCCCCCAAAAAAAAACAAAAACCCATGGTGCTCAGTTCTACTCTGTAACACATGGGATTGCCATGAGTCAGAACTGACTTGAGAGCAATGGGTTTGGTTTGGTTTTTGCTGTTCTTAAACTAAGGCATGTATGATGTATCTGGAATTTTACCGGCCCTGAAATCCTACTGTGTAGGAAGTATTACATGCGGTGTCACTTGCTTGGACTTACATCATGCATTCATTAAGCCTTAAATGCTTGATTAAAGTAGTGAGAGAAGTGACCAAGGGTTAGCTCATTAATTCGCTGCTGAAGCTCATTAAGTTTAAATCAAGCAGAAAAATCTAGAGTGGATGAGGAAGAAAGGCTTTCAGTGTTCTCTGGTTTTCCAGGGACAATATCGGCTTTCGGTGAAGACAGATGAGAAGATATGGAGTGGGGAATAATGAAGAAATGAACTTGCCAGTAGAATGAATGGAAGAATTATAGTGACCAAAAAAAAAAAAAAAAAAAAAAAGGAGCTAACCAACAGTCAGGGCTCATCTTACTGATATTTTAAATTCCCAAGGATGACTTGGGCTACAAGGTGTGACTCACAAGTACCCAACTGGGTGACTAGATCTCATCTTCCTGCCATAATCTGTAGATCTCGGTGTACTTAGTGCTGCATGTAAACTTTCACAATGACTGAACTCTCCCTTCTTCATTTAAATGAAACGAACGTAATAGCTTTCTGGGGGCCTTTTTTATGTGGTTATATTTTAGGCAAAATTCATTCTAAAGGTCATATGACTGATACGTGGGCAAAGTATTCCATAAATAATAAAAATGACCTCTTTACATAATTATGACAAATACGCTACTGGTAAAGTCGATCAGTGATGACAGAAGCAGGAAGCCAAATGGCTCTAAAATCCCATTTATCTCACAGAGGTGTAAATGAAGATTTAGGAGTGCTCATCAGATAAAATGGCAAGAAAAACACAGAAATCAGATTTACTATATACATGGGAAGATGAAGAGTGCTAATAGTCAAGGCAAGTCTCAGCACTTATATTCACTAAGTTCTCTTCCTTGGTTTTTCATGCATGCTGGGAGTTATAAATACTGTACTGCAGAATGTTTGTTTCAATAGCAAATGCAATAGATGAGCAATTTAGCATTGGAGGAAAAAAGGTAGATTGTGCATGCATAGTAAAGACAGACATTTCCTTTATTATCTGAGAGGAAAATGGAAAAGGGATTGTATGAGGTGCGATTTGGATGGCTAGAGAACTAGTTCAGCTTTTACCCACATATATTTGCCTCTTACCTTGAAGTCAATCACAGCAGGGTTTTCCTTCACTGATTCTAACCACTCAGAAAAGACCTTCTCCTCCGGCCCAGAGCTCCCTTTCTCCCACGCCAAAGCCGCTGTGTACTCACTCCTCCCTCCTTGGACCAGGGATATGGATTTCTCTGCTCCCTGCAAAAATGAACCTGCAAGACATTTCAAGAAAATTATCCATTTAATTTTATTGCAAATTCGTACTTTGAAGAGGGGCTATTTGCACCAGAGAGTACAGTAATGTAGCTCCATTAAGTAAGCTAAGTGAAAAGCAAGAAAATACTTCTCATCCCTTTAGAGAGCTTAATAATAGAAATGTTAATAGCACTGCTAAGAGCTACCATTTATTTAGCATTTTGCCTATGCCAGCCTCTTTACACCCATTCTCTTACAAAATTCTCACAACCACCCTGAAAGGTAGCTATTATTGTAACAGTGGACATTGAAGCTAAAAGTAATTTCACCTGAGTCATTAAGGCTGGGCTGGGATGCAAAAGCAATCCAAGTTTTGGCTACTCTTTGATGACAAAACAGACTTTTGGTTTATATTAGCTTAGGTCTTGGGTCACGGAAATAACGTAAACAACATGGATCCTGGTATCCAATCAACTGACTGCAATGCTGCAGACTCCCAATTAAAAAAAAAAAAAATTGGTAAAATGTTCCTTTAAACTTAAAGAAAGGGGTAAGAGTACAATTAAACAAAAGGGGGAAAAGAACCTTCACGGTAAGAGTTGGCACAATGGTTTTTTATACAAATTTTCAAAATAATTCCTATTGATTAACGGTGACTTTAACTAACAGGGATGTTGTTATTGTTGTTAGGTGCTGTCAAGTTGGTTCCGACTCATAGCAACCCTATGTACGACAGAAGGAAATGCTGCCTGGTCCTATGCCAACCTCACAATCATTGTTATACTTGAGCCCATTGTTGCAGCCACTGTGTCATTCCATCTCCTTGAGGATCTTCCTCTTTTTCGCTGACCCTCTACGTTACCAAGCAGATGTCCTTCTCCAGGGACTGATCTCTCCTGATAACATGTCTAAAGTATGTGAAGTCTCGTCATCCTTGCTTCTAAGGAGAATTCTGGCTGTACTTCTTCCAGGCAAGATTTGTTTATTATTCTGGCAATCCATGGTATGTTCAATATTCTTCTCCAACACCATAATTCAAAGGCATTAATTCTTCTTCAGTCTTCCTTATTCATTGTCCAGCTTTTGCATGCATATGAGGCGATTGAAAACACTAAGCCTTGGGTCAGGCACACCTTAGTCCCTAAAGAGACATCTTTGCTTTTTTTTTTTTTTATTGTACTTTAGGTGAAGGTTTACAGAACAAATAGTTTTTCATTAAACAGTCAGTACACATATTGTTTTATGACATTGGTTAACAACCCCACGACATGTCAGCACTCTCCCTTCTCGACCTTGGAGGACTTTTTTTTTTTTTTGGTGAAAGTATACATAGCCAAAGATACACCATTTCAGAAATTACTGCATGTACAATTCAGTGACATCAATTACATTCTTCCAGTTATGCTGCTATTCTATCCTTTTCCAAATTATTCCATCACCATTATCTTCAACTCACTGCCCCCTGGGCTTCCCATCAAACCTTTTGAGTTGCTGTTGTTAATTTGATCTCACATAGATAATTTTTTTTTAGTACCTTAGATGAAGGTTTACAGGACAAATAGTTTCTCATTAAACAGCACACATATTGCCCTATGAGAATGGTTAAAAACCCCATGACATGTCAGCACTGTCCCTTCTCAGCCTTGGGTTCCCTATCACCAGCTTTCTTGTCCCTCCTGCCTTCTAGTCCCTGTCCCTGGACTGCTGTGCCTCGTAGGTCCCATTTTGTTTTATGGGGCTGTCCAATCCCCAGCTGAACGGTGAACCTCAGGAGTAATACACCACTGAGCTAAAAGGGTGTCCAGGGACCATACTCTCAGGGTTTCTCCAGTCTGTCAGGCCAGTACTTCGGGTCTTTTTTGCGAGTTAGAATTTTGTTCTACATCCTTCTACAGCTCTGTCCAGGACCCTCTGTTGTGATCACAGTCAGGGCAGTCAGTGGTGCTAGCCGGGCACCATGTAGTTGTACTGGACTCAGTCTGGTGGAGGCTGTGGAAGCTGTGGTCCATTAGTCCTTTAGACTAATCTTTTCCTTGAATCCTGTTCTCTTCATTCAACCTTGTTCCCAAAGGGGTGAGAGCAGTGGAGTATCTTAGATGGCTGCTCACAGGCTTTTAAGACCCTAGACGCTACTCACCAAGGTAGAATGTAGAACATTGTCTTTATAAACTGTGTTATGCCAATTGAACTAGATGTTGCCCGAGACCATGGTCCCCTCAGCCCTCCAGCCAGCAATTCAGTCCCTCAGGGAGTTTGGGTATGTCTATGAAGCTTCCATGATCTTTCCTTGTACAAGTTGTGCTGGCTTCCCCAGTATTGTGTACTGTCTTACCCTTCACCAAAGTTACCACTTATCTATTGTCGGTTTAGTTTCCCCCCACCACCCCTCCCATTCCTCGTAACCAACAAAGATTGTTTCTTTTTGTGTGTAAACTTTTACATGAGTTTTTACAGTAGAAGTCTCATACAATATTTGTCCTTTTGTGACTGACTTATTTCACTCAGCAAAATGTCCTCCGGTTTGATCCATGTTATGAGATGCTTCACAGATTCATCATTGTTCTTTATCATTGCATAATACTCCATTGTGTGTATGTACCATAGTTTGTTTATCCATTCATCTGTTGATGGGCATCTAGGTTGTTGCCATCTTTTTGCTATTGTGAACAGTGCTGCAATGAATATGGGTGTGCATATGTCTATTTGTGTGACTGCTGTTGTTCCTCTAGGATATATTCCTAGGAGTGGGATTGCTGGATTGTATGGTATTTCTATTTCTAGCTTTCTAAGGAAGCACCATATCATTTTGCATTCCCACCAGCAGTGCATAAGAGTTGTGAACTTCCCGCAGCCTCTCCAACATTTGTTATTTCCAGTGTTTTTGATTCATGCCCGTAATGCTGGTGTGAGATGGTATCTCATTGTGGTTTTAATTTGCATTTCTCTAATGGCTAGTGATCGTGAGCATTTCCTCATGTGTCTGTTGGCTGCTTGAATGTCTTCTTTGGTGAAGTGCCTATTCATCTCCTTTGCCCATTTTTTATTTGGATTATTTGTCTTTTTGTAGTAGAGGTGTTAAAGATTTTCTTGTATATTTTAGAGATTAGACCTTTGTCTGACTTGTAATGCCCAAAAATTTTTTCCCAGTTTGTAGGTTCTCTTTTTACTCTTTTGGTGAAGTCTGTTGATGAGCATAAGTGTTTAATTTTTAGAAGATCCCAGTAGTCTAGCTTATCTTTTGGAGTTTGTGTGTTGTTGGTTATGGTTTGTATCCTGTTAATGCCTTGCATTAAGGCCTCTAGCGTTGATCTTATTTTTCCTTCTAGGAACTTTATAGTTTTTGGCTTTTTATTTAGGTCTTTGATCCACTTTCAATTAGTTTTTGTGTATGGTGTGGGTGTGGGTTCTGTTTCATTTTTTTGCAGACGGACATCCAGTTTTGCCAGCACCATTTGTTAAAAAGACTGTCTTTTTCCCATTTGATGGATTTGGGCCCTTGTCGAAGATCAGGTGACTGTAGGTGGATGGATTTATATCTGGGTTCGCAATTCTGTTCCATTGGTCAATGTATCTGTTGTTGTACGAGTACCAGGCTGTTTTGACTACCGTAGCTGTATAGTAGGTTCTGAGATCAGGTGGTGTGAGTCCTGCTACTTTATTCTTCTTCTTCAATAGAGCTTTACTTATCCAGGGCTTCTTCCCTTTCCATACAATGTTAACGATTAATTTTTCCATCTCTTTAAGGAATGGTGTTGGTAATTGAATCGGGATTGCTTAGTATTTGTAAATTGCTTTGGGTAGAATTGTCATTTTCACAATGTTGAGTCTACCTATCCATGAGCATGGTATGTTTTTCCATTTATGTAGATCCCTTTGGGTTTCTTGCAGTAGTGTTCTGTAGTTTCCTTTGTATAGGTCTTTTACATCCCTGGTTAGATTTATTCCTAAGTATTTTATTTTATTAGGGGCTATTATAAATGGTATTGCTTTCCTGATTTCCTTTTCATTGTTCTCTTTATTGGTGTATAGGAATCCAACTGATTTTTGTATGTTTATCTTATATCCTGCTACTCTGCTGAATCTTTCTATGAGTTCCAGTAGTTTTCTTGTGGAGTCTTTAGGCTTTTCTATGCATAGTATCATATCCACAAACAGGGACAGTTTAACTGCTTCATTACCAATTTGGATGTCCTTTATTTCTTTTTCTTGCCTTATTGCTCTAGCTAGGACTTCCAGCACAATGTTAAATAGGAGTGGAGATAAAGGGCATCCTTGTCTTTTTCCTGTTCTCAAGCAGAATGTTTTCAGCCTCTCTCCATTAAGAATGATGTTGGCCATTGGTTTTGCATAGATGCCCTTTATTATGTTGAGAAATTTCCCTTCTATACCTATTTTATTGAGTGTTTTTATCAGGAATGGGTGTTGGACTTTGTTAAATGCCTTTTCTGCATCAACTGAGATGATCATGTGATTCTTTTCTTTCCTTTTATTTATGTGGTGAATTACATTGATTGATATTCTAATGTTGAACTGTCCTTGCATACCTGGGATGAATCCTACTTGGTCCTTGTGTATTATTTTTCTGATATGATGCTGAATTCTACTGGGTAGAATTTTGTTGAGAATTTTTGCATCTGTATTCATGAGTGATATTGGTCTGTAATTTTCTTTTTTTGTGGTGTTTTTGCCTGGTTTTGGTATCAGGGTTATGCCGCCTTTGTAAAATGAATTTGGAAGTATCCCTTCCTTTTCTATGCTCTGAAATAGTTTGGGTAGTAGTGGTATAAGCTCTTCTCTGAATGTTTTGTAGAATTCTCTAGGGAAGCCATCTGGGCCAGGGCTTTTTATTGCTGGGAATTTTTTTTTTTTTTTATTACCCTTTCAATCTCTTCTCTTGTTATGGGTCTGTTCAGATTTTCAACATCACTTAGTGATAGTTTGGGTAGGTTGTGTGTTTCTAGAAATTTTTCCATTTCCTCTAGGTTTTCAAATTTGTTGGAGTGTAGTTTTTCATAATATTCTGTTATGATCCTTTTTATTTCAGTTGGGTCTGTTGTAATGTCCCCCATTTCATTTCTTATTTGGGTTATTTGCATCTTCTCTTGTTTGTTTTTGGTCAGTCTGGCCAGTGGTTTGTCGATTTTGTTGATCCTTTCTAAGAACCAGCTTTTGGTTTTGTTGATTCTTTCTGTTGATTTCATTTATTTCTGCTCTGATCTTTGTTATTTCCTTTCTTCTAGTGGATGTGGGCTTTTCTTGCTGTTCTCATTCTACTTGTTGGAGTTCTGTAGTTAATGTTTTCATTTTGTCCCTTTCTTCTTTTTTGATGTGTGCATCTATTGTTATAAATTGTCCTCTGAGAACTGCCTTTGCTGTGTCCCAAAGGTTTTGGTATGATGTGTTTTCATTTTCATTTGAGCCTAGGAATTTTTTGATTCCATCTCTGATTTCTTCTATTACCCACTGATGTGTAAGCAGGGTGTTATTCAGTTTCCATGTAATTGATTTTTTTTCCTTCCTCCTCCTGTTGTTAATTTCTACCTTGATGGCATTGTGGTCAGAGAAGATACTTTGTATTATCTCAACGTTTTGGATCTTGTTGAGGATTTCTCTATGGCCTAAGATGTGGTCTATTCTGGAGAATGTTCCATGTGCATTGGAAAAGAATGTGTACTTTGCAGCTGTTGGGTCTAGTGTTCTATATATGTCTATGAGGTCAAGTTGGTGGATTGTGCTTTACCAAGAGTGGCATGTTGAAATCTCCTACTGTTATTGTGGAACTGTCAGTTTCTCTTTTCAGTGTTGTTAGAGTTTGTTTCATGTATTTGGGAGCCCTGTCATTGGGTGCATAGATGTTTATTATGGTTATGTCTTCATGATGGATTGTCCCCTTAATCATAACATAGTGTCCTTCTTTGTCTTCTATAGTGGATTTTGTTTTAAAGTCTATATTATCTGAGATTAGTATTGACACTCCTGCTCTTTTTTGGTAGCTGTTTGCTTGATATATTTTTTTCCATCCTTTGATTTTTACTAAATTTACTTCTTTGTTTCTAAGGTGTGTCTCTTGTAGACAGCATATTGATGGATCCTGTTTTTTTTTAATCCATTGTCTCACTCTCCATCTCTTTATGGGTGCATTTAGGCCTTTTACATTCAATGTAATTACTGATAGGTGTGAGTTTATTGCTGTCATTTTGTAGTGCTTTTTTTTGCGTTGCTGATGTTTTCTTTGGCCCTCTCGTGCTCCTGTGTTGAATTCCTTTTGTTTGTGGATTTTTTTTCATTTCTTTTGCTTTTGTAAGTTTTGTTTTTATTGAGACTTTATGTTTTTCTTTTTTATTTTGATGAGTAGGTTTGTTAATTTTCTTTGTGGTTACCTTGAAATTTACCCTTGTTATACTGGGTTTGAACCAGTCTATTATTACTTGGTATCGCCTTGTCTTCCTCTCCATTAGAAGGTTCTATACCTACACTATTTATTCCCTCTTTTATTGTTCTGATGTTGTTGTCACTTACAGATTAACCTCTCTGGTTTCCTGTTGTAATTCTTTTGGTTTTGGATAGTCCTTAAGAGTTCATTTCCTAGGTTGGTATCTGGCTAGTACAATCCTGTGTCCTATATTCAGCCAGTGGTCTGATGTTGTTTGTTCTCTGATCAAAGGACTTCCTTTAATAAGTCTTGTAAGTTTGGTTTGGTTTTTACATAGTCCCTTAATTTCTGTTTATCTGGAAATGACCTAATTTTACCATCATATTTGAATGAGAGTTTTGTGGGATATATTATTCTTGGCTGGCAATTTTTTTCTTTCATTGTTTTATATATGTCATCCTGTTGCATTCTTGCCTGCATGGTTTATGCTGAATAATCCAAGTTCAGTCTTATTGTTTCTCCTCTGTATGTGACTTTTTGTTTTTCTTGAGCTGCTCTCAGGATTGTCTTTGGTTTTAGCGAGCATGATTATGATATGGCTTGGTGATTTTCTTTTGGGGTCTAACCTATATGGGGTTCATTGAGCTTCTTGGATGGTCAGCTTTTCATCTTTCATGGTATTGGGGAAGTTTTCTGTCAGCAATTCTTCAATGATCCTCTCTGTGTTTTCTGTTTTCTCCCCCAGTTCTGGAACTGCAATCACTCACAAATTTTTGCCTTTGATTGTATCTCACATAATTCTCAGTGTTTCTTTATTTTTCTTCATTCTTTTTTCTGATTTTTCCTCAAACAGAGTTGTATCCAAGTGTTTGTCTTCAAGTTCTCTGATCCTGTCTTCCATGGTTTCAAACCTATTCCTCAGCCTTTCTATGACACTGTCCATTTCTGAAATCTTGTTTTTTATCTTTTGGATTTCTGACTGTTGTTTGTGTATGATTTCTAGTTGTGAATTTATTTTATTGTTTTGTTCCTGTATTATTTTCTTAATTCTTCCATTTTTTGGTCTGTATTTTCCATGAATTTGTCTACCTTTTCCATGAATTTGTCTATTTTTTCCTCATTTTTGTCTGCTCTTTTGCTTCAACTCTTGGATGATTCCGAGTATTAGAGATTTGAATTCCCTATCAGGTAGTTCTAGTGCCTTTTCTTCTACTGGAAAGTCATCTGATGTTTTATTTTGGACGCCTGCTGGAACCATCCTGTTCTGTTTTTTTGTATGCTTTGATATTGTCTGCTGTCTTCAGGGCATTCAGTAGTTTTTTTTCTCTTTTATTGATTGTAGATTTGTTTGTTTCATCTTCCTTTTTTGTTTTATTTGGTTGTGTCTGAACAGGTGAGCTGTGCATTCTTTGTTGTTTGTTCATCTGTGGGCATGATACTTTCACCTCCTTGTCCAGTGGGCAGAGTCAGATCACTCAGGTATGGTGCAACAGGGCAGGTCCAGCTGAAGGGGAGTTGCTGGGATGGGGTGTTTGTGGCATGTACTAGGGCCAACAGGGCAGGCCAGGAATCAGTGCAGGGCAGGTTCTGGCAGGCCATGCCTGTGTTGCTTGGGGGTGTGATGTTCAGTACACAGTGCAGGTAGGCAGGAAGGAGGGGAGAGATTGTGATGTGTGGAGCTAAGATGGGTATGGAAAAAGAGGAGAGAGAGGAGAGAGGAAAAGGGGCCAAAAATATACACACAAACAAAAAAGAGTGCTAAGGGAGCTTGCTATTGGAGTGGAGAGATGAGAGACTGAGAAATGGAGAAAAACAAAAATTAAAAAAAAAGAAAAAGGGTAAAAGAAAAAAATGAATAAATCAAGAAACTGGAAATGAAGAAAGATAAAAAGGGAAAAAGAGAGAGAGGACAATGAAACAAACAAACCAAAAAAGCTAAAAACCCAAACAAAAAAACAAAAAGAAAAAAGAAATGCCCCCAGGGATGTCACTGTGCTTTTGTGCAGAGTAAGGGAGTATCTCCCAAGCTGCTTGGCACTGCCCAGCAAGAAGGGGCTCCAAGCCAAGAGAAGAAAAAGAAAACAAGCAACAAACATATAAAAACAGAACAAATAAACAAAGAACCAAAAAAAAAAAAAAAAGCCCTGGAATTCCCACCAGCATGGCAGCACAGGCCGGGAAGCAGTTCCACAGTTGAGCAGTGCCTTACAGCCCCCCAGGAAGAAGCAAAGATGGTCATGGAGCCAGGTATTTGGGAGAAAGGAGCAGGCAGTGGTGAGAGGTAAGAAAGAAATCTAATGAAGCAGAAAAAAGCACCGGTAGCCAACAAATGGCGCTCAAGGAACCGGCCAATACCGGCAGGTAGAATCCAAGTGACACCAGAGTGAAGCCTTGCTTCCTGGCCAAGAGACTGTGGCTGCGGGAAGCAGAGGAGACCAAGTGGGGGTGAATAAGGGTCAGGGGTGGGAAATCATATATCGTTGGTTACCAGTTGTTCTGTCTCCTGCTGGTAGCTTTGTGAAGCTACTTTCTTGTACCCCCTGTTCGCTGATCTCTGATAGGAGTCCACGATGGTGGATCCATGCTGCAGTAGCTGATAGGGGACCTCTGCATGTATCTCTCCTTGCTCTCTGTTCTCGGTCAGTTTCTTATTCCATTTGGTGCTTGGCTGAGTTCTTTATCTATTCATTTGATGCTTAGGGTTTCAGGACTGTTGTGTGACTGTTTGACTTAGTTTTTTTTTTGATCTTTGCTGTGAAGGGACAGCGTGGTGCTTCTGACTATAGTGCCATGTTGCCCGGAAGTCTCCATCTCTGCTTTTTAACACTTTAAAGAAAGGTCTATTGCAGCAAATTTACAGACCCACACCTTTCTTGACTTTAAATCACATAGTATCCCCTTGTTCTGTTTGAACCACTGCCGCTTGTTCTATGTACAGGTTCCTCATGAGCACATTTAAGTGTTCTGGAATTCCCATTCTTCGCAATGTTATCCATAATTTGTTATGATCCACACAGGCAAATGCATTTGCATAGTCAATAAAACACAGGTAAACATCTTTCTGGTATTTTCTGCTTTCAGCCAAGATCCATCTGACATCAGCAATGATATGCCTGGTTCCACGCCCTCTTCTGAATTCGGCTTGAATTTCTGGCAGTTCACTGTTGATATACTGCTGCAACCACTTTTGAATGATCTTCAGCAAAATTTTACTTATGTGTAATAATAATGATATTGTTTGATAATTTCCACATTCTGTTGGATCACCTCTATTTGGAATGGGCATAAATATGGATCTCTTCGAATTGATTAGCCAGGTAGCTGTCTTCCAATTTCTTGGCATAAACAAGTGACTGTCCCTAGCACCTCACACATCTGTCAGTTTGCCATACTGTTGTGGCTTGAGTGTTGCTGTGATGTTTGAAGGTATGCCACCAGTATTCAAATACCAGCAGGGTCACCCATGGTGGACAGGTTTCAGCTGAATTTCCAGACTCAGACAGATTAGGAAGAAGAACCTGGTGGTCTACTTCTGAAAAAATTAGCTGGTGAAAACTTTATGAATAGCTGCAGAACATTGTCTGATATAGTGCTGGAAGATGAGCCCCTCACGCTGGAAGGCACAAAAAGTACGACTGGGGAAGAGCTGCCTTCTCAAAGTAGAGTCAACCTTAATGACCTGGATGGAGTCAAGCTTTTGGGACTTTCATCTGCTGATGTGGCAAGACTAATAGGGATAGGAACTGAATAACAGAATATTGTAGTGAGAAATAAAAGCAAATGAAATGGATGCTAGTTAAGGATATTAATTTAGTATTTATTCTGGGGTCTCATGAATCCTAAAGTAAGATAGTCTAGAATGATTAGATCAATATTCTCCCTACAAAGAAAGCAGTATGGTTGTTTTTAAAGTGTGGTGCATAAGAAAATAAAGAGGAGTAAGGAAGAAACTTTAGACATTTTTATATTTACTTTTCATACAAAAATAGCTTTTGCTGATATATACCAATTGACAGTGGTTTTAATGGGCTATTTCATATTTGGATTGTTGTTGTTAGGTGCCATCGACTTGGTTCCAACTCATAGCGACCCTATGTACAATAGAACAAACCACTGCCTGGTCCTGCACCATCCTCACAACCTTTGCTATGTTTGAGCCCATTTTTGCAGCCACTGTGTGAATCTGTCTTGTTGAGGGTCTTCCTCCTTTTTGCTGACTCTCTACTTTACCAAGCATGATGTCCTTCTCCAGGCATTGGTCCCTCCTGATAACATGTTCAAAGTACTTGAGAGAAGTCTCAGCATCCTCACTTATAAGGAGCATTATGGTTGAATTTCTTCCAAGACAGATTTGTTCATTATTCTCGCAGTCCATGATATATTCAATATTCTTTGCCAACACCATAATTCAAATGCATCGATTCTTCTTTGGTCTTCCTTATTCACTGTCCAACCTTCACATGACTGAAAATACCCTGGCTTGGGTCAGGTGCATCTTAGTCCTCAAAGTGACATCTTTGCTTTTTAACACTTTAAAGAGGTCTTTTGCAGCAGATTTGCCCAATGCAGTTTGATTTTTGATTTTGATTTCTTGACTGCTGCTTCCATGGGTGCTGATCCAAATAAAATGAAATCCTGGACAAATTCAATTTTTTCTCCATTTACCATGATGTCGCATATTGGTCTAGTTGTGAGGATTTTTGTTTTCTTTATGTTGAGGTGTAATCCCTACTGAAGGCTGTAGTCTTTGGTATTCATTAGTTAAGTACTTCAAGTCCTCTTCACTTTCAGTAAGCAAGTTTGGGTTATCTGCATATCGCAGGTTGTTAACGAGTCTTCCTCCAATCCTGGGTAGCATTCTTCTTTATATAGTCCAATTTCTCAGATTATTTGCTCAGCATACAGACTGATTAAGTATGGTGAAAGGATACAACCCTGACACACACCTTTCCTGATTTTAAACCACACATTATCCCATTGTTCTGTTTAAATGACTGCCTCTTGGTCTATGTACAGGTTCTGCATGGGCACGATTGAGTGTTTTGGAATTCCCATTCTTTGCAATGTTATCCATAATTTGTTATGATCCACAAAGTTGAATGCCTTTGCATAGTCAATAAAACACAGGTAAACATCTTTCTGGTATTCTCTGCTTTCAGCCAAGATCATCTGACATTAGCAATGATATCTCCTGCTCCATTTTCTTTTCTGAATCTGGCTTGAATTTCTGGCAGTTTCTGTCGATGTACTGCTGCAACTGTTTTTGAATGATCTTCAGCAAGATTTTACTTGCGTGTGATGATGATATTGTTCAATAATTTGCCCAACCTTTGGATCACCTTTCTTTGGAATAGGTACAAATATGGATCTCTTCCAGTTGGTTGGCCAGGTAACTGTCCTTCAAATTTCTTGGTATAGACAAGTGAGCACCTCCACCGCTGCATCTGTTTGTTTAAACATCTCAATTGGTATTCCATCAATTTCTGGAGATTTGCTTTTCCCCCACGCCTTCACTGCAGTTTGTACTTCTTCGTTGAATACCATCTGTTCTCGATCATATGTTACCTCCTAAAATGGTAGAGCGTCAACCAATTCTTTTTGGTACAGTGACTCATTCAACATTTTGCCCACAGAATTCTTCAAATTACAACTCGAGTCTTGAATTTTTTTTTCAGTTCTTTCAGCTTGGGAAATGCTGAGTGTGTCCTTCACTTTTGGTTTTCGAATTCTAGGTCTTTGCACATTTCCTTATAATACTTTACTTTGGCTTCTCTAGCTGCCCTTGGAAATCTTCTGTTCAGCTCTTTTACTTCATCACTTCTTCCATTTGCTTTAGCTACTCTACATTCAAAAGCAAGTTTCAGAATCTCTTCTGACATCCATTTTGGTCTTTTCTTTCTTTCCTATCTTTTTAATGATCTTTTGCTTTCCTCATGTATGACATCCTTGATGTCATCCCACAACTCATCTAGTGTTCAGTCATTAGTGCTCAATATGGCCATTCTTGAGATGGTCTCTAAATTCTGGTGGGATATACCAGGTCGTACTTTGGCTCTCGTGGACTTGTTTTAATTTTCTTCAGCTTCAACTTGAACTTGCATAGGAGCAACTGATGATCTGTTCCTCAGTCCACCCTAGCCTTGTTCTGACTGATGATATTGAGCTTCTCCAATGTCTTTTCCCCCAGATTGATACCATATATTTCATGAAAGGATTGATACTGGAAAGGACTGTATGAAAGCCATGATATCTATTATGGATTGAATTGTGTTCCCCCAAAATTTGTGTAAATGTGGCTAGGCCACAATTCCCAGTATTGTGTGATTGTCCACCAATTTGTCATCTGACATGATTTTCCTATGGGTTGTAAATTCTACCTCTATGATGTTAATGAGGCAGGATTAGAGGCAGTTATGTTAATGAAACAGGACTCAATATACAAGATTAGGTTGTGTCTTAAGCCAATCTCTTTTGAGATATAAAAGAGAGAAGCGAGCAGAGAGACATGGGGACCTCATACCACCAAGAAAGAAGCACAGGGAGCATAGCATGTCCTTTGGACCCAGGGTCCCTGTGCTGAGAAGCTCCTTGACCAGGGGAAGATTGATGACAAGGATTGCCCCCAGAGCCAACTGAGACAGAAAGTCTTCCACTGGAGCTGACACCCTGAATTTGGACTTCTAGCTTCCTACACTGTGAGAGAATAAATTTCTCTTCGTTAAAGCCATCTACTTTTGATATTTCTGTTATAACAGCACTAGGTAACTAAGATAGTATCCTAAAGAAAGAGTGAGAGTTAAGCTTATTTACCCATCTAATAGCTGGTTTGAGCAAACCTAACCCTCACAAGTGAAAAAGTGGCTTAAAAAATTTCATAAAAAAAATACAGATTTAAGATGATTCTGATAATGCAAACCATCAGCACAAAAACTAGTAAAAGGAAAATAGATATTTCTAACACACGCTTCTCATAAGCTACAACATGAGATTAAAATCAAATCTGGCCAAAATAATGCTAAAATTTTCATGGGTCACTATGAGTTGGTCTTGACTCGACAGTAACTGGTTTGGTTTCTGGTTTTTACATAAAATAAAGATTTTTCATTAAAAATGAATCTTGCCCTAAGCATCTGAAGTCACCACTATAAGAAAGACAATGAAAAATTCTGTTTATTTTATATATACTGTCTTTTGAAATATTCTGTTTTATGCATTTGTATATTTTTTGTGCATAATATATTTTCAAAATAATATATTTAAAGGATTTGTTTGTTAGTAAATATACATATGTTGGTGCCCTGGTTGCCCAGTGGTTAAGAGATAGGCTGCTAACCAAAAGGCCGGCAGTTCGAATCCACCAGCTTTTCCTTGAAAACCCTATGGAGCAGTTCTCCTCTGCCCTATAGGGTTGCTATGAGTCAGAATTGACTTGATGGCAATGGGTTTTTTTATATGTATGTTAGGGTTATAGCCTCAAAATTCTTTTTTACTGATATCATTGGTGTTATTAGTTGCTGTTGAGTTGATTCTGACTCATGGCAACCCCATGCAACCCCATGTGTGTTGGAATATGTTTTAGGCTGCTGTAACAGAAATACCACACATGTATGGCTTCAACAAAGAGAAATCTATTTTCTTATGGTCTAGGTGGTTAGAAGTCCAAATTCAGGATGCCAGCTCCAGGGGAAGGCTTTCTGTCTCTGTTGGCTCTGGGGGAAGGTCCTTGTCATCAATCTTCCCCTGGTCTAGGAGCTTCTCAGCACAGGGACTCCAGGTCTAAAGGAGGTGCTATTCTCCTGGGTCTTGTTTCTTGGTGGTATGAGGTCCCCATGTCTCTCTGCTCACTTCTCTCTTTTATATCTCAAAAGAGATTGACTTAAGACCTCACCTAATCTTGTAGATTGAGTCCTGCCTCATTAACATAACTGCCTCTAATTCCACCTTATTAACATCATAGAAGTAGAATTTATAATACATAGGACAATACTGGGAATCATGGACTAGCCAAGTTGACATATTTTTGGGGGACACAATTCAATCCATAATAGAGTAGAACTGGGTTCCATAAGGTTTTCAATGGCTGTGATCTTTTAGAAGTAGATTGCCAAGTCTTTTTTTTTTTGAGGTATCTCACCAGCCTCTTGGGTAGTAGCCAAGTGTTTAACCATTTGTGCCACCCAGGGACTCCTAATCATAAGTATACATTTCAATTAATTTTTACAAAGGGGACACACCCATGTAATCCCTACTCATACCAAGAAACAGAACATTAACATCACCCCAGAAGTTTCCTTCATGCTCTCATCCAGTTGCTATCCCCTTTCCAAACACAACCACCAAGCTTATATTTATCAGCATAGATTAGTTTTGCTTGCTTTTGAACATCGTATATAAAATCATATAGCATGTACTCTTTCGTGCTTGGCTTTTTTCACTCAACATTATGTTTGCGAGATTTATTTATGTTATAGTGTGTAGCAGTAGTTAATTCATCTTGTTGCTGTAGAGTGTTCCATTGTGACAATGTATCACAATTTGATGAACGTTTGAGTTGTATCAAGTTTATGAATAATGATGCTTTAAACATCATGTTCATTTCTGTTGTGTATATACCTAGCAGTGGAATTTGTATGTTCAGCTTTAGTAGATACTACTAACCAGTTTCCAAAAATGGTTTTATCAATTTATACTATCAGCAGTAGTGTATGGCATGTTTAGTGGTTCCACACAGTGCCGATAGTTGTCAATTAAAAATTTTTGGCCATAGTTGTGCAATGGTAAAGCACTCGGCTGCTAACTGAAAGGCGGGCAATTTGAAACCACCAGCAGCTCCGCCAGAGAAAGATGTGTCAGTTTGCTTCCATAAAGATTACAGCCTTGGAAACCCTCTGTCACATGGGGTCTTGACTGAAGAAAATAAGTTTAGTTTTTGGTTTTATGACCATGAGGTAGTATGTTATGGCTTTAACTGTATTTCCTCAATTCCCAGTGATGTTGATCATCTTTTGATATGCTTATTGGCTATTTCAATATCCCCTTTTATGAAGGACTTGTTCAACACTTTTGCCTATTTTTTAAATTGATTGACTGCCTTTTTATTTTTGATTTGTAAGAATTCTTTTTATATTCTGGATAAGCGTCCTGTGTCAGGCCGCATTTTTTCTTGTATCTGTATTCTTTAAATTTCTACTTCCATTTATCTGTATGTTTTATTATGTCACTTGGACAACTACAAAATTATAATAGCTGATATGAACTGAGTTTTAATGTGTGTCAGGCTTGATTCTTATCACTTTATATGGATTATTTTAACTCTTTCAATAAGCCTATGAAATAAATACTATTATTATTATTTTCATTTTACATGTGAGAAATCTAAACCACAAAGAGATCAAGCAGTTTGGTCTTGGCCACATGGACGATAAAAAGTGGAGCCAAGCTTTGAATACAGATAATCTAGCTTGCAAGTTTAATCAATATGCAATGTATTCAATGCACCACAGCTAGAAATAATCTCTACAAAGAACATTTTACTTTCCTACTTAATAATCTTGGTGGAGTTCCGGTGGTGCAGTGGTTAAGAGCTATGGCTGCTAACCAAATGGTCGGCCCTTTGAATCCACTAGTTGCTCCTTGGAAACCCTATGAGGCAGTTTTACTCTGTCCTACAGCGTCGCTATGAGTCAGAATCGACTCAACAGGAATGGGTATGGTTTGGTTTTACTTAATAATCTTTGGTGCTTCCTACTGAATCCAGCAGTGTTTTACCCAGTATCATTTCCGTGAGTTTCCTGGTAAAGTATTTCTTTGGGGAACTGCATACTATAGCAGTTTCTTGAAAATCATAGTGTTCTTTATAATTTTAAAAACTCTGAGACTTTCTGCTTAACTCTGTTACACTCAAAGTTTTCCAGTCTAAAAATGGAACTCCTTTTCACACATAACACTTCAGGGTTATGAGAGTCCAAAAATTGCTTATGCCCAAATTCCTTACCTAGGTATATACATCCTGCTTAATGTGAATCAAACCTACCTTCCCAGCTTTATCTTATAAAACTCTCTTTTACATACCTTACGCTCAAGTCAAATTGAAGGGCCTGTTTATTTATGTATTCATTCTTTGCCTGTCTTTGCCTCAATTTCCTATTTGTAAAATGGAAGTAATAATAGTACCATTCTCACGGGGTTGTTGTGAGAATTAAAAAATTAACATACACAAAACACTTAGAACAGTACCTGTCATATACTAAGAGCTCAATGAAGGTTGATTGTTTATTCATGCTTTCGTTACTCTGTTCCATTCACTCCTTCGCCCATTGAGACACATCTATTAACCATTGGCAATGTTTCAGGCACAGTGCTAAACAGGGAGGATGTAAAACCCATGCCACTGTCCTAAATTTGCTTACAGCTCAGTGGAGGAAATAGAAAGCAAGCACAATAGAGTGTGATGAGTGCCATTGTTTTGTAAATACAGGTTGCAGTGAGAGCAAATAGAAGAGCATCTAACCTTAATTACGAGTAAGGATGGAGGGCATAACTAGGAAAGACTTCTTAGAGGAGATACTATATAAACTGTTGGCTAAAAATTATAATTTCATGATTTGATTTGATTGGTCTAGAATGAATATTACATCTTTATTATAATAAAAGCTGAAAAAATACAGAAACAAAGCTGAAAAAATACAGAAACATAGTCATTATTCCCCTTGTTGCCTAGTCCTAGTTTTATATGTTAAATGGAATCAGATCTCATTGCCTCATTATTCCTGAGTTCTATATTTATTGGAGTAATATCTTGTTCTTAATTTTTGTATATATTTCTTAACTCCCTTTGTCTGTACCACACCTCTTTCAAGTTGCATCACGGACTTTCTATATGTACAGTCTTATGTTCGAGAGGACTCAGAGAGAAAAAGAGTCTAGTTTTATCTTTTGAGCTCTCAAGTATACTTCTGTAAATCTACAGCAAAATGATAGATTTGAAGGCCATGGTTTTCCATGTCAAGAGCTAGGCTTTTGAGAGGAAAAAAACAATTCTTGAGTTTTTAATGTTTGAATGCAAATATTGAGAATCAAATGTGCTAGGACTCAGAACACAGAATCATAGAATGATGGAGAATACACAATAACATAAGAGCCACAATCCTTTCCAAAAGGAGAAAATATTTTGAGTAGTGGGGAGAAGAGAGAATATTTAACATGTGACTAGGATTTCGATGTTTGTGGATTCCTCAGTGCAGGTCTAGGATTCTACAATTTTGGATACAGTCTTGGGAAGGATGGTGACAGAAGAGAAACTGGATAGAAACCCAGATACATTTGTATCCAAAGGAGGAAGAACATTCACTTGGCTTCTCCACTAGCAGGGTGGGAATGGCAAGTGTTGCAGAGAATCTCTACATCCAACTTGGCACCTAGGCAGGTGGCCATTAGGGTAGTCTCAAAGCTGTTTACACTTCACTGTGATGTGCAGAAAGCAGGAAGGAGTTCCCTAGACCTCAAAGACGGTGAGGAAGTATTGAGAGAGGGTTACAGACACAAAGGGGCCAGGGGTTGGTACGAGGAAGATTCAAAGGGCACAAACCTAATAACCAAAGGCCAAGGCAGGATTATGGACATCAAGAGTCAGTACTAGTGCATACCAGTGAGAACCAGAAGAGGCAAGTGACAGCTGAGGCAAACAAAGGCAGAAGGCAGTGTGTTGACAAAGGTATCCTTCTTCTGATTCCAGGGTGTTTTACACACCACACACACACACACACACACACACACACACACACACGCACACACTGTTCATTCCTGGGACGCAAGAAAGTTGAATGGTGAGAGGTATCCTGAGTTTGATCAAGAAATAAAATTCAGAATATCTGGGTTGCATTACCTTGGCAATTTTATATTTTTTTTACCACTTAGAATAAATGGGAATTTGACGGATATGTTGTATTCTATTTCAAAAAAATAAAAAAATTCTGTCTTTCTATAACTGAATTATTTGAACTATATGTTTCATTAATCTCTTTGTTGAACAGATTTTATACTGCAGTAGTTTTTTTTCAATAGATGAACCACCAGAATGTGGAAATTCTCAAACAGTATCATTAATATCATACACAAGTATAATTTTGCTGAGAATCATTCAAAAACAGTTGCAGCAGTACATTGACAGGGAACTGCCAGAAATTCAAGCCAGATTCAGAACAGGATGTAGACTGAGGGATATCATTGCTAATGTCAGAGGGAACTTGACTGGAAGCAGAGAATACCAGAAAGATGTTTACCTGTGTTTTATCGACTATGCAAAGACATTTGACTGTGTGGATCATAACAAATTATGGATAACATTGTGAAGAATGGGAATTCCGTAACACTGAATTGTGCTCATGTGGAACTTGTACATAGACCACAAGGCAGTCATTCGAATAGAAAAAGGGGATACTGTGTGGTTTAAAATCAAGAAAGGTATGCATCAGTGTTGTATCCTTTTATCATATTTATTAATCTATATGGTGAACAAATAACCCGAGAAGCTGGACTTTATGAAGAAGAAGACAGCATCAGGATTGGGGGAAGATTCATTAACAACCTGTGATATGCAGATGATACAACCTTGCTTGCTGAAACTGAAGAGGACTTGAAGCACTTACTGATGAAGATCAAAGACTACAGCCTTCAGTGTGGATTACACCTCAACATAAAGAAAACAAAAATCCTTACAATTGGATCAATAGGTAGCATAATGATAAATGGAGAAAATATTGAAGTTGTCTAGGATTTCATTTTACTTGGATCCACAATTAACCCCCACGGAAGCAGCAGTCAAGAAAGCAAACAATGTAATGCACTGGGCAAATCTGCTGCAAAAGACCTCTCCTCCTCTTCCTCCGTTGCTGTCATAACGACCCTGTAGGACAGAGTAGAACTACCCCGTAGGGTTTCCAAGGAGCCCCTGGTGGATTCCAACTGCTGACCTTTTGGTTAGCAGCAGTAGCTCTTAACCACTGCACCACCAAGGCTCCAAAAGATCTCTATAAAGTGTTAAAAAGCAAAGATGTCACTTTGAGGACCAAGGTACACCTGACCTAAGCCAGGGTATATTCAATCATGCAAAAGCTGGACAATGAATAAGGAAGACTGAAGAAGAATTGATGCCTTTGAAATATGGTGTTGGTGAAGAATATTGCATATATACCATGGACTGCCAGAAGAATGAACAAATCTGCCTTCAACCAGAATGCTCCTTAGAAGCAAGAATGGTGAGACTAGGTCTCATATACTTTGGACACGTTATCAGGAGGGATCAGTCCCTGGAGAAGGACATCATGCTTGGTAAAGTAGAGGGTCAGTGAAAAAGAGAAAGACCCTCAACGAGATGGGTTGACACAGTGGCTGCAACAATGGATTCAAACATAGCAAGGATTATGAGGATGGTGCAGGACCGAGTAGTATTTTGTTCTGTTGTACATCGGGTCACTCTGAGTTGGAACTGACTCAGTGGTACCTGACAAAAATAACAACTCAAGAACGAGTCTTCTAGAATTCTTTTATTTTTGAAATGCCTTTCTGTTTTCTTTACACATGAATACATTTCTTCCCCTTTTTCAGAAATTTGTGAGCATCCTTCTATTGTCTTCTAATACTGAATTTTTTAAGGAGAAGTCTGAGCCCATCCAGATTTTGTTCTTGTTCGATAAGAGACTTGTTTTTTCAGCCCAGATACTTGAAAATTCCATTTAAAAAACTCTATATTTTGTAAATTAACCAGAATCTGTCTTGAAGTTGCATATTTTGAACTAGTATTCCTGATACACTTAATCAAGGAAAGCTTCTTCTTCTCCCTTAATTTCAGGTCATGTTCTTATACAGAATTTAAAAAAAAAATAGTTTTTCTGTTTCATTTTTTGGGATCTCTATTTCAGGAACACTAATGCCCATATAAGGATCCCTAGCAATGCAATGGTTAAGCACTTGGCTGCTAGCTGAAAGGTTGACAGTTTGAAGCTATCAGCCGATCTGTGAGAGAAGGATGTGGCAGTCTGCTTCCGTAAAGATTTACAATTTGTTTGTTTTTGTCTCTTAGCTCTGAAATAGTCCTTTTTAATTCATTCTGATATTTAATATTTTTGGCTCTGAGCTCTTGATTTATTGAATTTATATTATTCTTACTATTATATTGTGTGATAAATTGGTAAATAATTTTCATCCATTCTTTGGTTTATGTTAATATTATTTATCTGTTTTTGTGTACTATGTTCCTTTTTTTCCTTTCTTACTATAATATGAAAGCATAGTTGTCAAGCCTGCTCTTCTCATCTTGCTTATGCTTAACATAGTCCTTTATATGTAGACTGTCCATGTGCTCTGATATTATATTTAAATTTACCTATTTATTATTATAGTAAAAATTGTATTTTTTTTTGTTCCTTGTCTGTCTTCCCCATTAGAATATAAGTATCATATTTAAGAAGTTTCTGTGATGTTTTTTTCCCTTTGTTCTGAGTAGACTGAGTAGCAACCAATGAAGCAAAGGCAGGGAATAAGGGAATATTACATACAGGAAGCAGTTATT
Source organism: Dugong dugon (assembly GCA_030035585.1). Taxonomy (NCBI): domain Eukaryota; kingdom Metazoa; phylum Chordata; class Mammalia; order Sirenia; family Dugongidae; genus Dugong; species Dugong dugon. The sequence continues at coordinate 46,866,899 of CM057460.1, forward strand.
TATAATGGCGAGACATATGAGAGAGCATGACTTCTTTAGGTGATGGCATAAAGTTTTGCAAAGTAGAGAGAGAAGCAGGACTGTATCCTGAAGGCCATATGAAACCATGATATGTTTGAAGCATGAGTGTTTTATGATAAGATCTGCCCTGGAGAACATTTCTCACAGAAAGGTATAGAATATGTTGGAGAAAGGCTAGACTAGAGGCATTAAGAGCAGTTAAGAGGCTTCTGTGGTAATAAAGGTGGGAATAATGAGGGCTTGGATGGAGGGTGTATCCAGGGAAATAGAGAGATTGAGACAACTTGGAAAGATATTAAGGATGGCACACAATGGCTTATACAGCATTACTTAGTGGATGTGGAGGCAAGAAAGAGGGAGAAATCAAAGATGACACCCAGATTTCTGACTTGGTTGACTGAGTTGATGGCAACGTCATTCATCAAGATGGGACTACTGTAGGAGAGGAAAGGGGAAACGGAAGGGGGAAAGCAGCCACTATGCCACGCTCCTCATAATCATCACTTCTCTTAATCTTCACAGCACTCTTTTTAGTTGACTGTATAGTAGTGAGAACTATTTGAGGCAGGCAGAGAATATGTGAAGTATTGATGCTTGTGGTAAGAGCCCTGGTAATGCAGTGGTTAAAGTGATCAACTGCTAATGGAAAGGTTGGCGATTCAAAACTACCAGTGGGAGAAAAATGTGGCCGTCTGCTTCTGTAGGGATTTACAGCTTTGGAAACCCTATGGAGTTGCTATGAGTAGGAATTGACTCAATGGCAGTGGGCTTGGATTTACGTTTTGGTGCTTGTGGACATTCAAGTGAGATGTTCAGTGGATAGTAGATGTCTGGAGCTCAGAAGAGATGTCTGAGTTGGAGATTAGTGTATAGGAATGAAAGCCCATAGAAGGTGGCTGAAACTCTGGAAAGGAATAAGATCATTTCTTAAAACTGACTTACGTCTTCTTTCTTCAGTTATTTTGCCTGGATTTTCCCCTTCACTCTCCATTTGCCAAAATCTTCTGCAGTTTTCAATGCATAGTCCCCAAATAATTTTCTTCATGAGATCTGATGTACTCTGATCTCAAGAAATATCTTCTGCTGTAGTACTTCCTATTTTTTTTTTTTAATGCTTCACTTGGACTCTTATCAGTCTATATTTCTAATGGTTATTTCTATGCATGCTTATTTTGTCAGCTCCTTGACAAGAAGTCCTGGTTCACACCCATCTTTATTTCAAAATTGAGTTATAGAGTTCTGATCATAAATAAATGGTCATTAAATTAAACAACCTAGGTATAAGACAAAAAAATAACCTTAATCATTTCCCTTTTAAGTAGTATTAATGATATTCTATTTGTGCTCCCTCCCCTTCTCCTGTCACACATAGAGAGCTCTATCACGAACTAAATGAAAAGTTTAAAAATTGCACAGTCATGTACACTATGATACTTAAGTTACGACCAGCTGCAGGACACACTGGATGAGCTGCTAAGAGAGAGTACCATTACCTCCATATTTCTCTGACAGCTTGTTTGCTGTACATTGGTGTTTCACTGTTTTCTTCTTAAAAATAAAATAGCGTTTTACTGTTTCAATATGGACACAGTTTCGGGATTCTTCCTCTGTTAAACCTAGGAAACGGAGTAGAAAGTGAAAATACTGAGAATGCACTATTGAGAATTCAGAGAAGAGGAGCCTGGAGTGCTGGTCACCTCTGAAGTTAATTTCTGTCTCTTGCAGATACTACATGTCACCCCCATCTTGCCCAGTTCCCATAAGCTTGCATGATTAATAGCTTTTACCTACAGATTCAGTCAGCACAGGTCCTGAAATGATCCTGAACAGGAGGGGTTCCTGTGAGTCTCTGCCATTTCCCCCTTTAACACTGGCCCTAAAAAGACACATGGGGTCACCATGGCCCATCCCCTCTGGATGATGTTTACCTTTCTCTGTTGCCTACGCCTCATTGCCACTCCACATGATAGACCACTAAGCTTGCACTTCCTACTGGACACTGCCACTGTGTAGCCTGCAGATCAAGAGATTAAGACACGTTCTGTTCCCCCCTCCACTGCCAGGTCTACTTAACGGATCTACTTCATGATTCTGAGAGACCTGAAGTCCCAGGGTCCTTCAGGAAACTAAATCCATCATGTTCACTTAGCTTTTTTCCCTGTTCGTCACTTAAAATGTGAATCTTGTTGGTCATCTCTCCTCTTCTCATGTCCACTCATTTTCATACTTCAATGGGCTTCCTCTCCTCCACCCAAATGCTCACTTTGCTCCTCCTTCCCAGACCCTTTTATTTTATTCTCAGAAATTCTGAGTGCCTGACCTATGAACTCCTCTTTTCAAATGCCTCACTGGTTGTTCTGCTCCCCTGCTTTAATTCAAGTTTGTACTTGATACTGGTTCCCCTGTTGTCTCCAGGGGAGGTTGATACTAGCTCATTTCCCCTCCCTTCAGTTTAGGAGCTGGGATTGACATCTTCTTAGTTTCCTAGTGCCGATTCCAGATGATGACTGTCCACAGTCTTACAAGTCAAGAAAAACCCTAGTCCTCTAAGGCTCAGGCCGTCCAGTTACAATACCTCTAATCCTCACACTAAATTCTCAAACATTCACTTGTTGAAGATGTTGACATTTGAGTCACCCTTTCTACTTGCCATCGTTCTCAATGACTTTGAAATCTATGTGGATAACCAATCCAAATTTCTGTCCCTTACTTCCTTCACCTCTCTACAATGACCTTATCTTTTACTCCTTCTCAATAATCTTACTTACTGTCAGTCATAATCTGGGACATGCCACTTGTTCAGTTTTTCAACAAGGATTTGCTACATACACATTATGTCCAGTATTATGCTGAGACATGAAGGTAAAACAGTAAACAAGTTAAAATGGTTCTTGCCCTATTGGAGCTTATGGTAAAAGACTTAGAGTTGGAGACGGCATCAAAGAAAATTAAAAGATGGTAAATGAAAAATAAAGGTATCATCTACTAAAAAGATATTCACACAGTCTAGTAAATAAAGATGGCGACGTTGTTGTGTTAGTTGCTGTCAAGTTGATTCCGACTCATGGAGACTCTATGCGTGCAGAGTAGAACTGCTCCGTAGGTCAAGGCTGTGACCTTTCAGAAGCCAATTGCCAGGCCTGCCTTCCAAAGTGCCTCTGGGTGGGTTCGAACCACCCACCTTTCAGCTAGTAGTGATGTCTTAACCTTTTGTGCCACCCAGGGAGTCCTAAAGCTGGAGCTGTGTAACATGAAAAACAGTGATTTATTGAAGAGTGGAAATTTACACCATTATATGGAGACAGTGCCACTTAGAATCTAGATTAGAACTATGAGATATTTTGAAAGCTCAGGTATGGGAGCTAACTGCAGCATGAGGATGTTCTTTTGTCTTTTAGTCCATTTACTACAAAGCATACTAACAGCATGAGAGTACTTACTATCACCACCCAAGGTGCTCCACCTCTGACATCACTAATTCAGAAACCCCCTCAGACAATAATGTCTTACCCTTCCTGCTTGCCCACTACTCTGTTGACCAATTAAAAACTACCTATCCCTGTATTTTCTCTTAATTCTTCATCCTCTTTCTGTCTTCACTTTATATTATATCCTACCTGTATTTCATGATCCTTCATTTTAACTGATGTCTTGCAAATATCCTCTTTTGTCTTTTCTTCTTGTTAACATAGAAGAATTAGGATCTTGCCTGATTCTAACCATCCTCCTTCTCTGTGCCTGCTCAGAAGCTGCTGAGGACTGCTGGAGAAATTGTGTCATCATGCAGATTGGTACCCCTACAAACTCATAGTCTCTAATGGGATCCTCAGCATTGCCCAGCAATCCTGTTGTGCTTCTCTAGAGAGCTTGCTTGCTTGCTCTAAGTAACAAAAATTTCAAGTGTTTTTTACTCTTGGCAAACCTCTGTAACAGTTAACTCAAAAACTGCCCACTTACCTAGAGCTTCTTTTATCTTTTCGTCCCTCACTGTTGTTAAACCATCCTAGGTATTCAAGTATTCCTTAGCCACTGGCTCCTTTCTCTCTATTTTTGGGATTTATAACTGCATTTTCTACATAAAGCTAGAATTTACTTTTGGACTTTGAGCTTTATTCTGAAGCTTAGCCCTGTTAACTGGCATCGCGATGTTCTACTGTGCTCCATAAGACCAGTTTGTTCTTAAGGACCATAACAAAAGCTATTAGCTACCGAGTACTCACTATGTGCCAAGCACTGCGATAAGTTCTTGACTACTACCTGGGGTTCCTTTTTGAAAGGTGTTACACTACCACTTCATGGCCACTTGCTTGCCATTGAGTAACACCTGTTGTCTAGAACCTCCTTTAATTACGTTTCAACTAGGTGGGATATCCTTGGAGATCAATACCTTTTAAAATCAAATCCACGAATGCCATCCACAAATGTGAATGGCAGAATGGCAAGCAGTTGAACTCACAACTCCAGATGAATAACGTTCATCTCCTGACGAATGCTAGAAGTCTGAATGTTCATAATTGTAGTCAATTAGTGAATTAAAATTTGCCAGGAGCTACTCAAAATGTCTCAGGAGTGGCCCCATTTGTTTGTTTTCTTTGATGTTCATGATTAAGTGGAACACAGAGCAGGGAAACTGGTCTAGCATACCTGTGGGCTGAGTTGGCACTGCCTATCTGGGTAATTTAAAAGGAATCAATGCTCCCTCTTTCTGAACACTTTTTCAGGCCACCTGACCCATTGCCTAAAACACCAAAATTAAAATCTAGTTCTTTTGGTGTTCAGTAAAATAATTGTCTTGCAAAACACAAGCGCGTGAGGCATGGAGCTGTTATTATCAGCTTGTAGTACCTTAGAGTGAAGTAGTTTACCATATACTGCTATTAAGGATTGGAGGTTACCATAGGCGTGGAAGAGTGTTTTCAGAGCTTGAAGCACTGATTGGGTAAGATGGTGAAGATGAAATGTGAAGGTACTGATCACTGGTGAGTGAGGCTGGGCAGATGGGGACCAGGCCTGCCTACTTCACAGTTTTTTTCAACCATTTGACACATTCGAAGAGAGACATTATCACTGGAAATTAAATTAAAATTAAAAACTTCTTAGTTTGAAGCCCTCATGTTTATCTTGCATCTTCAACACTAACAAAAAAGATGTCTGTTTCAGTCAGGCTGAATAAATATGGAAATATGGTTCATTTTTCTTCCAGTATTATTGCTCTTATAAGAGGATCAGTCAAATGTTTAGGTCATGTTAGGAATTTAATGCAATCTATTATGCAAGACTTCTATCCTTTTCCTATTATTTTATTAGGTTTTTATTATTTATAAGTGAAAGTTAAATTTGATGTGCCCCAGTCTAACTATAAACTTAATTTATGTCATTTTCTGAGGGTTCCAGGTGAATCCCTGAAGACTGGAATGATGAATCTAGCCTGTGATCTGTGGCATTGATCATGTAGTGATCAAAATGTCAGGTCTTTGTCAATGAATTTCTACACAAGTCTTTGGTTCTCTGCAGTCTGTCCTGTAGATTGCTGGCTAACCCTGAGACACGTTAACTAAGTAGTTGCTTGATGCTGTAGCCCTTGGCCTCTCATTCGGGAGTGTCCCCTCTGCTGTGGCACAGGGATGGGTATTTCAGTAATGTCCTCAGCTACCTGAACTGAGCAAAGGTCAACTGAAAATGTCATACTGACAAATATTGAAGAGAATAATTTTTCATCTCCAGTTTAGAGCAGATAATGACTTCCAAGAAAAGAAATTTAAAATTACCATTTTGTATATTTTGATATTTTAATTGTTTGATGTTTTCACTGTATTCCTGAAATTCTTTTCACCTTGGAGACTGCAGCAATGTCAACTTTTATTCAAGCTTTTAAATTGACTGTGGGACACTGAACAATAGAGGAATAAATCCAGGGATGCAAATAAAAAGGAATTCAGTTTTATTCTTCTTGAGGGAGAAAATAATATGAAATATTCAAGGCATTATTTTGAAAATTAATGACAAGGGATATAATTCTTATTGAATAAAGAATAACAAAAACTAAAAGTATACTGTAGCTCCATGTTACACTTAGGTAAAGGGAGAAAAGATAAAAGGGATAAAAAGGAGGAGAACAGAATATATATTTATCTAGAGAGTGGGCAAAAACAGATAAGCACACCCATGTGACAATTCCATTTTATTAAGATTTGCTTCTCTTTGGGTGTGCTTCATCTTAACAATTAAAATTATGCCCCGATATCATTACTGTGATTATACACATATACATATACACATAACAAACCCATTGCCATCCAGTTGATTCTGACTTATAGCGACCCTGTAGGACAGGGTAGAACTGCCCCATAGGGTTTTCAAGAAGCAGTTGGTAGATTCAAACTGCCGACCTTTTGGTTAGCAGCTGAACTCTTAACAACTGCGTCACACATATTTGTGAATATATATATATATTTATTTATATTTATATATACATAAATATATACACTTATACACACTCATATATATAAACACACATACACACACATATATTATATACACACTATCTACATTTTATGTGTGCATGTGTAATGTGCACATATGTATAATGTGTACATATATATAGTGTGTGTACGTGTGTGTGTATAGTTATATGTTTCCAGTTTCCTATCACTTCTCAAGCCCCCTTTCTTTCCCTCTTTATGTGTTTCTGTTGCAGTCAGTCAGTTTCTACTTCTATTTGTAGAGAAGGAGATAGTGAGAGATTTCAGTCGGAGAGTATAGTTCATCACTCTTCATTAGGTTATGAGGTTTCCACTATTGAAAGGCTGAATGGTTGATTATAGATTCACTTGCTTCTTTAACTGACCCGAGCCTTTAGAGTCTTTACTCTGAATACATGATGAGTAAAGCTCATCAAGTGGGAAATTATTCTCTGGGTTATCGCAGCAGTGACCAGAATAATTTCATCCCAAGGGTCAGAAGAAATCAAGCCAAGAGCCAGGGGTTTCCCCCAACCATGTTTTCTCTGCACTGATGTTACTGCTATTCTCAGTGGCAGAAGATAGCAGTTTTATCATACAACCATTGCTCTGGTGGAAAGAGCTACAACTGAAATGAAATATAAGGGGCAGGCCACGTGGAAAGCCCTTCCCAGAACAAATCTTTTGAACTTTAGTAAACATCTCAAGTGAAAAAAAGGAAAACCTTCTTACTGAAAATCCTACTCAAAGATAATTATCCTATCTTTTCTCACAGCAAGCAGGTCATGGGGGAACACCTGGTGACTTAAGCACTCAGGTGTCCATATTAGGCATTAGGATTTGCTATATTGAGATGTAGGAAGAGAGGAATTGAAACTCTATTACCTCCAGGGCTGGCCCAATGTTGTCTTTTTAAATAAATTTGTGTTTTCTTTTGTGTAAAATTTGAATGGACAATAATTCTGGTTTACTGGGGAATTAGTGAGTTGGGTTTTGGTGACTATACAATTTCCTATCCTTGTCCTCAAAAGATACATGATAAAATCATCACAAAGACCCTGAGTTCTTTGACACAGGAGCCTGAAAACAAATTTATCCAAAGGTGCTTAAGCTGTAATAATAATTGATATTGGTGATTTTAGATAATAGTTTAGAACTCAAGATATCAGGTTCATATTGTTATTTTACATGTAAGCAGAAAATACCTCTGATTATATCTCAGGATATAAAATTGTAACTTTTCCTCAAATAAAAGTGCTTTCCATATGGTTTTAAGTTTTATTACCTCAGAAGAAAGACTTGGTGATCTACTTTCAAAAGATTGGCGATTGAAGAGCCTGTGGAGCACAGTTCTGCTCTGAAACGCTTGGGGCTGCCATGAGTCAGAATCGACTCGATGGCAACTAGTTTTTTGGCTAGGTGCATTTCTGGCTCATGTTAACTTAGTCCCTTGTCAAGTCCTCACTTGTTCTTTCACCTTATGCCCTTGGCTTTTAGTTAAATTACTAAAAGAAACAAATCACTATTGCATTTCATATAAAATCATTGTTCTGTATAGGTATTATCTTCTTCAAAAATGTTGTAAGTAAACTATCTTTTAAAATTTAGTTCCAGGACAAACTTTGTCCCCCTTTGGTACTGGCATGCTTCTCCCATTCTAGGTAACTAGCTTATGATGTTCCCAGATGCCAAGCAACAGAAACAAATCTGATGCCCAATCACAGAAGTTAAGTATATTTATTTTTCCTTCTTTCTTGGTCCTAATTTTCTATTTCACTTACTTGAGTATGTATGTGGCTGGTTGTTCTTCATATCATTTTGGAAATAAAACAGGGTCTAAATAAGGTCAATGGAGTCCCTGGGTGGTACAAACGGTTACTGCGCTTGGCTGCTAACTGAAAGGTTGGAGAGTCAAGTCCACCCAGAGATGCCTCAGAAGAAAAGCCTAGTGATCTAATTCCAAAAAATCAGCCGTTGGAAACCGTATGGAGTGCAGTGACACTCTGACACAAATGGGCTCATCGAGTTGGTATGGACTCAATAGCAACTGGATTTTTTAAAAATAAGATCAGTAAATAAAAATAACTAAAATGATAGAATAAGACAGGCAGAAAAAATGTATTACATGTTATCATATTGGTTATAAAAGTAGGGCTGCAGAAAGCATACCTGAGTTCTTTAGCTCTTCACGACTAAACTGATAGAGGAGGTCATACACACCACCCAGGGAGCCGGAGGTAAAATAGTGAGTCCCAAAGTCATCAAATATCCGGCTGTACAAAGCAAAATTGTATTCCAGAGGCAGATGGCTAAGTGCTTTCAAAAAGACATCAGAAAGCTGTAGATCTTTACTCTTCATTGTAAAATTTAAGACTTTTATCGCTTTATGGATCCTAATAAAACTAGAATCCTAAATGGAAGAGAAGAGTAAAAAAATGATGATTAAAGGCAATAAACACTGGAGGAATCCAACATTTAAATGTCATCAATCTATCATTATCTTCATTCCTACCATAATGTTACAACAATTTTAGCTCTCTATTGCATGTTCTCACACTTAAAATTATAATTCTACTTTACTTTCCAGTACCTTTCCCTGAGATGTCCAAAGGCTCAACAGATAAGATTATCTCAATAATGTAGACTGTGTCACAGAGAAAGATGAATGCTTTCTACCGAAGAAGAGAGCAATTATCAGAAAAGTAAATCTTTCTCTGTTGATTGCAGATCATGGCTGCGTCCCTGCTGAGTTGTTATTTAGAAGACCTTGCTAATGCAGATAATTGAGAAAGGACTGTGGAAATTTTCAACTGGGAGGTATGCAGCTGAGGTTCTTTGTCTCTAATGGGAAAAAACGTTTAATTTTTTTTAGACTTCAGTTTTCAATGATAAGATGAGGGCTGCACACCGGGTGATGTTTCATACCCCTTTCAACTACAAAATGGCTATGATTCTAAATTTCTTAGGGGTAAAATTAAACTTATTTTTTCTCTTCCACCTATGTTCAGAAACAATTGAATATGGTTTTTGATAATTTCTTGTTATGTCAGATTAATTTAAGATTATTGTGGTTGTTGTTAGTTGCTGTTGAGTTGATTCTGACTCACGGCAACCCCACGTGTGCAGAGTAGAACTGCTCCATAGGGTCTTCAGTGGTCTGTATTATGTTCAAAATCTCATTCTATTTGATCATCCTTTTCCATAGCCACTGAGAGTTTTTCAGTGCATCTATATGCACTAAATTTAAGAAAAAATTATATACTTTATTTGATCTCTCCATTTTAGCAAATTGTAGCATTTGAGTAATAGTAATGGAGTGAGGAACATATGTTAGCAAAAGAGCTTCAATGTAGCTATAAATTATTAAACAGCTATTTTCCTGTATGCTGTAATTATAGCATACAAAGGCTGCTAACACAAAAGGAAGAAAAAATAATGATAAGGATTGAAAGAATCTTCATCAATCCCCTTCTCTTCTTTTCTCCCTCCCCCGTCTTTCTTGCCTTCAACACATTTAATACTCGAGAGAAAGTTTGCGCCTTTGTGGAGCTTACATTTTAGTAAGTGCCCATTATTTCTATTTTTAAATTTAATTCTTGAATTTTGCCATAGAACTATAGTTTTTGAAACCTGGAGGACCTTGTGCTTTTAGTAAAAAGTGCACTCAACCCTTGGGTATGTGAAATGCTCACTATGGGAGGTTTAAAACTTGCCAGGTTGCTTTAAAAAAGAAGTCATGGAAAAATACATATTAAACTTTAGTAACTCAGCTTAGCACAAGCGCCTCCATGGTGCTCAACTTGTCAGTTCTTGATGGCTGGAAATGGTAATTTTAGCCTAAAAATTTAGGTTACCATAGATGGTTAAGCCATATATAATCTGTTTTAACAATCTGTGAGTTCTTGCTTAATTTTAATTATCTTTTTGTGGTTTTCATTTTGTCAAGTAAACCAAAAAAGCACAGAAGCTTAGTGAGAGTTAACTGGTATTTTGACTTTGAAACAGATTATCTCCCCACCAAATGTCTAGTCAGATGTGTGATGGACCAAAAAAAATAGAAAAATAAATACATAAAAATTTAATAAATAAACAAAACATTAAGCTCTACTTAAGGGCTTAGATTGATTTTCAGATTTGGAATACCTTGCCTTCACTACTTGAAGAATAGGAAAAGTTGGGTATCGTTTTCTATGGAGACCGAGATTTCCTTATTCTGTTCAGATCTAATCAAATATAATAGTTGTGATATTTGGCTGAACCATATGAAGTTGACTATTTGTAGGTCAAAAATGGTTGAACGTCAGCAGTTTCATGTGGTCCAAACTGATACTGTGATTAGCCCTAAATGTTTCCACTTTGGGGCAGACTAAATATTAGAGGATTAAATGACAGCTGTTCATCTACAGATAAGAGTTTCACAAATGTTCTCTAGCATGTTTGAAACATCTATAAACCCTTCTGTGAAGCAAGTCTTAATGTCAGGACTGGTATCTCTATCTACATCTCTTTCAACATCATCTCTACCTCTACCTTTGACTATATTTTTAAGCAGTTATTTCCAATCTTGGATGTTGCATCAGAGTGAGCTGAGGATGTTTTAACAAATGTAGGTTCACATGCCCAACCTCCAGATACTCCGTATCAGTAGATTAAGGGCTTGGGGATGTGTATTTTTATTTCCTAGTAATTCTGATAATAACTTATATTTAGAATATCATTTGGTATATCTGGAGCACAATGTATGACACATAGCCCATTCAAAACTGAAGTAAGAAGGTATTATAAAAAGAATCTATTTTATTCTTATTTATTTATTTATTTTTGCATGCCCATATCACCAGAGCTGGGCTTGTTCCACAGTTTGTTGCAATTATGAATAAATGAATAAGCATGGCTTGAAGTGTAGTGTGATAGATAAGAATAGTGGATAAAAATCAGAAGAACTGATTTCAATCCTCTACTCTGTAAGATCATGGGAAAGTCACTTAGCCTCTTGGATGTTAGTGTAGTACCTGCCACATGGTATGAGCTTGATAAATATTTGTTGACTTAAAAAATGTATGGACTTCAGTTTACTCATCTGCAAAATGGTTTTAAAAAATTCTACTGTGATAACCTCTTAGAGTTCTTTTGAAGATAAATGAGATACTTAGAAAAATTGTCTATAAAGTACTGGAAGATTTTGTATTTATGTAAATGTATGAATGGGTGAATAAATAAATATATGAAAGGCACTATGGTAAAGGCAGGAGGAGCTATAAAATGGTGTCCTCAAGGTACTGGTCCCATTGACTCAGTGCTGGTGCCTCTGCCTCTTCCTCTTACCTCCCACCTCTCATGTTGCATGATTCAGGCCTCATTCTCCCTGTTCACTTCTTTGGAAAGAACAAATGCTATTCAGAATGGTGGTTGCAAGGAGGAAGAGATACTATTTTAAAAGACACTTGGTAAATGTCTAAATTTGTCAACTATAAATCCATCCCCTAATTCATTCAAGAATTGAAAGACATATCCAGGAGATTTAAATACAAATAATAGCGGGAGAGGAAGGAACAGATGAAGGAAGATGAAAAGATGGAGATGTATCTTCACATATTGAATGGGTTTCACAAGTTCCTGACAAGATTAATGGGAAAAGTCCAACATTTAGACATATCCTGAATTCTAAGGGTGAAGAAAAAAAAAAACTAGTAAGTTTTCAGACAGAGAATAAAACAAAGAAAATCAGCTGTATATACGATTTTTTTTGTATGCAAAAAGGGAAATTAGAAGACGATGGAATAATATATGCTGACTGTCAAGAGAAAAGGACTACGATCCAAGATTCCTATATTCACCAAAGTATTCTTTATCTTTATTGCTTGGGAAAAAGGCAGGCACTTAAAATATATAAGGATTTAAGAGATACACCTTGTGTGCACCCTACTTGAGGAAAATATTAAAAAAAAGACAATTGTATAAGAATAGGGATCTCAAGAAAGGGAAGAGGAGGGTGGAGGAAATGATGATGAGTGACTATATCCCACCTGAATTTAGAGATCATCTCAAGAATAGATTTGACGCATTGAACACTAATGACCAAAGACCAGATGAGTTGTGGAATGACGTCAAGGACATCATACATGAAGAAAGCAAGAGGTCATTAAAAAGACAAGAGAAAAGGAAAAGACCAAAATGGATGTCAGAAGAGACTCTGAACATCGAGTAGCTAAAGCAAAAGGAAAAAATGATGAAGTAAAAGAGCAGAACAGATTTCAAAGGGCAGCTTGAGAAGGCAAAGGAAAGTATTATGATGACATATGCAAAGACCTGCAGATAGTAAAACAAAAGGGAAGAACACACTCAACATTTCTCAAGCTGAAAGAACTGAAAAAAAATTCAAGCCTCGAGTTGCAATACTGAAGGATTCTACAGGGAAAATATTAAACGACACATGAAGCATCAAAAGAAGATGGAAGGCACACACAGAGTCACTGTACCAAAAAGAACTGGTCGATGTTCAACCATTTCAGGAGGTAACATATGATCAGGAACTCATGGTGTTGAACGAAGAAGTCCAAGCTGCAGTGAAGGCATTGTGGAAAAACAAGGCTCCGGGAATTGATGGAACATCAGTGGAGATGTTTCAACAAACGGATGCAGCACTGGAAGTGCTCACTCATCTATGCCAAAAAATTTGGAAGACAGCTACCTGGCTAACCCACTGGAAGAGATCCATATTTATGCCTATTCCCAAGAAAAGTAATCCAACCAAATATGGAAATTATCGAACAATATCATATGCAAGCAAAATTTCACTGAAGATCATTCAAAAGTGGCTGCAGCAGTATATCAACAAGTGACTACTAGAAATTTAAGCTGGATTTAGAGGAGGATGTGGAACCAGGGCTGTCACTGCTGATGTCAGATGAATCTTGGCTGAAAGCAGAGAAAACTAGAAAGATGTTTACCTGTGCAAAGGCATTCGATTGTGGGGACCATAACAAATTATGGATGACATTGCAGAGAATGGGAATTCCGGAACACTTAATTGTGTTTGTGAGGAATCTGTACATGGATCAAGATGCAGTTGTTCGAACAAAACAAGGGGATAGTGCATGGTTTAAAGTCAGGGAAGGTGTGCATTAGGGTTGTATCCTTTCACCATACCTATTCAATCTATATGCTGAGCAAATAATCTGAGAAGCTGAGCTATATGAAGAAGAACATGGCATTAGGATTGGAGGAAGACTCATTAACAACCTGAGTTATGCAGATAACACAACCTTGCTTGCTGAAACTGAAGAGGACTTGAAACACTTACTGATGAAGATCAAAGACCACAGCTTTCAGTATGGATTGCCCCTCAACATAAAGAAAACAAAAATCCTCACAACTGGACCAATAAGCAACATCATGATAAACAGAGAAAAGATTGAGGTTGTCAAGGATTTCATTTTACTTGCATCCACAATCAACACCCATGGAAGCAGCAGTCAAGAAATCAAAAGATGCATTGCATTGGGCAAATTGGCTGCAAGAGCTCTCTTTAAAGTGTTAAAAAGCAAAGCTATCACTTTGAGGACTAAGGTGTGCCTGACCCTAGCCATGGTATATTCAATCAGCTCATCTGCATGTGAAAGTTGGACAATGAATAAGGTAGACCGAAGAAGAATTGATTCCTTTGAATTGTGTTGTTGGTGAAGAATATTGAATATACCATGGACTGCCAAAAGAACAAACAAATGTGTCTTGGAAGAAGTACAACCAGAATGCTCCTTGGAAGCAAGGACGGTAAGACTGTGTCTCACATACTTTGGATGTGTTATCAGGAGGGACCAGTCCCTGGAGAAGGACATCATGCTTGGTAAAGTAGAGGGTCAGTGAGAAAGAGAAAGACCTTCAATGAGATGGATTGACACAGTGGCTGCAACAATGGACTCAAGCATAACAAGTGTTGTGAGGATGGTGCAGGACCGGGCGGTGTTTTGTTCTGTTGTGTACGGGGTTGCTATGAGTTGGAACTGACTCGATGGCACTTAACAACAATAACAACAACAACCACACATACATATATATATCTACATATATACGTATACATATATGTATATATACATACACATACAGGTATAAATGAGTCTCTGGGTGGTGCAAACGGATAAGTGCTGGACTACTAATCGTAAGTTTGGCAGTTGGAACCCACAGAGAAGTGCCTTGGGAGAAAGGCCTGGCAATCTGCTTTTGTAAGATCACAACCTTGAAAACCCTATGGAGCAGTTCTACTCTGCACACAAGGGGCTGCCATGAGTCAGAATCCACTTGACAGCAACAAGTTTGGTTTTTGGTTTATACATTTATAAACTATAATACAAATATAAAATATAGACTATGAACTTGGAAATTACAAGTGTTACGTGATGAATCATTAAAGAAGATAAGAGTCAGAATGAAAATACAAATTAGCATGTTGCTGTTGTTGTTAGGTGCTGTTGAGTCGATTTCGACTCATAGAAGTCAACTTAATAACAATCCCTAGCAATAGCTTAGAACTCAAGGTTTTAACTATCTCACTAACACTGAGGGTTGGGAATCCTGTGATGATAGTGTTGGGGAGTGGGGTAGGGAAGCAAATGTGTTTTCAAGGAGGTAATGAGAATGGAATGTGGGGAATAGGTAAGTAAAACACATTTTGTTGGGGGGGGGGCTACAGATATTATTTCATGTGATATAATAGAAAAAAAATATAGGGCTTGTAACTGCTCCATAGGTTTTTCCTGGTTTTAGTCTTTATAGAAGCAGGTTGCCAGGCTTTTCATCCATGGCACAGCCAGGTGGGCTTGAATGGCTAGTAGTTGAGTGTTGGCCCCACCCAGAGATCTTAGAGAAAGGGAACCACAAACAATTTGAAAGTGTAACAGAACTTCCAAAATGACTAAAAGGACAAAATGGAGTAAACAGAAAAGTGAGAAAGACAGAAAAATAGAGAAAAAAAGGAAATAGCAACAAAGTGAAATAAGTAAGAAAAATAAAATAACATGGAAGGAATACGACCATCTATTTCAGTGAGTATAGTAAATGTAAATTGGCTGACTATCGCTAGCAAAAACCTGAGACTGTCAGATTACATTTAAAAAAAAAATCCTGTTATATGTGGTTTGTAAGAAACATACCTAGAACAACGTGAAAAAGAAAAGTGAAAATAAAGGGAACACAAATATAAATACAGCCCAATGTACATGAAAAGGAAGCATTGTTATACTTACCACCTCTATAATTTTTGAAGTGTAATATAACAAAAAAAAATGTAAAACTATTTAGATCTGTGTTAGAAATCCTACTGATTCGATATAAAAACTCTCCCCTTCTCATCGCGTCATTGCTGGAATTGGTGTTAATTTTCAAGAAAGAGTAGAAATATCAGGAATCATTTTTATTACCTTTTTGTGGGAGGCTTGAACGGCTTGTTTGAAGGCAGACATACTGTTGGTGCTTTGACTTGTTTTTGAGGAATAGAAAATTGGTACAGAAAAAGATTTCCTGTGTTGACTTGAAAGTGCAGCTTGTTTACTGTCATCCTTTTCAAGAGAAATTAAATCCGTATAGAATTCTGTTTTCAAATCATCCTCTTCAGTACTTACCTGGAGAAAAATCCACAAGAAATAAAACATAGCTTAGAAAATACTGGAACTACTTGTGGATATCTACCATAACAACCATTCATTCGTGTATTCAAGAAATATTCTTTGAGGGCCCATTTTGCTAAAGAAATTAATTGGAAATTAGAGGAATTAATAGTTTATTTAAGGAGGCAGACCACAGACTGTCAATTCAATGTGGTAAGTGTTGTGCTGCCAGTGGGATATCATGGATAACCATAAAACCTAGAGAGACAGTATCAGTCAAGTCTCCCTCAAGGAAATATTACCTTAACTGAGACTTAAAGGGGTGATAAGCCATGTGGGCTGTTTCAGTCTGCACATGTGTTTGATGCAGTTTTCAATCTAATTGGTGGCATAATTGTTAAGTGCTCAGCTACTAACTGAAAGGTTGGCAATTCATATCCACCCAGAGGTGCCTCAGAAGAAAGTTCTAGCAATCTACTTCTGAAAGTTCACAGCCATTAAAAACTCTGTGGATCATAGTTCTGCTCTGACATACAGGAGTTTGCCATGAATCAGAGTCAACTTGATAACAACTGGTTTGTTTGTTTGTTTGTGTTTTCAGAAAACTAAGGCCTAACAAGAAGGAGGAGACCTGGTGGTGCAGTGGTTAAGAGCTCGGCTGCTAACCAAAAAGTTGGCAGTTGGAATCCACCAGCTGCTCTTTGGAAATCCTATGGGGCAGTTTTACTCTGTCCTATTAGGGTCGCTATGAGTCGGAATCGACTCAACGGCAACAGTGCTAGTCAGAAGGAACCCTGCTCTGGTTCCCTCCCCATATCGTTGGCCTTATTCAGATCTTGGGCTTCAGCCCATGTCTGTCTGGAGACAGAGGACATTCAATTGGGTCTTCCTGGTGAGTGGTTGTAAGTCTTCATTGACTTGGTCTGGAAAGAGGAGAAAAATACAGTCAGTGAGACGTGATTGGTGTTATGAGTTGGGCAGGGTATTTTCCAAATACAAGTGAAACCTCTGTTACAGTTATGCTAGTAAGAAATAACAGTGGATAAATTAGAAAAACTTTCAGGTAAGTTGACTGAAAACCGTGTCCTTATGTTAAAGATGCTTGACTCGTTTGCAATGGAAAAAAAAAAAATCTTTTTGTTTTGAAGTATTCAATATTAAAATGCACTATGAGACAAGGAGCCCTGGTAGCACAGTGGTTAGGTGGTTAAGAACTTGTCTGCTAACCAAAAGGATGGCTGACTGAACCCACCAGCAGCTCTGTGGGAGAAAGATGCAGCGATCTGCTTCTGTAAAGATTACAACCTTGGAAACACTATGGGGCAGTTCTACCCTGTCCTATAGGGTTGCTATAAGTAGGAACTGACTTGATGGCAATGGATTAAACTAATGACAAATGAAACAAACCATATGTCACAATTAAATAGCTTATGTAATTAATCAAGGAAGAACAAAATTATCCAGCTTGAAAGGAGTCTTGCTCAATAGCAAAATATAGTCAACAGTGTTATTTTCTAATATTGTGGTACATGCTAGAGAGCATTTGAAATGTCCAGAAAATGAAGCTCTTCAGTAATAGTGAAGTCATACACCAGTTTTAAATATAATTGCAGATATTTCTTTAAAAAATTAAGACTACAGATATTTTATGCTTTATAAATTAGCCCTCACACAAGAAAAGATGTGTCATATTAAAGAAAAAAGATGTTAGCAAGTACAGAAGGGGAATTAGGCAGCCCAGGCACAATCTCAGAAAAAATACAACTGTGTATAATTCCTGGAAGATACAAACAGTTAAACACTGGACTATTAACTGAAAGTGGTTCAGACCCACACAGAAGTGCCTCAAAAGACACGCCTGGTGATCTGCTTCCAAAAAGTCACAGCCTTGAAAATTCTATAGAGCAGTTCTACTCTGCACACATGGGGTTGACACTGACTCAGTGGCAACTGCCACCACCACCACCACCAATATTAGCATGGCAGGGGGGCAGGTTTACAGGTAGGCAGTGGTAAATTAGACTGAACCAGGAAACAGGGGCCAGATCCTCTGGAGTCTTGTATGCCTTGCTAAAGTATTTGGATTGAATTTTTTTTCCCAGTGATAATAACCATTTATTACGTTTTTCATATGAACTAGAGAATGTATTAGCATTTTATGTACATGGTCATATTATATCTTCAAAGAATAAGAATAGTACTGTTATAACTCTTATTTTGTAGATGGGGAGACTGAGGCTCAGAGAAGTTAAGTAACTTGCCCAGGGTCACACAGCTAGTCAATGTGATTTGATGCCAGGTTTGTCTCATTCCAGAGCCTGTTTTTCTTTTCTCCTTGATTTATATATATATATATATATGTTTTAGTTTTATTGTGCTTTAGGTGAACGTTTTACAGCTCAAGTTAACTTCGCATTCAACAATTTCTACACATATTGTTTTGTGACATTGGTTGCAATTCCCACAATGCGACAGCATGCTCCCCCTTTCCACCTCGGGTTCCCTGTGTCTATTCGTCCAGTTTCTGTCCCTTCCTGCCTGCTTGTCTTGCTTTCGGGCAGGAGTTGCCCATTTGGTCTCATATATTTGATTGAATTAAGAAGCACATTCCTCGTGTGTGTTATTGTTTGTTTTACACGCCTGTCTAATCTTTGTCTGAAAAGCGGGCTTCAGGAATGTTTTCAGTTCTGGGTTAGCAGAGTGTCCTGGGGTCATAGTTTCGAGGGTTCCTCCAGACTGTCAGACCAGTCAGTCTGGTCTTTTTTCATGAATTTGAATTCTGTTCTGTATTTTTCTCCCATTCTGTCCAGGACTCTCTGTTGCAATCCCTGTCAGAGTGGTTGGTGATGGTAGCTAGGCACCACCTAGTTCTTTGGGGCTCAGGCTGGTGGAGGCTTGAATTGAATTTTTAAGGCAAGCTTTTGCGTCTAGTAAGTTCTTAATAAATAATAACTGAATGAATGGAAAATGGGGCTGTTACCATCACATATTTGTTTTGCAAAGATCATATTAACTATAGTTAACTAAAGCAGACCTAAGGAGAGCAGTTTAAGTAACTGTTGCAGTAAGCCAAGTGAGACATGGTGATGGCCTGGTCTAGGAAAGTGATGGTTAGGTTGGAGAGAAACTGGTGGATCTGAAAGATATTTAGAAGGTAAATCAGCAGAAGTTGTTGACCAAATAGATGGGCTGAGGGTGGGGGCGGGGGAAGAGACAGAGAGGGAGAAGAAGAGGGAGAGGGAAAGAAAGATCAGAATGCTATTCCAGGAGAAGAAATATAGAAAACTGAGGTGACTTTTGAAGGAGAAATGTGAGTTCTTCTTTATCATTTTTTGTTTTATATTTAGGTTGTTGATCCATTTGGAGTTAGTTTTTGTGGATGGTGTGAGGTATGGGTCTTGTTTCAGTTTTTTGCAGATGGATATCCAGTTTTGCCTTCACCGTTTGTTAAAGAGACTGTCTTTTCTCCAGTTAAAGGGCTTTGGGCCTTTGTCAAATATCAGCGGCTCATAGCTCGATGAATTTATGTCTTGATTCTCAATTCTGTTCCATCGGTCTAAGTATCTGTTGTTGTATCAGTACCAGGCTGTCTAGACTACTGTGGCGGTATAATAGGTTCTAAAATCAGGTAGTGTGAGGCCTCCCGCTTTGTTCTTCTTCTTGAGTAATGCTTTACTTACTCAGGGCCTCTTGCTTTTCCATATGAAGTTGCTGATTTGTTTCTCCATCTCATTAAAAAATGCCGTTGGAATTTGGATTGGGATTACATTGTATCTTTAGGTCGCTTTGGGTAGAATTGACATTTTCACAATGTTGAGTCTGCCTATCCATGAGCAAGGCATGTTTTTCCACTTACGCAGGTCTCTTGGTTTCTTGCAGTAGAGTCTTGTAGTTTTCATTGTATAGGTCTTTTATGTCTCTGGTTAGATTTATTCCTAAGCATTTTATCTTCTTGGGGGCTATTGTAAATGGTATTGATTTAGTGATTTCCTCTTCGAGGTTCTCTTTGTTGGTGTAAAGGAATCCAACTGATTTTTGTATGTTTATCTTGTTCTGATACTTTGCTGAAATCTTCTGTTAGTTCCAGTAGTTTTCTTGTGGATTCTTTGGGGGTTTTCTGTGTATAAGATCATATCATCTGCAAATAGAGATACTTTGACTTCTTCCCTACCAATCTGGATGCCTTTTATTTGTTTTTCTAGCCTAATTGCTCCAGCTAGGACCTCCAGCACAATGATGAATAAGAGTGGTGATAAAGGGCATCCTTGTTTGGTTCTCGTTCTCAAGGGGAATGCTTTCAAAGTCTCTCCATTTAGGATGATGTTGGCAGTTGGCTTTGTATAAATGCCCTTAATTATATTGAGGAATTTCCCTTCTATTCCTATTTTGTTGACAGTTTTTATCATGAATGGGTGTTGGACTTTGTCAAATGCCTTTTCTGCATTGATTGATAAGATCATGTGGTTCTTGTCTTTTATGATGGATTACATTGATTGTTTTTCTAATGTTGAACCATCCCTGCATATCTGGTATAAATCCCACTTGATCATGGTGAATTTTTTTTTTTGATATGTTGCTGAATTCTATTGGCTAGAATTTTGTTGAGGATTTTTGCCTCTATGTTCGTGAGAGATATATTGGTCTGTAATTTCCTTTTTTTTGGTGTCTTTACCTGGTTTTGGTATCAGGGTTATGCTGGCTTCATAGAATGAGTTTGGGAGTATTCCATCCTTCTCTATGCTCTGAAATACCTTTAGTAGTAGTGGTGTTAACTCTTCTCTGAAAGTTTGGTACAATTCTCCAGTGAAGCCATCCAGGCCAGGGTTTTTTTTGTTGGGAGTTTTTAAATAACAATCTCTTCTTTTGTTATGGGTTTATTTAGTTGTTCTACCTCTGTTTGTGTTAGTTTAGGTAGGTAGTGAGTTTCTAGAAATTTGTCCATTTCCTCTAGGTTTTCAAATTTGTTAGAGTACAATTTTTCATAGTATTCTGTTATGATTCTTTTAATTTCAGTTGAATCTGTTGTGATATCACCCATCTCATTTCTTATTCAGGTTATCTGCTTCCTCTCCTGTTTTTCTTTTGTCAGTTTGGCCAGTGGTTTATCAATTTTGTTGATCTTTTCAAAGAACCAGCTTTTGGTCTTGTTAACTCTTTCAATTGTTTTTCTATTCTCTATTTCATTTAATTCTGCTCTTATTCTTATTATCTACTTTCTTCTGGCGCCTGAGGGCTTCTTTGGCTGCTCTCTTTCTACTTGTTCCAGTTGTGGGGTTAATGTTCTGATTATGGCCCTTTCTTCTTCTTGGATATATGCATTTATTGCTTTAAACTGACCTCTGAGCACTGCTTTTGCTGTGTCCCAAAGGTTCTGGTAGGATGTGTTTTCATTCTCATTTAATTCTATGAATTTCTTTATTTTGTCCTTCATTTCTTCTATAACCCAGTAGTTTTTGAACAAGGTATTGTTCAATTTCCATGTGTTTGATTTTTTTCTTGTTTTTTCTGTTATTGATCTCTACTTTTATGGCTTTATTGTCAGAAAAGATGCTTTGTAATATTTTGATGCTTTGGATTTTGTTAAGGCTTGCTTTATGGTCTAATATGTGGTCTCTTCTGGAGAATGTTCCATGTGTGTTGGAAAAGAAAGTATACTTGGCTGCTGTTGGGTGGAGTGTTTGGTATATGTCTATGAGATCAAGTTGGTTGATTGTAGCATTTAGCTCTTCCATGTCTTTGTTGAGCTTCTTTCTGGATGTTCTGTCCTTTACCGAAAGTGGTATGTCAAAGTCTCCTACTACTACTGCGGAGCTATCTATCTCTGTTTTCAGTGCTGTTAGAGTTTGTTTTATATATTTTGGAGCCCTACTGTTGGGCGCATAAATATTTATTATAGTTATGTCATCCTGGTGTATTGACCCTTTAATCATTATATACTGTCCTTCCTTATCCTTTGTGGTGGATTTTACTTTAAAGTCTGTTTCGTCAGAGATTAATAGTGTCAGTCCTGCTCTTTTTTGAGTGTTGCTTGCTTGATATATTTTTTTCCATCCTTTGAGTTTTAGTTTGTTTATGTCTTTATGTCTAAGGTATGTCTCTTGTAGGAAGTATATAGACGGATAGTGTTTTTTTTATCCAATCTGCCACTCTGTCTCTTTATTGCTGCATTTTGTCTACTTGCATTCAGTGTAATTATTGATAGATATGAGTTCAGTGCTGTCACTTTGGTGTCTTTTTTTGTGTGTTGTTCATAGTTTCTTTGTTCCACTTAATTTTCTGTGCTGAGTTATTTTTCTTTATGTATTTTCTTTTTATCTTTTTCATTTTTGTTGATTTTGTGTTGCTGAGTCTTTATGTTTTTCTTGTTTTTTATTTTGATGTGTAGGATTGTTGGTTTCATTTGTGGTTACCTTAATATTTACCCCTATTTTTCTAAGTTTATACCAGTCTTTTATTTCTTTATATTGCCTTGACTTCCTCTCCATATGAAAATCTATGTCTGCATTTTTTTAGTCCCTCTATTTTGTTTTAATGTTGTTGTCTTTTACATATTGACATCTGTGTTTCCCTGTTTTCAGTGTTTTAGCTTTGATTTACTTTTGTGACTTTCCTATCTCTGATGACATCTGGTTGCCCTATACTGTAATTCTAATCTTGGGTTGTTATCTGATCTTAGTGTTTTTCTAACCGGAGGACTCCTTTTAGTATTTCTTGTAATTTTGGTTAGGTTTTTGCAAATTCCCTAAACTTCTGTTTATATCTGGAAATGCCCTAATTTTGCCATCATATTTGAGAGACAGTTTTGCTGGATATATAATTCTTGGCTGGCAGTTTTTTTTCCTTCAGGGCTTTATATATGTCATCCCATTGCCTTCTTGCCTGCATGGTTTCTGCTGAGTAGTCCAAGCTTAGTCTTATTGACTCTCCTTTGTAGATGACTTTTCATTTATCCCTAGCTGCTCTTAAAATTCTCTCTTTATCTTTGGTTTTGGCAAGTTTGATTATAATATGTCTTGGTGACTTTCTTTAGGGATCTACCTCATGTGGGGTTTGGTGAGCATTTTGGAGAGATGTCTTGTCATCTTTCACTATATCAGGGAAGTTTTCTGCCAACAAATCTCCAACAATTCTCTCTGTATTTTCTGTTATCCCCACTGCCCCCGTTCTGGTACTCCAATCACTTTTAGGTTATTCCTTTTGATAGATTCCCACATAATTCTTAGGGTTTCTTCATTTTTTTAAATACTTTTGTTTGATTTTTCCTCAAATAATTGGTGTCAAGTAGTTTATCTTCAATCTCACTAATTCTGACTTCCATAGGCTCAGTTCTGCTCCTATGACTTTCTATTGAATTGTCTAATTGTGAAATTTTATGTTAATCTTCTGGATTTCTGATTGCTGTCTCTCTATGGATTCTTGCAGCCTCTTAAATTTGTCATTATGCTCTTCTCTAATCTTTTTTCCTCTATTGTGTGTTCTGCATTGGGCTTAATTTCCTTCCTAATTTCTTGAAGAGTTCTGTACATTAATCTTTTGTATGCTGCCTCAGTAATTCCAAGAAATTTTCCTCCTCTGGAAAATATTTGGATTCTTTATTTTGGGAGCTTGCTGAATCCATCATGGATTGCCTCTTTATGTGATTTGATATCGACTGTTGTCTCCAAGTCATAAATATTTATTTTACTTTTGCTTACTGTGTCCTAGCTTCTTGTTTTGTTTTGATATGCCTAAATAGGCTGCTCATGTGAGCTAGTTTAATTATTGGCATCTTTGAAGCTCTAATGTCCTGTCACCAGGTGGTTAGATCTGTTACTAGGTACATGAGCTCAGGACTCTACCCACTCCTCCTGTATGGATTCAGCTCAGGTGCCCAGGTAGATAGCCACTAGGTGTGTGGTGTAGGTTCTCATCTGTAGTCCTAGACAGGCATGGGTGATTGGTGTAGGCATAGGCATTTGGCTGCAGCAGGGGGAAACACTCTGAGCAAGGCAAGGGACTGACAGCTGCCTCTGAGTGTCCAGGAGGAAGATGTGTCCCTGTTCCCTAGAGCGTATGGGTGGGTGGGTTTTGCAGCCAGACTATGAGCACCCAGTGCTGTTGGCTGTAAGGACGGGGTGGGGGCACATCTTCTTCTGGGCCCCCTATTGCAGGTGGCTAGGTGGCATGTGTGGAGCCACCAGTCCTTAGGCTCCTGATGTGGGTAGGTGAAGACCTGCTTAATGGGCAGAGTAGTGTGAAATGTCAGGAACCTGCCACTTCACAGCTGAAACAGTTGAAGTTAGACATCAGTATATACCCTGTTGTTCTGCAGTAATGAAAGCCTATGCTGTTGAAATGGGCCCACACAAGTCTATACAGGGCCAAAGGCACTCAAATCAGTGGATCCCTTATGCCTGTGCCTAGGCAAATGAGCTGTGCCTACCCTGGTTTCCTGGCTTAGGGGAGCTAGCAGTTTATTTTTTCCCCTGTTAATTTGTTCACTCTCCAAGGCTGAGAGAATGGCTCAGGGCATGTGACAGATCCTAGTTCCGGCCCAGGGGACTCAGCAATTGCTGAAGCCGGTCCAGGACCCAGTGCAGAGTAGAGGAACGGGGAGGTAAATGGGATAGAGCTTTTTCCCAAAGGGGGGTGTTTTTGATCTGCATGGTAGGCCATACACAAGTACTTATTTTTCTCTTATCGAGGGCTGCTTCTCACTGGTTCTGGGTGGCCAAGTAGACTCTCTGCCACTAGGTCTCTCTCCGTGTGGAAAACACGCCTCCTAAACACCACTACTTGCCTGCCTCACTGCTCATCCATGAGCTTATTAGGCCTAAAGGGATCAGGATCTCACCAGGTCAGGTCTGACAAGTCCTTGCTGCTTCCAAACTATGTCTCCCTCCCCATGCCACTCAGTCCAGTTCCTCAACTTTGCCTTAGATGTTCAGGGCTCCTAGACCATCACATATAATTGATTCACTTGTTTTTTTGGGTCTTTGTTGTAAGATGGTCCACCGGAGCATCTGACTACTCTGCCGTCTTGGCCCTGCCTCTAGAATTTTTGACGTTATTTCTTTGAAAAATATGTCTTCTGAGTTCCTATTCAGGACACCAGTAAGACTTCTTCCATCTCCTTTGTTGTTGGTGGCCCCTCTTGGGTTAGCATCTTCTGGATCTGTGGGGCAATAGTGAGTAGTTTCTTTACCTGGCCAGAAGTCATTTGTTGCCCTTTCACCTCTACCTCCAGGCAGAGATGGGAGTTCTTAAGGTAAGTCTTCCCCGAGGTGTATAAATCTGGCAGCTGGACATTCCCCATCACCCACTGATGTGTATCATACGTATATTGTTGTTGTTGTTGTTGTTAGCTGCTATTGAGTAGATTCTGACTCATGGAGACCCCATGTGTGCAGAGTAGAACTGCTCCATGGGTTTTCAATGCTGTGACCTTTCAGAAGCAGATCACCAGGCCTGTCTTCTGAGGCACCTGTGGGTGGATTTGAACTGTCAACCTTTCATCTAGTAGTCAAATGCTTGACCATTTGTTTCACCCCATGATTCCAGATGTATATTAGATGGTTTTAAATTGAGTTTAGCAAATTGTAGAATGCCTGTATCTGTATGTATATAAAGGACTTTTTCAAGGAAGAGTTAAATGACTTCTGGCTGAACTCTGACTATTCATAAAGTGGTTCTCAGAAATCATTAGACCTTCTGAAATTCTCTCTGATGTCAAATTGGTATTAATGGATGTCACCATCACAAACACATCCTTCCTGTTTCCCTTATCAGAAATTAAAAGAAGTAGGTTGTTCACTTTAGTTCAACAAGTAAGGGGCACTTATCATGTGAAAGGCACTGGTAAGTATGAAGTATGCTGCTCGTTATCATTTATGAAACAAACAAATGAAACAGAAAGGAAGGGGGGGCAGAACTCCCCCATTATCCTTAGACTCATCCTGATTTTTCTAAGGAGCCAGGTACTTTTTTATGTTTAAATTCCACAATTACTTAAGAGAACCAGCTATGATGGGAGAACATTCTGAATAAATCAAATCATTTACCTTTGTGGGGAATGTCTGAAAAAGCTGTGTGTTCACTAGAGAATGCATGGGCTCTGGAGTCAGAGAGTCCTGGGCTTGAATCTCTAATCCATTGTTTACTAACTGTTTGACTTTGGACAAATTACTGACATCAGTTTCTTCATCTGTAAATTGATGATAATAACACTGACCTCATTGGGTTGTGAAAGGATTAACAGCAACACATAATAGGTGATTACAAATGTTCATTACCTTTTCATGTTGTCCCTTCATTTGTCACTAATTTTTCACCAGAAATTTAGCTTATAGTCACCATTGGCCCTGGAGTGCCTCCATGATAGGCTATCATACCTCGAAGCTGACAGCTTCCAGATTGGCCGGGACACGGTATGGATTACTTGCTCTACTGCTTTTGACAGTTTTACATATTCCTCCAGTGAAAGAGTTATCAAGGACTTCTCCTCTGGGCTCTCCTGCCAGAAAATGAAATCTAGAAACAAAGTAATTTTCAAAAGTTCAACAGAGGTAGAGAAATCTTTAAAATTTACCTTAGTTAATATGAAAGAAATTCCTCTCCTAGACAGCTTTGACTCATGACAAATGACTGGAACGAAAACCCTTTTTCTAGCTCATGGTGAGGCATCCAAAGCAGTTTGGAAGCCCAAACTCAGCCCCTCTGACTCTGTTTGTTTTTGTGTGCCATCGAGTCCGTTATGACTTGTAGTGACCCTATAGGACAGAGTAGAACTGCCCCATGGGATTTCCTAGACTGTAAATCTTTATGGGAGCCGATCGTCAGTCTTTTCTCTTGTGGAGCCACTGGGTGGGTTAGAACTGCCAAACTTTTGGTTAGCAGTGGAGCACTCAACCATTGTGTCACCAGGGCTGACTCTGTTTAGGATTTCCTTATTCCTCTCACTTAATTGTCCTGGGCTTTCAATACGAAATAAAAATTTAGGTTTATAATTATTTCATGACTTACAAAGCCAGTACAAGCTTTAGAAACAAATTATGAAATAAATTATTACAAAATAAATAACATCAGGGTCCACCTCCTTCAGTATGATATAGTAAAGGAATTCTGATAGACAGTTAAAAATGAAATACTGGAAGTAATATTTTGAGAGTGCATTAATCATATTATTATTGCTTTTACTAATAACTGTAATAATAATATTTAAAATACACTTTAAGAAATGCTTACACACTGCTTACTATAGGCTGAACACTGTTTTAAGTGCTTTACAAATACTATTCAATATTTATAATAATCAAGTGATACAGGTACAATTATGATACCCATTTTACAAATGAGGATATTGAAGCACAGAGAAATTAATTAGCTTGACCTGAATCACGTAGTTAAAAAGTAGTTTTGTGGTAGATAAAATACTTAACCAAGATGCTAATATGCAATTCATAAATCAACAATTCTTTTTTTTTTTTCATTGACCCCACTGCTTAACTTAGGAAACCCAGACAAACAAAAGAGACTTTAACACTTGTGTTTGTGGAGTTAAGCAGTTTGTGAGCATCTTCCTTTCTCCTCAAAAACCTATTGATTCAGCTATTTGAGTATCAGATGCATCTTAGAGAACCTAGTAATCACTTTTTCTTTTTAACAGTATTATTGACATATAATTCACATACCATAAATTCACTTATGTAAAGCCTAAAGTCAATGGTTTTTAGTATATTCACAGACTTATGCAACTATCACCACAATTAATTTTAGAACATTTTAAACACTTCAGAAATAAACGCTGTACCCATTAATAGACACTCCCCATTCTCCTCACCTCTATGCTGCCCCAGTTGTAGGCATCTTCTTTCTGTCTCTATGGATTTGCCTACATTGGACATTTCATATAAATGGAATCACACAGTATGTGGCCTTTTGTGTCTGGCTTCCTTCACTTAGTATAATGTTTTCAAGATTCATCCATCTTGCAGTCCGTGTCAGTACTTCATTCCATTTTATGGCTGAACAATGTTCCATGGTATACCTACACCACATGTTTTTTAACTATTCATCAGTTAACAGATGTTTGGGTTGTTTCTACTTTTTGGTTATTATGAATAATGCTGCTATGAACATTCATACAAAAGGTTTGTGTGAGCATGTGTTTTCTATTCTTCTCGGTATATACCTAGGAGTGGAATTGCTCGGCCATATGGTAACTCTGTTTAATTTTTTGAGGACTGCAAACTATTACTCAAAGTGGTGCACCATTTACATTCACATCAGCTATGTATGAGGGTTCCAATTTCTCTACATCTTCACTGACATTTGTTATTGTCCATTGTTTTTTAGTAAAGCCATGCTACTTAGTGTGAAATGCTATCTCATTTTGGTTTTGATTTACTTTTCCCTAATGACTAGTAATGTTGAGCATCATTTCATGTGCTTATTGGCCATTTACATATCTACTTTTTGAAATGTCTATGCAGATCCTTTGCTTATTTATTAATTGGATTATTTGTTTTCTTATTGTTCAGTTCTGAGAGTTCCTTATACAGTTTGGATATGAGAACTTTATCAGACATATGATTGCAAATATTTTCTCCAATTACATTTTTCCTTTCATGATGATATTCTTTGAAGCACAAGTGTTTTTAATTATGATGAAGTCCAGCAAATTTATTTTTTATTTTATCATAGGTGCTTTTTTGATGTCATATCTAAGAAGGTTTTGCCTAACCCAGAGTCATGGAGATTTACTCTATGTTTTTTTCTAGGAGTTTTATAGTTTCAGCTCTTACATTTAGTTTTATGATCCATTTTGAGTTAATATTTTATAAGGTGTGAGAAAGAAGTCCAATTTTATTCTTTTGCATTGGATAACAGTTATCCCAGCACCATTTGTTGAAAAGATTATTCTTTCCCCATTGAATAGTCTTGGGACTCTTGTTGAAATCAAATGTTCATTTCTGAACTCTCAGTTCTGTTCATTGATCCAAAATTTTATCCTTATGCCAGTACCACATCGTCTTACTTATTATAGCTTTGAAGTATTTTTAAACCATGAAATGTGAGTCCTGCAACTTTGTTCTTATTTCTCAGGATTGTTTTGACTATTCTGAGTCTCTTGTATTTCCAAATTTCAAGTTCTGTCTTGGAGAGATGCAATTTAAAAAAGGAGACAGCCATTCAGGAAGCCACATTTCGTGGGTGGAAATGTGTTCGTGAGGATAAGAATTTTAAAGTCAGAAGAGTAGTAAAGAGATTCCAGTAAGCAAGTCTCAAAACTTAGTCCCTGGGGAGGCGAGGAGAGGACTGGCTGTCCCTGAGCCCAGCAGGTTTTGCTCATTTCTGAGAATCACTGGGAAAACAACTCTGCTTGGCACAGGCCCACATGGTTCTTCTGCCAAAGTACACATAGCATGTGGTCCTCGCCATCTGTAACTCTACAGTCTAGACCAGCTGAGCAAGAGGTGAGATTGTAATGTCATCCCTCAACAATCAGAACATTAGAAGACGTGATTATCAGTGGGAGTTTTTGGCTGATTTGGAGCTGAGGTTTTCTTCCAGGGAAAGGAAAAGAAAGAAACTATTTCTGCACATTGATAAGAAAGTGATGTTAAAGCACTCTTATTGGAATCAGCCCTAATTGGGATTTCTTAGTACAGAATCTCAAATTAGTTTGTAGTTGTTTAACATGCAGATGAGAAAACTGAGGCTCAGAGATATTAATTAACTTAGCTGTGACGTAGTGAGTCAATGCAGACCTAGACCTAGAACCAGCTCTTCTTACTTCCAGAATAATGGTTGCTCCGTCTTACCAGTGTCCCTGAATTTGGTTCAGTAGCTCCTGGTTTTTATTCTAAATCAAGTGGGGCTGTATTTTCAATTGCTGCTGTTTGGTGCTTCAGGTTTTCATATTACACAACTCTGGCAGCATAATATATACTGAAGTTAAAAAAAGTCCAATATGAAGCAATAAAAACCAATAGCAAAATATTTGCCTTCTGGCTAAAGATTTAAGGGAAATGTCTTTATTACAGGTAGAGAAAGGCACAAGAGTTTATTGATTTTTCTTATGCCTTCAACCAGGGCTTACTTCTTCTGTTTCAATGACTTACCTTACATTTCCTAAAGTTTTCCAAGACATTGGCCCAGTATAATAAATTTAGAATCCTTTACCAAACCCCCAGTGCTCTTGTGAGCAGATTGTCCTGAAATACGAGCACCAGAATTTCTGAACACTATTCAGAGACAGGGAGGAGGTTGAGTGGTTTCTTCCAGTATGTTCATATCTCTAATGTAATTTTCCTGAGTTGGCATGAAATAGTGGGAAAAAAACTGAGTTCTGAAGTCTGGATTTGAATCCTGGTCCCAACATTTACTAGTTGGTGGACTTGAACAGCAATTTAACCTTTCTGAGGCTTGGTATCCTGATTTGTCAGTGGAGCACGTAGGATTAGATGGCAACGCAGGTCTGACCTTCTGATTTTAAACTGTATAGAGCTACCCATGCCTCACATAGTCCATGTAAGAGGTAGTTTTGGAAGCCCTAGTCATGTTCACCTTACCTCTCTCCACACCATTTTTTGTCACACTCTCTTTTCTATATGCGCCTAACTCCCTTCCTTTTGACTCCGTCTCCCATGGTTATCCTGGGATCACCTCTCACACTGGAGGACTGGTGTTACCTCTTCATTGTTTTGACTTTCTACACTCTCAAAGGCATGCTTTCCTGATACCCGTTTCTACATTTGCTCCTGGTGTTTATGGGTGGTTACTTACCCATTTAAGACCTAGCCCTGGGAATCCATCCTGGCATCTGCCAGCACCAGTCTGCTCTGATCCACTCCAGAGCCGTCAGAATTAGAATTCCTGTCAGAATTAGAAATTCTAACGCCCCTATTTTGGGAACATCTGAAATAAGGATGTGGGGAGAATTAAAGAAGGCAATGTTTATGAAAGTAAACGTGCAAATGTTAATCTTTGTATTTCACTGGCATGACGATCATGGCCACAAGCCACCTGTGCATGGTAGCCATTATCAGAGACAGGGCTGGCTGCAGTAGTAAGAGGGTAGACAGGAAGGTAGACAATGACTTGTATCATTGCTTTTTTGCTCGCTGCTTCTAACCCATTAGTTTTGAGATGCCTTTCCTCCCAAAAATAATAAATAGAATTACCTACCCTGTGCCCATTAGCTGCACACTAGGGATGGGATAATACTTCCGTGGGCATACGACCTTTGTTCTCCCACAGTCCCTTTCATCTGAATTGTCTCCACAGTCATTTTCTCCATTGCATTCTAACTTGCTGGCAATGCAGCGGCCTAGTCAGGAAAAGCAAACAACATCGACAACAAATTATCACTTAACAAAGGATTTATACATTTGCAATACAGATGCTTTAAATATCCAGGTAAACCTGAAGGAAAGTTTTCATTATTTTTGATAAAAATTTAGGGACATATGGAAATGAAGTTGCAAAGTGCTATTATTTTTCTTTCTTTCTTTTTAGAATTACAAGAGTCACCATAGGATTATTTAGTCACTACTGGGCTGATTGTCTTAAAAAGGAGAATTAATTCTAGAATCCCATTCCTATTACAGTAAACTTAGTGCAGAGATCAAGATGATGTTATATGTGAGAAAATTAACAGTAGGTTCAGAATTTGTTTGATATAGGATGGCAGACTCAAGGTCACTGTTTTTATTTAAGAAACTATAATTTTACACATGCACACACACACATATCTACTGATACACATAACAACATGGATGAATGTCAAAATTATTACATTGAACAAAAGAAGTCAGACACCTTAGAGCATTGCCATATGACTGCTTTATATGAAGTTCAAGAACAAGGATGGGAATGACTGAAAAGAGGAAGGAAGGAACTTTCTGAGTTTATGGAAATATTCTATATTTTGATTGAGGGTTGTTTATATGGGTGCATACATTTGTCAAAATCAAATTATACGTTTATTTTATTATATATAATTATTTTAATATACATAATTACTAAATATTTTGCTATATATATATATATCCAGTATATACTACTAATATATTTAATTATTTTACTATATATAATTATTTTTTGGACAAGGTATGTGCCTAGACACTACAGCATTAGGTAGGAAATGGAGTGAGAGAATATAGAAAGTGGTACAAACTGCAAGGACTCAGACATTTCCCTTTCCTTTTTGATTTGTTGAATTTTGTAAGAATTCCAGAAATCAGTGTGCACCTATATATCACGGAAATTGAAATGCCTTATATGCAATAAGAGATTTCCACTCCCCTGCCTCTCACACTATTGCCTGTAATCAGGGATCCTGGCATCTGTACCGTTATGTATGGGTATAACGCGACAATGATTAAATGCTTTACTCAAGACCATCCAGGTGACTATTTTAAGTTTTGACAACTATCTCACTATAGCTATGCAAAACTATTTGGACTAACTAAAATGGGGAAATGGGTATTCTGATTAATTAAAATTTTTGATTAATAAAATGTTCCCCAGAAAGCACTTGGCTTCAACTCTTTTGGGTAACACTCTTTACTAAGAAAGTAGAATATAATGAACATAATTAAGTCTTCCTTTGATTATTCAAAATCTTGCATTGCTTCTGAATTATTATTATAAAGAATTATAATTATAAGCACCATTATTATAGAAGACTGAAAATATAGATAGATGGAATTGAATTTCTGTCAATCCCAAGATATAACTTGAAGAATGCTCTGTTTTTCAAACAGAACATCTCTGTAGTTTTTGTTTGTATATTTTAGGGCAGAATAGAATGAGTAATTTTCATGGATTGAATTGTGTTCCGCAAAAATATGTGTCAACTTGGCTAGACCATGATTCCTAGTATTGCATAATTGTCCTCCATTTTGTGATCTGATGTAATCATCTTCCATTTTGTAATATTACGTAACTCTCCTCCATTTTATGTGTTATAAATCCTAAAACCTCTGTGAGGTGGTATTAGGGTGGGGTATACCTTGAGTCACACAAGTGATGCCCTTACTCAAGTCAAGTTAGTTTGAAATAGAGAAGTTTTTTCTAAAACATGAACATATATTACACTTTTAAAAGGCTTTAAACCTGACACTTGCAAATTGATACAAAAGCTAATGTTTGATATGGTTACATTTGAAAATAAAAGAATAAACATCACATTTTATGAGACAGAGTAGAAATTCTACACATTTGATACTGCTGGGGATATTGGAGAGGGCCTATTAGCAAGAGTAGGGATAAAAGGAAGAGGAAATCTCTTGAATGATATTTAGCAATGGATTTCAGGAATGACATAGGCCTGATGGGACACAGCTGAGAATGTTCTAGGCCATGGAAACTCAACGAAATAGGAAGGCTGATGGGGAGGAATAATGTAAGTCATAAGTATATCTTATACTAAAGAAGGAATATGAAAGGTAAGGAGAAGTTTGGATAGTGCAGGATTTGCAGAAGTCAACACGCTTTAGTCAGCACAAGCATACACATGCTTAGACCTGGAGCTATGTGATCCTTTAGAAATAGCTTGTGTTTTTCCAATCAGCTTAAACTAATTTGTGTTACCGAAATGGGCATACTATTTTTATAACCACTTGCAAATTCCATAGTCTTCTATACTTAAAATTAGGACTTTGAGAAGGGAGTTAGCACAGTGCCTGGGGATTAGCTCAGGGGTAATTCCCAAAAACCCATGGGTACATTAAAATAATATATTAAGTCTTGGGGACGTGCGGGGGACTCTGAACAGTAATTGTGAGGGAGGAAAGGGAAGAGGGTAAATCTGTTTAGAATAGACCCAAACCAAACTCATTACTATCAAGTTGATTCCAACTCATAGTGGCCCTATAGGATAGAGTAGAACTGTCCCATAGGGTTTTCAAGGCTGTAATCTTTACAGGAGAAGACTGCCACATCTTCCTCCAGTGGAGCAGTTGGTGGTTTTGAACCACCGACCTTTCACTTAGCAGCAAAGCTTTTTAACCACTGTGCCACCAGGGCTTCTTTATGTTAGACAGTTCTCTGTTAATTGAAGGCCAGATTTCTTCCTAAGTCAGACAGTAGTGGTCCAGGCAACCTCCTATCCCTTTTGAGAGTGGCATTAGTGGATGTTTTTAGGAGAGCAAAGTAGTACGTTATCTTTAATGCAATATTTAGCAACCAGTTTTCCATGATACCACCTAATCAGAATGGATGCCAACCACAACTCTGCTAGGAGTTAACCCATTAGTGGCTGGATCATGAGGAAATCTATATATTCCTGGTGAAGCCGTGTAGGCAGCCGGACAGGGGTTACTCAGAAAGCTCAGGCTAGCAGTTGTTTACCAACCATTACAGATGCATTTCAGTAGTTCAGTGTTCTAGCAATAGCTATGGACATATTGGAGTCCCGGGGTAGTATAAAAAGTCAGTGTGCTCAGCTGCTAACCCAAAGGTTGTCAGTTCAAGTTCACCCACAGGCACCTCAGAAGAAAGGCCTGGTGATCTACTTCTGAGAAATCAGCCATCGAAGATGCCATGGAGCACAGTTCTACTCTGGCACACAAGGGGTTGCCATGAGTCGGAAATGACTAGATAGAAATTTTTTTTTTTTAAATGGGCGCGTTGCTGATGAACTGGAAATCACCTGTGCTGACACATAACTTTCCTGAAATAGCGTATTATGAATCAGCAACCCATGGATTTACCTAAAGTCTTCTCAAATTTGTGAATATTCTTGGCCTAACCAAAGCTCTGTTGGTAATAAACTTCATCAGTTTATAATCTGTTGACTAGCGGAGTCCTTCCTGGTTGTTTGTTCTAAAAACCATTTCTCAAGCTTCAAATAGTCACACTTCAGTTTCTAAATTTTGATTTTAATAGTTTGGATGTAATGCTCAGGTCTGTATTCCTCTCATTCATTGCTGTCAAGATTTTGCTCATATTTCCTCTCCTTTCAATTTGTGACATGATCTTACTCATACAGGCATGATGTATATCTTCCTACCCACACTTATCCTGGGTTTGAGGGGCACAGAGGGGCACAGAGGGGCAACTGTGACACCAGGATTCCTGTCTGACATCCAGAAAAGATAGGCAAGCAGAAATCAGGAAGCAAGGAGGAAAGAAGCAAAAAATTTAGATCCAAGTTCTTGGATCAATTATCTATGGAATGTGAAATCTGCTATCTAGTTGGAAGTACTTTACTTTTTAGCGTGTTTCAGATCACATGGAAATGAAGTGGGTTTTAGTCATCTGATCTGTAAGTTTGTTTTGACTTCAAAATGATTGTTTAGACCAGAGGTCAGAGAACTACAGCTTGTGGGTCTACAATGACCTGCTGCCTGATTTTGTAAATAAAATTTTACTGGGACACAGCCATGCTTTTTGGTTTATATATTACCTATGGCTGATTTAGAGCTACAAAATCAGAGTTGAATAGTTGCAACAGAGACCATATGATCTGTAAAACCTTTACAGATTTGCTATCTGGACCTTTACAGAAAAAGTTTACGGAAATCTGGCCTACACTGTTCAAAATTGTGAACATTGGAGAACTACAAATTAGCAAGAGAATACACATGATTAAGTAGTATATTCAAGATTTGATTACGATTTAATGAAATTTGGATGCCAGAATTTACGCATCCGAATGGGTATTAGACTAGAAGGTCATGCTGCCGTCCTTTAAATCATTTTGGAACTCCTCTTTTGGAATTACCTTTGTAGCTAGCTCAGGGACCATCCACAAGATTTGCCATATCCTCTCTAGTCATCTACTGACACAATGTCATACTATTAATATTTTTGTATTAATAAACTATATTGAAGACCTTTTAAATATATTACTTTTCATTTGCTTATTCTGACTCTAGACATTTGTGCTTATTAATAGCTGGTTTTTAAAAATATCTACCTACTGCTCTTTTTACTCCACCTCTTCTCTCTTCTTCTTCCTTTATAATAGTATAAGGACCTGGGCACCACTACTTGATAAGCAAATGGATCAGGTAAGTGGTCAAGATGATTATAACTTGAAAGCTGCACTTTCACGCATGTAATGACATATGTAGCTTGGGGCTTGGTACCATAACTCTTCTATCCACCTCTATGCTTTAAAATGCTCTGGGACTTCTCTGTCATGGCTTTTACCGATAGTTGGAATAACTTTGGTTTAGTCAAGTTATTTTTGGTAGAAACTGAACATTTTACAAAAGTACATTACCACTGTCACAGCGGAATTTATTCTTGCAGTCAACCTCTTCAATTTTGCAGAGCTTGGATGGAATGCACGGTTGAAAGGTCACCAGAGGTTCAGTACATGGTTGTCCCCCAAATTGACTGGGGCGCAAGATAGATCTAGACTTAAACTGAAAGGAAAAAAGAGAAATGTGAGTAACTCTGAAGTAGGGTCAGAAAACTGGGCTTTTTTTCTTATCATTTGTTTTATTTTTTATTGTTACTGTTGAGAATATACACAGCAGAACATACACAAATTCAACAATTTATACATGTACAATTTGGTAAGATTGATTACATTCTTTGAGTTGTGCAACTATTCTTACTCTCCTTTTCCAAATTATTCCTCCACCATTAACATAAACTGACTGCCCCTAAGTTTCCCATCTAATCTTTTTAGTTGCTGTTGTCAGTTTGGTCCCATATAGATAGTTCTTAAAAGAGCACTATGCTCAAGGCAGACACTCTTTACTAGTTAAGCTGAACTATTGTTTTAAGAAGACTTCACGGAGATATTTTTGGTTTAAAGTTTAAAGATTATCTCAGGGCAATAGTTTTGGGCGTTCATCCAGCCACTATGGCTCCAAAAATATGGATTCCATGGGAATTTGAAATTCTGTTCTGCATTGTCTCCTTTTTGATCAAAACTGGGCTTTTTAATCCCAGTGTTGGTGTGACATAAATTTTACTAACAGTTCTTCCAATTCGATTATTGTGCATCCTTAGGGAAGTCACTACCTGTCTAGGCCTCAGTTTCCCAACCTGTAAAATGAGGAAGGGAGGTGAAAAGATTTCTAAGGTCTCTTGTAACTCTGAAATGACATGATTCTAAATTAAATAAAAATCAATGCACAAATATTTACTGTGGGTCTCCTGAGTGCAGTAAATTTTTCTAGACAATAACAACAGTCCTTCTGTATCTCAAAGATAGTGTGGAATGATAAATGTGAATGGATTTTTGAGGTTCTTTTGTACAAGGAAGTAACCACGGAAACCAAGGTTGACATATTCTCCATACTTCAAAGAATTTCAAATGGCAAATAGTCAAATTAAGAGTGAAGGAAGGCTAGAACTCTGAAGGACTGAAGAGTAATGATTTCGAAGTCAGAAAAACCCAAGATCCAAATGTGGCTTCTCCATTAATTAGTGGTATATGCTTGGGCAAATTGCTTAACCCCCTGTGAGCTGTAACTTCCTTATCTATTATCTATAAAATGAATAGAAATATACAGTTTGATAAGAAGACTGAATGAGGTGATATATGTAAGAGGCCTATGGGGATAGCAGTGGTTCAGTGGTAGAATTGTCATCTTCCATGCAGGAGACCTGGGTTTGATTCTTGGCCAATGCACCACATGCACAGCCACCACCTGTCTGTCAGTGGAGGCTTGTGTGTTGCTGTGATGCTGAACAGGTTTCAGCAGATCTTCCGTACTAAGACAGACTAGGAAGAAAGGCCTGGAGATCTACTTCCAAAAGTCAGCTGAAGAAAACTCTATGGATCACAATGGTTTGATCCACCACAAATCATGGGGATGAAGCAGGACAGGCAAGGTTTCACTCTGTTGTGCATGGGATCCTCATGAGTCAGGGACAAACTCAACAGCAGCTAACAACAACAACAATATGTGAGGGGCCTAGAATAGTTTCTCACATACAATGAGTGCTTCGAAAAATGAGTTTATTTTTCTTACCTAATGTGTGAATGCTCAGCATGAGGCCTGCCTGGGGTTCACATGGGCCAACACCCTTACAGGAATGAGCTTGAGGTGGGTAAATATTGCATCTAGGAACAGTAAACAAATTGATGGACTTTCTCACAGGGAGAGGGAAATTAGAGGAAGGACAAGGAGTTCAAGCTTTTACTTCACTTCCCTAATTTCTGTCTGATTTTAAATCTTGGACCAAAATTTTTATTTTCTAGCTATTGCTTTTGCTCTCTGAGCTCTCAGAGCTGAGCAAGTACAATTCTGGAGGCAGAATTTCTTTCTGGAGTTCACATGATAGCAAAACGAAATATCCTTCTCACTCTAACATTACTAAATGGTGAAATTTTCCCTCAGTGGAAAGTGGGGCAGTTTATTTTCAGAAATTAAAGAAATTCAACATTTCTGTGATTGTTGAGCCTATTAGGGAATCAGAATATTTTATTCAGATTCATATTTCTTGGATATGCCTATCAGTCACCTACCTGTCTTTCAACACAAGGGTCACATTCTGACCACTGCCCATAGTCTCCCAGGAGGCAGTTAATAGGACATGTTTGCCAGTTACATTCTCTGGTCTCCGGCTTACAAAACTGGTCACAAAAGTTATCCAAGTAGTACTGGTCCACTACTACTTGTCTGCAATAGTGAGAAAAATCTACTTAGAAATAGTGCATTCACTGTGGCTCTAGTCAGATAAGAAAGATATCATTGAACATTAACTACCGTGAATAAAAGGGAAGAAGGTTTTCATGGAAAGTCCGACAGGTTGGCATATGTGCTGTTCTTGTCATTTATTGGAACTCAAGACTGGCTGCATAATGTGCAGGGCCCAGTACAAAGTGAAAGCGCAGAGCCTCTTGTTAAAAAATTAAGAATTTCAAGAGAGCAATGGTAGAGCATTAAGTATTAAACATCAAGTCAGGCATGGAACTCTTTTAAGTGACTGCACAAGTCACACAGTCACTGAGCTGACCCTGATGGAAGTCCTGCAATGGACTGGAAGGGAAAGAAAAGAAAGAAATCAAAGAAAGTTACTGTGAATTGCTTAAAAAATGACAACACAATGTGATAAGTGCAATACTGAGAGAGGGCCAGGGAGCTATGGGGCCAGACTCAAAGATTAAGTGACATGAGAGCTACATCTTGAAAAATTAGTGTGAATTCTCCAGATAACATAGGGAAAGATGTCTTGAGGGAACAGCATGTGGAAAGATTAGAGGTGGAAGAGAGCATAACATGTCCAGGTTGGAGGTTGTAGGTCGGGCCTGTCAAATGCATGATTGAGGAGGACAGGATACATTGTACTTTGTTTGGCAGTCAGTAGAGGACATTGGTGGTTCAGTGGTAGAATTCCTGCTTTCCACATGGCTGTCTGTCAGTGGTGGCTTGTATGTTGCTATGATCCTGAAAAGGTTTCATCAGAGTTTCAAGACTAAGATGGACTATGAAGAACTGCCTGGTGATTTACTTCTGAAAATCAACCAGTGAAAACCTATGGATCACAACTGAAAACTGTCCAATCCCTAACCAATCATGGGGATGGCGCAGGACAGGGCAGTGTTTCATTTCATTCTGCATGGGATCACCATGGACATCAGCTAACAACAACAAGAGCACTACTGAAGGTTTCTTAAGTAGGGAGCTTACATAAACACATCTGTTTTCACATGCTTAGTGCATGGCTTATTGGGGAAGTCAATTGGAGATTTTAATGAGACTCACACTACATATGTAAAAATGTTATTGTTGTTAGGTGCTGTGGAGTCAATTCTGACTCATAGTGACCCTATGTACAACAGAATGAAACACTACATAGTCATGGGCTATCCTCACATCTTTGTTACGCTTGAGCCCGCTGTTGCAGACACTGTGTTAATCCATCTCCTTGAGGGTCTATCTCTTTTTCACTGACTGTCTGCTTTACCAAGCATGATGTCCTTCTCCAGGGACAGGTCCTTCTTGATAACATGTCCAAAGTATGGAAGATGAAGTCTCGTCATCCTTGTTTCTAAGGAGAATTCTGGCTGTACTTGTTCCAGGACAGACTTGTTTGTTCTTTTGGCAGTCCGTGGTATGTATATTCAATATTCTTCACCAACACCACCATTCAAAGGCACCAGTTCTTCTTTAGTCTTCCTTATTCGTTGTCCAGCTTTCACATGCATATGAGGTGATTGAAAACACCATGGCTTGGGTCAGGTGCACCTGGGGTCATGTGAATCTTTGTTCTTAAAATTATGTCTTTGCTTTTTAACACTTTAAAGAGGTCCTTCGCAGCAGACTTTCTCTGTTTATCATGATGTTGCTTATTGGTCCAGTTGTGAGGATTTTTGCTTTCTCTATTTTGGGTTGCAATCCATACTGAAGGTTGTAGTCTTTGATCTTCATCAGTAAGTGCTTCAAGTCTTTCTCACTTTCAGCAAGCAAGGCTGAGTCATCCACATATCACAGGTTGTTAATCAGTCCTCCTCCAATCCTGATGCCCTGTTCTTCTTCATATAGCCCAGCTTCACGGATTATTTGCTCAGTATACAGATTGAATAAGTATAGTGAAAGGATGGAAACCCTAGTGGTGTAGTGGTTAAGTGCTACAGCAGTTTGAAACCACCAGGTGCTCCTGGGAAACTCTGTGGGGTGCTTCTACTGCGTCCCATAGGGTCACTGTGAGTCCAAATCAACTTGACGGCAACAGGTTTTTTTTGGTTTAGTGAAAGGATACTACCTTGATACAAACCTTTTATGATTTTAAACTACGCAGTATTCCCTTGTTCTGTTTGAACGACTGCCTCTTGATCTATGTACAGGTTCCCCTTGAGCACAAGTAAGTGTTCTGGAATTCCCATTCTTCACAATGTTATCCATAATTTGTTATGATTCACACAATCGAATGCCTTTGCATAGTAAATAAAACACAGGCAAACATCTCTCTGGTTTTCTTCTGAATTCGGCTTCAATTTCTGGAAGTTCCCTGTCAATGTACTGCTACAATCGCTTTTGAATGATTTTTAGCAAAATTTTATTTGTGTGTTATATTAATGATATTGTTTGATAATTTCCACATTCTGTTGGATTACCTTTCTTTCGAATGGGCACAAATATGGATCCCTTCCAGTTGTTGGCCAGGTAGCTGTCTTCCAAATTTCTTGGCACAGATGAGTGAGCACTTCCAGTGCTGCATCCATTTGTTGAAATATCTTAGTTGGTATTCTGTCAATTCCTGGAGCTTTTATTTTCACTAATGCATTCAGTGCAGCTTGAACTTCTTCCTTCAGTACCCTTGGTTCTTGATCATGTGCTACCTCCTGAAATGGCTGAATGTCAACCAATTCTTTTTGGTACAGTGACCCTGCGTATTCCTTCCATCTTCTTTTGATGATTCCTGTTTCATTTAATATTTTCCCAGTAGAATCCTTCAAAATTTCGACTTGAGGCTTGATGTTTTTCTTCAGTTCTTTCAGCTTGAGAAATGCTGAGTGTGTTCTTCCCTTTTGGTTTTCTATCTTCAGGTCTTTGCACATATCATTAAAGTACTTTACTTTGGCTTCTTGATACGCCCTTTGAAATCTTCTGTTCAGCTCTTTTGCTTCATCATTTCTTTGTTTCACTTTAGCTGCTCTATGTTCAAGAGCAAGTTTCAGAGTCTCTTCTGACATCCATTTTGCTCTTTTCTTTCTTCCTGTACATCTTCATGTAAGATACCCTTGATGTCATTTCACAACTTGTCTGATCTTCGGTCATTAGTGTTGAATGCATCAAATCTATTCTTGAGATGGTCTGTAAATTCAGGTGGGATATATTCAAGATAGTTCTTTGACTCTCATGGACTTGTTCTAATTTTCTTCAGCTTCAACTTAAACTTTCCTATGAGCAATTGATGGTATGTTGGCAGTTGGCCCCTGGCCTTGTTCTAACTGATCATATGGAGCATTTTCATCATCTCTTTCCACAGATGTAGTCGACTTGATTTCTGTGTGTTCCATCTGGTGAGGTCCACGTGTATAGTCACCGTTTATGTCGTTGAAAAAAAGGTATTTGTAATGAAGAAGTCATTGATCTTGCAGAATTCTATCATGTGATCTCTGGCATTGTTTCTATCACCGAAGCCATATTTTCCAACAACTATTCCTTCTTCTTTGTTTCCAACTTCCACATTCCAATCACCAGTAATTATCAATGCATCTTGATTGCATCTTTGATCAATTTCAGACTATAGAAGTTGGTAAAAATCTTCAATTTCTTCATCTTTGGCCTTAGTGATTGGTGCGTAAATATAAATAATAGTTGTATTAATTGGTCATTCTTGTAGGTGTATGGATGTTATCCTATCACTGACAGCATTGTACTTCAGAATAGATCTTGAAATGTTCTTTTTGACGATGAATGCAATACCATTCCTCTTCAGTTTGTCATTCCAGCATAGTAGACCATATGATTTTCTGATTTAAAATGGCCAATACCAGTTCATTTCATCTAACTGATGCAAGATATCGATCTTTATACATTCCATTTCTTTTTTGACTATTTTCAACTTTCCTAGATTCATACTGCATACATTCCACATTTCTATTCTCAGTGGATGTTGCAACTGTTTCTTCCCATTTTAAGTCGTGCCACATCAGTCAATGAAGGTCATGAAAGCTTGATTCCATTCACATCATTAAGGTCGACTTTACTTTGAGTAGACAACTCTTCCTCAGTTGTATTTGGAGTGCCTTTCAACTTGAGATCATCTGGCACTATATCAGACATTTCACTGCTATTCATAAGGTTTTCACTGGCTAATTTTTTTCTGTAGAAGACTGCCAGGTCCTTCTTCCTAATCTGTTTTAGTCTGGAATGTCAGCTGTTCACCTGATCACCATGGATGACACCACTGGTATTTGAAATATTGGTGGCATAGCTTCCAGCATCACAGCAACATGCGAGCCACCACAGTACGACAAACTGACAAACACATAGGGGATTTAAAAATTGTTTTCTAAAATAAGTGTCTAAAAAGTGTTATTCAAAACACATTAAATATATGCCTTTTTGCCCTATGTCATGTGAGCATCTCCATGGTATAGAAGACACTATGGAGAATGAGTATTCTGAATTAGTGAAAAGACTGAATTATTAACTGCTATCAAGTAAACACAGTTTGCTTGCCTTCTTGTACCTGCCAACAATCAAGCTAATAGCTAACAGTGCTGCTCAATTGAGATCCTGTTAGACGTGCTTTAATGAGTAGAAAATTCTCTATAA
Organism: Dugong dugon; assembly: GCA_030035585.1. NCBI lineage: Eukaryota > Metazoa > Chordata > Mammalia > Sirenia > Dugongidae > Dugong > Dugong dugon. The sequence continues at coordinate 46,910,165 of CM057460.1, forward strand.
TTAACTCACTAAAGTGTATGCAAGCAGAGCTATGTGTTGATAAAAAAAAGCTTGAGTAGTGATTCTAAGTAAGTTAAATAGTCAAATGCAAATATTGCACAGATTCTTAATATTTTTTTGAAATCCATCATTTTTATGGAGAGGGACAAAGTAGACTCAAATTCCATCCAAATTCATGACTTCTAACTTTGAGATATATTCTTCTTTCATTGCCTAGATGGCACTTCTGATATTACTAACCAAGTCCTTGAGGTCTTCCAGGACAAAAAGAAAAGCTTCATAGCTCACACCCACCTCTGTCTTCTCTGGATTCCAGAATTGCAGCTTTTTGAGCAGCTGGACCACTGAGTCCATGGGTAACGATCACAGAAGCAGGCTTGGCTCTTGTCAATCAAAGCACCCAGCAGGATAAAGTGCAAGATGTAGAGTCTGGCCATGCCTGTAGAGACTTCTGGCCCTGAAATGGAAATATACAATGCATATCAAATACTTCTTGGGGGTAGAATTTTCCAAGTCATTCTGAGTCACAGACTCAAATGTGATACTAGGAAACATCTGCTTCATCTGCCTGCCTTCCTTAAGGAAAATCAACCTATAAATTCACAAGCATACAAGTCCCATTTCTAAAACTTTTTAAAGTGGAAGATTCTCGTCATTATGACTCCCTTTATTAGTTAAGTTGTGGCATGTGCTACCCCTAGGTTTTCAGTTAAATGACTGATGTCTTTGCCAGGGGCTGGTTCTCCTGACTGTTAGTGAAGGCCTACAAGACAAGGTATGTAGTAAATGCTTGTAACCCATTCCAACCCAAAAAAGTATCTGACGTTTCTTATATAGTATTATAAAAGGAGCCCTGGTGGTGCAATGGTTACGCACTTGGCTGCTAACTGAAAAGTTGGTAGTTCAAACTCACCCATTTTCTCTGTGGCAGAAAACACCTGGCAATCTGCTCGCATAAAGATTGCAGCCTAAAAACTCTATGGTGGCAATTCTACTCTATCACATGGGGTCTCTATGAGACAAAAATTGACTCAACAACACCTAACAACAACAACATATAGAATTATACTTCTCAAAAAAACTGCTCATTTTCTGTGGACAATATTCTCAAGTACATTTCAGTTCTTCACACTTTTGGGTACCAGGGAAGGAGTTTAAGCCTCCTTTTCTGGAGGTTTTGTTTAGTTTTTTAGCACCCTGAATCCCGTTTGACCTGCTAGATAGAGATAGTGCAGCTGACAAACTAAGTGTAGAGTCCTGGAAGTTAGAGCGGGAAGCATCTTTGAAACTTCCAGGTCATGCCTCCTCATTTTATACATGATGAAACTGAGGCTCAAGGAGGTAAAATAACGTAGAGACTGCATGACAGCTAAGAGCCCAAGATTCCTGGTTCTTGGATGAAATGTATGTCTTCATCGAGTTTCTTACAATACTGACCAGATACTTGGAGCTCCACTGCCCAGGCCATGAGAGGTTTTATCCAGCCGTGGCTAGATACCAGAGAATCCTTTGACCAGTTGTTCCCCACTGTGTGGTGTAGAGCCTTGAGGATTCCTGAATTACTGACAGGAATTTGGGAATCCATATCTACCTCTACTTCCAATATTACCATTTTAATATCTCTATCTCTAACAAAACAGACAACATGATATCTATCTGTCTGTCTGTCTATCTATCTATGTATCTGTAAACCCTGGTGGCATAGTGGTTAAGAGTTTGGCTGCTAACCAAAAGGTCGGCAGTTTGAGTCCACCAGGTGATCCTTGGAAACCCTATGGGGCAGTTCTACTCTGTTACTCTGTCCTATAGTGTTGCTGTGAATTGGAATCGACTTGACAGCAATGGATTTGATTTTTGGTTTCTCTCTCTCTCTCTCTCTCTCTCTCTCTATATATATATATAGAGAGAGAGAGAGAGAGAAGCCAACCGGCTCCACCCGGCTTCACTATAGCCAGGCAACCGTGCCCACGCCCCCTCCCTTCCTGCTGGGTCTGCTCTGCTGCCCCACAGCAGAGCACCCTGGATGTGCCACTCCCTCCCTGCTGGCTCTGCCCACATCCCACAGCTGAGTACCCTAACCCATGCCACTCACTCCCCTCTTACTTCACCCCCCTTCACTGCAGCTAATGGACCCTGCCTATGCCCCCTCCCTGTCCACTGGCTCTGCTCCCCTGAGCCACAGCTGGGCTACCCATACCCATGCCTCTCCTGCCACACTGCCCCACAGATGAGTGCCCTGGCTGTACCATTCCTTCCCTGCTGGCTCTGATCCACTGCCCTGCAGCTAATTTTCCATACCTGTGCCCCTCTCTCCCTGCCAACTCTGAACCACTGAGCCACAACTGTAAAACCTGACTCCACACACTTCCCCCCTACCTGCTCTGCGCTGCTATGCTGCAGCCAAATGACCCAGCCCTGGCCCCTCCCTTCTCACCAGTCCTGTACAGATGCCCCGTAGCTGAGCATCCTGGCTCCACGCCCTACCTAAACACCAGCCTCACTCCACTGCATCGCAGCTAAGCGATCTTCCCTGCCTATCTGTACAAGGTGGTGAGAGCTATTGTGCCCACAGATGAGCAAGTAACAAAGCAAGTCTGGCCCACCTGCCCAGATATCAAAACAAAACAAATAAGCAGGATAAAACAAACAAACATACAATCAATAAATAAAGAAAACAGTACCTGAATGTCTCAGAGACAGGAGACAACATCAAAACATATAAAAAAGCAGGACAAGATGGTGCCAAAAAGTTACCAAAATAAAGAATCAGATGACCTTCTGGTAGAAGAAAAGGCAGTAGAACTATGTGATATGAAATTCAAAAGACTAATATTAGGGCTCTCCAAGTGATAAGGAAAGAGACCAAGGAAAATACAGACAAAATCATGGAAAATACACACACACACACACACACACACACACACACACACACACACACACACACAAAAGCCAAAATCAAGGAAAACACTGACAAAGCAATAAAAGAATTCAGGAAAATAATACAAGCACAAAACTTCAAAATAAACAAACAATTAGAAATCATGCAAAAACAGCAACTAGAAATCCAAAAGAAAAATAACGAAGTTTCAGAAATGGAAAACTCAATAGAAGGTTTTAGGAGCAAATTTGAAACAATGGAAGACAGAATCAGCAAGATTGAAGACAAATCCATGGATGTGATTTTGTTTGAAGATAAATCAGAGAAAAGAATGAAGAAAAGCTAAGAATTATGAGGGACACAATCAAGAGAAAATGTTGCACATGATAAGAGTTCCAGTAGAGGGGGAGAAAATGGAAAACACAGACAGGATTGTTGAAGATTTGCTGGCAGAAAACTTCCCAATATCATGAAAGACAAAAAGCTGACCATCCAGGAAGCTCAAGGAACCGCATATAGGATAGACGCTTAAAGAAAATTACCAAGACATATCATAATCACACTTACCAAAACCAAAGACAAAGAAAGAATTCTGAGAGCAGCTCAAGAAAAATGAAAAGTCGCTTATAAAGGGAAAACAATAAGACTAAACTCTGATTACTAGGCAGAAACTATGCAGGCAAGAAGGCAATCGGATGACATACATAAGACCTTGAAAGAAAAAAATTGCCAGCCAAGAATAATAGATCCTGCAAAACTCTCTCTTAAATACAATGGTAAAATTAGGAAATTTCCAGATAAACATAAATTAAGGGAATTTGTAAAAAACAAACAAACAAACAAAAAAAACCAAAAACCAAATTACAAGAAATATTAATGGGAGTCCTTAGGTTAGAGAACCAACAATGGCATATAACAACCTGAGGCTAGGACAAAGGACAGCATCAGCCAGATACCAACCTAGGTAAAGAACTCTCAATAATAAAACTAAAATATTTTAAAACGAGAACTAGAGACATCAACCTGTAAATGATGATAATGTCAAAACAAAAAAAGGGGAATAAATGGTGTAGGAATAGAACTTTCAAATGGAGAAGAAATGAAGGCAATATCAAGTGATAAATGACTGGTTTAAAAGTAGGAAGATTAGTGTAAATTTCAATGTAACCACAAGGATAGTTATCAAATCTACTCTTCAAAATAAAAAGGAAGAAAAACATAAAGGCTCAATAAACACAAAATCTATAGTAATGAAAGAAATTCAACAAACCAAAGAAACTCAGGAAAGTAAGAGGAACAAAGAAAACATCAGCACCACAAAAAAAGCACAACAAAATGACAGCAATAAATTCACAGCTATCAATGATCACAGTGAATGTAAAAGGCTTAAATGCACCTGTAAAGAGGCGGAGAGTGACAGAATGCATAAAAAAGCATGACCCATCAATATGCTATCTACAAGAGACACACCTTAGACACAAATACATAAATATATTAAAAATCAAAGAAAGAAAAAAATATATCAAGCAAACTGCAACCAAAAAAGAGCAGAAGTGGCAATACTAATCTCAGATAAAATAGACTGTAAGGCAAAAGTCATCACAAAAGACAAGGAAGGACATTCCATAATGATTAAAGGGGCAATTCACCAAGAAGACATAACCTTAATAAATATCTATGCACCCAACGACAGGACTCCTAAATACATAAAACAAACTCTAACAGCACTGAAAAAAGAAATAGACAGTTCCACAATAATAGTAGAAGACTTTCAACACACCACTATTGGTAAAAGATAGAACATCTAGAAAAAAAAACCAACAAAGATACAGAATATCTAAAGGCCACAATCAATCAACTTGACTTCAAAAAGAAGAAAGGATCAACATCAAAATGTTAGCCCTACAACTCGAACAAATAGAAAGAGAGGAGCAAATTAGCCCAGAGTCACCAGAAGAAAGGAAATAATAAAGATCATAGCAGGATGAAATAGAGAACAGAAAAACAATAGAAAGAATCAACAAGACCAAAAATTGGTTCTGTAAAATCTGTAAGATACTGCAACACGATAGCAATAAAAAGACAAATAATCCAATTAAAAAATGGGCAAAGGATATGAACTGACCCTTCACCAAAGAGGACATTCAGACAGCTAAAAGACACATGAGGAAATGCTCTCTATCATTATCCATTAGAGAAATGCAAATCAAAACTACAATGAGATACCATCTCACCCCGACATTACCGGCACAAATTAAAAAAAATAGAAAATAACAAATGTTGGAGAGGCTGTGGGTAGATGGGAACTCTTATACACTGCTGGTGGAAATATAAAGTGGTACAACCACTATAAGAAATGATATGGCACTTCCTTAAAAATTTAAAAATAGAAATATATGATCCATTAATCCCACTCCTAGGAACTTATCCTAGAGAAATAAGAGCCATCACACGAATAGACCTATGCATACTTATATTCATTGCAGCATTTTTCACAATAGCAAAAAGATGAAAACAACTATGGTACATACATACAATGGAAAATTATGCAATAATAAAGAATAATGATGAATCCTTGAAACATCTTACAACATGAATGAATCTGGAGGGCATTGTGCTGAATGAAATAAGCCAATCACAAAAGGACAAATACTGTGTAAGACCACTATTATAAAAACTCAAGAAGAGGTTTACACACAGAAAGAAATGATCTTTGATAGTTACAAGCGAGGAGAGTGTTGGGAGGGGAAATCACTAACAAGATAGTAGATAAATGGTAACTTTGGTGAAGAGAAAGACAGTACTCATTATAGGGGAAGTCAGCACAACGTCACCAAGGCAAAGTCATAGAAACTTCATAGACACATCAAATACCCTGAGGGACTGACTTACTAGGCGGATTGCTAGGGACCATGTTCTCAGGGGACATCTAGGTCAATTGGCATAACCTAGTTCATAAAGAAAATGTTCTACATCTAACTTTAGTGAGTAGCCTTTGGGGTCTTAAAAGCTCGTGTTCAGCCACCTAAGATACATCTGCTGGTCCCATCCCGTCTGGAGAAAAGAAGAATGAAGAAAACCAAAGACACATGGGAAATGTTAGTCCGGAAGACTAATGGACCACCAGTACCACAGCCTCCACCAGCCTGAGCTGAGAAGAACTAGACGGTGCCTGGTTAACACCAACTGACTGCTCTGACAGGGATCACAGTACAGGGTATGGGACAGAGCAAGAGAAAAAAGTAGAACAAAATTCAAATTCACAGAAAAAGAAAAAGACCAGACTTATTGGTCTGACAGAGACTGGAGGAACCCAGAGACTGTGGTCCCCAGACACCCTTTTAACTCAGAACTGAAGTGTCTACTGAAGTTCACCCTTCAGCCAAAGATTACACAGGTCTATAAAACAAACAATGACACACATGAGGATCATGCTTCTTAGCTCATGTCATGTAAATGACACCAAATGGGCAACACTTATCCAAAAGCAAAGACAAGAAGGCAGGAAGGGACAGGAAAATAGGATGAATGGAAATGGGGAAACCAGGGTGTAGAAGGCGAGACTGTTCACACATCTCGAGGATTGCAACCAATGTCACAAAAAAATTTGTGTATAAATTGTTTAATGAGATACTAATTTGTCCTGTAAACTTTCACCTAAAACACAATTAAAAAAATAAAAAAAAGAAGGAAACAAAAATATAAATAATACATGCCTATGTTAAAAAAATTTAATCAGAACAGAAAGGGATGAATTGAAAGGTATAAGGCTTGGATTCTCTTTTCCTACATGTCCCTAGAACCTCTTCCTAAACCTCATCACTCTTCCTCACCACCCCCTGCCTTTTTTAGGTCATAGAGGGAAAATTCTTCCATAAATCAGAGTACACATATACATGTATGAGTATTCTTTAAATGTATACCCAAAAAGGAACATATGATGTATACAACTCGCACTTTGCTATTTTTCACTTCATAGTATACCTTAAAGATCTTTACACATCAATATATGCGTATCTACTTCATTCCTTTAATGGCTATATATTTTTATACCATATGTAAATATTATATTTAATTTAACAATTATCCTGATTGTGAACATTTAGTATACACACATACATACACACAGCAATAGACATTTTTTAAAATATCTCTTAGAACACTTTTATAGTGTATGTATGGGCTTAAGCGGTGTAGCCAACAGAATGTGGAAATTATCAAACAATATCATTAATATCACATGCAAGTAAAATTTTGCTGAAGATCATTCAAAAGCAGTTGCAGCAGTACATCCACAGGGAACTGCCAGAATTTCAAACTGGATTCAGAAGAGGATGTGGCACCAAAGGATATCATTGCTGATGTCTGATGGATCTTGGTGGAAAGCAGAGAATACCAGAAAGATGTTTACTTATGTTTTATTGACTATGCAAAGGCATTTGACTATGTGGATCATAACAAATTATGGTTCACATTGCAAAGAATGGGAATTCCAGAACACTTAATTGTGCTCACGAAGAACTCGTACTTAGACCAAGAGGCAGTAGATCGAACAGAGCAAGAAGATACTGCATGGTTTAAAATTAAGAAAGGTGTGCATCAGAGTTGTTTCCTTTCATCATAGTTATTCAATCTGTATGCTGAGAAAATAATCAGAGAAGCTGGACTATATGAAGAAGAATGTGGCATAAGGATTGGAGGAAGACTCATCAACAGTCTGCAATATGCAGATGACACAGCTTTGCTTGCTGAAAATGAAGAGGACTTGAAGCACTTACCCATGAAAATCAAAGACTACAGCCTTCAGTATGGATTGCCCCTCAACGTAAAGAAAACAAAAATCCTCACAACTTGACCAATAAGCAACATCATGATAAATGTAGAAAAGATTGAGGTTGTCAAGGATTTCATTTTACTTGGATGTACAATTTATGCCCATAGAAGCAGCAGTCGGAAAATCAGACGATGTACAGCATTGGGAAATCTGCTGCAAAAGACCTGTTTAAAGTGTTAAAAAGCAAAGATGTCACTTTGAGGACTAAGGTGTGTTTGACCCAGCTATGATATTTTCAATCGCCTCACATGCATGTGAAAGCTGGATGATTAATAAGGAAGATCAAAGAAGAGTTGAGACTTTGAATTATGGTGTTGGTGAAGAATATTGACTATACCATGGACTGCCAGAAGAATGAACAAGTCTGTCTTGGAAGAAATACAGCCTGAGTGCTTCTTAGAAGCAAGGATGGCAAGACTTCATCTCAAATACTTTGGACATGTTATCAGGAGGGACCAGTCCCTAGAGAAGGACATCATGCTTGGTAAAATAGAGAGTCAGCGAAAAAGAGGAGGTCTCTCAATGAGATGGATTGACACAGTGACTGCACTAATGGGCTCAAGCATAACAATGATTGCGAGGATGGCCCAGGACTGGGCAGTGTTTCATTCTGTTGTCCACGGGGTAGCTATGGGTTGGAACTGACTCGACGGCACCTAACAACAACAATAGCCATGCTTTTTATCCAAGCTTTTTCATCTCACTCATAAACAAGCTGCTATGGCCTTAGGCCATTTCAGCCATAAAAATGAGAATTTCCTTTATAGACCACTGTATTTGCCTGCTGATTTTAGATCACTGGAAAGTAGCTCTGGTGGCACAGTGGTTAAAAGCTATAGCGACCTGTGGCTGCTAACCAAAAGGTCAGCAGTTGGAATCCACCAGCCACTTCCTGGAAACCCTCTGGGGCAGTTCTACTCTGTTCTATAGGGTAGCTATTATTTATAATCAACTTGACAGAACTGGGGTAAGTAGCTCACCTTTCTTGGTTTTCCTCAGCAGCACAGAGCTAGAGGGCATTGGGACAAGAGTGACCAGATAGAACTTAAAAAAAAAAAAAAAAAAGGTTGTTGTAGAGTTGATTTTGACTCATGGTGACCCCACGTGTGTCAGAGTAGAACTGTGCTCCATAGGGTTTTCAGTGGCCTATGTTTTTGGAAATAGATCACCAGGTCTTTCTTCCAAGGTACCTAAGGGGAAACCCAAACCTCCAAACTTTTGGATATCAGCTGAGCTCATTAACCATTTGTGCCATCCAGGGACTCCAGATTGTTGTTGTTGTTAGGTGTCGTCTAGTCGGTTCTGACTCATAGTGACCCTATGTACAACAGAATGAAACACTGCCTGGTCCTGAACCATCATCCTCATAATCATTGTTAAGCTTGAGCCCATTGTTGCAGCCGCTGTGTCAGTCTACCTTGCTGAGGGTCTTCTTCTTTTTCGTTGACCCTCTACTTTACCAAGCAGATGCCTTTCTCCAGTTGTACTTCTTCCAAGACAGATTTGTTTGTTCTTTTGGCAGTCCATGGTATGTTCAACATTCTTTGCCAACACTGTAATTCAAAGGCTCCAATTCTTCTTCTGTCTTCCTTATTCATTGTCCAACTTTTGCATGCACATGAGTTGACTGAAAATATCATCGCTTGGGTCAGGCACACCTTAGTCCTTTAAGTGACATCTTTGCTTTTTAACACTTTAAAGAAGTCTTTAGTAGCAGATTTGCCCAGTGCAATGCATCCTTTGATTTCTGGACTGCTGCTTCCATGGGCATTGATTGTGGATCCAAGTAAAATGAAATCCTTGTCAACTTCAGCCTTTTCTCTGTTTAATAGATGTTGCATATTGATCCTATCGTGAAGATTTTTGTTTTATGTTGAGATGTAATCTATGCTGAAGGCTGTAGTCTTGGTCTTCATCAGTAAGTGCTTGAAGTCCTCTTCACTTTCAGCAAGCAAAGTTGTGTCATCTGTATATTACAGATTGTTAATGAGCCTTCCTCCAATCCTGATGTCCCGTTCTTCTTCATATAGTCCAATTTCTCGGATTATTTGCTTAGCATGCAGATTGAATAAGTATGGTGAAAGGATACAACCCTGACACACACATTTCCTCATGTTAAACCACGCAGTATCTCCCTGTTCTATTTGAACGACTACCTCTTGGTCTATGTACAGGTTCCTCATAAGCACAATTAAGTGTTCTGGAATTCCCATTCTTCCCAATGTTATCCATAATTTGTTATGATCCACACAGTTGAATGCCTTTGCATAGTCAATAAGACACAGGTAAACATCTTTCTGGTAATCTCTGCTTTCAGCCAAGATCCATCTGACATCAGCAATGATATCCCTTGTTCCATGTTATAGAACAATGTCATTGATATCAGATGCAAGTAAAATTTTGCTGAAGATTATTCAAAAGCGATTGCAGCAGTACATCAACAGAGAACTGCCACTAATTCAAAATGTTTTTGGAAGAGGACTTGGAACATGGAAAGGGTGACTCCAGATGGAACTTAAAAAACCCAAAAACTAAACCCATTGCCATTGAGTCAATTGCAACTTATAACTACCATACAGGACAGAGTAGAACTGCCCCATAGGGTTTCCAAGGCTGTGGTCTATGTGGAAGCAGACTGCCACATCTTTCTCCTGCAGAGCAGCTGGTGAGTTCCAACTACTGACCTTTCGTTTAGCAGCTGAGCACTTAACCACTGCTCCACAGGGCTCCTTTTACATAGAACTTAGGCAGTGACAAGCCAGAATGATGAGCCCTAAATATCAGACCCAATCTCCACATAGGATGATTTTTCTTTATTTTTTATCTTTTATAATATTTACCATTAATAAACAAGATGAGAAAAAATACTATAAATATTACTCTAATAGGATTTTCCCATCCTACTGGTGTCTTTTAACCTTAGAAAATGCTTAACATTGTTTAACATTATGGATATTTTGAAGTTTGAATATACTTGGCAAGTACTCCTCTTTTTAAGAGTTATGGTGTTATTGCTGTAACTTAATTTAAAGAACATGAATTGAGTGACTATTTTGTGCTGGGTTCTGCATTAGACTATGAGGATGAAAAGATGAGTAAAGCATACTTCATTTCCTTCAAGATCTTAAGTCCTGTGAGGGAGAAAGGTAATATTACGATACAAGTATGATTAATATTATGTGGTATGAACAGTGGTTTTATCAAGGTGTTATCTGAGCCCAGAAAAGAGCTCAGCAGAAGGATTTCAGGAGGAGACCGGAGAAGCAGAAAAGGCAGATGGGGAGGAACAGGAGTGGGAGGAGAAAGAAGAGGAGCTAGGTGAACTCTTCTCTGTGCCACTTTTCACACTTCCAATTTCATGAGGCAAGAACTTGTTTCAGTTTGGTAATTCCTGAAGCATATTCTTTTTTATTTAGAAAATGACCAAATGGATAGTTGGCAGTGATACCTTCCCCCATGTATATCCTTTTCTACTCTATGGTATTCTGAGAACTATTTGGGTTTCCAGTCTATGCCATAAGCTCCTCCCCCAAAGAACATATAAATATCTTTTAACCATGAATAATAAAGCATAAGATAGGGTGATTTTTCATTGGCTTCAGGGCCATTGGGAGCTGAGGCTCCAAAACAGTGAGAAAAATTTCTGTTAACCACTAAACAGACTATTTTCCTTTCCTCAACTGGGATCTTCTCATGTAGGGACTGCTTTGCGTTCTGATGCCATGGACAACAAGGAAACCTAAATGGAGCTGTTTTTTGATTTAGATTTTGGCATAGGAAGAGATAGAAACCTTCCAGAATATTCCTCTTAATTACAGGAAAAACAAATTCTTAAAGTATTTTGTGGAATCAGCTAGTAAATAAATGACTGGGAGAAGTTGCATTATAAGAGATTGCTGGTAATCAGTTCTTAACACACACCAAATGCTTTAACTCTCAAAAGCTTGAAAAGTATGGGTGGATTTATCCCACTTATCATCGAAAACTTCAGGAACAGACCCCTTATAAAATACTATGATCTGTTCTTTGTCTATGATTGTCCTGAAGCAATTTGGAAGATGCTATAAATTAAGATGATAATATCAAAATTTATTATTTGATGAAATGCTAATACAAGAGCTAATTGGTAGTGTCTCCTTTTATAACATTTCATTGTTATGATCAACAATTGTTTTATTGTAAATAGATAATTTTCATTCAAATAAAGATAACTCTCTGATTTTTTTTTTTTGTTACCCTGACACAGCATATAATATCAAATTGTTCCTACTTATTAATTTCCTACATCTCTAGGTATTTCGGAGTTATCTAAAATGACATACAGGCATCTTACCTACTATTATACAGTTTTCATATAAACATGAAGCAGAAGAATGTTCAGTGAATACAGCTCTTTCTCTGACCGTCAGGAAAAACATCCCCCCTCAGCACCAAGGTAAAGAACAACAATCCTGCTGTTTTCTCATAATTGGCACCTCTTCTTGAACTCTCTGAAAATCAGTGATCCCATTGAGCCATTAAAGATGGCTTTGTCGGCATTTAGAGAATTCTAGTCAAAAGTGAAGTCCATCTTATTCTGACCTGTAACCTTCCAATGCACCAGCGTCCCATGAATGTGAATGATTTGTCTGCAAGGCAGTTCTGCACAATGTCTTACCCTATTTCAGGTATTACAGTTTACCCAACTGTAGGTTCTTCCTTTCCAGCTCCTTTTAAAATTCTGAAATCTCTGATTTCTTCTTCCTCTTCTGATTTTTTTTTTTTTGTTTGTTTGTTTGTTTGTTTGCTCTGCCTTCCCCAGAGGCTCAAGAGATGATGTTTACCATGCAGGGGTAGGCTGAAGCTTTCAGGTTTATGACCGAGCCTTTGGATAAAGGGTTTGTTTACTTTTAAACTGTAGTTTAACTCATATAAAAATGTGACTTCAACAAAATTGCTCTCTAGAAGCACATTTTCTTAAGAAACCGGAGTCTTTGGCTCTTTTGAGATTTAAGCAAAGTAGTTATATCTTATTTTAAAAGAAAGAAAGAAATGGCTGTAGTCTGAGTATAAATGTTCACGTATGAAAGGAGAAGTTCATTGGAAACACGATTTACAAGTTGAAATATTAAGAATGAAAATGAAATTATGATATCACTCACCTTTAATTAGAGTTTATGGTGTCCAGACACCTAGTTTGCAAATAGCTGAGGAAACAACAAAAATTCACAATAAAAAGGATTTGTGTGTTAAGCCAAACAAGCCTTCTTCCCCATAGCTGGCTAACACAAGGTAATGCTTTCACATCACAGGGACCAAACAAAACCTTAGAGTGTTACAATCAACATTCAGTAGAAACTTTGGACTTTACAATTGATTACTCCAATTTAGTAACTCTGAAACTCTAAGCATGAGATATTATATAAGGTCCTGAATTTTCAGTGATTTTCCCATTCAAGGGGACTGATATTTTAATAGGTATTGCTCCTGTAGAGAAAAGAAATCTCTGACTCTATTTAAAAACCTTTTACAGTAGATTGCTTGAAAATGAAACAAAGTTGCCCTCCCCTTTAGGAATAGGTTAATTTAATTAAAATCTGTAGAGATTCTGATTTGTTTTGAGTATGGAATATTTATTGAGCAAGATTTAGAAAATATAGAAAGTGCAAAAATAAAATAAAATTATATAAAAATATAAAATAAAGCATAATATTAAATAAAAAGAAAAATAAAACTATATTTTAAGAAAAGAAAAAAAAATTCTCATAACCAGAGAAAACCACTATCAATATTTGGAGTAAATATTTCCAGTCATATAATGTGTATTTGTCTCTGTATATGTAAGTATACACACACAGATATGCATGTATAATTTTTAAAAGTGTCGTCACTTTTTTTAACGATTTAAAGGAACAGAATTGATCACATTACTCAATTTATAGAATTATCTCATCACTAGTCTGGGCAAGATCTTCTTTTGTTTTATTTTGTTTCATTATTTTCCCCCACCATCTGGTTTCATTTCTTTTCCCATAGTACCCACTGCCTTCGAGTAGTTTCTGATAGTACCAAAAAAAACCAAACCCGTTGCCGTCGAATCGATTCCAACTCATAGTGCCCCTATAGGGCAGAGTAGAACTAGCCCACAGGGTTTCCAAGGAGCAGCTGGTGGATTCTAACTGCTGACCTTTTGATTACCGGCCAAACGCTTAACCACCATGCCACCAGATTCTGACAGTAGATACAAGTTAATGTATTTAATTAGTTTGCCCTTCCCTATGATTCTTTATGTATGTGTGTATCATTTAAAAATAATAAGTGTCATTTCCCATGTGTATTTTTATAATTTTCAGAAATGGTATTTTGCTATAAATTTCATGTGATTTCTTACTGTGTTCATTCAACATTCTGTTTCTGAGCCCTATTCATATGTATATCTATAGTGGCAGAGACATTCATTTTGAGTATCAGCCACATTTTTCCTTATCCATTCCCTTAGTGCTGTGCACCTACTTTGTTGCCTCCAATTGTCTATAACAATAAAGAAAGCATACATTTTTCTTGTGATCTTGTGAGAGAATTTCTTTGGGGCAGCTACCCGAGAGTGAAATAACTGGCCTTTTAGGTAGAAGGTAATTTCCCTAAAGACTGCCAGGTTGCTCTTTTAAAATACCACACAAGTTCACACTCCTACCAGCAAGGCACAAAGGATTTCATTTCTCCACATTGTCAACAAGATTTGTTATTTGTCAACCACTGACATTTACTTCTTCTTTTTAATTGCATTTTAGGTGAATGTTTACAGAACAAACTAGCTTCTCGTTAAACAGTTAGTACACATATTGTTTTCTGACATTGGTTGACAACCCCATGACATGTGAACACTCTCCCTTCTCAGCCTTGGGTTCCCTATTACCAGCTTTCCTGTTCCCTCCTGCCTTCTAGTTCTTGCCCCTGGGCTGATGTGCCCCTTTAGCCTCGTTTTGTTTTATGGGCCCATCTAATCTTCAGCTAAAGGGTGAACCTCAGGAGTGCTTCATTATGAGCTAAAACGGTGTCCGGAGGCCATACTCTCGGGATTTCTTCAGTTTCTGTCAGGACAGTAAGTCTGGTATTTTCTCTTTTGTTTAACTAATTATTTTGCTTAAGAAAATCAAGTCTTATAGTTTTATATTTCATAAAGAGTTCTTTAATCCCTCTACAGTATTTTTATAAATGGTGTGATAGAATAAAGTAATAAACAGACAAAAAACAAATACTCCCCCCACAAAAAAAAATACACTATAATCATCTCAGTAGTTGCAGAAAAGCATTTATTAAAACTCAACATTTATTCATGAAAAAAACTTTGGCAAACTAGGAATAGGAGAGAACTTTCTTCTTATGAGAAAGAGTATCTATGAAACACCTGTAGCTAATATCATAGTTAATGGAGAGATACTGAACTTTTTCTTCCTAAGATCAGTAAATAGACAAGGTTGCCTGCTATCACCACTTATTTCGACACTGTACTGCAAATCCAATCCAGTGCAATACAGACAGAAAAAGAAATAAGAGGCATGACATTAAAAAGAAAGTGGTGAAAATGCCATTATTTGTAGACAACATAATTGTGTGTGTAAAAAATCCAAAAGAATCTAAAAACAAGTATTAGAATTAATTACTGAATTTAGTAGTTGATTTCTGTATACCAGCAAAAACAAATAGATAATTTAGGAACATTTAAGTAGCAATGGTCAGTTGGGCTCTTTATATCTAATGATGATTACGCTTCTCTGAATGGGTCACACTATTGCTTGAGATCGTCTAATGAAGATATTAAGCTAAGGCAGAGCAGAACAAAATACTGCAATAGAAAAAAGGAAACAATACGGGTTGAGAATGTAGAGAATCATATTGTAGTCTTGATTTTACACTAGCTATGTAATGTTCAACAAGTCGCTTCTCCTCATTGAAATTGTTTCCTCATTTGAAAAATGTGTGTTTTGCAACTTTTTTCAAAGCAGAGGAAAACTTTTTTCAAACAAAATATTTATTATATCTTCAGTAGAGAAAACAGCTAAAACAAGTATTCCTCACATGACTTGAAGTTTTACTGTGCAGTGGGAATTGATTATCTTAGCAGGTCTAAAGAGGCTTTGAAACACAGTTGGGAAACCACCACTCAAAGGTAACGTGATTTAACATGCATCATAATAATCTGCCCAAAGCCAGGGTAAGTCGTATGAGATATACGTATCTGATTTACAGGTCTATTTTCTTTCCCATACTGTATTAAGACTTTAAAGTTTGAAATTTCCGGCTAAGGAGGAAAGCAGAGTGATGTGCTGCAGACCAGTACTGAAGACACATAGGGGCTGGAAGAGCCCTGGAGGAGCAATGGTTATGCTCTCAGCTGCTAACTGAAAGGTTAGCAGTTCAAACCCATCCGGCGGCTCCCTGGGAGAAAGACCTGACAATCTGCTTTGGCAAGATTACACCCTAGGAAGCCCTATAAGGCAGTTCGACTCTATCACACAGGGTCACTGTGAGTCGGAATCAACTCTATAGCACCTAACAATAACAACATAGCAGTTTCACCGCTGAGTACCTGAGAATACACAGAAGAAAGAAAATATTGGGTGACTAGGCAGCAAAGTATAGTATTTAAGTCTGTACACGTCTTATTCTAGTTGATTCTTTGAGGGCCTAAGATTAAAAAACACATTAAAAAAATTTTTTTTTTCCTGAGTCATGCTATTTGGCGCTAAGGGCAAATGCTAGAAGTCGTAATCTAGTGAGACACAAAATCAAGATCCAATAAAATGAGCCTAAATGGATTGTTAAATAATGTGGGCTATGAGGAGGCCAGAGAAACGAGAAGGGTATGTATCATGGCACAGGAAAAGCACAGGTGGACAAAGTTGGAGGTGGTGTGGAGGAATTGCTGAGATAGACTGCAAATGTTTGTGATCCAAATAATAGAACTGACCTGGTATCAATGGGAATTTAGCACCTTCTCAATGATATACAATAAGTTCCTGGTGACGAACGTCTGACTTATGGACAACTCGCACTTGCCCTTTAATGTTGTGTAAATTTGCCCTCACTTTGGAACAACTGAACCAAGCCCTACTCACAACAAATTCTTCATCACAATCACCTTCACTTGCTGCATGTGCAGCTTTTAAATCAATGAAAAGGCTTCTAGCCATTTCTTGCACTAAAAACCCAAAAACCCAATCGACTTGTTGTCGTCCAGTCGATTCAGACTCATAGGGACCTTATAGGACAGAGAAGAACTGCCCCATAGGGTTTCCAATGAGCTCCTGGTGAATTCGAACTGCCGACCTTTTGGTTAGCAGCCGAACACCTAACCACTGCACCGCTGGGGTTCCTGCACTAAAGTAAGGCTAAATAAAACTGTGTGCACCTGTTCCGACTTAACCTACAAATTTGACTTAAAGACACAGTTAGGAGCTAATCTTGTTTGTAACTTGGGGACCGCCTGCATTTGAGTTCTCTTTCCTGGAACCTCATGGATGGTTAAATGACGTATTCCATTCAAAGTTTCTTTCCTAGAGTAGGGACTGACCAACCAGTGAGACAGATCTAGCCTGTTGCCTGTTTTTGTAAATAAAGTTTTATTGGAATAAAGTCACACTCATTAGTCATTGTCTGTGGCTCCTTTGGCACTACAACAATAAGCTAGTTGCAACAGAGACTGTATAATCTTCAAGCCTAAAATCTTTACTATCTGAACCTTTGCAGAAAAAGTTTTCTGAATCTTGCAACCCAGAGGAAGAGATTTCTGGTCTTATCAATAAGAGTGTCCATTTGGCTTTGGGAAGTAGGAGTTGTTCTGCTTGGGACTGATGGGTGAGGGATTATTCCAGTTCTAGGAATTGAATAACCAAATCAGTTGCCATCCAGTTGATTCCAACTCATGGTGACTCCATGTGTGCAGAACAGAACTGCACTCCATAGGGTTTTCACAGCTGTGGCCTTTTGGAAGCAGATCACCAGGACTTTCTTCCAAGATGCCTCTAGGTGGGTTCAAACTGCCAGCCTTTTGGTTAGAGGCTGAGTGCTTAACTGTTGGCACCACCCTGGGTCCTTAGGAATTGAATATTTATGTGAAATTGTCCTCAGCTCTGCTGCTGGACATACTAAGAATATGGCTACCTACTCTCTAAACAGTATCTGGATGTGTGCTTCTGAAAAACAAAGCATTCTATGAAGTTCACCGGCTGAGATATTTCAGTAAATGCAAGCTTTAGAAGATTGGCTGGTGATAGGGAACACCTTGTCACGTAAAATGCCCTGTATTTTCATAACATGGAAATTTGTTACTGGGCTTAAACTTACAGTGACCAGTAGAGAAAAGTCTTTAATTGTAAAGGAACAGAAGGGTGTAGGAGGAAATGAGAGCCAGGACATGGAAAGTTAGGACAGAGCAATTAGTGTTTTTCTAGAAGGAGAATACGTAATTTCTTAAAAATCTTTATTTCCTCTCCTAATGATGATAGTTTCACAGCCTAATAATATTTTCTACCAAGAAAATAGCCTCAGACATACGATAATGAACAGTGAAGCTTCTTACTATCTGAAGGCTTTTTCACATGCTAAGTATTCACATGTCAACTTAACATTACAGCAAAAATACTGTAATTTCTCATCAGACCAAGGCTACTGATTCTGTCCGTTACAACAAACCCTGGAGAGCATACTTTGTCAGTCAAAGTGTGAGTGCATTAAGAGGCAAATTGAACTATTTCACTTAGGGAAACATAGATCAAAATTCCCAAATAGGGAGGAAATAGAGGTTTACTTTGGACCTCAGGCCAGCATTCTTCTTTTCTTTTATTAAAATGATTAGAAGGGTAGTCTAAATTGGCTGTGTTTTGCTTTCTTACCATTTACTTCTCATTAACTTCACTCTTTGTAATTTGGCTCATAAATATAACCAGGATAGAATAATTATTTTCTCAATGGTCACCAGTAAACTCCTAATTGCAAACTAAATGACCTCTTCTCGATCCACTTTTGACTTCCAGGACACAGTATAATTCAGGTTCTTCTCTGAACTCTCAGACAGTTCCTCTTTTGTCTCCCTTTCCGATTCTCTTCCTATTCCCACCTGGGGTACTATTCTCAGCTTCTTTTCCTTCATCAGAGATTTTATCTGCCCCCTCTGTGTTAATGGCTTCCTAGTCTACCAGTCTCTCTATTCTAATATTCACTAATAGTATCCAAATGGAATGTTGACCAATTCTTTTTGGTATAGTGAGTCTGTGTATTCATTCTATCTTCTTTTAATGCTTTCTGCGTAGTTTAATATTTTCCCCATAGAATCCTTCACTATTGCAACTCTAAGCTGAATTTTTTCTTCAGTTCTTTCAGCTTGAGAAATGTCAAGTGTGTTCTTCCCTTTAGGTTTTCTACCTCCAGGTCTTTGAACAGGTTATTATAATACTTTACTGTGTCTTCTCAAGCTACCCTTTGAAATCTTCTATTCAGCTCTTTTACTTCATCATTTCTTCCTTTTGCTTTAGCTATTGAAGGATTCTACAGTGAAAACATTAAACGACACAGGAAGCATTAAAAAAAGATGGAAGGAATACACAGAGTCACTATACAAAAAGAATTGGTCAGGGTTCAACCATTTCAGGAGGTAGGATATGATCAGGAACAGATGGTACTGAAGGAAGAAGTCCAAGCTGCACTGAAGGCATTGGCAAAAAACAAGGCTCCAGGAATTGATGGAATACCAGTTGAGATGTTTCAACAAATGGATGCAGCACTGGAAGTGCCCACTCATCTATGCCAAGACATTTGGAAGATAGCTACCAACTGACTAGAAGAGATCCATATTCATGCCTATTCCCAAGAAAGATGATCCAACCAAATGCAGAAATTATCAAAAAATATCATTAATATCACATGCAAGTAAAATTTTGCTGAAGATCATTCAAAGTTGACTGCTGCAGTATATAGACAGGGAACTGCCAGAAATTCAAGCCGGTTTCAGAAGAGGATGTGAAACCAGGGATATCACTGCTGATATCAGATGGATCCTGGCTGAAAGCAGAGAATACCAGAAATATGTTTACCTGTGTTTTATTGACTACGCAAAGGCATTTGACTGTGTGGATCATAATGAATTACGGATAATATTGTGAAGAATGGGAATTCCAGAACACTTAATTGTGCTCATGAGGAACCTGTACATAGATCAAGAGGCAGTCGTTTGAACAGAACAAGGGGCTACTATGTGGTTTAAAGTCAGGAAAGGTGTGCGTCAGGGTTGTATTCTTTCACCATACTTTTTCAATCTGTATGCTGAATAAATAATTCCAGAAGCTGGGCTATATGAAGAAGAACGGGGGCATCAGGATTGGAGAAAGACTCACTAACAACCTGTGATATGCAGATGACACAACCTTCTTGCTGAAAGTGAAGAGGACTTGAAGCTCTTACCAATGAAGATCAAAGATCACAGCCTTGAGTATGGATTACACCTCAACATACAGAAAACACAAATCCTCACAACATCATGATAAATGGATAAAAGATTGAATCTGTCAAGGATTTCATTTTACTTGGATCCACAATCAACACCCTTGGAAGCAGCAGTCAAGAAATCAAAAGACGCATTGCATTGGGCAAATCTGCTGCAAAAGACCTCTTTAAAATGTTGAAAAGCAAAGATGTCGCCTTGAAGACTAAAGTACGCCCGACCCAAGCCATGGCATTTTCAAGTGCCTCATATGTATGCAAAAACTGGACAGTGAATAAGGAAGACCGAAGAAGAATCGACACCTTTGAATAGTGGTGTTGGCAAAGAATATTGAATATACCATGGACTGCCAAAAGAATGAGCAAATCTTTCTTGGAAGAAGTACAACCAGAATGCTCCTTAGAAGCAAGGATGGCGAGACTGTGTCTCACATACTCTGGACATGTTGTCAGGAGGGATCAGTCCCTGGAGAAGGACATCGAGCTTGGTAAAGTAGAGGGCCAGTGAGGAAGAGGAAGACCCTCGACAAGATGGATTGACACAGTGGCTGCAACAATGGGCTCAAGCATAACATGATTGTGAGGATGGTACAGGACCAGGTAGTGTTTCATTCTGTTGTACATAGGGTTGCTATCAATCGGAATCGACTCGACGGCACTTAACAACAATAACATCCAAATGGAACACCAAAGCAAGACATCAATGATGGTGGCATCCTCTCCCTCACTCCTCCTATCCTTCTAGATGCTAAATCCTGTAATTTTTACCTCTGCAGTGCCTCTTGCTTACACACTTCCCATCTCCTCCCTCACCACTGTGTCTATAGGTACAGCTCTATTTTCAGCCCTTATGAACTCAAACCTTGAAGTCTGCAACAGTGGTGAAACTGGCCTCTGAGCCACAAGTCTTCCCCTCCTGCAATTCTTCCTCAAATACTCTGCCAGATTAGTCACCCTAGAGCTCACTTTTCAGTGTCACAGTCCTATTCAAAACCTCAGTGTAGTTCTTTTGAAAAAAACCACTGAATTAGGAAGAGTCGCAGTCCCCAATGTTTGAAACCCTGAGCACTATGATCTCACATTACCTTTTTAAGTTTTTCTCTCCTTGCTTTTGCGCACTCCATGATCCAGCCAAATTGAACAACTTATTGTTTCTCAAAACAGGCTACAGTTTCTCCTGCCATTGTATGTCTTTCTTGTAATTCTTTCCTTCCCAATTCTGAATTTTACAATATCAATGTATAGCATATGTGTTCTTCAAGGGCAATTCTAAGTGTATTTCCTTCCTAAGCCTTTTCTGTATGTCTTTTCACCCTAAGATCAGATACTACATGATTCATCCATCCTTTAAGCTTACATAACTCCTTTTCTCTCTCATGAAAGCCACCTGACATTGCCAGGTATTACGATTATTTGTGTACTGTCCTATCACCCACTCTCTCTTACCCCACCGGACAGATTCAAATTTCCTTAATGACAGAGCCTGAATAATATTCATGTTTCTATTCAATTAACATAGAAGTTAAATTAATTTGAGTGAATTAAATTGTCTATACTCAATGAATTTTCCAGATTATTGCTGAATTCTGTATATGGCTATATATGTGTGTCCTTAGCTAACTTCCGCTATGTAGGTCCTCACTCATTTGGCATAAGAAGCGATGACCTTTCCCGCAGCAAAGTGCTCTAAGAATTGTTTTTATTCACATATTTGCTATATGTTGAGCAATGCATGATGGTAGTGTAGGCTGAATAAGCCTTTTGGTGATTCTCTAGAACAAAAGGCTGTTACTTAGGCTCCTAATTTAAAACTGGTTTAATTTAGACAGTAATAGAAATCTAGTTTGGGATAAAACAAGTTAAACCTCTCTCTGGAAGTTTTTGCCCCTTCTAAAATTATCAAGAAACCTGGATTAGATTCTAACTCTAGGCCTTCTGGGAAAAGGCAACCAAAAAAGCTGATTGTGGTGAAGCGGGCCTTTAGGAAAGACTTTTGGGTCAGCTTCCTAGCTTGTTTCTATGTATCTTAAACACTGCTACTAATTTTCCTAAAGCTCCACAATGATGAAAATAACAATGTGATGTTTGGGTAGCATTTTACCGCTTCCAAAGTGCTTTTCAAGTGTCATAGGAGCAATAACATTTTGATGATTTACTCATTCCACTCAATTTATGAATATTCATCAAGCACCCATTATGTACTAGACATTATGCTGCAACTTAAAGATAAAAAGTTGAGTAAGATTTGGTTAGTTCTTTCAAGAAATTTAGTTCAAAGATATTGATAGCCTAGTAGAAGAAAATGAATGTGGGAAGTATTGATAATTATAAGAAATCCATCACAGAAATTATAAGGTCCTTGTGCATGCTGTCTCTTAGTCTCTTGTCTTAAGATTGAAGTGACTATAATTACCACGATTGTCATTATCCAAAGTCTTTTATTTACTCACTTGGAAAAGATTTACTGAGTAGTTATTAGCGCAAGACACTGTTCTAGGCACTTGACCACCAAACAAAAGAGAAAAAAAAAAAAAAACTCGGCTTCATGTAACTTACTAAGCTCTCAGCTGCTAACCCAAAAATGGTTTACTCTACCTTCCAGTGTGGTGTGGGAAGAGGGAGCTATAGAAATTGTGCTTCCTAATTAAGACAGCTTCCTTGAGATAGGGACATCTGTTATTTTAGTTGCCATTAAGTTGGCTCCAGCTCATGGCTACCTTATATATAACAGAAGGAAATGTTGGCCAATTCTGCACCATCTTCTTTTACTATAAACCAAAAAGCCCACTGCCATTGAGTTATTTCCGACTCATAGCAACCCCATAGGGTTTCCAAGGATGTAAATCTTTACGAAAGTAGACTGCCACATCTTTCTCCTTTGGAGCCACTGGTGGTTTCGAACTGTGGACCTTTTGGTTAGCAGTCAGATGCTTTCCCTACTGTGCCACTAGGGCTCCTTATCAGACAATATTCTGTAACAACAGTATACCCATAAGGTTTTCATTGGCTAATTTTCTTGAGTAGATCACCAGACAGTTCTTCCTAGTCAGTCTTAATCTGGAAGCTCTACTGAAACCTGTCTGTCATGGGTGACCCTGCTGATACTTGAAATTCCAGTGGCATAACTTCCAGCATTATAGCAAAACACAAGCCACCACTGATGGGTGTTGTAAGAACATCCATGATCACTCTATAGGATGAAAGGGAGGAGGCCGAGAAAGAAAGACCATCCCAAGTTCAGGAATGGCTGTTTGGAAAGCTTTGGTAGACTGTATTGAGCACTAGTTATCCTCCTCTGTGTTGTGAGTAGTTAATAAATGAGACAATTAAAGCAATGAAGGGAGATGTAGGGTCCAGGAGATAGCTCTGAAGAAGCACTTTGAGGCAAAAATTTTATCTGAATTCTGATGCTGTGGAAAAACTACTGAAAAGGCTAATCAGCAATATGATCTTCTGGGCATAGGGTGATGCCTGAAATATGGAAGGAAAGAAGAAATAAGTCTAGGTCAGAGATAATCAGGGTCTCTGCTAAGTTTGTGGCTGCAAGGTAAAGGAAGAAATCCTGTGCTGGGGCATGTAAACAACTACAAGTTTAAACAACTGTATAAGAGAAAAGACAGAGAGAAATAGAACATATCCTCTATTTGAGATTTGGATTACACACACACACAAAAAAAAAAAAATTATTTTTTTTTCAACTTTTTCAAGAAGGGAGATTCTCTCAGTCAAATATCTGGAAACTTACCAATCCCATTAACAGCAGGGTATTTCACCAGGCAGTGGAAGACTGAAGTCTGAATCTTCCTTGTACATATTAAGCCAACTGTGGCCAAGGTGGAGAAGAAAATGAAAGAAAAGCAATAAACTGAAAAGAGTTTGTGGAGGTCACTTTTTAAAACAACCAAACTCTGATAATTAGTTGCAAGTATACCTTAAAAAACAAACTGACCAAGAGGCAGTCTTTTGAACAGAACAAGGGGATCCTTACTGAGTGGTTTAAAATTAGGAAAGGTGTGTGTCAGGACTATATCCGTTCATCATACTTATTCAATCTGTATGCTGAGCAAATAATCTGAAAATAATCTGGACTATATGAAGAAGAACACAGCATCAGGATTGGAGGAAGACCCATTAACAACTTGTGATATACAAATGACACAACTTTGTTTGCTGAAAGTGAAGGGCACTTAAAGTACTTACTGATGAAAATCAAAGACTACATACAGTCTTCCATATGGATTACACCTCAGGATAAAGAAAACAAAAATCCTCACAACTGGACCAATAAGCAACATCATGATAAACAGAGAAAATACTGAAGTTGTCAGGCATTTCATTTTACTTGGATCCACAATCAATGCCCATGGAAGCAGCAGTCATTGGACAAATCTGTTGCAAAAGACCTCTTTCAAGTGTTAAAAAGCAAAGGTGGCATTTTGAGGACTAAGGTGTGCCTGACCTAAGCCATGGTGTTTTCAATAAAGTCATATGCATTCGAAGGCAGGACAATGAATAAGTAAGATCAAAGAAGAATTGATGTCTTTGAATTATGATGTTGGTGATGAATACTGAATGTACAATGGACTGCCAGAAGAATGAACAAATCTATCCTAAAAGAACAGCCAGAATGCTCCTTAGAAGTGAGGGTGGTGAGACTTTGTCTCATGTACTTTGGATATGTTATCAGGAGGGACGAGTCCCTTGGTAAAGTAGAGGGTCAGTGAAAAAGAAGAAGACCCTCAATGAGATGGACTGACACAGTGGCTGCAACAATGAGCTCAGACATAGCAATGCTTGTGAGGATGGCACAGGACTGGGCAGGGTTTTGTTCTTGTGTTCATGGGGTTGCTATAAGTCAGAAATGACTGGATGACACTTAACAACAGCAACATCTTAAAAAAAATCATGACAAGGAGGTGGAGCCATCATGGCACTATAGACAGAAGCACCACACCATCCCTCCACAGAAAAGACCTGAAAAATCAAGTAAAACAGAGACAAACGTCAATCCTGGAACCCTAAGCTTCAAATGAAGAGATAAAGAACTTGACCAAACACCAAATGGAATAAAAAACTGACAGAGAAGAGAGAGTGAGGAGAGAAATGGAGCAGAGGTCCCTTATCAGCTAATGCAGCATGGATTTGCCATCTTGGACTCCTGTCGGACAGGGAGTATGGGAAAGCAGCTTCCGGGAGCTTCCAGCAGGAGACAGAGCACCCAGTAACCAGTGATACACGCTTTCCCATCCTCACCCTTCTTCCCCTTGCTTGGCCTCCACTGCTTCCCAGTGGGCCTTGGTTGCTCTGCTGGGATCTCCATGCCACTTGGATTCCCACCACCCACACTGGCCAGCTCCTTCAGTGCCATTTATTTGTTGCTGTTGTTGCTTTTTTGGCTTCTTTTGGTTTCTTCTGTCTCTCACTTCCTCCCCCTCCTTTCTCTAGAACACCTGGCTCCAATTGCTATCTTTGCTTCTTTTTGACAGGCTGTGAAGCACTGCTTGGCTGAGGAACTGCTTCCTGGTCCATGCAGCTATGCTGGTGGGAACCTGGGGCTTTTTTTTTCTTTCATTTCTTGGTTTCTCCTCTCTCTCTACTTACCTTCATTTCCTGTATCCTGAATACCTGGCGCTGTGTGCCATCTCTGCTCCTTCTAGCCCGGCTGTACTGTGCAGCTTGGGAGCCACTTCCCCGATCTATGCAGCTGTGGCAGTGGGGTCCCTGGGGGCATTTCTTTTCTTTTTTTGATTTTCTTTTTATTTTTTATTTTTTCCTTTTTGTTTTTCTTCATTTCTCAGTTTCTCATCTCTCTCTACTGTCCTGTCTCCTGAATACCTGGTGATGTGTGTGCCATCTCTGTCCCTTCTAGACTGGCTGTACCCCAAGACTGGGAGCCACTTCCTCAGTCACCAGTGGGATCCCTAGGGGCATTTCTTTTTTCTTTCTTTTTCTTCTTTTCTCATCTTTCTCTACTTTCCTTCTTTTCCTGTCTCCTGAATACCTGGCACTGTGTGCCATCTCCACTCCTTCCAGACAGGCTGTGTCCTGAGGCCTGGGAGCCACTTCTTTGGTCACCAGCAGGATTTCCTGGGGGCTTTTTATTTTTTAATATTTATTATTTATCTCTTTTTCTTTTTGATTTTCTTCATTTCTTGGTGTCTTGTCTCTCCACTTCAATGGCAGGCTCCCTCAGGACTTTTTATTTTCTGGCTCCTGTTCTCTCTCCTCTCCCTCTTCTTTCCCATACTCAACTTAGCTCCACACACCACAGCCTCCCCCTTCTCTCCTACCTGTCTGCACTGTGTGTTGAATGTTGCATCCCCAGACAACACAGGCACAGCCTACCAGAACCTCTCCTGCACCAACCCTTGGCCCACCCTGTCAGCCCCACTATGTGCCAAAAACAACCCATCCCAGCCCCTCCCCTTCAGCTGGACCTGTCCTGCTGCACCATAGCTGAGTGACTGGCCCTGCTCATTGGACAAAGAGATGAAAACTATCATGCCACAGATGAGCAAACAGCAATGAACACACAGTCTTCCTGCTCAGATGTATGCAAATAAAACAAAAAATTAGGATGAAACAAACAAATTTACAATCAATAAATGAAGAAAATAACTACTGAATGTCCCAAAGACAGCAGACAACATCAAAACATAAAAACAACAACAACAACAACAACAAAAACAGGACAGGATGTTTCCAGTAGGCATCCAAAATAAAACACTAGATAATTTTCCAGTAGAAGAAAAGGCACTGAAACTACCTGATGCAGAATTCAAATCTCTAATATTCAGAGCTATCCAAGAGTTGAAGCAAAAGGCATACAAAAATAAGGAAAAATCAGACAAATTCATGGAAAAGGCAAACAAATTCATGGAAAATACAGACAAAACAATGGCAGAATTCAGGAAAATAATACAGGAACAAAGTGTCAAAATAAATTCACAACTAGAAATCATATAAAATCAACAATTAGAAATCCAAAAGATAAACAAAAGGATTTCAGAAATGGACAGTGTCATAGAAGGTCTAAGGACAGATTTGAAACAATGGAAGACAGGATCAGTGAAATTGAAGACAAATACTTGGATACCACTTTGCTTGAGGAAAAATCAGAAAAAAGAACAAAGAAAAATGAAGAAGCTCTGAGAATGATGTGGGATACAATCAAAAGCAAAAATCTGCAAGTGATAGAAGTTCCAGAACAGGGGGAGAAAATGGAAAACACAGAGAGGATCTTTGAAGACTCACTGACTAAATACTTCCCTATTATCATGAAAGATGAAAAGCTAACCATTCAAGAAGCTCAAGGAATCCCATATAGGATAGACCCCAAAAGAAAATCACCAAGCCATATCATGATCACACTCACTAAGACCAAAGATAAAGAAAGAATCCTGAGAGGAGCTCAAGAAAAATGAAAAGCCACATACAGAGGAGAAGCAATAAAACTAAGCTCTGATTACTCAGCAGAAACCATGCAGGCAAGAACATAATGGGATTACATATATAAAACCTTGAAATAAAAAAATTGCCAACCAAGAATTATATATCCTGCAAAAATCTCATTCAAATATAATGGAGGAATTAGGACATTTCCAGATAAATAGAAATTAAGGGACTATGTAAAAACCAAACCAAACTTACAAGAGTTATTAAGGAGACTCCTTCGGTTTGAGAACACCACAACATCAGACAACAGCCTGAATCTAGAATGTAGGATCACACCAGCCAGACACCAACCTAGGAAACGGATTCTCAGGGAGTACTCAAAACTAAACGAATTACAACAGGGAACCAGAGAGGTGAATCTGTAAATGTCAACAACAACAGAACAATAAAAGAGGGAATAAATGGTGTCGGTACGCAGCTTTCTAATGGAGAGGAAGGCAAGGCGATACCAAGTAAGAAAACTCTGATTCACACCTAGGAAGATAAGGGTAAATTTCAGGGTAACTACAAAGAAAGTTAACAAACCTACTCATCAAAATAAAGAAGAAAAATATAAAGTCTGAGTAAAAACAAAATCTACAAAAACAAAAGAAATTGAAAAACAATCCACAAATAAAAGAAATTCAGCACAAGAGAGTAAGATGAACAAAGAAAACGTCAGCACCACAAAAAAAAGCACTACAAAATGACAGCAATAAACTCACACCTATCAATAATTACACTGAATGTAAAAGGCCTAAATGCACCCATAAGGAGACAGAGAGTGTCAGAATGTATAAAAAAACAGGATCCATCAATATGCTGTCTACAAGAGAAACACCTTAGAAACAAAGATGTAAGTTTATTGAAAATCAAAAGATGGAAAAAAAATATATCAAGGAAACAGCTACCGAAAAAGAGTAGAAGTGGCAATACTAATCTCATATAAAATAGGCTTTAAAACTAAATACACCATAAAAGACAAAGAAAGGCACTATATAATGATTAAAGGGATGATTCATTATAAAGATATAACCATAATAAATATTGACGTACTCAATGACAGAGCTCCAAAATACAGAAAAAAAACTCTTAACAGTAGTGAACAGAGAAACTGACAGCTCCACAATAATAGTAGACTTTAACACACCATTCTCGATAAAGGACAGAACATCAAGAAAGAAACTCAACAAAGATACATACAGAAGACCTAAAGGGCACAATCAGCCAACATGACCTCATAGACATATATAGAATACTACCCCCAACAGCTGCAAAGTACACATTTGTTTCCAACGCACATGGAACATTCTCCACATCTTAGGCCACAGAGCAACCCTCAACAAAATCCAAAGCATTGAGATAATACAAAGTATCTTCTCTGATCACAATGCCATCAAAGTAGAAATTAAGAACAGGAAGAGGAAGGAAAAAAATTAATTACATGGAACCTGAATAACACCCTTCTTACAAACCAATGGGTAATAGAAAAAATCAGAGATAGAATAAAAAAATTCCTAGAACCAAATGAGGATGAAAACACATCATACCAAAACCTTTGGGACACAGCAAAGCCAGTGCTCAGAGGTCAATTTATAGCAATAGATGCACACATCAAAGAAGAAGAAAGGGACAAAATCAAAACATTAACTACACAACTCAAACAAATAGAAACAGAACAGCAAAAAAGGCCCATGGCCACCAGAATAAAGGAAATAATAAAGATCAGAGCAGAAAGAAATGAACTAGAGAATAGAAAAAAAATAGAAAGAATCAACAAATCAAAAGTTGATTCTTGAAAGGATCAACAAAATCGACAAACCACTGACCAAAAAGACAAAAAAACAAAAAAAAAGAAAACAAAAACAGGAGAGGATGCAAATAACCCAAATAAGAAATGATATGGGGGACATTACAACAGACCCAACTGAAATAAAAAGGATCATAACAGAGTATCATGGAAAACTATACTCCAAGAAATTTGAAAACCTAGAGGAAATGGACAATTTCTAGAAACACATTACCTACCCAAACTAACACAAAGTGATGCTGAAAATCTGAAGAGATCCATAATAAGAGAAGAGATTAAAGTGTAATTAAAAAACTTCCAACAAAAAAAAAGTCCGGGCCTAGATGGCTTCACTGGAGAATTCTACCAAACATTCAGAAAAGAGCTTACACCAGTACTACTCAAACTATTTCAGAACATAGAAAAGGAAGTGACACTTCTGAATTCATTCTATGAACCCAGCATAACCGTGATACCAAAACCAGGCAAAGATACCACAAAAAAAGAAAATTACAGACCAATATCTCTCATGAATATAGATGTAAAACTTCTCAACAAAGTTCTAACCAATAGAATTCAGCATCATATCAAAAAAATAATACACCATGACCAGGGAGGATTCATACCAGGTATGCAAGGATGGTTCAACATTAGAAAATCAATCAATGTAACCCACCACATAAATAAAAGAATCACATGATCATCTCAATGGACACAGAAAATGCATTCGACAAAGTTCAACACATATTCCTGATAAGAACTTTCAATAAAATAGGTATAGAAGGGAAGTTCCTCAACATAATAAAGGGCATCTATACAAAACCAACGGCCAACATCATTCTTAATGGAGAAAAGCTGAAAACAGTCCCCTTGAGAACAGAAACAAGACAACAGTGCTCTTTATCAACACTCCTATTTAACATGATGCTGGAAGTCCTAGCTAGAGCAATAAGGCAAGAAAAAGAAATAAAGGGCATTCAGATTGGTAAGGAAGAAGTAAAACTGTTCCTATTTGTGGATGGTATGATGCTATACATAGAAAACCCAAAAGACTCCACAAGAAAACTACTGGAACTAATAGAAAGATTCAGGAGAGTAGCAGGATAGGAGATAAACATACAAAAATCCACTGGATTCCTATACACCAATAAAGAGAATGATTAAAGGGAAATCAGGAAAACAATACAATTTATAATAGCCCCTAAAAAAATAAAATACTTAGGACTAAATCTAACCAGGGATGTAAAAGACGTATACAAAGAAAACTACAAAACACTACTGCAAGAAACCAAAAGAGATCTATGTAAATGGAAAAACATAGCATGCTCACGGATAGGTAGACTCAACATGGTGAAAACGACAATTATACCCAAAGCAATCTACAAATCCAAAGCAATCCCGATCCAAATACCAACAACATTCTCTAAAGAGATGGAAAAACTAATCATTAACTTTATATGGAAAGGGAAGAGGCCCCGGATCAGCAACGCACTACAGAAGAAGAAGAATAAAGTAGGAGGACTAACACTGCCTGACCTAAGAACCTACTGTACAGCTACAGTAGTTAAAACAGCTTGGTACTGGTGCAACGACAGACACATTGACCAGTGGAACAGAATTAAGAACCCAGATGTAAATTCATCCACCTATGGTCACCTGGTCTTTGACAAGGGCCCAAAGTCCATCAAATGGGTAAAAGACAGTCTTTTTAACAAATGGTGCTGGCAAAACTGGATGTCCATCTGCAAAAAAATAAAACAGGACCCATACCTCACACCATACACAAGAACTAATTCAAAATGGATCAAGGAACTAAATATAAAACTAAAAACTATAAAGATCACAGAGGAAAAAATAGGATCAACACTAGAAGCCCTAATACATGGCAGTAACAGGATACAAACCATAACTAACAACACACAAATTCCAGAAGATAAGCTAGACTACTGGGATCTTCTAAAAATTAAACACTTATGCTCATCAAAAGACTTCACCAAAAAAGTAAAAAGAGAACCTACAGACTGGGAAACAAACTTGACTATTACAAATCTGACAGAAGTCTATTCCCTAAAATCTACAGGAAAATCCAACACCTCTATAATAAAAACACAAATAATCCAATTAAAAAATGGCTAAGGAAATGAATAGACACTTCACCAAAGAAGACATTCCAGTAGCTAACAGATACAGGAGGAAATGCTCTCAACCTCTAGCCATTAGAGAAATGCAAATCAAAACCATCTTACCCTGGCATTATAGGCACAAATCAAAAAAACAGAAAATAACAAATGTTAGAGAGGCTGCAGGGAGATTGGAACTCTTATGCACTCCTGCTGGGAGTGCAAAATGGTGCAACCATTTTGGAAAATGATATGGTACTTCCTTAGAAAGCTAGAAATAGAAATACCATATGATCCAGCAATCCCACTCCTAGGAATTTATCCTAGAGAAATAAGAGCCATCACACAAATAGATATATGCACCCTTATGTTCATTGCGGCATTGTTTACAACAGCAAAAAGATGGAAACAACCTCAATGCCCATCAACAGACGACTGGATAAACAAACTATGGTACATACACACAATGGAGTACTATGCAACGATAAAGAACAATGATGAATCTGCAAAGCATCTCACAACATGAATGAACGTGGAGGGTACTATCCTGAGTGAAATAAGTCAATCACAAAAGGATAAATATTGTATGAATCATGTACTATAAAAGCCCATGAAAAGGTTTACACACAAAAAGAATCTTTGATGGCTATGAGGGAGGGGATGGAAAAACATTAAATAAACAATAGATAAACAGTAACTTTGGTGAATGGTAAGATAGTACACAATACTGTGTAAGCCAGCAAAACTTGTTCAGGGCAAGGTCATGGAAGCGCCATAGACCCATCCAAACTCCCTGAGGGACCAAATTGCTGGGCTGAGGGCTGTGGGGACCATGGTCTCGGGGAACATCTAGCTTAATTGGCATAACATAGTTTATAAAGAAAATGTTCTACATTGTACCTTGGTGAGTAGTGTCTGGGGTCTTAAAAGCCCATGAGCAGCCATCTAAGATACTCCACTGGTCTCACCCTTTCCGGAGTAAGGGAGAATGAAGAAAACAAAAAACCCAAGGGAAAGATTAGTCCAAAGGACTAATGGACCACAACTACCAAGGCCTCCACCAGACTGAGTCCAGTACAGCTAGATGGTGCCTAGCTACCACCACTGACTACTCTGACACAATAGAGTGTCCTGGACAGAGCTGCAGAAAAATGTAGAACAAAATTCTCACTCACAAAAAAGACTTACTGGCCTGACAGAGACTGGAGAAACCCTGAGAGTACGGCCCCCGGACACTCTTAGCTCAGTAATGAAGTCACTCCTGAGGTTCACCCTTTAGCCATAGATTAGACAGGCCCACAAAACAAAAAGAGACTAAAGGGGCACACCAGCCAAGGGATAAGGACTAGAAGGCAGGAGGGGACAGGAAATCTGCTATAGGGAACCCAAGGTTGAGAAGGGAGGGTGTTGACATGTCATGGAGTTGTTATCCAATGTTATAAAATGGTATGTGTACTAACTTCTGCTTAATGAGAAACTACTCTGTTCTGTAAACCTTCATCTAAAGTACAATAAAAAAAACTCATGACATGAGACAGCCTTAGAGTGACAAAAACCCAATTTCTGTTCACATGGGATAGTGCGTGATTCAAGGACAACAGAGTTCCTAATTTCTCGACATGTTTTTCAAGGACTTTTTTCTGGCAAGCAGTTAGAGTAATGGAAAATCTTTTTGATCCACTCAGGGATTGAGAGAATTAGAGCTGAGTTTCCGTGTTTGGGGAGATGGTTAATACCTGGTTTTCCTGCACTCTTAAGGTTTAGCCTTTGAAAGGGGTCTCAAGTAGAAGGTGTTTTCCAGGCTCCTAATGATGGAGGGAGATGATGTGATAGAATTTTGCAAGCCCAACAACTTCTGTATTGCAAATATCTTTTTTAAACAACATAATGGTGACTATACATTCCAGATGGAATACACAGGAATCAAATGGACTACCTCTGTGGAAAGAGAGATGGAAAAGCTCAATATCATCAGTCAGAACAAGACCAGGAGCCAACTGTGGAACAGACCATCAATTGCTTCTATGAAAGTAAAAGTTGAAGCTGAAGAAAATTAGAGCAAGTCCAGGAGAGCCAAAGTACGACTTTGAGTATATCCCACCTGAATTTAGAGACCATCTCAAGAATAGATTTGACGCATTGAACACAAATGACCGAAGACCAGACAAGTTGTAGAATGACATCAAGGACATCATACATGAAGAAAGCAAAAGGTCATCAAAAAGACAGGAGAGAAAGAAAAGACCAACATGGATGTCAGAAGGGACTCTGAAAGTTGCTCTTGAACACAGAGTAGCTAAAGTGAAAGGAAAAATGATGAAGTAAAAGAGCTGAACAGAATATTTCAAAGGGCAGCCCAGAAAAACAAAGTAAAGTATTATAATGACATGTGCAAAGACCTGGAGATAGAAACCCAAAAGTGAAGGCTTGATATTCCTGAAGGTGAAAGAACTGAAGAAAAAATTCAAACCTCAAGCTGCAATACTGAAGGAATTCTGCGGGGATAATATTGAAGGACACAGAAAACCTCAAAAGAAGACTGAAGGAATACACAGAGTTACTGTACCAAAAAGAACCGGTCCACGTTCAACCATTTCAGGAGGTAGCATATGATCAGGAACCAACGGTACTGAAGGAACAGGTCCAAGCTGCACTGAAGGGAACAGCAAAAAACAAAGCTCCAGGAGTTGATGGAATACCAATTGAGATGTTTCAAGAAAGAGATGCAGCACTGGAAGCACTCATTTGTCTATGCCAAGAAATTTGGAAGACAGCTACCTGGCCAACTGACTGGAAGAGATACATAATTGTGCCCATTTCAGAGAAAAGTGATCAAACTGAATTTGGAAATTATTGAACAATATTATTGATATTACACACAAGTAAAATTTTGCTGAAGATCATTCAAAAGCGGTTGCAGCAGTACATTGACAGGAAACTGCCAGAAATTCAAGCTGGATTCAGAAGAGGATATGGAAGAGGGATGTCACTGCTGATGTCAGACTGATCTTGGCTGAAAGCAGAGAATACCAGAAAGATTTTCCCTGTGTTTTATTGGCTATGCAAAGGCATTCGACTGTGTGGATCATAACAAATTATGGGTAACATTTCGAAGAATAGGAATTCCAGAACACTTAATTGTGCTCATGAGGAACGTGTACTTAGACCAAGAGGCAGTTAATCAAAAAGAACAAGGGGATCCTGAGTGGTTTAAAGTTAAGAAAGGAGTGCATCAGGGTTTTATTCTTTCACCATATTTATTTAATCTGTATGCTAAGCAAATAATCTGAGAAGCTGGATTATACAAAGAAGAACGGGACATCAGGATTGAAGGAAGACTCATCTACAACCTTCTTTATGCAGATGACACTACCTTGCTTGCTAAAACTTAAAAGGACTTGAAGCACTTACTGATGAAGATCAAAGACCACAGCCTTGAGTATGGATCACACCTCAGGATAAAGAAAACAAAAATCCTCACAACTGGACCAATAAGCAACATCATGATAAATGGAGAAAATATTGAAGTTGCCAAGGGTTTCATTTTCCTTGGATCCATAATCAATGCCCACGATAGCCACAGTCAAGAAATCAAATGACTTATTGCACTGGGCAAATCTGCTGCACAAGACCTCCTTAAAGTGTTCAAAATCAAAGATGTCCTGTTAAGGACTAAGGTTTGCCTGACCCAAGCCATAGTGTTTTCAACAGCCTCATATGGATATGAAAGCTGGACAATGAATAAGGAAGATGGAAGAAGAATTGATAACTTTGAGTTATGGTGTTGGCAAAGAATATTGAATATACCATGGGCTACCAGAAGAAAGAACAAATCTGTCCTGGAAAAAGTACAGCCAAAATGCTCCTTAGAAGCAAGGATGGTGAGACTTTGTCTCATACTTTGGGCATTTTATCAGGAGGGACTAGCCCCTGGAGAAGGACATCATGCTTGGTAAAAAGTCGTGTGTCAGCGAAAAAGAGGAAGACCCTCATGAGATGGACTGACACAGTAGGTGCAACAATGGGCTCAAGCATAACAATGATTGTGAGCATGACGCAGGACTGGGCAGTGTTTTGTTCTGTTGTACATAGGGTCACTATGAGTTGGAATCAACTCGAGGACACCTAACAACACAATAGCAATCCTTAGCAAATCTTAAGCTCTAAATTTTGTATCCCCAGCACAACAGGACTTCCTTTTTTTAAAAAAAATCTTTTTGATAATTTAGCTTCTGCTTGTCTTCTACATCTCTTACCATGAGCACTTTAGGAATGAGTAAATATCTTAAGTGCTGAACTAAATGTCAGTTCTCTTTTTTTATGTGTGGTTCCCTTTTCTCCGACATCTAGTTCCCTGGCGTTATGGCTATCTTAGTTGCCAGTATTTTCTTTGGCTCCCCAGAACTCTGAAATAGTGGAAAGGTCAGAGTTATTGCATTTTGCTGGGTCTTATGACCCCATTTAATGAGACATTGGTGGTTCAATGGCAAGATTCTTGCCTCCCATGCAGGAGGCTTGGGTTCAATATCTGGCCAACACACCTTATCCACAGTCATCCTCCATCTATTAGTGGAGGTTTGCAAGCTGCTATGATGTTGAACAGGTTTAAGCAGAGCTTCCAGACTAGGATGGAGTAAGAAGAAAGGCCTGGTGATCTACTTCCAAAAATCAGTCAATGAAAATCTTATGGAACATAATAGAATATTGTTAGATCTGCAACTGATCTTGGATATTGCACAAGATGGGCCAGCATTTCTGTTGTGCATGGGGTTGCCATGACTTGAGGTGACTCAACAACAGCTAACAATAACATAGCCCCACTTAACATGTAGATTGGCAAATCCATTAAAAGGAAAAGTGGCAAAGAATTTCAACCTCACCATAATGAATTTTCTCAGATGTCCCAGTTGCTGAGGTATTTTTTTGCTTTGGTTGTACTCTTTCTAATTCAGCTTTTAGAGTTGTTTTGCTAGGCAGTTTGGGCTGATAGAAAATATTCTGTCACAGAATCAGAGGTCAAACTAGAAAGGAAGAAAACGAAAGACACAATGGAAGGATTGGTCCAAAGGACTGATGGACCACAACAACCGCAGCCTCCACCAGACTGAGTCCAGTACAGCTGGATGTTACCTAGCTACCACTGCTGACTGCTCAGACAGGGATCACAATAGAGGGTCCCAGACAGAGCTGCAGAAAAATGTAGAACAAATTTCTAACTCACAAAAAAACTAGACTTACTGACCTGACAGAGACTGGAGAAACCCTGAGAGTATGGCCCCTAGACACCGTTTTAGCTCAGTAATGAAGTCACTCCTGATGTTCACCCTTCAGCCAAAATTGAACAGTCCATAAAACAAAAGGAGACTAAAGGGGCACACCAGCCCAAGGG
The DNA here is from genome assembly GCA_030035585.1 of Dugong dugon. NCBI lineage: Eukaryota > Metazoa > Chordata > Mammalia > Sirenia > Dugongidae > Dugong > Dugong dugon. The sequence goes on from CM057460.1 coordinate 46,947,086, forward strand.
GAAGGACTAGAAGGGAGGAGGGGACAGGAAAGCTGGTAATAGGGAACCCAAGTTCGAGAAGGGAGAGTGTTGACATGTCATGGGGTTGGTAAACAATGTCAGAAAACAATAAGTGTACTGTTTAATGAGAAACTAGTTTGTTCTGTAAACCTTCATCTAAAGTACAAAAAAAAAAAAGAGCCAAACTAGATTGTCTTTAAAAAGTAGGTGTTACACATTGTTTCTGATTATTAAAATAATGCATGTGCTTTACAAAAATTTGGAAAATCAGAATGTTAAAATGACCCACATTATTTTTTTTCACAGTCATCTCCTGGTTAGTTTCTGGTCATCTTTCTGTTCTTAGCTTCAGTTAACATCTTCAGAGTTTATTTAGCCCTCATTAATATTAAATTAGATACTATCCTTAGGACCTTGGTTTTTTGTTTTTACACTTTTATCAATGTATTGTTATATACTTATATTTGTGTTTATTTGATTAGCATTTGTCTTTCTCACTAATAATCTCACTAGATTATTATTACCAGTCTGACAAGGACCATATATGTTCATTTTATTTATCAAAGCCTATAATAATAGCAAATATTTGATATGTATAAAATGAACAAACATTTTAGTGTTTTTCTACAGTATTTCTTCTCTGTATGTATACATAAATATTTTAAAAATTAATATTTTACTATCTATATAGTCTTCATCTATATTTTTATGTTTTTTACATTTTTTCTTATCCATTTGACAACATAGCATAAGCATTCATCCATATGAAGCATTGCTTCTAATACTTCTAATACCAGCTCAGTCACCAAATATTTGACCCTGTAAATGTCAGTTAACATTTTTAGGACTCAGTTTCCTCATCCACAAAATAGGGAAATGATAACAGCTCTAAATACTCACTCTGATAATTGCAAAAATTAAATGAAACGACTAATATGAGAAAAGTGAGTGATGTTGTTGTTAGGTGTCCTTCAGTTGGTTCCGACTCATAGCGACCAGATGCGCAACAGAATGAAACTTCCCAGTCCTGCGCCTACCCCACAATCGTTACTATGCTTCAGCGCATTGTTGCAGCCTCTGTGTCAATCCATCTCAAAAAAGATCTTCCTCTTTTTTTGATGATCCTCTGCTTTACCAAACATGATGTCCTTCTCCAGGGATTGGTCCCTTCTGATAAAATGCCCACAGTACATGAGACGAAGTCTAGCCATCCTCACTTCCAAGGATAGCACTCTGGCTGTACTTCTTCCAAGACAGACTTGTTCATTCTTCTGGCAGTCCATGGTATATTTAATATTCTTTGCCAACACTACAATTCAAATGCATCAATTTCTCCTAAGAGGCAATTGAAAATTCCATGGCTTGGGTCAGGTGAACCTTAGTCCTTAAAGTGACATCTTTGCGTTTCAACACTTTAAAGAGGTCTTTTGCAGCAGATTTGCCCAATGCAATAGGTCATTTGATTTCTTGACTGCTGCTTCCATGGGCATTGCTTGTGGATACAGGTAAAATGAAATCCTTGACAAATTCAGTTTTTTCTCCATTTATCGTGGCAGTGCTTATTGGTCTAGTTGTCAGGATTTTTGTTTTCTTTATGTTGAGGTGTAATCCATACTGAAGGCTGTAATCTTTGATCTTTATCAATAAGTGCTTCAAGTCCTCTTTGCTTTCAGCAAGCAAGTTGTGTCATCTGCATATCGCAGGTTGTTAATGAGTCTTCCTCCAATCCTGATGCTATGTTCTTCATATAGTCCAGCTTCTCAGATTATTTGCTCAGCATACAGATTGCATAAGTATGGTGAAATGATACAACCCTGATGTACACCTTTTCAGATTTTAAACCACTCAGTATCCCCTTGTTCTGTTTGAGTGACTCCCTTTCATCTGTGTACAGGTTCCACATGAGCACAATTAAGTGTTCTGGAATTTCCACTCTTCACAATGTTATCCGTAATTTGTTATGATCCACACAGCCAAATGCCTTTGCATAGTCAATAAAACACAGGTAAAAATGTTTCTATTTTCTGCTTTCAGCTAAGATCACTCTGATATCAGCAATGATATCCCTTGTTCCACATCCTCTTCTGAATCTGGCTTGAACTTCTGGAAGTTCTCTGTCAATATACAGATGTAGCTGTCTTTGAGTTATCTTCAGCAAAATTTTGCTTGCGTGTGATATTAATGATATAGATCAATAATTTCTGCATTCCTTTGGATCACCTTTCTTTGGAATGGGTATGAATATGGATTTCTTCCAGTTGGTTGACAGGTAGATGTCTTCCAAATTTCTTGGCATCGACAAGTGAGTGCTTCCAGAATTGTATCCATTGGTTGAAACATTTCAATTGGTATTCCGGCAATTTCTGGAAGCTTGTTTTTCGCCAATGCCTTCAGTGCAGCTTGGACTTCTTCCTTCAGTACCTTCGGTTTGTGATTATACACTTCCCCTGAAATGGTCGAACTTTGACCGATTCTGTTTGGTACAGTGGCTGTATCTTCTTTTGATGCTTCCTGTGTTATTCATTTCTTGCCCTTAGAATCCTTCAGAATTGCAATTTGAGGCTTGAATTTTTTCTTCAGTTCTTTCAGTTTGGGAAATGTCAAGCGTCTTTTTCCCTTTTGGTTTTCTGACTCCTGGTCTTTGCACATTTCGTTGTAATACTTTACTTTGTTTTCTTGAGCTGCCCTTTGAAATCTTCTGTTCAGCTCTTTTACTTCATCATTTCTTCCTTTCCCTCTAGCTTCTGTATGTTCAAGGTCAATTTTAAAGTCTCTTGGATATCCATTTTGGTGTTTTCTTTCTTTCCCGTCTTTTTAATGACCATTTACTTTCTTCATGTATGATGTCCTACCATGTCTCCTGATTTTTGGTTATTAATGGTCAACACATTAAATCTATGCTTGAGATGGTCTCTAAGCTATACTCATGGTAGTACCTTGGCTCTTGTGAACTTATTTTCTATTTCTTCAGCTCCAGCTTGAACTTGCATAGGAGCAACTGATGATCTGAGACAACTGATATGAGAAACTTGAGTCATGAAAGATATTGAACACAAAATAGTTAAATAATGATGACTTAACCTGTTGACACCATTGCCACTTAACATAACTTGGCTATTTGATGTGAGAACCACGTTCACCTCAGATCTCTAAGAAGGTTGTCGTTCTTTCCATTGCCACCATAGATGGAGAAGTTTTTAACACATCTAGTATTTACGTCAAATATTTACATCAAGGCAGAGGAAGGACTGTGACAGTGTACTTGGGTAAAAAACAATATAGAGCTAAAGCAAGATGCAGCTATTTTTATTATTAGCACAGCATGCAGTTAGCTTTTTACAGGACACATTGGAAGGAGGCAAAGACATCTGCATAAATATAATAAAGACTCAGTTATTTCATTTGCATGAGCAAAAAGAAATAATTGCAGTTATTAATAAAGTTGTGAAGAAAAAGGGGCTACCCTAACTGAGAAGATTTGAAAGATCACCCACTTGGGACCATCAGAGAAGAATCCAGATGAGACTAGATCTTTTCTTCTAGTTATTCTGGGTTATCACCAGCAGATAAGAGAACACTTCTGTGTATACATTTACAATTAATTCATTTATTAATTTTTTTATGCTCTTTCAGGCATAATAAGCACATTGCAGCATTATCATTATTAAATACTGATTCAATCATTTCCACAAATGTTTTTGTTCCTTTGATAAAGTTTTGAGATTAAATTTAAAACTTTCAAGTATTGTTATATATTATATCTGGATGGATTGACTTTGCATTAGACTTTGCATAGATTCAAGATTTTGGTATATAGAGTTTGCAAAACTAGAGAAATGGGGAAAAAGTTAACAGTTGCCATTAGTCGATTTCAAAACGATATCCCCTAAAAATGTTCTCCCACAGGGATAAGGGATCATTTCTTCTAAAGTGAACTTCACATTATTTCTTTTGAAGAAAATTAGAAATAACTATATTGTCTTAGTTTTCTAGTTCTTCTATAACAGAAATTCCACAAGTGAATGGCTTTAACAAAGAGAAATTTATTTTCTCACAGTCTAGTAGGCTAGAAGTCCAAATTAGGGCATCAGCTCCAGGGCAAGGCTTTCTATCTCTCTCAGTTTTGGAGGAAGATCCTTCTTATCAATCATCCCCTGGACTAGGAGTTTCTCCACGTAGGAACCCCCAGTATAAACCCACCCTCTTATCCCAGTGCCGCTTTCTTGGTGGTATGATGTCACCCGTCTTTCTGCTCACTTCTCTCTTTTATATCTCAGAAGAGATTGGCTCAAGACACAATTCAATCTTGGAGATTGAGTCCTGCCTCATTAACATAACTGCTGCCTATCCCATCTCATTAACATCATAGAGGTAGGATTTACAACACATAGGAAAATCATATCAGATGACAAACAAAATGGTGGACAATCACACAATACTGGGAAGCATGACCTAGTCAAATTGATATGTATTTTTGGGGGACACAATTCAATCCATGACATATATCATTACAAGATATCAATATTGATACCCTCCACCATAACCAGATTTCTTGTCTCAACAATAGAAATTTTACTTTGCCATAGTATTCAGGGAAAAAAATCCTAGCATTTTTTTCCATGAGAAAAATATTGTTGTTTAAGTTTCTTTTGCTTGGAAAATTTTACATAACTTAGGGAACTGGAATCATTTCATCAGAGAATTTGGCAATAAATACATTTCCTAAATGCTTCTGCTTTTAAACTTTATTTGGCCAAGTGGCCATTTAATCAATAGAGTGGGAAAAATTAGAGATTTAGTTTAGAGTTTAATTGAAGTAGGGCTGATAAGAGTTGGAAAAAACAGAAACATTTATTAGTCTGAAGTTACTCAAATTTTATAAACGATTATAAGTGACTAATGAAGCAATCATCTATCTCCTCTGTACCATTTGCGGAAATAAAAGAACAGAAAACTCTCTGCCTCCAGGTTGGTACACTAACTTGATTCTGTTGTTAAAGTTGCTGAGGGAACACAATTGTTCGTGTTCACTACTAACTAGCTTAATCAAATCAGCTTTAGTACCATGAGAAAATAAGAAATTTATGAAGAACTAAGAATATCAAGATGGTGAGATATGGAGATGCATTTGAAATTGAGCATTACTCAGAGCTCAAGATAGACAATATATTGCTCCTTGTTGCTATCATAAATCTTCATTAATAGAATCTTATTAATTTGGAGTAGGTGATGATTTGGAGTCTAGGCTGAAATTTACCCTTCTACTAACTATGACGATGGCATTTGGAAAGCAAGTTGGTAGTCAGGTGATGGGGATAATATTTTTTCAAATCCCAGGTCTTGGTGTGTTCTCTCTTTTCAGTAATGTGATTTCTTTCTCTGCTGCATTTCTGCCATTATTGCCTTTCTCTAACCCAGAAAAAAAAACAGTGGAGGGTATTGGGTTTGGTTCTGTCACACATGAACCAGAAATAATAAAACCGTCAGAGCACTGAAAAGAAGAGGAGAAGGAGGGATGAAGAGTTTAAAGAAGCGATAGGAAAGAAGTGAGGTGTGAGGAATGGTATAGCAGTAAAGGATTAACAATTGTAGCATTTGTCAATTTCCATGGTGTAAATAGTCCCATCATGGCCAATTTCAAACTGAATGGAGAGTTGGGAAGATAGGTATAGTAGAATACCCTACAGTTAAAAATATGCATAAATAACCTCAAAGACATAGATACTAGTAAAAGGTAGTGCGATTACTAGGAAGTAATGAATTGTATTTACTATCTTTATTTTAAATATAAATTTACTTAATTCTAAGTTTATATAATTTAATTTTAAGTATTGTCTGTGTTTAACAACTAGCTTGCAACATTCATGAAAATGTAAAAATTAGTTCTCATGAGGTGGTATAAGTTGGCTCCCTCATGCTGATGAATGTTTGATCTACACTCTCTCCTAGAATTAGAACTCTTGGAGAGAGCAAAACACTTGCAAATAGATTTGGGGGAATGCAAAAATATTTGTCCTTGAACTCTGATTCCCTAGCCATAGACCAAGAAGAAACCCCAAATTCAGAATGGTATCACAAATAGCATGTTTAGATAGCAGGAAAGCAACAGTGGTGTAGGAAGTAAATGGGCCTGAGATAATTTTCCCAATTGCCTGAAACCTATGTGTGGTATCTAGCTCTGGTGGGAACAGATGGGGTGACAAAAAAATGTTGAGAAAACTAGTGGGACAGAAGAGATTTTAACTACATGCTATGACAAGGAACGGGGGCTTCATAGTGGGTATTAGCATAAAATCAGCCTTAGAAGAAATATAATCAGAATATTCCTTAGAAGTGAGGATGGTGAGACTTTGGCTTGCTTACTTTGGATACGTCATAAGAAAAGATGAATTCCTAGAAAAGGATATCATGTTTGGTAAAGTAGAGAGTCAGTGAAAATGAAGGAAACCACAATGAGATGCACTGACAATAGCCACAACGATGAACTGAAACATATCAATGATCATGAAGATGACACAGGACTGGGCAACATTTTGTTCTGTTATTCATAAGGTCGCCACGAATCACAGCATATTCAAGGCACCTAAAAACAACACTAGCATGAATCCCAAAAAGACCAGGTGATAAAGTTAGTAAAAGTTAAGACTATTTACTAACTTGTTGTTTTTGTTAAGTACCATGGAGTAGGTTCCAACTCACAGCAACCCTATGTACAACAGAACAAAACTCTGCATGGTCCTAAGCAATCCTTACAATCATTGCTATGCTTGAGCCTATCATTGCAACCACTGTGTCAATCTGTCTCATTGAGGGTCTTCCTCTTTTTCAATGATTCTCTGCTTTGCCAAGCATGATGTCCTTCTCCAGGAACTTGTCCCTCCTGATAACATGTTCAAAGTACTTGAGACGAAGTCTCATCATCCTCGCTTCTAAGGAGTATTCTGGCTTTACATCTCCCAAAAAGATTTGTTCTTCTGGAAGTCCATGGTATAGTCAATATTCTGCACCAACACCATAATTCAAAGGCATCAATTCTTTTTCAGTCTTAAGTATTCATTAACTCGCTTTCGAATGCATACGAGACGAAAATACCATGGCTTGGGTCAGGCAAACCTTAGTCCTCAAAGTAACATCTTTGCTTTTCAACACTTAAAAGAGGTCTTTTGCAGCAGATTTGCCCAGTGCAATGCATCCTTTGATTTCCTGACTGCTGCTTCCGTGGGCGTTAATTGTGGATCCAAATAAGATGAAATCCTTGACAACGTCAGTCTTTTCTCTGTTTATCATGATGTTGCTTACTGGTCCAGTTGTGAGGATTTTTGTTTTCTTTATGTTGAGGTGTAATTCATACTGAAGGCTGTAGTCTTTGATCTTTATCAGTAAGTGCTTAAGTACTCTTGGCTTTCAGCAAGCAAGGTTGTGTCATCTGCATATTGCAGGTTGTTAATGAGTCTTCCTCCAAACCTGATGCCATGTTCTTCTTCATATAGTCCAGTTTCTCAGATTATTTGCTCAGCATACAGACTGAATATGTATGGTGCAAGGATACAACCCTGACACACAACTTTTCTGATTTTAAACCACTCAGTATCCCCTTGTTCTGTTTGAACGACTGCCTCTTTGTCTATGTACACGTTCCACATGAGCACAGTTAAGTGTTCTGGAATTCCCATTCTTCACAGTGTTATCCATAGTTTATTATTATCTACACAGTTGAATGCCTTTGCATAGTCAATAAAACACAAGGAAACATCTTTCTGGTGTTCTCTGTTTTCAGCTAAGATCCATCTGACATCAGCAGTGATATCCCACATTCCTTGTCCTCTTCTGAATCCTGCTTGACTTTCTGGAAGTTCCCTGTCAATGTATAGCTACAATCGTTTTTGAATTATCTTCAGCAAAATTTTGCTTTCATGTGATATGAGTGATATTGTTCGATAATTTCCACATTCTGTTGGATTACCTTTTTTTTTGGAATGGACTCAAGTATAGAGCTCTTCCCATTGGTTGGCCAGGTAGCTGTCCTCCAAATATCTTGGCATAGAAGAGTGAGCACCTTCAGCACTGCATCCGTTTGTTGAAAAATTTCAGTTGACCTTCCATCAAACCCTGTAGCCTTGTTTATCGCCTATGCCTTCAGTGCAGCTAGGACTTCTTCCTTCAATACTTTTGACTCTTGATCATATACTACCTCCTGAAATGGTTGAATGTTGACAAATTCTTTTTAGTACAGTGATTCTGTGTATTCCTTCCATCTTCTTTTTGATGTTCCCTGCATCATTCAATATTTTCCCCATAGAATTCTTCAATATTGCAACTTGAGGCTTGAATTTTTTCTTCAGTTCTTTTAGTTTGAGGAATGCCAAGCATGTTCTTCCCTTTTGGTTTTCTAACTTCAAGTATTTGCACATTTCATTATACTACTTTACTTTGTTTTCTTGAGCTACCCTTTGAAATCTTTTCTTCAGCTCTTTTATTTCATCATTTCTTCCATTTGCTTTAGCTACTATACATTTAAGAGCAAGTTTCAGAGGCTCTTCTGACATCCATTTTGGTCTTTTCTTTCTTTCCTGTCTTTTTAATGGCCTTTTGCTTCCTTCATGTATGATGTCCTTGATATCATCCTACAACTCATCTGGTCTTCCATCATTAGTGTTCAGTGCATCAAATCTGTTCTTGAGATGGTCTGTAAATTCAGGTGTAATATACTCAAGGTCTTTGTCTCTCATGTACTTGTTTTGATTTTCTTCAGCTTCAACTTGAACTGTATATAAGCAATTGATGGTCTGTTCTGCAGTCAGCCCCTGGCCTTGTTCTGACTGATGATACTGAGCTTTTACTTTGTCTCTTTCCACAGATGTAGTTGATTTGATTCCTGTGTATTCCATCTGGTGAGATCCATGTGTATGTGGCCATTTATGTTGCTGAAAAAATGCATTTGCAATGAAGAAGTCATTGGTCTTGCAAAATTCTATCATGTGATCTCCAGCATCATTTCTGTCACCAAGGCCATATTTTCTACCTATTGATGCTTCTTCTTTGTTCCTAACTTTCGTATTCCAATCACCAGTAATTATCAGTGCACACTGATTGCATGTTTGATCAATTTCAGACTGCAGAAGTTGGTAAAAATCTTCAGTTTCTTCATCTTTGGCATTAGTGGTTGGTGCATAAATTTGAATAGTAGTCGTATTAACTGGTCTTCCTTGTAGATGTATGGATAATATCCTATCACTGACAGCATTGTACTTCAGGATAGATCTTAATATGTTCTTTTTAATGATGAACGCAACACCGTTCCTCTACAATTTGCCCTTCCTGGCATACTAGATCATACGATTGTCTGATTCAGCGTGGCCAATACCAGTCCATTTCAGCTCATTAATGCCTAGGATGTTGATGTTTGTATGTTCCATTTCTTTTTTTATGGCTTCCAATTTTCCTAGATTCATACTTTATATATTCCACATTGTGTTTATTAGTGGATGTTTGCAGTTATTTCTTATTTTGAGTTGTGCCACATCAGCAAATAAAGGTCTAGAAAGCTTGACTCCATCCACATCATTAAGGTTAACTCTACTTTGAGGAAGCAGCCCTTCCTCACCATATTCTGAAAGCCTTCCAACATACGGGGCTCATCTTCCAGCACTATAGCAGACAAGGTTCTGCTACTATTCTCAAAGTTTTCACTGGCCAACTTTTTTCAGAAGTCGACTTTCCGGTCCTTCTTCCTAGCCTGTCTTAGTCTGGGAGCTCCCCGAAACCTGTCTACCATAGGTGACCCTGCTGGTATTTGAAATACTATTGGCATAGCTTCCAGCATCACAGCAACATGCAAGCCACCATAGTATGACAAACGGACAGATGTGTGGTGGGTTCTTCTGGAAGTCCATGGTATATTCAACATTCTTTGCCAACACCATAGTTCAAAAGCACCGATTCTTCTTCGGTCTTCCTTATTCACTGTCCAGCTTTCGCATGCACATGAGGGGATTGAAAATACCATGGCTTGTGTCAGGCACACCTTAGTCTTTGCTTTTAAACTAACTTTTACCAACTTCTACTTTTTAGTAACTAGGTAGGACAAAACACATGATGTGAAAATGACAGTTTATAGATGAAAGGTTTTACCCCATTGCCTCCAAGAGTATTTGGATAAATTTTGGAAAGTAGGAGAGTAGAAATCCTATGAAAGGACACACACAGTCCTGGCAGGGAGTTTGAATTCTGAGTTGATTGAATATTTACTTTTAAAATGTTATTAATTAGAAAGTTAAAGATTTTTTCCCCTCCATCATTGTAATATGGGCAGGAAAGCAAGAAAAAAATCACAGAAAATAAAGTTACATTTTTGAATTACATCTGACTTCTAGCATGTAAATTTCAATTCCTCAGAGTACATTTGTAAGGAAAATTTTTCCTTACTTAAGAGGAGAAATTTTTCAAAAATCTCTATATAGATCATTATTTTTTAAAATAATAATTTGTAAACTGTGTTTCATTCCCAAATAAATTTCTAGCCAAGCCTTTTCTTTAAACATCTGTCTCATGTTTGCAAATGCCTTATAAAATCTCATGTTTATGCCTTTCAGTCACCTCCAGAGCAGTGTGTCTAAATCTGGACTTCTTATTTCCCTTCTTTATCCTATCAACTGATTCCATAATGAATTCCTCCATATCTAATGGTGGTACCACAATTGTTCCAGTTCTTCTGTCTTACAACTTTGATTTCTTCCTTTCCTTAGATCCATATGCCCTGTCATCAATCAACAGGCCCTTTCCATTCTTCCTTCATGTTATGTCTTATATCTCTTCATTCTTTCTGATTTTCTCCAGTCTTAACTATAACCCAGGTTCTCTTCACAGTTTAAATAACTGTGGGGGCTTCCTAGCTGATCTCTCTACCTCCAGCTTTCTTTCTTCTTTCATCCTTCTAAAACTAATGTTAGTTTTATCTTCCTAGTAACCTCTGTTCATCATATTGATACTCTGCCCTTATCAAATCTAAATGCTCACAGTCCTCCATCAATCAGCTCCCTGTTTGTTTAAACAGCATTATAATGCACTTTTTAGTACAATGAACACTTTATGGTGACTAACCATTCTGTTCCAGTCCATCAACTCCCTGTTTGTGGGCTCATTTCTCTACATTTTCCTCCTCTTCTCCTAGATTTCCCTCAACTCCACTCATGGAAATCCTGTGATTTCTCACCTAAAGATCCCCTTCATCCCCTAAACCTCCCAACCACCCCAGCCCACAGGAAGAATTTCCAGCTCAGAATACCTATAACATTATAACTTGCATCGTATACAAATGTCATTTAATTAGAGATTTTCTTGTTCTTTTATTTGACTCACATACCAAGACAGATTACAAAATACTTAAGAACAAGCTTTAATTCTTCTACTTCTTTTATATTCTCAATAACACTTAGCATAGTCTTGGCAATATGTGTTGATATTAAAAAAAAAAAACTTACTTGAAATGGTAATGATAAATATTCATTCATGCAGCAGATCAGTTAAGCAAATATTTTTGCTTTGGAGATTACAATATACAATATTACAATATATCTTTAAGGCTATTTCATTAACTGAAACTAGCCTTCTTTCAATCAGTTTGAATTGGGAAGTTTACATGTAACTGGAAAACAAAATTTTGAAAAAGAAAAATATAAAAGCGTAATATGCTCTGGATTAGTGCTAAGTCATTTATGATTTATTTCAATAAATATTCTTGTACTTATCATAGGAAAATAAAACTACTGACCCATCACCAACCAACTGACTATTCCTTTTCAGCTATTTTGCAGTGCAAGATTGGGTATTGATAAACAATTCATTTATTCTGCAAATGTAAATCAGACACTTGTTTTGTGTAGGGCTTTGAACCAGTTCATTCGGGTTCTAACCTCTGCTGAGAATTTGCATTTCCACCTCAAATATACTGAATCGCAATCTACAGTTTAACAAGATCCCCAGGTGATTCTTATGTATGATAAATTTTGACAACTACTACCCTACTAGTGGTTCTCAGAATTGGTCCCTAACTAGCAGCATTCGCATCACATAGAAACTTGTTATAAATGCATATTTTCCCCTGGACGATCTGTTAACCCAGAACTAAAACCATTACCGAAGCCCACTCTTCAGACAAAGATTAGACTGGACTATAAAACATACAAATAATACCCGAGAAGAGTGTACTTCTTAGTTCAAGCAGATATATGAGACCAAATGGGTGGCTCCTGTCCAGAGGCAGGATGAGAAGGCAGGAAGGGACAAGAGCTGGTTGGAGGGACACGGGACACCTGGGGTGGAAAGGGGGGGAGGTGCGCTGTCACAATGTAGGGTTTGCAACTAATGTCATATAACAATAAGTATATAAATTTTTGTATGAGAAATTAACTTGAGCTTTCAAGTTAACTTTCACCTAAAGCACAATAAAAAAAGAATTATAAAGTAATTCATATTTTTTATGTGCTGTATCAATGATAACTGAAATAGAATATTGTCAACACACTTGGCCTAAACCATTCCACGTACCTGCATTGTGCTCTTAATACCCTCTGTCAACCTAAGTGTATCTACCCAGAAGCTGGACATTCTCTTTACGCACTCCTAAATTAGGGGCCAGGTCACTTGGAAACATAGTCATTTAAATAAGTAGAACGTGGCAACAGTTCAGCATCAGCAACAGGAGCCACTGCTTTTTCAGGTGAGGAATGGTGAAACCATAGAAAAAAAGGGAAGAAATCTCCTGTAACATTAGACAGACTGTAAAAACAAAAACTAAAATAAAAAAAAACCAAATTCTCAGCAAGTGTTCCAACCAGAATGAACCAGTTCAAAGCCCTGGTTCTGTGCCAAGCATAGGTCTAGGTTCTGAATATATGGCAATCAATAATGTATATTTTGTCCCTTCTCTCAAAAACTTTGGAATCTTTCAAGAAGGTGATAAACATTAATGATAGAACTAATTAAAATGAATATGGGGTAGTAGAGCATTGTGAGTAAGAAAGCAAGTTCTGGAGTCAGGCAACTTGGGTTTATCTAGGCTCAAGGCTTTCTAACTGCAATCTTAGGCAAGATTCTTAAATTCATCAAGCCTCAATTTCTTCATATATAAACTTGGAATAAATTTAGTCATGTTGAGAATTAGATGAAAAAATAAATGTAAATGGATTAAACTTAGAGTTCCATCTAAAATACTGGAAGTTAATACATATAGATAAGTGTAGAACTTTCTTATAGTAATAATAATCATTATCAATGTAATTAAGGAGAAGTACCAGATGATATTGATCTTTTCATTCCATTTTTGATGACTTCCAGTTTTCCTAGATTCATACGTCGTACGTTCCACATTCTGATTATTAATGAATGTTTGCAGCTGTTTCTTCTCATTTTGAGTCATGCCACATCAGCAAATGAAGATCCCAAAAGCTTTACTCTATCCACATTGTTAAGTTCAACTCCACTTTGAGGAGGCATAAAGATCGATATCCTAGGCATAAGTGAGCTGAAAGGGACTGGTACTGGCCATTTTGAATGAGACAATCATATAGTCTACTATGCCAGGAATGACAAATTGAAGAGGTATGGTGTCACATTCATTGTCAAAAAAATATTTCAAGATCTATCCTGAAGTACAATGCTGTTAGTGAAAGGATAGTATCTATCCATACGCTTACAAGGAAGAAGAGTTAATATAACTATTATTCAAATTTATACACCAACAATTAATACCAAAGATGAAGAAACCGAATATTTTACCAACTTCTGCTGTCTGAAATTGATCAAACACACACTCAAGATGCATTGATAATTGCTGGTGATTGGAATACAAAAGTTGGAATCAAAGAAGGATTGGTTGCTGGAAAATATGGCCTTGGTGATAGAAACAACACTGGAGATCACATAATAGAATTTTGCAAGACCAATGACTTATTCATTGCAAATACGTTTTTTCAACAACATAAATGGAGCCTGTACACGTGGACCCCACTGGCTGGAAAACAAGGGAATCAAATCACTACATCTGTGGAAAGAGACAAAGGAAAAGCTCAATATCATCAGTCAGAACAAGACCAGGGGCCAACTTCGGGACAGACCATCAATTGCTTGTATGCAAGTTCATACTGAAGCTGAAGAAATTTGAAACAAGTCTATGAGAGCTAAAATACAACCTTGAGTATATCCCACCCTAATTTGATGACCATCTCAAGAATAGATTTGACGCATTGAACACTAATGACTGAAGATCAGATGAGTTGTGGGATGACATCAAGGACATCATATATGAAGAAAGCAAAAGGCCGTTAAAAAAACAAGAAAGAAAGAAAAAACCAAAGTGGATGCCAGAAGAGACTCTGAAACTTGCTCTTGAATGTAGAGTAGCTAAGGTGAATGGAAGAAATGATGAAGTGAAAAGATGAACAGAATATTTCAAAGGATGGCTCGAGAAGACAAAATGAAGTATTATAATGAAATGTGCAAAGACCCGAGGTTAGAAAACAAAAAAGAAGAACAGGCTTGGCTTTTCTCAAACTGAAAGAACTGAAAAAAAATTCAGTCCTTGAACTGTAATTTTGAAGGATTGTATGGGCAAAATATTGAACGATATGGGAAGCATCAAAAGAAGATGGAAGGAATACACAGTCACTGTACCAAAAAAAAAAAAATTGGTTGATGTTAAACTATTTCAGGGGTAGCATATGATCAAGAACCACTGGTAGTGAAGGAAGAAGTCAGAGCTGCACTGAAGGCATAGGCAAAAAACAAGGCTCTAGGGATTCACAGAATACCAATTGAAATGTTTCAACAAACAGATGCAGCACTGGAGGTGCTCACTCATCTATGCCAAGAAATTTGGGAGACATCTACCTGGCCAACTGATTGGAGGAGATCCATATTTGTGCCCATTCCAAAGAAAGCTGATCCAACAGAATGCGGAAATTATTGAATAATATCATTAATATCACATGCAAGTAAAATTTTGCTAAAGATAGTTCAAAAACAGTTGCAGCTGTACATCAACAGGCAACTGCCAGAAAGTCAAGTCAGGTTTGGAAGAGGACTTGAGACAAGGGATATCATTGTTGATATCAGGTGGATCTTGGTTGAAAGCAGACAATATCAGGAAGATGTTTACCTGTGTTTTATCGACTATGCAAAGGCATTCAACTGTGTGGATCATAACATGTTAAGGATAACATTTCAAAGAATGAGAATTCCAGAACACTTAACTGTGCACGTGCAGAACCTGTACATAGACTAAGAGGTAGTTGTTAGAACAGAACAAGGGGATACTGCGTGGTTTAAAGTCAGGAAAGGTGTGTATCAGGGTTGTATCCTTTCACCATACTTATTCAATCCATATGCTGAGCAAATAATCCAAGAAACTGGGTTATAGGAAGAAGAACGGGGCTTCAGGATTGGAGGAAGACTCACTAACAACCTACAATATGCAGATGACACAACCTCACTTGCTGAAGGCGAAGAGGACTTGAAGCAATTACTGATAAAGATCGAAGACTACAGCCTTCAGTATGGATTACACTTCAACATAAAGAAAACAAAAATCCTCACAACTGCACCAATAAGCAACATCATGATAAATGGAGAAAATATTGAAGTAGTCAAGAATTTCATCTTACCTGGGTCCACAGTTAATGCCCATGGAAGCAACAGTCAAGAAAGAAAATGACTTACTGTATTGGGCAAATCTGCAAAAGATCTCTTTAAAGTGTTGAAAAGAAAATGTGTCACTTTCAGGACTAAGGTGCACATGACTCAAGCCATGATATTTTCAGTCACCTCACATGCAGGCAAAAGCTGGACAATGAATAAGGAAGACCAAAGAAAAATTGATGCACTTGAATTATTGTGCTGGCAAAGAATAATGAATACACCCTGGACTGCTAGAAAAACAAACAAGTCTGTTTTGGAAGAAATACAGCCAGAGTGCCCCTTGGAAGGCAGGATGTAAAAACTTCGGCTTATGTACTTTGGATATGTTATTAGGAGGGACAACTCCCTGGTGAAGGACATCATGCTTGGTAAAGTACAAGGTCAGTGAAAAAGAGGAAAACCCTCAACGAGATGGATAGACACAGTAGCTGCAACAATGGGCTCAAATACAGTAATGATTGTGAGGATGACGCAGGACCTGGCAGTGTTCCATTCTGTTGTACATAGGGTCATAATGAGTCAGAATCTACTCTATGGCACCTAACAACAACAACAATAACCATCTGGCAGTGCAGGGGAAGAGGGCTTGGAACTGTGGTGGTTTCCCTTAGGAAATGGTAAAAGGAATGGGTAAGAACTGAAAGCTGGAAGAGGAAGTTGAGGTAAACCACAAAGTAAGATGAGCCTCTACAAGAAGAAGGCTATGATCTGGAAGAAGACGGAAGAGGACCAGGAGTTCAGGGAGAGGGAGGTGAACATCAACCTCTTTTTTCAGACATTATGCTACACTTGATAAAGGACAATGAACAGCTACTATTGGGGAAAATTCAGACGAGAGCTCGTTTTTCTTAAGAATGTGACGAGAGTGTTAAGGACATAAGGAGACTTGTTTAAACCAGAAAAGGTATTAGCTATAACATCTGAAAGACAAATCTTAACTACAATGTGTCAGTGAATGATGAAGTAGAAAGTTGCTCCAAGTTCAGGCAAACAACTGGACCAATTTTTGTTTTTTAAAAAAATCTAAATTGGAAGATTCCTATATTGACATTTATACCTAATAATTTATGGATGCATTATTTTTCTCTTATTTTATAGAATTGTAGACATCACAAATAACTATTTAGTGATTCATTATGTTAAAAAATTCTTGTACTTGACCTTTTTAAGTTTGTATAGTGCTTTTTAAGTTTGTATAGGGTTTTTGAGTAGAATTCCTTGAATCTAGCTGCTTAAAAAATATTTTTAAATGTTTTCTTTTTATTCATAAAGCTCCTTTGGGAATAACATAACTAGCTTATGGACTAGACATGACTGCTATTATTTAGTATACCTCCTATCCAGAGTGTGTAGCAATAGCTGTGGTTGTTCTGCCATATTCCCATTTTCTGTCCCCGAACACACCAAATTCTGCTTAATGAAATCTCTGCTTCTCTCTGCCTGAGGGCCCTTTAATGGCCCTGGGACAACTCTTAGCCCATGCAAAGGGCAAGCCAGAAACACCAGAGAGTTAATGTTGCTGGAAGTAGCCCTCAAACTTGGACACTTGGACAATTGGACAGTTGGTGGAAAAAATATTCTTGCTTTACTGTCCCTCAGTTGGACTAACTCTGAGATGTGTTCTACATTGTCTCATAGAGCTCTTCGGTGGAATTAAGTCACATTTGTCCTCACTGGTAACCTGGGTGGTAACATACACTATATTGATTTCTTTCCTTTCCCTGTCTCATTCCCCCCAGGACTGCCAAAGCTTCTTGGGATCATCTTCCAAATAAATGATGTGCACTCACCTTCTTGTCTCAGGATCTGCTTCTGAGTGTACACATTTTAAAGCAGTTGAGGAGACAGTATTTGCTTCTTAGATTGGTCTCTTCCTGCCAGGAACAAAGGAGATTGTATAAGACTGAAGACCCAATGACGCAATTAACCCAGAGGACTAATGACCCACACGAAACACAGCCTCCTCTAAGCTGTGACCAGAAGAACTAGATGGTGCCTGGCCAGAATCACAATATAAGGTCCCAGGTAGAATGGGCAAAAAATGTAGAACAAAATTCAAATCAAAAGAAAAAAGGCCAGACTTAACAATCTGAAAGAGATTGGAGGAACCCCCCAGACT
This sequence comes from Dugong dugon, assembly GCA_030035585.1. NCBI lineage: Eukaryota > Metazoa > Chordata > Mammalia > Sirenia > Dugongidae > Dugong > Dugong dugon. Next base: position 46,964,898 of record CM057460.1, read on the forward strand.
ATTGCCTAGGACAACCTTCTAACTTGAAACTATAGACTCTCCGGAGGCCACCTTTAAGCCACATAATAGACGGGCTATAAAATCAACAATAACATTCATGAAGAATGTGCTCCTTAGAGCAATCAGCTATATGAGACCAAAAGGGCAACATTTGCCTAAAACCAAAGGTGAGAAGACAAGGAAGGACAGGGAAACTGGACTAATGGAAATGGGGAACCCAGGGAAGAAACGGGGGGAGTACTGACACAGTGTGGGGATTGAAACCAAGATCATGAAACAATCTGTGTAAGAGTCATTGAATGAATGGAAAATTAATTTGCTACGTAAATCTTCACCTAAAGCACAATAAAATGTTAAAAAAAAAAAAAAACAGTTGAGGGGTCAAAACTGTATTTTCTATAGATTTGCAGTCAAAATCATTTTCTATAGTTCTCAAATCAAAACTATTTTCTATAGTTTTCAAGTCAATGTACCAGAAATAGATGGAGTTTTATAACAAAGATGTAAAAACACTGTTGTTAACATGCAAGTTCTAAATCAAAGAACTTGAAACCAGGTACTCTCCTCTTTTCATTCTATTCTCTCTATCTAAAAATAACAACAGCAAAAATTAAAATCTATTGAATATGTAGTGCCAGACCATCTTCTAAACATTTTGCACGTAGCTTTAAAGAGGAAAAGTGAGAAGTTGAATTTCTTTGCCCAGGATCATAACCAATAAAGGCTAAAGGCTGAGTATAACTCAAGCAGTGGGATTCCAAAGCCCATATTCATAAACACCATGCTATACAGCTTCCGTGCAACCTCATCTGTCACTATCACTTTAATACCTACCTGCACAGCCATGACTTTTGAATATCTAATTCCAATCCACGTCTTGTTGATAACTTGTAGACAACTGTCTACCAGCTGCCCTCTTAGCATCTCCTCTTAGATGTCTTCAAAGCCAGAGTACTTCAAATCCAATGTATTCAAAGTTGAACTCATATTTTCCCTTCCAAATCTGATTCTCTTCTATATACTCAGTTTTAGTTAATATTACTAACATTCATCCAGTGTACAAGAAAAACTGAAGATATTAGCTTCTATTCATATGTCTATTTTCATTAGGGTCTGCAGTTTTCTTTGATTGTAACATGTTTTCTGGTTTTGTTATTGCAGTAATGCTGAATTCATAAGATTAGTTGGAAGTGTTGTCTTCCCTTTATTTTCTGAGTTATTGCAATATTAGCATTATCTTTTTCTTAAAAATTTAACGAAATTCACCAGTGAAGCCATCTGGGCCTTGAGATTTTTTCTGTGATTAGGTTTTTAGCTATGGATTTGATTTTTGTAGCTTAATTTACAAAGAGAAGTTCCTGAGTGGTGCAAACTGTGAATGTGCTCAGCTGCTAACTGAAAGGTTGGTGGTTTGAGTCCACCCAGAGGCTCCTTGGAAGACAGGCCTGGTGATCTACTTCTGAAAATCAGCCATTGAAAAATTTACGGAGCAGAGCTCTACTCTGACACACATGGGGTGGCCATGAGTCAGAATCAATTCCACAGCAACTTTTTCTTTTTTTAATTTATAAAGAAGTTAATTTGCAAAGAGGTTTTTTTTTTTTTCCATCATGATTAGTTATTGAATTTTATCAAATGCTTTTTCTTCTTCAGTTGAGATGGTCATATATTTTTCTTCTTTATTCTGTTAATGTGGCAAATTACATTGGTTCAATTTTAAATATTAAACCAAACTTGGAAACCTGGAATAAACCTAATTTGGTTTTGATACATTATCCTCTTTAGTTATTGTAGATCCTTGTTTGATGATATTTTGTTTAGGAGTTTTGCATTTTTGTTCATAAAGAAATGGTTTATAATTCTCCTGTTTTGTAATGGCTTCATTTTTATTTGGGTGTCAAGGGTTTGCTGGCCTTCTAAAATGAGTGAGGAAACATTTCTTCTGATGTGGATTTACTTTTGCTTCATGAAGTCAGTTAGAGTAGGGGTTGTTGTTGGGTGCTGTCGGGTTGATTCTGACTCATAACGACCCTATAGGACAGAGTAGAATTGCCTTCTAGGCTGTGATCTTTATAGAAGCAGATCGCCAGATCTGTCTTCCATGACCTTTTGACTGGCAGCCAGGTGCTTAACCATTGTGCCACCAGGGCTTCTCAGAGCAGGTGTAGACAATCTTAATCTTCTGACAGAGCCGATTTGAAGCTTTAGTCTTCAACAAGGCTAGACCTGACTCTTGGGGTATTTATCAGGGACCTTCTCCTTGGCAAACCATGAAGTTCAAATTTTGCTCCCCAGTCTAAAAATTTGCTGAGGTTCTCAGCCTCCTTGTGCTTCTTTTCTTGTGGCTTCTGTGCCTCTTGGCTTCTTAACTCTTGGGTCTCTCCATTTCTAGGCCACTGTTAGAAATCAAAAAATGCCTCAGGACTAAAAACCTGGACCAAAAGCTGAGCTCATTTCTGCACCTTACTTCTCTATAGAATCTTGGTCTTTCACATCCTCACTGATCCTTCACACAGATGTTTTTAGAAATTCAATTGGCTATTCTAATTATTCTTGGTGGGAGTATTAGCTGGTCAAATCCTTTCTGCCATATGTGCAAGAGGAGTGCTTCCCAAGTCATTGTCAGGTGCAGACAATTTAGTCATACCACTTAAAGCAGCAGCAGCTAAATTGGATTGACAAATGAGTCATAGATGACTCATTGGGTTAGGTTGTATCTATCCAAGAGTTTTCAGTGAAGCCTGGACACAATGGGGACTCCCTAAATCAGCACTCTAACTCAAGGCTGCTGCTCTGCGAGGGAAAGAATTCCCTATATGTTTTAGCAACTGTGATTTGTTCTTTATAACCAGTAGTGCAACTAAATGAAATTCTTATTTGATTAGAAAAGGCTAGAACAAACTATTCAATGAAAACAAGAATGGTAGCTATATCTTTGAGCTTATAAAAGTAAATCTGGGATAAATAAAGCAATATATCTTTACATTTTGGGGAGTAAATCAATGAAACAATTTACCTCTAGAAGTAAGACAATAAATTTATCACCTGATTCAGAAAGAGTGTAAACTTTGCATCAATGACTAATATCAGGTAAGGGATTAATAAAATAAAGTTGATTAGTTATTGCATCCTAATCTTTATTTAGATCAAATATGAGTAACTCTGTCCTTCCATTTTTTGCTTACATGTCATACAAAATATGAGGTGGGTTGGGCTATGGGTTGGATTTATCAGGCTAATTATTTTGCTCTAAATAAGTCAATTTAAGTTTTCTTAACAGTTGAAAGAACTACATCTGTGTATTCTCTGCCGTATTTATTCACTAGTTATAAAAAAATTAAATTGTTATTAATACTAAAAATAGATATGTTTTATTCTTATATACATCTACCCTTTACTTTGCTGTAATAAACTATGTTGCTTTTTAAAACTCTGATTTTGAGAATCACAGAAGAGGAATTTTCTTCATCCATAATCTTTCTGCTATCACCTCCAGCAAAGCATAAGAGAAATTAATATTAGGGATTAGCCAGATGTGTTTTGCATCCCAGCTAAATTGTTCTCACAGCTTGCTGTATTGTACCCTCTGCTTTGTTTGAGCTCTCTTGCTGATGGGCTAAAGTCTTTCATGTGAAGAAAGAGTACATCTTGTCTGAGAGCCAGTAATCCGAACTTGAAGAGGGTCACACATATTGTTCTTTTCTGGATAAATTTAGTCCTTTGGACTAATCTTTTCATTGTATCCTGTTCTCTTCATTCTCCCTTGCTCCTGAAGGGATGAGACCAGTGTAATATCTTAGATGGCCGCTCACAGGCTTTTAAGACCCCAGACACTACTCACCAGGGTAGAATGTAGAGCATTATCTTTATAAGTAATGTCATGCCAATTGAGCTAGATGTTTCCCAAGACCATGGTCCCCAGGGCCCTCCGTCCAACAACTCAGTCCCTCGGGGAGTTTGGATGTGTCCATGGGGCCTCCATGACCTTTCCTTGGGCAGGTTGTGTTACTTTCCCTTGTACTGTGTACTGTCTCACCGCTCACCCAAGATACCACTTATCTGTTGCCTATTTAGTATCTCCCCCCCCACCCCCACTCCCATCCCTGGTAACCAACAAGGATTGTTACATTTTGCATGTGAATTTTTTCATGGGTTTTTACAATAGAGGTCTCATACAATATTTGTTCTTTTGTGATGACTTATTTCACTCAGCATAATGTCCTCCAGTTTCATCCATGTTATGAGATGCTTCACAGATTCATTGTTGTTCTTTCTCGTTGCATAGTACTCCATTGTGTGTATGTACCATAGTTTGTTTATCCATTCATCTGTTGATGGGCACCTACGTTGTTTCCATCGTTTTGCTATTGTGAACAATGCTGCCATGAACATAGGTGTGCATATGTCTATTTGAGTGACGACTCTTATTTCTCTAGGATATATTCCTAGGAGTGAGATTGCTGGATGGAATGGTATGTCTATTTCTAGCTTTCTGAGGAAACGCCATATCATTTTCCAAAATGGTTGTATCATTTTGCATTCCCACCAGCAGCGTCTAAGAGTTCCCATCTCCCCGCAGCCCCTCCAACATTTGTTATTTCCAGTATTTTAAATTTCTGCCAGTAATGCCGGGGTGAGATGGTATCTCATTGTGGTTTTAATTTGCATTTCTCTAATGGCTAGTGAACGCGAGCATTTCCTCATGTGTCTGTTGGCCATTTGAATGTCTTCTTTGGTGAAGTGTCTGTTCATTTCCTTTGCCCATTTTTTGATAGGATTGTTTGTCTTTTTGTTGTAGAGGTGTTGGATTTTCTTGTAGATTATGGAGATTAGACATTTGTCTGACTTGTACTGTCCAAAAATTTTTTCCCAGTCTGTAGGTTCTCTTTTGACTCTTTTGGTGAACTCTTTTGAAGAGCATAGGTGTTTGATTTTTAGAAGATCCCAGTTATCTAGTTTATCTGTTGGATTTTGTGTGTTGATGGTTATGGTTTGTATCCTGTTAATGCCATGTATTAAGGCCTGAAATGTTGGTCCTATTTTTTCTTCTATGAACTTTATAGTTTTAGGCTTTATATTCAGGTCTTTGATCCATTTTGAACTAGTTTTTGTATACGGTGTGAGGTATGGGTCCTGTTTCATTTTTCTGCAAATGGCTATCCAGTTTTGCCAGCACCATTTGTTAAAAAGACTGTCTTTTCCCCATTTGATGGACTTTGGGCCCTTGTCGAAAATCAGGTTACCATAGGTGGATGGCTTTACATCTGGGTTCTCAATTCTGTTCCATTGGTCAATGTCTCTGTTGTTGTACCAGTACCAGGCTGTTTTGACTACTGTAGCTACATAGTAGGTTCTGAAGTCAGGTAGTGTGAGTCCTCCAACTTAATTCTTCTTCAGTAGTGCTTTACTTATTCGGGGCTTCTTCCCTTTCCATATAAAGTTAATAATTAGTTTTTCCATCTCTTTGAAGAATGTTGCTGGTATTTGGATCGGGATTGCATTGTATTTGTAAACTGCTTTGGGTAGAATTGCCATTTTCACAATGTTGAGTCTGCCTATCCATGAGCATGGTATGTTTTTCCATTTATGTAGATCCCTTTGGGTTTCATGCAGCAGTGTTTTGTAGTTTTCTTTGTATAGGTCTTTTACATTCCTGGTCAGATTTATTCCTAAGTATTTTATCTTTTTAGGGGTTATTGAAAATGGTATTGATTTCCTGATCTCCTTTTCATCATTCTCTTTACTGGTATATAGGAATCCAACTGATTTTTGAATGTTTATCTTGTATCCTGCTACTCTGCTGAATCTTTCTATTAGTTCCAGTAGATTTCTCATGGAGTCTTTAGGGTTTTGTATGTATAGTATCATATCATCTGCAAACAGGGAGAGTTTAACTTCTTCGTTACCAATTTGGATGCCCTTTATTTCTTTCTCTTGCCTTATTGCTCTAGCTAGAACTTCCAGCACAATGTTAAATAGGAGTGGTGATAAAGGGCATCCTTGTCTTGTTCCTGTTTTCAAGGGGAATGTTTTCAGCCTCTCTCCATTAATAATGACGTTGGCTGTTGGTTTTGCATAGATGCCCTTTATTATGTTGAGAAATTTCCCTTCTATACCTATTTTATTGAGAGCTTTTATCAGGAATGGGTGTTGGACTTTGTCAAATGCCTTTTCTGTGTCAATTGAGATGCTCATGTGATTTTTTTCTTTCCTTTTATTTATGTGGTGGATTACGTTGATGGATTTTCTAATGTTAAACCATCCTTGCATACCTGGTATGAATCCTACTTGGTCGTGGTGTATTATTTTTTTGATATGATACTGAATTCTATTGGCTAGAATTTTGTTAAGAATTTTTGCATCTATAATCATGAGAGATATTGATCTGTAATTTTCTTTTTTTGTGATGTCTTTGCCTGGTTTTGGTATCAGCGTTATGCTGGCTTCATAGAATGAATTTGGAAGTGTTGCTTCCTCTTCTATGCTCTGAAATAGCTTGAGTAGAACTGGTACAAGCTCTTCTGTAAATGTTTTGTAGAATTCTCCAGTGAAGCCATCTGGGCCAGGGCTTTTTTTGGTTGGGAGTTTTTTTATTACCTTTTCAATCTCTTCTCCTGTTATGGTTCTGTTCAGATTTTCAATATCACTTTGTTGTAGTTTGGGTAGGCCGTGTGTTTCTAGAAATTTATCCATTCCCTCTAGGTTTTCAAATTTGTTGGAATATAGTTTTTCATAATATTCTGTTATAATTCTTTTTATTTCGGTTGGGTCTGTTGTAATGTCCCCCATTTCATTTCTTATTTGGGTTATTTGTGTCCTCTGCTGTTTTTCTTTTGTCAGTCTGGCCAGTGGTTTGTCGATTTTGTTGATTCTTTCAAAGAACCAACTTTTGGTTTTGTTGATTCTTTCTATTGTTTTTCTGTTCTCTGTTTCATTTATTTCTGCTCTGATCTTTACTATCTCCTTTCTTCTGGTGGTTGCAGGCTTTTTTTGCTGTTCTCTTTCTATTTGTTTGAGTTCTGTAGTTAATGTTTTGATTTTGTCCCTTTCTTCTTTTTTGATATATGCATCTATTGCTATAAATTGTCCTCTGAGGACTGCCTTTGCTGTGTCCCAAAGGTTTTGGTATGATGTGTTTTCATTTTCATTTGATTCTAGGAATTTTTTAATTCCATCTCTAATTTTTTCTATTACCCATTGATGTGTAAGCAGCGTATTATTCAGTTTCCATGTAGCTGATTTTTTTCCCTTGCTCTTTCTAGTGTTAATTTCTACCTTGATGGCATTGTGGTCAGAGAAGATACTGTGAATTATCTCAATGTTTTGGATCTTGTTGAGGATTGCTCTGTGGCCTAAGATGGGGTCTATTCTGGAGAACGTTCCATGTGCATTGGAAAAGAATGTGTACTTTGCAGCATTTGGATGGATTGTTCTATATATGTCTATGAGGTCCAGTTGGCTGATTGTGTCCTTTAGGTCTTCTGTATCTTTGCTGAGTTTCTTCCTAGTTGTTCTGTCCTTTACTGAGAGTGGTGTGTTGAAGTCTCCTACTATTATTGTGGAACTGTCAATTTCTCTTTTCAGTGTTGTTAGAGTTTGTTTATGTATTTTGGAGCCCTGTCATTGCGTGCGTAGATGTTTATTATGGTTATGTCTTTGTGATGGATCGTCCCCTTAATCATTATATAGTGTCCTTCTTTGTCTTTTATGGTAGATTTTGTTTTAAAGTCTATTTTATCTGAGATTAGAAATGCCATTCCTGCTCTTTTTTGGTAGTTGTTAGCTTGATATTTTTTTTTCCAACCTTTGATTTTTAATAAATTCACGTCTTTGTTTCTAAGGTGTGTCTCTTGTAGACAGTATATTGATGGATCCTGTTTTCTTATCCATTCTGCCACTCTCCGTCTCTTTATGGGTGCATTGAGTCCATTTACATTCAGTGTAATTATTGATAGATGGAAGTTTGTTGCCGTCATCTTGTAGTGCTTTTTTTTGTGGTGCTGAAGTTTTCTTTGTTCTTCTTACTCTCTTGTGCTGAGTTACTTTTGTCTGTGGATTTTGTGTTCATTTCTTTTGTTTTTGTAGGTTTTGCTTTTGCTGAGACTTTATGTTTTTCGTCTTTATTTTTATGAGTTGGTTTGTTAACTTTCTTTGTGGTTACCATGAATTTTACCCTTATCTTTATAAGTTTGAAGCAGTCTACCATTACTTGGTATCGCCTTGCCTTCCTCTCCGTTAGAAGATTCTATACCTATGCCGTTTATTCCCTCTTTCATTGTTTTGACGTTGTTGTCATCCTTTGATTGATTGCTCTGATTCCCTGTTGTATTTCTTTTGGTTTTGGATAGTCCTCGATAGTTCATTTCCAAGAATGGTATCTGGTTCAAATGAACCTGAGTCCTAGGTCCTGCCTGAGGGCTGAAGCTGTTTGTCCTCAGATCGAAGAACTCCCTTTAATAATTCTTGTAAGTTTGGTTGACTTTTGCATATTCCCTTAGTTTCTGTTTATCTGGAAATGACCTAATTTCACCATCAAATTTGAATGAGAGTTTTTCAGGATATATTATTTTTGGCTGACAATTTTTTTCTTTCAAGATTTTATATATGTCATCCCACTGCCTTCTTGCCTGCATGGTTTCTGCCGAATAATCTGAGCTTAGTCCTATTGTTTCTCCTCTGTATGTGACTTCTTGTTTTTCACGAGCTGCTCTCAGGATTCTTTGTTTGTCTTTAGTTTTGGCAAGTGTGAATATGATATGTCTTGGTGATTTTCTTTTGGGGTCTCTTCTATGTGGGGTTCGTTGAGCTTCTTGGATGGCCACCTTTTCATCTTTTGTGATATTGGAAAAGTTTTCTGTCAACAGTTCCTCAATGATCCTCTCTGTGTTTTATGTTTTCTCCGCCTGTTCTGGGATGCCAATCACTCGTAAGGTTTTGCTTTTAATTGTGTCCCACATAACTCTCAGGGTCTCTTCATTTTTCTTTGTTCTTTTTTCTGAGTTTTCCTAAAACAGAGTTGTATCCAAGTGTTTGTCTTCAGTTCCACTGATCCTGTCTTCCACGGTTTCAAATCTACTTCTCAGCCCTTCTATGACATCATCCATTTCTGAAATCTTGTTGTTTATCTTTTGGATTTCTAATTGTTGTTTTTGTATAATTTCGACCTGTGAATTTATTTTGGCATTTTGTTCCTGCATCATCTTCCTGAATTCTTCCAATTTTTTGTCTGTATTTTCCATGAATTTGTCTATTTTTTCCTCATGTTTGTCAGCTTTTTGCCTCAGTTCTTGGAAAATTCCGAGTATTAGTGATTTGGGTTCCCTATCAGGTACTTCTAGTGCATTTTCTTCCACAGGAGAGTTATCTGGTGTTTTAATTTGGATGCCTATTGGAGCCATCTTGTGTTGTGTTTGTAAATGTTTGATATTGTTTGCTGTTTTCGGGGCATTCAGTAGATATTTCTCTCGTTTATTGATTGTAGATTTTTTTGTTTCGTCCTTGTGGTACAGCTGGGCAGGTCTAGCTGAAGAGGAGCCACTGGGACGGGTTGTTTGTGGCACTCACCACAGTCACCAGGACGGTCGGTAGTCAGTGCTGGACAGGTTCCAGTAGGGCGTGCCTGCACAGCTTGGTGGTGTGATGTCAAGTGCATGGTGCAGGTAGGCAGGATGCAGCGGGGAGATGGTTATGTGTGAAGCTAAGCTGGATATGGGAGAGAGGAGAGAGGAGCAGGAATGAAAAACATACAAACATAAAAGAATGCTAGGGGAGCTTGCTGTTGGAATGGACAGATGAGAGATTATGGGATGGAGAAAACCAGAAAGGGGGAAGAGAAAGAAAAGGAAAGAATGAACAAATAAAAATCAGAAAAGTTAAAGAACTGCAAAGTTCCCAGGGATCCCACCGATGCAGCTACGAGGTCTGGGGAAGTCAGTCTCAGGTTTCACAGCACAGCCTGGCCAGAAGGCGCAGAGGTATACAACGCCTGGTATTCAGGGATCAGAAAGAAAAGGAAGAGATAGAGAGACGAGAAATTGAGCAATGAAGAAAGACAAAAGGGAAAAAGAGGGAAAAGAAAACAAAACTAATCAAAAAAGAAAAAAAATAAAATTAAAAAAAAAAAAAAGCAACACCAGCAGTCAATGAATGGCACTCAGAGAGCCAGCCAGTGCGGGCTGGTGTTTCTGGGCAAGAGACTGTGTCTGTGGGAAACAGAGGAGGCCAAGTGTGAGTGAAGAAGGGTGGAGAGTGGAAAGCGTATATCACAAATTGCCTGCACTCTGGGGACCCTCAGAAAGGAGCTAAGAGTATGGAAGGAGCCAGGCACCCGAGTGAAAGGAGGGGGAGGCGGCGAGAGGCAAGCGAGAAACGAAAAGAAGCAGGAGGGGGAAAAAAAAAAAGGCAGCACCAGCAGCCAATAAACGGCACCCAGAGAGCCGCCCGCCCAGGCACGCAGACTCCAAGCAGCCGGCAGACCCGGGTGAAGAGACTGCGGCTACGGGAAGCAGAGGAGCAAACGAACAAAAGCCCCGGGATCTCACCAGCGCCGCAGCCCAGACCTGGAAGTAGCCACACACCCGAACGCAGCCACACAGTCCCACAGGAAAGGGCAAAGACAGCACTCAGAACCAGGCACCCGAGCAAAAGGAGGGGGGAGGCAGCGAGAGGCAAGCGAGAAACCAAAAGAAGCAGAAAAAGCAACACCAGCAGCCAACAAACGGCACCCAGAGAGACGCCCACCCGGGCACGTGAAATCCAAGCAGCCGGCGTCCCCGGGTCAAGAAATTGCGGCCGCAGGAAGCAGAAGAGCAAACAAAGAAAGGCCCCGGGACCCCACCAGTGCGGCAGCCCAGACCCGGAAGAAGCCACACACCTGAACGCAACCCCACAGCCCCGCAGGAGAGAGCAAAGACGTCGCTCGGAACCAGGCACCCGAGCAAAAGGAGGGGGAGGCAGTGAGAGGCAAGTGAGAAACCAAAAGAAGCAGAAAAAGCAACACCAGCAGCCAACAAACGGCACCCACAGAGCCGCTCGCACAGGTGTGCAGAATCCAAGCAGCCAGCGGTCCCGGGTCAAGAGACCGTGGCCACAGGAAGCAGAGGGGTGAACGAACAAAGGTCCCAAGATCTCACCAGCGCGGCAGCCCAGACCTGGAAGCAGCCACACGCCCGAACGCAGCCCCGCAACCCCGAAGGAAAGAGCTAAGACGGTGCTTGGAGCCAGGAACCTGAGCAAAAGGAGGAGGAGGCAGCAAGAGGCAAGCGAGAAACCAAAAGTAGCAGGAAAAGCAACACCAGCAGCCAACAAACGGCACCCAGAGAGCTGCCCGCTCAGGCGTGCAGATTCCAAGCAGCCGGCGGTCCCGGGTCAAGAGACTGTGGCCACAGGAAGCAGAGGGGTGAACGAACAAAGGCCCCGGGATCTCACCAGCGCGGCAGCCCAGACCTGGAAGCAGCCACACACCCCAACGCAGCCCCACAGCCCCGCATAAGAGAGCAAAGACAGCGCTCAGAACCAGGCACCCGAGCAAAAGGAGGGGGAGGTGGCAGAAAAAGCAATGCCAGCAGCCAACAAACGGCTCCCAGAGAGCCGCCGGCCCGGGCACGCAGAATCCAAGCACTGGCGCCCCCCGGCCCAGGGACCCTGGCCACAGGAAGCAGGGGAGCCCCAGCCAAGGCAAAGAGGGGTGGGGGGTGGGAAAGCGCACACCGCAAATTACCGGCCGTTCCATCTCCCACTGGATGCTCCGCGAGGCTGCTCTCCCGTTCTCCCGTTTGCTGGTCTCCGATAGGAGTCCAAGATGGTGGATCCGCACTGCGTTAGCTGGTAGGGGACTTCTGCATGAATCTCTCCTCGCTCTCCATTCTCTTTCAGTATTCTCACTCTGTTTGGTGTTTGGCTGAGTTCTTTATCTCTTCATTTGATGTTCTAGGGTTTCAGGATTGTTGATGCTCTGTTTGGCTTAGTTTCTCAGATCTTTGCTGTGGAGGGACGGCGTGGTGCTTCTGCCTAGAGCGCCATCTTGTCGAGCTCTCCTAAATTTAAATTCTTAAAGCAAATGGGTTCATCAGAGTCATCCCACAGTATAGATAGATTGACTGACTAACAGACATAGAATGCTCTTAAGAAAATTGACAAAAATTGTCTTAAAGAGCCATGTTAAAAAAAAAAAAAAGAAAGGAAAGGATAAAATGGATCGACAGCTTCCACTAAATCATGTTTTACCCTCTTAAATGGATAAAATTTTATGCTTCTAATTCTTTAAATGGAGATGGGTTTGCACTTTTTCAGCTACACATGCAGAACCAACTGATCATGCTCTCAACTTGTAGCCAATGGTTTTCAACAAGGGGATAGTTATCCATAGTTATTCATGGCCCAATGGTTAAGCGCTCAGCTGCTAACCAGAAGGTTGGTGGTTTGAACCCACTCAGTGGCTCTGCAGGAGAAAGACCTGACAATCTGCTTCCATAAAGATTAAAGCCAAGAAAACCCTATGGGGCAATTCTACTTTGTTGCATGGGGTTGTTATGAGTCAGAATTGACTTGTTGGCACCTAACAACAACAGCAATGGTAGCAGAAGGATTTGATATATAGCTCTAGCTTCTTCAACATCATGCCCCATTTAATAGAGCTGACAGTACATTCAAGAATGAATATTTCCACTCCTATCCACATCCCAGGCTTGGCAAGAAGTTAATGAAGTTAATTTAATGTTACATGATAGAAAGACCACCAATACAGACATTAGGCTGATTAAGTACTTTAAAGTATCACATAATTTTATAGATCTCAGCTTCCCCTTCTTTAAAATTAGCTGTAAGGATTGGGAGATTTCTAAGAACTCTTTTAAAGCTACAGTCTATCTGTCCATGGCCCTGGAATTTATGGCTCCACTCAGAAAACATGTTTTAAATGGTTAATTTGTGCTATGCTTCATCTCATGTATTTTGGACATGTTATCAGGAGGGACCAGTCCCTGGAGTAAGACATCATGCTTGGTAAAGTAGAGGGTCTTTGAAAAAGAGGAAGATCCTCAACAAGAAGGACTTACACACTGGCTGCAACAATGGGCTCAAACATAGCAACAATTGCGAGGATGGCACAGGACTGGACAGTGTTTTGTCCACTCTCTTCTTCACCCCCCTAACGCGAGAAGGCTACTTCCTTGTCTCATTTATGTTGGCCTGGCCAATGGAATATGAACTGACCTGAACTACACTGTATCTGAGCAGCACTAACAAACTTAGACAACCCTGTAACCCTCTTGGGTGGTTCTTTGCTTAGCCTTGGGTAGTTTCCTCACACACATTCTCTGATCAATATTCAGCTGAAGGCTGGGGGCGGGGAGGGGCTTTGCAGACCTTTCTCTCTCTCATCTCTCCCTGCAGGTCTCTCTTCTTTAGTGTGCTTCTCTGTAAACTCCAGTTGGCTTGGAGTCCCTGAAATCTTAACTGTTTCCTCAGTTCAGGGAGACTGACAGACTCCACCTGGGTTTTCCTCCTTATGCTCAGTTTTAGCAACTTTAAACCAGCCTGTAAGCTGGGACAATTACAAGCTCCCTCCCACTTGTTTCCCCTCTCACAGGGATCACTGCCCAATGCTGCCTTCTTTCCAAAGACTGAAAAGCCATTTATTTATTTTATCTTTTAAAAAATCGGTTTGAGTGGAGCATAAATCTGGTGTTTCTTGGCTCCAACTACAGTGTAATTATAACTATACAACTAATCTCTGCTGTTGTCTTTAGCAACAATAACAAAAAAGTGTGTATATTTAATATGTTCTTTTATTTTATTTTTTTGTTTCTCCAAAGCTACGATTAATTTGATAGTGCTTCTTGACGCATTTTAGAATTGAGAAAATACACTGTATACAGCAGTGAAAATACACAATTGATGATCATGCTGAAAAGGCAATGTGTAATTTAAGATTTGATAACATTTTTAGTGCTTTAAGTAGGAACCCCTCTCACTCTTCAAATTTGCAAATATGGGAAAATTTCACATAGTCAGCTTTAGCACATGTTTCTGGGATGCTTTGTGTATAAAGAAAGGTTCTGAGTGGAGGAGCCAACATTGGGCCCTAGACAGATGCCATCCCTTTGAGGCAAAGACCTGAAAAACTAAGTAAAATGGATACAAATGTCAGTCCTGGAACCCTAAACATCAAAGGAGGGGATAAAGAACTAGATCAAATGCTGAATGGAAGAAGAAACTGAAGGAAATGAGAGAATGAGGAGAGATATGGAGTAGAGGTCCCCTGCCAACTAACACGGCACAGTGTAGTTATCTTGGAGCACAGCCAGCAACTACCCTGGACAGGGAGTATGGGAACGTAACTTCATGGAGCTCCCAACAGGAGACAGCGCACCTAATAACCAGAGAAACATGCTTTCCCACCCCTCATCCTTCTGCCTCATGCACCACCCGTACCCCTTCCCGACAGGCCAAGTTACCCCGCCTGGCTAGAGAAATACTTACTCACCATCACCCTGGGACAACTCTGCTTCAGCCAAAGGTTCCTGCCATGCCATTCTTTCCCTTTTTCCTTTTCTTTCTCTCTCCTACATAGCCCCATAAGCCACCTCCACCCCGTCCTACTGGGCTATGCCACATGGCCACAGCTAGAAAGCCTCCAGTCCATGATTTCCTACCTCCCACCCAGCCCTGTACTTCATCTCCCCCCTCTTCCCACTGGCTTCCAGGTCTGCCTTGCCCCCAACCACCAGTTAGCTTTTTCCTTTCCTTTCTTTCTTCCTTCCACCTAGTCCCATATCCCACCTCAGTCTTCTCACTAGCCCTTGCTTTATCACCACAGCTCGAGCATCCCTAGTTCAGGTCCACTACTGCACCAGGCCTGTATTGACCCACGCCTCTGACCACTCGACCAGCTGCTGAACAGTGGGAAGTCCATATCACTCCCCATCTGGCACCCCATGAATACTCCCATACTGCTGGACCAACATCAGGTGGTAGACAGTGCCCACCCAGTCCACTTTCAACCAGTGCATAGCGAAGTGAGCTCACCCTGCCTGCTGCTGTCCTGTCCACCTGGACAAGTTGGTGAGAGACATTGTGCCCACAGATGAGCAAGCATCAGAGCACACCTGGTCCACCCACACCGGCATATCAAAACAAAACAAAGAAGCAGGATGAAACAAACATACAATCAATACATAAAGAAAATAATACTTTAATGTCTCAGAGACAGAAGACAATATCAAAACATAAAAAAGCAGGACAAGATGGCTTCAGCAAGTGACCAAAATAATCAGATGACCTTCCAGTATAAGTATAACTATCCAATATGGACTTCAAGAGACTAATATTTAGAGCTCTCTAAGAGATTAGGAAAGGGATCAAAGAAAACAGAGATAAAACCAAGAAAAAAGTAGGCAAAATCATGGAAAACACACACAAAATGAATGAAAACATAGCCAAAATCAAGGAAAACACAGACAAAGCAATAGAAGAATTCAGGAAAATAATACAAGAACAAAATGTCAAAATAAATAAACAATTAGAGCTCATACAAAAACAGCAACAAAAAATCCAAAATATAAACAGCAAATTTTCAGAAACGGACAATTCAATACAGGGTTTTAGGATCAAATTTGAAACAATGGAAGACAAAATCAGTGAGATTGAAGACAAGTCCATGGATGCTACTTCGTTTGAGAAAAAATCAGAGAAAAGAATGGAGAAAAATGAAGAAAACCTAAGAATTATGTGGGACACAACTGAGAGCAAAATTTTGCACATAACTGGAGTTCCAGAACAGGGGGAGAAAATGGAAAAGACAGAGATTGCTGAAGATCTGCTGGCAGAAAACTCAAATATCATGACTGATGAAAAGCTGACCATCCAAGAAGCTCAACAAATCTCGTATAGTATAGACCTCAAAAGAAAGTCACCAAAACATCATAATCACACTTGCCAAAACCAAAGACAAAGAAAGTATCCTGAGAGCAACTTGAGAAAAATGAACAGTCAGTTATAAATGGGAAACGATAAAACTAACCTCTGATTTCTTGGCAGAAACTATGTAGGCAAGACGGCAATGGGATGGCATATATATATATATATAAACCTTGAAAGAAAAAACTGCCTACTAAGAATAATATCCTGTAAAGTCTCTCTCAAATACCATGGAGATATTAGGACATTTCCAGATAAACAGAAATTAAGGGAATTTGTACAAATCAAACAGAACTTAGGAGAAAAAAAATCTTTTTCTTTTATTGTGCTTTAGGTGAAAGTTTAAGAGCAAATTACTTTCTCATTAAACACATATTGTTTTATGAAATTGGTTGCCATCCCTGTGATGTGTCAATACTCTCTCTCCCCTTCTCAACCTTGGGTTTCCCATTTCCATTCATCCAGTTTTCCTGTCCCATGCTGCCTTCTTGTTCTTGCTCCTGGGCTGGTGTACCCATTTAGTCTTGTATACATGGTTGAACTATGTGTGTTACCGCTTTTTTCTTATAGACCTGTCTAATCTTTGGTTGATGGTGAACCTCAGGAGTGTCTTCAGTATTAAGTTAAAAGGCGTCCGAGGGCCATACTCTTGGGATTTTTCCAGTCTCTGTCAGACCACTAAGTCTGGTCTTTTTTTGTGAATTTGAATTTTGTTCTACATTTTTCTCGAGCTCTGTCCAGGATCCTCTACGGTGATCCTTGTCAGAGCAGTCTGTGGTGGTAGCTGGGAACCATCTAGTTGTACTTGACTCAGTCTGGTGGAGGCTGTGGTAATTATGGTCCATTATGGATTACACTTCAACAAAAAGAAAATGAAAATTCTCATAACTGGACCAGTAAGCAACATCATGATAAATGGAGAAAAGATTGAAGCTGGTAAGGATTTCATTTTACTTGGATCCACAATCAACATGGCAGCAGTAGCCAAGAAATCAAACAACACATTGCATTGGGCAAATCTGCTGCAAAAGACTTACTGAAAGTGTTGAAAAGCAGAGATGTCACCTTGAAGACTAAGGTGTGCCTGACCCAAGCCATGGTGTTTTCAGTCACCTCATATGCATGCAAAAGCTGGATGATGAATACGGGACATCAAAGAATTGATGCCTTTGAATTGTGGTGTTGGCAAAGAATATTGAATATACTGTGGACTGCCAAAACAATGAACAAATATGCCTTGGAAGAAGTATGAACGGAATGCTCCTTAGAAGCAAGGATGACAAGAGTATGTCTCACATACTTTGGACATGTTATCAGGAGGGATTAGTCCCTGGAGAAAGACATCATTCTTGGTAAAGTAGAGGGTCAGTGACAAAGAGGAAGACCCTCCAAGAGATGGATTGACACAGTGGCTGCAACAGTGGGCTTAAGAATAACAACAATTGTGAGAATAGCGCGGGACTGGGCAGTGTTTCGTTCCATTACACACAGGGTCACTATGAGTTAGAACTGACTCAATGGCACCTAACAACAGTCATTTGGACTAATATTTCCCTTGTATCTTTGGTTTTCTTCATTCCCCCTTGCTCTAGATGGGCTGGGACCAGTATATGTATCTTAGATAGCTGCTCATAAGCTTTAAATACCCTAGATGCTACTCACCAAAGTAGGATGTAGAACATTTTCTTTATAAACCATGTTATGTCGATTGAGCTAGATGTCCCCCAAAACCATGGTCTCCAGCCCTCAGCCCAGTAACTCAGTCCCTAAGGGAGTTTGGAAGTGTCTATTAAGCTTCTATATCTTTGCCTTGGTCAAGTTATACTTAAAAAAAACCTGCCAGCCAAGAATAATATATCCTGAAAAACTCTCTCTCAAATACAACAGTGAAATTAGGTAATTTCCAGATAAACAGAAATTAATGGAATTTGTAAAACAAACCAAATTTACAAGAAATATTAAAGGAGTGCTTCAGTTAGAGAATCAACAACATCAGACAACAACCGGAGTCTAGGACACAGGACAGCATCAGCCAGATACTAACTTAGGTAAACAACTCTAAATATTCAAATTTACCTGAGAAGATCAGACTTACTGGTCTGAAAGATACTGGAGAAACTCCCCAAACTATGGCTCCCAGATGCTCTGCTAACCCAGAACTGAAACCATTCCCGAAGCCCACTTTTCAGACAAAAATTAGACAGGATTATAAAAAAAAAATAACACACATGAGGAAAGCACTTCTTAGTTCAATCAAATATACGAGACCAAATGGGCAGCTCCTGTCCAAAAGCAGGATGAGAGTGTAGGAAGGGACAGGAGGTTGGCAAATGGACTCGGGAGACTGGAGTGGAAGAGGGAAGTGTACTGTCAAATTGTAGAGGTTACAGTCAATGTCACAAAACAATATGTGTATAAATTTTTGAACAAGACATTAACTGGAGCTGTAAACTTTCATCTAAAGTGTGCACACACACACACACACACACACACACACACACACAAAGACAAAAAAGACTTAAAACCGGGAAACAGAGATGTCAATCTGTAAATGATGACAATGTCAAAACAATAAAATAAATAAATGGTGTAGGTATAAAACTTTTAAATGGAGAGTAAGTCAAGACAATAACAATTAATAAAAGACTAGTTCAAACTTAGGAAGATAAAGATAAATTTCATGGTTACCACAAAGAAAGTCAACAAACTTACTCATTAGAATAAAAAAGAAGAAGAACATAAAGTCTCAAAAAACACAAAATCTATAATAATGAAAGAAAAGAAAACCCACAAACAAAAGAAATTCAGCACAAGAAATAAGAGGAATAAAGAATATGTGAGCACAAAAAAAAAAAAAAAAAAACACACAACAATATGACGGCAATAAACTCATAGCTATCGATAATCACACTAAATGTAAATGGCTTAAATGCATCTGTAAAGAGAGAGAGTGACAGAATGGATAAAAAAGCATGACACATCAATATGCTGTCTAGAAGAGACACACCTTAGACACAAAGACATAAATATAGTAAAAAAAAAAATGGAAAAAATATAACAAGCAAACAGTAACTAAGAAAAGGCAGGAGTGGCAATACTAATCTTAGATAAAATAGCCTTTAAGACAAAATCAACCATAAAAGACAAGGCAGGACATTATATAATGATTAAAGGGATAAGCCACCAAGAAGACATAAACTTAATAAATATCTATGCACCCAACAACAGGGCTCCAAAATACGTAAAACAAACTAACCACACTGAAAAGAGAAATTGACAGTTCCACAGTAAAAGTAGTACCACTCTCAGTAAAGGGCAGAACATCTGGAAAGAACATCAACAGGGATACAAAATTTTAAAGGTCAAAGTCTGTCAACTTGACCTCACAGATGTGTATAGAGCACTCCATCCAACCACAGCAAAGTATACATTCTTTTCCAACACACATGGAACATTCTTCAGAATAGTCCACTTTTTAGGCCACAAAGAAACCCTTAATAAAATCCAAAATGTCAAAATAATACAAAGCATTCTCTCTGATCAAAATGCCATAAAAATAGAAATCAATAACAGGAAGAGCAAGGAAAATATCAAATGCGTGGAAACTGAATAACACTTTGCTTAAAAATACTGGCTAACAGAAGAAATTAAAGATGGAATTAAAAAATTCCTAGAATTAAATGAGAATGAAAACACATCATACCAAAACCTTTGGGACACAGCAATGGCAGTGCTCAGCAATTTATAGCAATAAATGAATCCATCAAAAAAGAACAGGCCAAAATAAAAATGTCAGCCCTAAAACTCAAACTAATAGAAAGAAAAAGCAAAAGGAGCCCACAGCCACCAGAAGAAAGGAAATAATGAAGATTACAGTCAAAATAAATGGAATTGTTTTTGTTGTTGATGTTAGGTGCCATCAAGTCTGTTCTGACTCATAGCGACCCTATTTACAACAGAACGAAACACTGCCTGGTCCTGCTCCATCCTCACAATCATAGTTATGCTTGAGTCCATTGTTGCAGACACTGTGTCAATCCATCTCGTTGAGGGTCTTCCTCTTTTTTTCTGGCCCTCTACTTTACCAAGCATGATGTTCTTCTTCAGGGACTGATCCCCCCTGATAACATGTCCAAAGTATGTGAGACTTAGTCCTGCCATCCTTGCTTTTAAGGAGCATTCTGGCTGTACTTCTTCCAAGATAGATTTGCTTGTTCTTTTGGCATCCATGGTATATTCACTATCCTTTGCCAACACCACAATTCAAAGACGTCAATTCTTCTTCCATCTTCCAGCTTTCACATGCATATGAGGTGATTGAAAATGCCATGGCTTGGGTCAGGCACACCTTAGTTTTCAAGGTGACATCTTTGCTTTTTTTTTAACACTGTCAATAGGTCTTTTGCAGCAGATTTGCCCAATGCAATGCATCATTTGATTTCTTGACTGCTGCTTCCATTGTGGATCCAAGTAAAATGGAATCCTTGACAACTTCAATCTTTTCTCCATTTATCATGATGTTGTTTATTAGTCCCATTGTGAGAATTTTCATTTTCTTTATGCTGAAGTGTAATCCATACTGAAGGCTATAGTCTTTGATCTTCATCAGTAAGTGCTTCAAGTCCTCTTCACTTTCAGCAAGCAAGGTTGTGTCATCTGCATAATGCAGGTTGTTAATGAGTCTCCCTCCTATCCTAACGCCCCTTTCTTCTTCATATAGTCTAGCTTCTCAGATTATTTGCTCAGCATACATTTTTTTTTATTGTTGTACTTTAAGTGAAAGTTTACAATTCAAGTTAGTCTCTCATACAAAAATTTATACATACATTGTTATGACCCTAGTTGCTCTCCCTATACTGTGACAGCATACTCCTCTTTTCCACCCCTAATTTCGTGTGTCAGCTCCTAACCCTCTCTGTCTTCTATCTCACCTCCGGACAGGAGCTGCTAATTTAGTCTTATGAATCTACTTGAGCTAAGAAGCATACTCTTCATGAGTATCATTTTATGTCCCACAGTCCAGTCTAATCTTTGTCTGAAGAGTTGGCCTTGGGAATGGTTTTAGTTCTGGGTTGACAGAGAGTCTGGGGCCATGCTTTCTGGGGTTCCTCCGGCCTCAATCAGACCATTAAGTCTGATCTTTTTACTAGAATTTGAGTTCTGCACCCCACTTTTCTCCTGCTTCATCAGGGACTCTGTTGTGTTCCCTGTTTGGGTGGTTATTGGCAGTAGCTGGGCACTGGTGGTGACTGGGCACCATCTAGTTCTTCTGGTCTCAGGCTGATGCAGTCTCTGGTTTATGTGGCCCTTTCTGTCTCTTGGGCTAATACTTTCCTTGTGTCGTTGGTGTTCTTCATACTCCTTTACTCCAGGGGGGTTGGGACCAATTGATGAATCTTAGATGGACGCTTGCAAGCTTTTAAGACCCCAGACGTCACTCACTGAAGTGAGATGCAGAACATTTTCTTAATAAACTTTGTTATGCCAATTGACCTAGATGTCCCCTGAAATCATGGTCTCCAGACCCTTGCCCCTGCTACTCTGTCCCTTGAAGTGTTTGGTTGTATTCAGGAAACTTCTTAGCTTTGGTTCAGTCTAGTTGTGCTGACTTCCCCTGTAGCGTGTGCTGTCCATCCCTTCACCTAAGATAATTCTTGTCTACTATCTAGTTAGTGAATAACCCTCTCTTTCCCTCCCCAGCCTGGTAACCATCAAAGACTGTTTTCTTCTGTGTTTATACTTTTTCTTGAGTTCTTATAATAGTAGTCTTATACAATATTTGTCCTTTTTAAGCATACAGATTGAATTAAATGAAATGAAATAGAGAACAGAAAAACAATAGAAAGAATCAACAAGATCAAAAGTTGGTTCTTTGAAGAGATTTACACACTAACTATGGAAAATAACACATGCTGAGATAGAAAGTCTGAACAGACCCATAACAAGAGAAGAGATTGAAGAGGTAATTAAAAAAAAAACAAAAAAACAAAAAAACTCCCAACAAAAAAAAGCCCTGGCCTGGGTGGCTTCACTGGAGAATTCTACCAAACATTTAGAGAAGAGCTTATACCAGTACTACTAAAACTATTTCAGAGCATAGAAAAGGAAGAAATACTCCTAATTTTATCCTCTGAAGGCAGCATAATCCTGACCAAAGCCAGGAAAAGACACCATAAAAAAAAAAAAAATTACAGACCAAAGCTCTCAAGAATATAGCTGCAAAAATTCTCAACAAAATTTTAGCCAGCAGTATTCAGCAGCATATAAAAGAAAATAATACACCACAACCAAGTGGGATTCATACCAGGTACGCAAGGATGGCTCAACATTAACAAATCAATCAACATAATCCGCCACATAAATAGAACAAAAGAAAATAATCACTTGTTCACTTAATCGACACAGGAAAGGCATTTGATAAATTCCAACACCCATTCCTGATAAATACTCTCAATAAAATAGGGATGGAAGGGAAATTCCTCAACGTAGTAAAAGGCATCTAAACATAACCAACAGCCAATATCATTCTTAACAGAGAGAGGCTGAAAACATTCCGCCTGAGAATGGGAACAAGACAAGGATGTCCTTTATTACCCCTCCTATTTAATATTGTGCTGGAAGTCCTAGCTAGAACAATATGACAAGAAAAAGAAAAAGTGTATTCAAATTGTTAAGGAAGAAGTAAAACTACCCTATTTGCAGATGATATGATTCTATACATAAACGAAAAACCAACCCATTGTTGTCTAGTTGATTATGACTCATAGTGATCCTACAAGACAGAGCAGAACTGCCCCACAGGTTTTCCAAGGAGCGCCTGGTAGATTTGAACTGCCGCGCTTTTGGTTAGCATCCAAGCTGTTAACCACTGTGTCACCAGGGCTCCAGTTCCTAAGTATTTAATCTTTCTTTTAGGGGCTATTATAAATGGTATTGTTTTCCTGATTTACTTTTGTAGTTCTCTTTGTTGGTGTGTAAGAATTCAACTGATTTTTGTATGCTTATCTGATATCCTGCAACTCTGCTGAATCTATCAGTTCCATAAGAAAACTACCTTTTTTTTTTTTAAATATCAAATTCTTCGTCTGTGTTGGATTAAGCCACATTTCTCTCATCTTAAAAACTAAACAAAAATCTTTCCTTACCCTTATTTCACCCCTCAGCTACCAACCCATTTCTCTGCTTCCCTTCTAAGTAAAACTTGAAGTCACCTATTTTGACTCCAACTTTTCTCTCATCATTTAATCTTTTCTTTTCTTTGACAAATGCAATGATTTACTTAAAAAATAAGGTAACTGTCAGTCTAAAACTTTATAACCAAATTGAAAACTTCATATAGGAAAATATTTTTACATTAATGCTAATATTTTTTCCATAAATAAGTATGTTTCCACTAAATCACAAAACTTGATATGACTTTCAAAAAAGATGAAGAAAACATCAGGAGATGGTCCTCACAAGCAAAACCAAAACTGCTTTAACATCCTTGATTACTGTATAATATATTTTTTGTACCATCCAATTCTTGGTTAAAAGTTGTTGTTAATGTATTATGATAAAAGAAAGAATGGAATAAAAACTTAAATTATTATTATTGTATTACTACATAGAGCTTAAAAACTCAAAAGAGACCTGTAAAGTCAAATATTATAAACTTCTTTGTGTAGAATGAAGCCGAAAGATTCTGATGCTTTTTCCTTTTTTTTTTTTTAGGCTCAGATCTCTTCATAGTAGTAGTTTCATGTTTCAATTAGCTAAAATATGAGACAACCACATTCCACTGAAAATGAAAATAGGAAGGTTGTATGTATTGTAGGGAAAACATCAAACTGGAAGGCTGCTCTGCCCTTTTCTAAATGGCAGAACTTGGTGCCCATTCATGCAAGTGCTCTGATGCTATTTCCATATCTGTGGTTTGAAGATAATACCACCTAATTCAGAAACTGTTGTGAGACTTAGTTAAGAAACTGTCATAGAGTTTCCTAACATGAAACTAATGTGCACTTCAACTAACTGCAAAGTAATAACTGAAACTCAGTCCCAAGCCAAATAATTAGTTTTGAATGATCCACTCTACTTCCCAGCAATAACTCAAAAAGTTGGGAAAATAGAAGTTTAAAACTAAAGCCCAACCTCACCATAAAAGATGCCAAAAATATTTCTGAAAGGTCTTTAAAGCTGGAGACCTGTCAAATACAAGTTAACTATAGCTATACATACACAATGAGATCAACTAACATGTTCAAGGATTTTTGGTAATTAAGAACTGGATTCTGGGTCACTATTATAAATGAGGAATTGTATTTTGAAAGCTTAAAAAAAAGAATATAATAAATTGGTCTTGCCTGTAGAAGATCTTTCTCTAATGAACTGGAAAAAGTTACTGACTCAACTTAAAAAATTATTAAGTCAACATCTGATGAAATACAAAAGAAAATATTTGAATTGAACCTTAGTTCTTAATGAAGAAAACAAAGGATAAAATGTTTAACTGGCAAGAATGAACTAAATAAATGGCTTATTTTGCCTTCTGTTTCTAGGTATATGTATAAGTTTCTACAGTCTCTTGTGTTTGTTCCATCAACATAAACAATGATACCTGTACTCTTAACAGGGTTGACCATAATTCTAAATCCTATCTCTCAGGTCCAATGTCATTAAAAACTCAATAGTTGTTGTCACAATTTTGAGCACTTGAAATTACAGAAAACCTTTTGTTTTCAGACATAACAATGGTATTTTCCTACAACACGATCTAAACAGTTTTCAACACATTACCACCTTATGTAAATCCAGCAGATCCCTTGGTTCCAATATTGGGAATTCAAATTACCAGTTGCTTACAGTGGGAGTTAACTATAATTTCAGAAAGAGGAGACTTCTGTTTCCTAATTAGTTCTTTTTATTGACCTGAAGCTGCACCTAAAAAAAGAGAAAAAGGATTAACTATTCTAGTTTCCTAATATTTCCCATATGTCACACCTATTAAGAATAGGCACATCACTTCTCAACAGAGGTGCTATTGGCATTAGGATATGACAGTTCTTCGCTATGTCAGATTATCTCCCATGCATCCAAGGTTATTTGGCATCTCTGGCCTGAATCCACTAAATGCCTTGGGCCGTGGCCAGTCATTTGACAATCAAAAACCTCCTCCCACATTGCCAAATGTCCTCTAGGAAGCAAACCACCCCAGCTAGAAACCTAATCCCCCGAGGAGGAAGAACTAATTCTTTTTTAATGTAGCTGTTTATCATCCACTTATGGATAATGATTTCTAGGTTATTCACAAGTTACAGCCATTATTTCCTATAATTTATTTTTTGAAAGTAACTGAGGGTAACATTTTTCCCCTTCCACTGTAAGCTTAATATAAGCTACAAAAACAAGTTTAATATTTTTGAAATACTCATTTGTCTGGAAAAATGAAGCAGTTTTGAAATGGTTGCCTGAACTGGCACACACACATAGAGAAAGAACTTTCTGACTCAGTTATATAACTTTCTTTAGGAAAAGAATATACTCCAAATATTTGAGGCACTGAGTTTAAAACGCATAATATCAAACCTCTTTATCAGTGCTTTCAGAACTCCCCTTAAAGTAAATTAATAATTGTTGATTAAAAAAAATAAATGAACAATCCCTCAACTTCTCTAGTATTTATAGTATCTTCTTAAATGCCAGTCCTAGAGAGGAACAATGTAACAAAGAGAAACAGAATGAATAAATACATAAGAACAAGTTACATTTGACAAGATAGCACTTCATTTAGTAATGACAAGTATTACACAAAGGTTTGCTTCACAAATGTATAAATAAAATCTCCATTCACCTCACATAGACATAGCAATCACATATTATAAAACTCACCATGTACCAGTGTACTATAAAACATGTTCTAGGAAACTTTACTACTTCCTCCATGAACTTTTATCTAGAAATAGTTTTTTTAATAAATTATTTTTTCATGATTGTTGAAAATATACACAGTAGAACACACACCAATTCAACAATTTCTACATGTGCACTTCAGTGACATTGATTAAACTCCAAATTGTGAGACTATTCTCGTGCTCCTGGTCTGAATTGTTCCTCCCTCACAGATATAGACTCACTACCTCCTAAGTTTCCTATCTAATCTTTGGAGTTGATGTTGTCAGTTTGATCCCTTATAGCTAGTTCTTTAAAAGAGCACAAAACTCAAGGCAGACATTTTTTGCTAATTAAGCTAAACTATTGTTTGGTATAAAGAAGACTTAAGGGGATGCTTTTGGTTCAGGGTTTAAAGATTATCTCAGGGCAACAGTTTCAGGGATTCATCCAGTCTCAGTGGCTCCAAAAAGTCTGGATTCTGTGAGAATT
This sequence comes from Dugong dugon, assembly GCA_030035585.1. Taxonomy (NCBI): domain Eukaryota; kingdom Metazoa; phylum Chordata; class Mammalia; order Sirenia; family Dugongidae; genus Dugong; species Dugong dugon. The sequence goes on from CM057460.1 coordinate 46,991,178, forward strand.
TGAGATTTTTGTCCACATTTCTCCCCTTTTGATCTTTTAAAAACACCTGTTATCCCAATAAATACAAACCCATGCACACATCCACGGAGAAAAGAGAGTAATATAAATGTAGAAAGACTATAATCCAGCTATGACTTGAAGAAATACTGGAAGAAACTTCAGCACAGAAACAGCCAAGCCCAGAGTAATTAGTTCCACATTCTTTATTATGGACTTTCATCAGGAATCCCGTTATATACTGAAATATTTAGGTCAGAAGACTCTAATGGAAACATTTCTTTTCAAAACATTTTAGATTTTACAAGTCAGTTTCAGAATAAAATTTAATAAGTGTAAAGTTGAAGATACACAAAATTAAGACTCTAGGATATATTTAATGGAAAAATTCCTATATATTCTAAACCTGATTTTTAAAAATATCTACATATTTAAGTTTTCTTTTTGAAGCAAATTATCAAAGCAAACAGAGGCACAACTGTGTTGTTTGTTTCTTCCCCCACCTTTACCTCTTGTTTATTTTTAAAAAACCTTCTATAGTTTTACAAATACACTTAAACATAAATAAAATTCTACTTCAATTTTTTAAAATTATGAATTAAGAAAAAAAATCAGAGTTGCATCTAAATATTTAAAATCTCTCAATTAAAAATTCAAATGGTAAAAACAGTAGTTTAAAAATTATTTTATCAATCTAAACTTATCAATCCAAAAAAAGTTATTAACATCTTCTGTTTAATTTTTAATGAGGTTGCCCTTATTTATTTATTTCTTAAATAGCAATGTCACTGCACTAGAAGGTGGTTGTTTTTCTGCTTTCAAAATGCTTTTCAAATTCTATGTTTCTGACAGGCTTTTGGAATACACAGAAATAAAGAACTACCCATTGAATGAAATATATTAAATGGTGTAATAAACAAGATATATTCCTCTGAAGGGGACAAAAAACTGCTGAAAAAAAGTTCTATGCTAAGTAAGTAAACAAATTCTCTCTGTCTCTGTCTCTGCTTTTTTCCCCTCCCTCACTCCTTTTCTCCCTCCCTTACTTTCCTCCTTACTTTTCCTTCCTTCCTTAAATAATCCACTTTTCCTAAAGTTTGTTCCACAAAACTGGAATTGAACATGGATGGAGAAGAAGAGGAAGAGTAGAAGCATAAAATAAAGAGGAATAAATTTGTAGCAAACAATTTTTAAAGTCTAGGATTAGTTTGTCGTACTGTGGTGGCTTGTGTGTTGCTGTGATGCTGGAAGCTATGCCACCGGTATTTCAAATAGCAGCAGGGTCACCCATGGTGAACAGGTTTCAGCAGAGCTTCCAGACTAAGACAGACTAGGAAGAAGGACCTGGTGATCTATTTCTGAAAAAATCGGCTAGTGAAAACTTACGGATGGCAGTAGAACATTATCTGATATAGTGCCAGAAGATGAGCCCCTCATGTTGGAAGACACTCAAAATACAACTAGGGAAGAGCTATCTCCTCAAAGAACAGCTGACCATAATGAGTGGATGGAGTAAAGCTTTCAAGACCTTCATTTGCTGATGTGACACGAATTAAAATGAGAAGAAAAAGCTGCAAACATCCATTAGCAATTAAACAAGGAATGTACGAAATATAAATCAACGAAAATTGGAAGTCATCGAAAATGAAACAAAAAGCATAAACATCAATATCCTAGGCATTAGTGAGCTGAAATGGACTGGAATTGACCATTTTGAATCAGACAATCATATCGTTGTGTATGCTGGGAATGATAAATTTTAGAGAAATGGCATTAAAATCGTTAAAAAGAACATTTCAAGATCTCTCCTGAAGTACATTGTGGTCAGTAATAGGATAATATCCATACACCTACAAAAAAAACCCAGTTAATACAACTATTATTCAAATTTACACACCAACTATCAAGTCCTCAGATGAAGAAATTGAAGTTGTTTCCCAACTTCTGCAGTCTGAAATTAATCAAACATGCAATCAAGATACATTAATAATTACTGGTGATTGGAATGTGAAAGTTGGGAACAAAGAAGAATAGATAGTTGGAAAATATGGCCTTGGTGATAGAAATGATGCCAGAGATTGCATGATAGAATTTTACAAGAGCAAAAATGTAGTCATTGCAAGTAACTTTTATCAGCAACGTAAACAGCAACTGCACACATGGGGAAACCCTGGTAGTGTAGTGATTAAAAGCTATGGCTGCTAACCAAAAGGTCAGCAGTTCAAATCCACCAGGCATTCCTTGGAAACTCTAAGAGGCAGTTGTACTGTGTCCTATAGGGTGGCTATGAGTCGGAATCGACTCGATGGCAATGGGTTTGGTTTTTTTGGTTTACACACATGGACATTGCTTGATGGAAAACACAGGAGTCAAATCAACTACATCTGTGGAAAGAGACAATGGAAAAGCTCAATATCGTTAATCAGAACAAGGCCAGGGGCCAGCTTCGGAACAGACCATCAACTACTTATATGCAAGTTCAAGTTGAAGCTGAAGAAAATTAAAACAAGTGCATGAGAGCCACAGTATGACCTTGAGTATATCCCACCTGAATTTAGGGACCATCTCAACAGTAGATTTGACACATTGAACACTAATGACCGAAGATCAGACGGGTTGTGGGAGGACATCGAGGACATCATACAAGATGAAAGCAAAAGGTCATTAAAAAGACAGGAAAGAAAGAAAAGAATATAATGAATGTCAGAAGAGAATCTGAAACTTGCTTTTGAACGCAGAGTAGCTAGAGTGAACTTAAGAAATGATGAAATAAAAGAGCTGAACAAAAGATTTCAAAGGGCGCTCCAGAGACAAAATAAAGTATTACAATGAAATGTGCAAAGACCTGAGGTCAGAAAACCAAAAGGGAAGAACATGCTCCGTACTTGTCAGCTGAAAGAATTGAATGAAAACTTCAAGCCTCGAGTAGCAATATTGAAGAGTTCCATGGGCAAAAAAATGACTGATGCAAGAAACCTAAAGAAAAGGAAGAAATATAAGGAATCACTGTACCAACAATAATGGGTCAACATTCAACCATTTCTGGAGGTAATATATGATCAAGAACTTATGGTATTGAAGGAAGAAGTACAAGCTGCACTGAAGGCATCGGTGAAAAACAAGGCTGCAGGAACTAACAGAATACCATTTCAGATGTTTCAGCCAGGATCCATCTGACATCAGCAATTTATTCCTCATTCCATGTCCTCTTCTGAATCTGGCTTGACTTTATGGCAGTTCCCTGTGGGTGTTCTGCTGTAATTGCTTTTGAATGATCTTTCAGCAAAATTTTACTTTCATGTGATATTTATATTGTTCCACAATTTCTGCATTTGGTTGGATCACCTTTCTTTGGAACGGGTATAAGCATGGATCTCTTCCAGTCGGTTGGCCAGGTAGCTGTCTTCCAAATTTCTTGTCATAGATGAGTGAGCACTTCCAGTGCTGCATCCATTTGTTGAAACCTCTCAATTGGCATTTCGTCCATTTCTGGAGACTTATTTTTTGCCCATGTCTTCAGTGTAGCTTGGATGTCAGAAGAGACTCTGAAACTTGCTCTTGAACATTCAGTAGCGAAAACAAATGGAAGAAATGAGAAGTAAAAGATGTTTACCTATGTCTTATTGATTATGCAAAGGTATTCAACTGTGTGAATCATAACAAATTATGGATAATATTGCAAAGAATGGGAATTCCAGAACACTTAATTGTGCTCATGAGGAATCTGTACTTGGACCAAGGGACAGTCATTCAAACAGAACAAGGGGATACTGTGTGATTTAAAGTCAGGAAAGGTATGTGTCAGGGTTGTATCCTTTCACCATACTTATTCAATCTGTATGCCGAACAAATAATCTAAAAAGCTGGAGTATATGAAGAAGAACTTGGCATCAGGATTGGAGGAAGACTCACTAACAACCTGCATTATGCAGATGACACAACCTTGTTTGCTGAAAGTGAAGAAAACTTGAAGCGCTTACTGATGAAGATCAAGGACCACAGTCCTCAGTATGGCTTACACCTCAACATAAAGAAAAAAATCCTCACAACGGGACCAATAAGAAACATTATGATAAACAGAGAAGAGATTGATGTTGTCTAGGATTTCATTTTACTTGGATCCACAATCAATGCCCATGGAAGCAGCAGTCAGGAAATCAAAAGACGCATTGCATTGAGCAAATCTGCTACAAAAGGCTCTTTAAAAGTGTTAAAAAGCAAAGATGTCACTTTAAGGACTGAGGTGCACCTGACCCAAGCCATGGTATTTTCAATCAGCTCATATGTATTAGAAAGCTGGACAATGACTAAGGAAAACTGAAGAAGAATTGATGCCTTTGAATGACGGTGTTGGCGAAGAATATTGAATATACCATGAACTGCCAGAAAAACAAACAAACCTGTCTTGGAAAAAGTACAGTCAGAATTCTCCTTAGAAGCAAGGATGAAGACTTTTTGTCTTACATGCTTTAGACCTGTTATCAGGAGGGAACAGCCTCTGGAGAAGGGCATCAAGCTTGGTAAAGTAGAGGGTCAGCAAAAAAGAGGAAGACCCTCAGCAAGATGGATTGAGACAGTGGCTGCAACAGTGGGCTCAAGCATTACAATGATTGTGAGGATGCTGCAGGACCGGGCAATGTTTCATTCTGTACATAGGGTCCCTATGAGTCGGAACCAACTTAATGACACCTAACAACAACGACAGAGCCTACGAGATAGTCTGTTGGTGCACAATGTTCTTATTTTTACAACCTACCAAGATTTGATCTTCTAAAAACCTTCCTTAGTATCCTCTTTGTATTATAAAAACTTGCCTCTCTTTATATTTTGCTTTCAAGCCCCCAAATCTTAACCAAATCTACTGAAGACTGCTTGTTGATCCAATGGGTGTGTTCCCCTTCCAGGTAACATTCCTATGTTTTAACAGAGTTCACTTGAGTCATAAAACATAAGCTCAAGTACGGGCTGCACTCCACTCCCCCAATATCGTAGCACAAATACATGCCACAACAAGGGCCAACAGAGGCAATATGGATTGTCCAATAATCTCTCCCCACCAATGGAAAACAGCATGAAACACCTACCTTTTTCTGATAGATGGTAATGAAGTTATGGGATGGGGTTTCAGCAAAAGCATTCATAGCAACGAAAGGCAGACTATTCATTTCCCTTTCATAACATGAACCAGAATCAAGTAGTTGGAAGTCAGTTTTGAATCAGAGGCAGATAATGTCTCCTGTATCCTGCTATTATTTTTCTCCCCAGCATGTGCTCAATGAAGATAAGTTCTGTGAAAAATTATCTGACTGCATAAAACCATTAGGACAGAGTCCAATAAGATACTACAACTGTGCTCGGGGCCAGATAGTAGAGCAAGAACAGTATTCAGGGATTTTCATGTCATCCATATCCACCATGAAAAGTGCAGTGGAGAGATGACAGGACCCAAAGTGGAGTGGTTCCAACTTCCCTGGTTATGTCATGAGACACCAGCGGGTATGGGAGCTAGCAAGAGAAGTAATCTAAGACAAGGTCTAAGAGAACCATTCTAGGTTATGTGTCTCATAAACACTACAGATTGGAATAGTCATTTTTCTGTCTCCTGTTGTTCCTTTGAATTGTGGTGTTGGTGAAGAATATTGAATATACCATGGACTGTCAAAAGAAAGAACAAATCTGTCTTGGAAAAAGACTCCTTAGAAGCGATAGGTCTAGAAATTGGATAATGTGCTGCTTCTATTGCCTCCTCTGATCAAACGCCAATGTTTTGTTTATTTAATTAATAGCTTTCCTCTCATTAGGCTTACTGCCATAGCCAAATGGAGATTGCTCAGCCTGCCAAAGGGATGAGTCTGGCCTCTGATTGCCTATGTTCTTCAGGCTTGCTTTTAGCTTTCACACTCTAGTTTAAAAAAACCTGTCTTAAAGACATAACTTAAGGCTACTTTAGAAACAGAGAGAAATAGCAGCAAATACTACCGAGTAGAGTTAAGTGAATAGCCTCAGGGTTTTATGTACAAAAGGTCAGATCCAATCCAATAGCATTTCTGTCTGAAAGTCAGAATCAGGATATTTTTGAAAGATCTATGTGTTTTCTTCATAATTAAGTCAACGGAGATAAGCTCTACTCACGTGGAGCCTATTTTTTAAAATAAATAAAAGGCTTCTTATCCAACTCAAAATACAGATAAAGTCAGGCTATGTCTCTATAACATCAACACATAGAGAATAAAAATGAATATTCACTCTTTCATGTTGATGATGTATTTTCTGACGTAAAACAAAATAGGCCCCACTTGTGGTGCCTGAACATTATCCTGTCTTGGAATAGATTTGTACTAATAACTGCAAGAAAATATGAGAAAGACCACACAGAGTAAGATAATGTGTAGATGTTTAGAGAGAAGAGTGAACAAGAGACGAATTTTTAGACAGGTAGATTTGATGGGCTTTTGGGGCTAAGTGAAGAGAAATAGGAAAAAGACCTGACACACCTCTCTTGAGCACTAATATACTCACGTCTGCTGTGGCAGCGGTCATTTCCCAATAGTTTCTGGTCTGGTTTACAGAACAGCCATACTAATCTTGGCTGAAGTTAGATGAGGATCAAGTTTGGAGCAATATTTGTCCTTAGAACATAATTTCAACAATTCCTTCATTTGGAAGAACTTGAAGAAAACTTCTATGGGCAGAAAACAATGGCTCAAGGAATGTCTAGAGTAAACCATTTAGATATCAGCAATAAGTCATTGAGGCAAACATGGATCTCTCATCCCGTTTGTCTTAAATTCCTGAGGACAAATGGAAAATTTACTTACTGCCCAGGGCATATTTATATAGACCACTTTGAGACACCTGAGAAGAAAATGTCTTTGTGAATGAGAGAGTAGGAGGGACTTTGAAAGCTTTTTTTCTGATGTATAGGACAGATTAGCACCTCTTTTTATCCAGAGGAGAATAACTTTAATTGCATATTTGCATTCATGCAAAATGAGAATACAATTTTCTGAGGATGCTCCAACAAAGCTCTATCATTTAGACATTGGCACTGCTTTGGAATTGAAACCTGGACTATAATTTAAGCTCTGATCACTATCTATGGGACCTCAGGAAAGGATGCTTAACGCATGGCTTCAACTTTTACGTGTGTGAAACATGGGGATTGAATTACAGGTATTGTCAGATCCCCTCCAGTGCCAACATTCTGGAAATCAATGCTTGTCCTTGATAGCTCAGAGGAAGAAAAGAGAGGGCTATACAAACATTTCTCTAGTACGTGTCCTATTGGTTATGTTGTTGTTGTTGTTAGGTGCTGTTGAGTCAGTTCCAACACCTAGAGACCCTATGTACAATAGAATGAAACACTGCCCAGCCCTGCACCATCCTCACAATAGATCATGGGTAATAAAAAAGAAGTGTAATATCGTCGTTTAGTAATAAAAGAATTTTTGTATTTGAGAACAAGTGTGTTTTCTAAGCTAATCCCCAATTAGGAGTTAAAGAGCAAGTGGGAATAGAATTTGTGGCTGTATGTGTCAGTGGGTATATAATTAGGTACCTTCCTCCCATGGCCAAAGAAGTATGTGTCACTATATCACTGCATCATTTCCAACAGTTGTGAAGTAGAGAGATTAAAGTTCTCTTCATCAAACAGCACAGGGAATCTGGAGAACATAAAATAAGATGCAATAAACTGACAGGGCTCTGGGTTTTAGTGCCTCAGTGGGTAAGAGATGCTGGACTAAAATATCTTTATAGGAAATCAGGTCCATGAAGTGAAGAACGCGCTGGCCTGGCCTGCCTTTGCCAGTAACCAGCCATGTGATGCAAGACAAGTCCTTTAGCCTCTCTGTGTCCCGGCTTCTTCGTCTATAAGAAGGGATTACAGTGAATGACTTCAAGCTGCTTTCAGTGCTAGAGTCTCATGACTCTGTAAGAACAGATAAAAATGCACTCAGTTATAAAATAATGTAAACAAATTGCACAGATGCATATCTTAAATCTTTAAGAAGACAAGTTCTTCAAAGGCATTCATTTACATATAAATAGTTTAGAAGCTAAGTAAAACTCATGGAATCGCGTAACTTTAGACATGGAAGAGACCGTAATGATCGGTATCCAAATGCTGCACCCTGTGCATCATAATTATTTGTGAATAGGCCCCTTTTCCCGTGTTTGGACCAATACAGACATAGAACTGTTGCCATCAAGTTGATTCTGACTCGAGTCAACCCCTTGTGTTGCAGAGTAGAACTGTGTTCCATAGGGTTTTTGATGGCTGTGATCCTTCAGAAATAGATTGCCAGGCCTTTCTTCTGAGGTACTTCTGGGGGGATTTAAACCTCCAACCTTCCGTTTAGTAGCTGAACACTTAACCATTTGCCCCATACAGACACAGAGTAGGTACTGAATCAACATTGCTGTTGTTGTTAAGAGCCCTCTAGTCAGTTCTGACTCATAGTGACACAGTGAACAACAGAAGGAAACACTGCCCGGTCCTGTGCCATCCTCACCGTCATTGCTACGTTTGAGCCAATTGTTGCAGCCCCTGTGTCCATCCATGCTGTCGAGGGTCTTCCTCTTTTTCGATGACCCTTTACTTTACCAAGCATGATGGCCTTCTCCAGAGACTGGTCCCTCCTGATAAAATGTCCAAAGTACTTGAGATGAAATCTCACCTTCTTTGCTTCTAAGGAGCATTCTGGCTGTATTTCTTCCAAGATAGATTTATTTGTTCTTCTGGTAATCCATGGTATATTCAATATTCTTTGCCAACACCATAATTCAAAGGGATCAGTTCTTTTTTAGGTCTTCCTTATCCATTGTCCAACTTTTGCATGCATATGAGATAATCGAAAATACCATAGCTTGGGTCAGGCACACCCTTGTCTTCAAGGCAACGTCTTTGCTTTTTAACACTTTAAAGGGGTTTTTTGCAGCAGATTTGCCCAGGGCAACACGTCTTTTGATTTCTTGACTGATGTTTCCACGGGCATTGTTTGTGGATCCAAGTAAAATGAAATCCTTGACAACTTTAATATTTTCTTTGTTCGTCATGCTGTTGTTTATTATTGTTGTTGTTGTTAGGTGCCGTCAAGTTGGTTCTAACTCATAGCAACCCTATATATATATACATATATGTATGTGTATATATATAAAAAAAAAAATTCCATCATAATAGTTTTGAATGTTTAGTTCAAATACATATATGTATACATATATTTGAATTTATTTTAAATAAAAAATCAATAAATTTGCAGATAAAGAAATTGAAGCCCTGAGAGGTCTGCTGAGCTGCCTAAAGTCACACAGGTAGCTAGTGACAAAATGGAGCTTCTGTTTCTTCTAAGATCCCACCAAAGGAGAGCTGGCTCTTTTTTAGGGCCGACTTGAGATACTTTTTCCACAAAAGCATCACCAACAATGGCATTTATTTATGAAAAAGTCTTTCCAAGTACTTTAAGGCAAACCAAATAAAACCGAGCAGAGACTAAGGTAAAAAATAAGCATTCAATAATTATTAATTGGCTGATTTAAACCTGAACTAAATTACTCTATCTTCTTACAAGTAATAAAATTATATTTCTGTGGTAGCTGTCTCCAGGATGGCTGCCTGTTCTCTACCTGTTGCTCATGCCACTCTCTCATCAAGAGTTGAAGTATAGTCCTCCACACCCTTGAATCTAGCCAGTCAATCACAGCTTTGACCAACAGAGTACAGCAGGAGTGATGCTACAACAGTGTTGGCTACTCTTTAGGAGGACTAGCAGCTTTTGTCTTGGTCTCCTGGATCCCTGAGCTACCCAGCAGGAATTACAACTTCACTGCTAAAGAGGTCTTGAGACTTCATGGAGAAAGAGAAGAGCCCAGCTAAGCCTCGCTTTCCGTTAATCCCCACCCAGGCACCAGACAAATGAATGACTCCATCTTGAAACCTCCAGAACAACTCAGCATCAAGATGAATACCAAAAAGTGAACTCAGTCAATGCCACGTGGAGCAGAAGAACTATACAGCCGAGCTCTGCTCCAATTCTTGACAAACTGTTGCGATATAATAAAATGGTTGTTGTTTTAGACCATTTAGTTTCGGGGTAGTTTATTATGCAGCAATAAATAACCAGAACAATTCCTTGCTTTTAAAAGTATATAATTTTACATTTCTAAAAGTGAAACGCTTTTTTTTTTTATCTTCCTAATCTTACCTTGGAGTCCCTGGGTGGTGTAAATGGTTAAGCACTCAACTACTAACCAAAAAAATGTCAATTTGAACTGATCCAGAGGTACCTCAGAAGGCAGGCCTGGCAATATACTTCTGAATTGCCACGGCCTTGAAAACCGTCTGGAGAAGTTCTAATTCTGCACACATGGGGTCACCAAGAGTCGGAATCAACTTGACAACTAATGACAACAATTTACCCCAGATTAACCCAGGTTAACCCAACTCACTGCTGTCCAGTCGATTCTGACTCATAGTGACCCTATAGAACAGAGTAGAACTGCCCCATTAGGTTTCCAAGGCTATAATCTTTACAGAAGCAGACTAACACATCTTTCTCCTGCAGAGTGGCTTGTATGTTCAAACTGCCGACCTTTTGGTTAGCATCCGAGTGCTAACCACTGTGCCACCAGGGCTCCTTAACGCAAGTTGTAAAGATTTAATAGTGCTGACCAATTTCAAGCTTTGCTATGTTAAGAGTTTGCTCAGAATGTCAACATTAAGAGAAACTACATTTAACTTCTTTATTTTGTGGAAGGGAAGTTAATTTTAAAATGTTTCGTGGTACATAAGCTATTTCTTTCCTCATAAATGTTGCCTTTCATTTTACAGAGAAATCAACCAGATTAATAAAAATTTCCTAGCACAGATATTTGTTTGGTAAGAAGCACCCTGAGAGAATGACTGTGTGTAGACTGAATCTTACATTTCCTTTCTCCCCCTCTCCCTCATCCTTGGTTTACTGTTTCCACTTTCACTTCAAACATCTCACTGATTAATGTATATACTCTTTCAGAAAACCTCTGCTGAACCCCTATTGCATTCCTGACATAGTCCTAGGAACTGGTGAAGAGACTGTGATGACTAAAAGATAGACGTCACCTTAAGGAGCATGCATTCTATGGAGGAAGACAGATCTGTTGATAAACAAGACCCACAGGGTTAAATAAGTACTAAAATGGAAGTAAGTACAAGGGAAACAGGAACTTAGAGGCAAAGAGTAGTTCCTACAAAAATTGGGAAAATTTTCCCAGAGAAGGTGAAGTTGGCTCTTAAAAAATAAATTTTGCAGACAAGGAAAGAGGAGAAGAGATTTCAGGCAGAAAGATGATAGATGCAAAGTTTGGAAGTCATGAAAAAGTAATGCAAACATGATAAGAATTCCATCATGGATATAGCAAAAGATTGATGGGGGAGGAATGGAGAATAACAAGAGACAAATAATGGATAACGGTAGAAGAGATGGGGTGAGGCACAAAGTGAAGAACTTTTATGTCATGAACAGACAGACTTTCTGCCAATGTTCCTTCTCCCAATGCTCCTTTAGCAGTGACCCTGTGCTAGTTTACAGGGACTACCGAGTGGGTAGCATGTCTCCATTCCACCCCTATCCACAACTGACTAAAGTAGAGGTGGATACCTGGCTCAAAGCTTGTCTATTCTTCAGCTTGATTGTGACCAAGCATATTCTCTACCTCAGATACTTCCCTTAAGAGATATTGTCAGTGACTGTGGCTGGCCATACAGTATTACACAGTGGATCCTATGGTCACATAGACACAAGGTCAGCTCTGGCTTCATGGCAAACCAAAACCACGAGCAAGTTAATGCTACAGGGCAGCAGAAAGTAAAAAGCCTTGTAGAGTCTGTGGGTTGGAAAATGGAGCTGACATGCTGAAAGAGGCCAAAATGAAAGACCATGCAGTCAGAGTGAGGGTGAGAGAGGCAGCAAGACAGAGACCCCTGAATAGAGCCATGTTGCAGACTACAGGAGAGAAGATCATTGCTGTGAGAAAGCTTGGGATTAGACAATTAGGCCAAATGTAACAGAGATATCAATCCATATGGGGATTTGGATTTGTCCATTGGATTTGACAGTTATTACTGACTTCAGAGAGAATGTAGTTTCAGGGGACAAAGTGGGGCCAGAAACAGAGTCCAGGCAGTCTGTTACTAGGCATTCTGAGTCTACATGGAGTGTCTGTGAAATAAGGCAAATGAGGGAGGTATGATGGATACCGATCACACTGATCATAGGACTTCCTATCGACTGGTAAGGTAATGGCTACAAAGATGAGGGAATCCAAAACATGCTCAAGTGGGCCACCTCTCTAAGTATATTATGGTGGAATGGTCTTCTTTTTCCTCCACTCGAGCTTTCTGTATTTGAGTGATGAGTCCAGCTCTACATTCTTCTGAGATCTGTTGCCTTCTCTTTTATTAATGGTAACAACTAATGCTGATAATGTTCCAACAACTCCACCTCTTTAAAACTGAGCAAGTCCTCAATTTAGTCTGTCTATTGTTCATATGTTGGAAGATTGGACGCAGGACCTCAGAACATTTTACTTTTCAAAGAAGCTAGTATATCCTGGGGCTCTGGAAAGATAGAGCAAAATAAGTCAGATATTTCACTGTAATTTTCCTACCATTGTGTGATGGTTAAGGTTATGTGTCAACTTGACTAGGCTATGATTCTTATTGGGTTGGCAGATATTATATAAGCATCCTCCATTTTGTGATATGATGTAAGCAGCCAATCAGTTGAAAGGGGAGTTTCCTTGGGGGTGTGGCCTTCATCCAATGTGTATCGATATTCTGGCAAAGCTTGCACTCTCTTGATCCTGCATCTGATTCTGATTCTTGGTACATGAGCCAGCAGCCTGTAGTCTGACCTACAGATTTTGGGATTTGCCAGCTCCTGCAGTCCCATTAGCCAGCAGCCTACCATCTGACCTACTAATGTTGTGTTCATCAGCCCCTGCAAGCACATGGGTCAGGAGAAGTCTAGAGACCGGGACTTTTCAGCCTCTACACCTGCATGAGCCATTTCCTTGGAATAAATCTCTCTATGTATGTATTTATATATATATGCTTCACTGGTTTTGCCCCTCTAGAGAACCCAGCCTAAGACATTTGGTGCTGGGAGTGGGGTAGATGGGCAGGTGAAGCTGGCAAGGGAGACAGGAAACAGATCATGAAGGGCCCCTTCTGCCAGAAGTTAAGATGATCCTCAAGTCATGCTCAGCAATTTAAACAATCTATTTGAAATGGTGCATTTACCTGGGACAGTGCTGCCCAGGACCACGTCATTTTGTTCCCTTTGGGAACACCAATTATCTCTGATATAATGAGTTCTAATTGTTTTGTTGTTGTCTGTACCACTCTGAGCCCTCTAAGTACATTATGGTGGAATGATCTTCTCTTTCCTCCATGCAAGTTTTCTATATTTGAGTGATGAGTCCAGCTCTACATTCTTCTGAGATCTGTTGCCTTCTCTTTTATTAATGATCACAGCTAATGTTGATGATTATTCCATCAAGTCTACCCCTTTAAAACTCAGCAAGTCCTCAATTTTATCTGACTGTTGTTCATAGATTGAAAGATCTGGACACAGGAACTCAGAAAATTTTACTTTTCAAAGAAACTAGTATATCCTGGGGCTGTGGAAAGACGGCGAGAAATAAGTCAGGTGTTAAACATTGTAATTTTCCTACCATTGGGATCTTCACACTGTGGTGTATTAGGGGTGCGCTGTGTAGGCTGTGGCCACGTGTCTAGTAGAACAAATGCCTACAATATAACAAGACTTATTTTCTTATTGATGGAACAAATTATGCCTTATCCATAGATGCCTTTGGTTTCTTTTTCATCTGGTGATATTTTTTCCCAAGAAAGAGCAGAAAGAGTGGATATAACAGGTAGTCTGTAAGAGTATCAGTTATGTTGAAGGGTGTCCTTAATATCACATTTCCATTAGTTTCTTTCAAAGGATCAAGGACCTACAATCTTTCAATAAAACTGTCCTTACATTTAGAACAACAGTAGAAATCCTTACTTATTTTAGAACAGCATTAGAAATCTTCACTTATTTTCCATCACACTTTTGAAGGAGAAATGAGGAAAGAAAAGAACAAGCAATGAACAATAAACAAAGGAAGCAAAAAAGCAACAATGAAAGAATTTCCTCTGAGAAAGCTCAAAAGCTGAGTTTTATTTGTATGTTTATTACTGGCAATGATATAAACGGAGTTAAAACAATAGAGCTGCCTTCCCTGGTTACTATATTAGCCAAATACATCAAGTCTGACAGTCTTTGCTCACCACCAGGGTGCACCAATGCACACTCTATTTCAAACTTCTAACAAGATCAGCTTTTTGTTAGCCCTAAATAGCTGGGCTCAAGTCAATTTGAAAGGAGTGTTATGAGTGTTGAACCAAAAAGGAATCCTGATGGTGCAGTGGTTAAGAGCTCAGCTGCTAACCAAAAGGTTGGCAGTTTGAATCCACCAGCTGCTCCTTGGAAACCCTATTGTGCAGTTCTACTCTATCCTGTGGGGTCACCATGAGTTCAAATCAACTTGCCAGCAACAGGTTTTTTGGTTTTGAACCCATAAAGTGCTGTTTATCACAGCACACTCCTCATATCCTCTGTTCTTTTTTTTTTTTAAATTACATCCACAGTCTCTTCTGCTACAACAAGCATTTTTAATGCAAATCACCTCATATGCAATTGGTAATTAGAAGAACAATGTCAGCATAACACAGAAGACAAAGTGGATAAAAAATTATCTTTCTCAGTGGGTTAATGGTTGGAATCCATCAAGGTAGGCTTTCTCACAGTTAAAGAAAACAAAACTTTAATGATATATACAGATCATTTAAAAAAAAAAAAAAAGGCTGAATTCTTCAAATGTCTTCCTTTAATACAGAAAATTGACTGACTTAGAGGCCACAAGACCTGCCACATTTTCTATTATTTAAAGTATCCAAGGAAACTGTAAATGCAGATGAAAATGTCAGGAAGACATTTTCCTGTCTTAAAACAGAACAATAACAGCAACAAAAAAATTGAACTCCTGGATTATGCACTTAACTTGAATGTCCAGTTTGTGGGGAAAATGGTGGTTCAGTGGTAGAATTCTCACCTTCTATGTGGACGCCAGGGTTTAATTCCTAGCCAATGTACCTCATATACAGCCACTGCCTGTCTCTCGGTGGAAGCTTGTGTGTTGCTGTGACACTGAAAAGGTTTCAGCAGAGCTTCCAGACCAAGAAGGACTAGGAAGAATTGGCTTAGTGACACTTATAAAATACCTCTCAAGGAGGAATGAGTGGCTGGCAAGCAAATATAGCAGCATACATTATTTGCATAAAAATACAGTGCTTCCAAAAATCAGGCAAAGAAAACTATGGATTTCAATGGTGTAATCTGTAACTGATCAAGAATATGGTACAGAACTGGGCAGCATTTTGTTCCATTGTGCATGGGGTCGCCATGAGTCTAGGGCTGACTCTACAGTATCTAACAACAATGTCTCAAAGGAGGAAGTGTGAATTCCAGGATTTGAGACATCAAAGGGTGGACTCGCTCAGATTTTTAGGGAAAACGCTAGTGGAGATTTAACTATGCTAGTATCATCTTTAGGATTCTTATTGCTTTTGTTAGTGTCTTGGTTAAAAAGTGCCAAAGGTTTTGAGTGCTCTGCTATTAAACCTATTTTTCTCATAAGCCCTATTATGTTTAATGTGTGATTTTTGCAAAATGTGAGGTTTTTCAGGAATGAATATATACAGTGTTATGTTAGAAACACCTGTGCCTAGTATTTTTCTGAACATTTGTATAACACGTATTAAATGTCAGACATTTTTCTAAATATTTTACGTATATTAACTCATGCAATCCTCACAACTCAGTTTGATTATTTCTCTTACTATTCCCTTTTTTACAAATGAAGAAACTGAGCTCTAGAGAAAATAACTGTTTTAAGTGGATGTGCATCCGGGTAAGGTGGGAGGGGAAATGTGAAAATCAATTCAATTCTATTAATTTTGTTCCCCTCTGTTCCAGTTCTGTTCTGACACCAGCTGTACTTGCAGCACTTCTTTCTCTGACCCTAACCACTTGGAGCTGGGTCAGGGCTCACAAGTAAAGGGCACAGTCCTCCAGACTGCTAAGTCTACCCAAGACCTCAGGTGCTAACCACAATCATGACAGTCCCCACAACACCCTCACCTCTGACATGCTGACTACAGATTTGGGGGTTTCCTTTACCTCCTCAGAATACCAGCCATAAGGTCAAGGGTCCCTAGCTCCCTTCATATATGACCTGCTGGCTCCCACTACTCCCTTGGGTTTGATGATAAATGACTCACAGAACTCACAGCAAATGCTGTAGTAATTATCACTGTTTTATTTTAGGAAGAAGGATAGAAATGAAGAGACACATAGGATGAGGTTTGGGAGGGTCCCCAATGGGAAGAGCTTTCTTGTCCCAAAAGACTCT
Organism: Dugong dugon; assembly: GCA_030035585.1. Taxonomy (NCBI): domain Eukaryota; kingdom Metazoa; phylum Chordata; class Mammalia; order Sirenia; family Dugongidae; genus Dugong; species Dugong dugon. Next base: position 47,007,678 of record CM057460.1, read on the forward strand.
ATACCATCCCACATGTATTGATATCTATCATCAACTTCCATGTCCAGAGTCTCTCTACTGGGGCCTCATTGCATAGGCATAGTTGATTGAATCATGCCCCCTCTACTGAAGTCAGCTGATACCATTCTTGTGGTCTTTCTGGCCTGGTCAGCCCCCACCTGATTTATCTCATTAGCATAAACCCTCAAGTGTGATCTAGAGACCTCATCAAAGATCCTTTAATCACTTGGGAAATTCCAAGGTATTAGAGGTTATCTCTCAGGAACCAAGCAAAATACCAAATTCTTTGGGTAAAGTTAACCCCATAGAGAGGTCCTATCTTTTAAGTTATACCCATAGAAAGCTATCTTAAAAGGTAAATTTTCTAGGAAATAAAATCCTGTTAGAATGAGGCTATAATGTGGAAAATCTGTTGCCATCAAGTCAATTCCAACTCATAGCAACCCTATAGGACAAGGTAGAACTGCACCATAGGGTTTCCAAGGAGCAGCTAGTGGATTTTAACTGCCAACCTTTTGGTTAGCAGCCATAGCTCTTAATCACTACGCCACAGGGAGTAGAATAAAATCTTATTTGATACAAACTGGGTCTCAAATTTTGCCACATATGGTTAAATATATAACCAATTTACTTTTTAACTCAATGAGGCACATATTACCCTTTTCATGTTTTTTATCCAATTATTGTTGATAGTAACATCCCATATTCTGTTTAAAATAAAACCAAGAGATTTATTGAAAGTAAAGAGCTTGAGCCAGGAAGAGACTGAATTCCACAGAGTGAAGCCAGCATTTCAAAATGGCAAAGATGTGGGGACATTTTTACAAGGGGAGAACAAAGAAATGAAGTTCATTACTTAGTTACAAGCTGAGATCATCACAAGGGGATAACTTCAGGAAGTGGGAGTTCATAAGATAAGACTTCCTGTAGTGGGAACTTGTAAGACAATTGGCTTAAAGTACATACGTGTCTTTCTAGATTGGTTACAGTGTGGTAATGACAAGGTACATGACAAGAAAGGGAGTTGGGTAGTTATGTCATAATTACTAGACAGTCCTTCCTTAGACACAGCTTGTTCAAAAAGAAACTTCATGTGGGTATTTGCATAGAGATTTAGATAAGGGTCAGCGCCAATGTCTCTTCTCAGAGACATTGTTTTTACATCCTTAATTTTATCACAGAGGAAAAACATTTCCTTAGTTACATGATTAAATCTGCAAGGAAAATGGCTATTGCTAGGGTGAAAACAGAACCAAAAAAAGGAGTCAAACCCAGACCTCAAGCCAGTCATTTCAGATTTTACTAGGTACCTCATTTTTAAATTCCCTTACACGTTTCCTCCTTTTGATCAAAGATTTTGGGAGCAATTCTTTGATAAGTTCATCAACCGTTACTCTGAAAGAAGGCTTTCTTTTGCAGTGACTTTGAGTAGATTATTATTCTGGATGGCTGCTCATTTAACAAGTCTTTAAGAACCCAGATGCTACATGTGTGAAAGGTAGCCAGGCAACATCCAAGGATTCCACCGTGCCATAATTTTAGTTTCTTACTTCTGTGGTCTCTTTATGTGAGGGTTAGTGCAGGGCAAGCCACATTAGAGGAATAACCTGGCATCCAATGACTTATTCAGGTGTGGGCTCCAGTATGTCTGAAATATAAGTATTTTCAATCTATATCCTTCTTTTCATAGGCATTAAATTGTCCCTTAGGTAATGTCATTTGTCAAAAATTTCATATAGCATTTAATAGTTCCTATAATTTTCATAACAATGATTAATAATATCATTAATCTAGTTAACAATATAGTTCTGCTCCATGATCCAATCCCTGAGAGTAGCCAGCTAAAAATATCATTTTTATAGTCTGAAGGGTCATTTCAGAACAATCCTTAATTTTAATCTTGGTTAGATTGAAACATGGGACCTGGGTTGAGCTAATAACTCAGGAGATACCGCAGTATCACATACATAGCTTGCCTAAAAGTGATGTGAAAGTTGACAGTAGCAGGAGAAACAAAACTATAGTTCAGTATGGGAGAAGCTAATGGATCTGAATCTGCAAGACTAGATTTTGAAATTTGATGGCAAATCCAGCTGTCATATGGGCAACTGGTACTAGTTACTGACAAGGCTGTTCTAACAAATGAATTGTCATTCCAAGAGTTAACTGGAGGAAGAATTAATAACATGAAAATACTGAAAACAAATTTCATAAAGGAGAAAAATTATTCAACAGTATTGAAACAAGGCAGCCAATAGAGTAATAATGATTATAACTAAATAAACTCCTTCAGATATTATGAGAAAGAGGCTAATTTACCAAGAAATAAATCCAAGGTGGTAAAGTAAAGCTACTTTAAATGTAATGAACATTAAGTGAAAGGTAACAAGTTCTACAATTAGAATTACAAAAACTATCAAGTAATAAGATCTACTTTGTGGAAAATAGAAAACAAAAACAAAAACAAAAAAAACACATACTGAATAGGAAATGCAGTCCAGTAATTTCAACTGCCTGAATTTTCATGAGGTCTTGTTCTGTGGTCTTGGGATAAGCTGTCTACTCTTGCAGTCTTGTTCTTCTGGAAATCCAGGCAGCTGAATTTAAATCTAAGTCCTTCAATTGGCTGCACGGTCCAGGTAGAAGTTGCAGACTTCTTTAATCAGAGAAGATGAATCCAAATCTTAACTGCCTGTAATTTAGCATCATACAGATTAGTAAGGGGAACTATATACATTCCTCTCTAATGAGGTTCCAGGGAATCTTTTAACTGATGTCTTTTCTAACATATATGGTCCCCTGGAACAATATGAGGCAGATTTTGAGATTTTTGTTTACAATCATCAAAGCTTCCTTTAACCTGTGAAAACATTCCTTAGACTACAGAATTAAAGGTCGAAAATATTTAATAATATTAGAATTTGTATTAGCAACATAAGGGAGGGCCATTTAGCTTTGAAGAACTACTTTTCTCATCATAGTCATTTCAGTATTCATTTCTTGCAGTCTGTGGCACTTCTGAATGTATTTTAGTCATAACTTTGACACAAACCATAACATCTTTTAACTCATAGGATATTCTGTAACTAGCATAGTGTTATTAATTCCTGAAATAGCTGATTCTTACATTAAAAAAGAGAAAAGAAGGAAAAATAACGTTTTTTTATATCTAGAAAATAGAACACTGTATATCAGTAATATTCTCATATAAATCTTACAGTAATTATTTTAGTTAACTCAGTCTCATGTAGTTAATATTGGTTCCAGGCTATTCTGGATCATCAGCAAACTTGAAAAATCCCATCAGTTTCCACATGAGTTCTCAAAATCCTGATTCAGTCCAATTGAATCCACATTCAAAATATTATAGTCTTCTTTATGAGTCTGATACAGAACATTTTCGTTGCATTTTCAGTGAATCAACAAGGTAAAACTTATCTGTGAATGACAAACTTAAAAATGGCTATGGTTAACTTATTGTAATAATCCTTAAAAGTGAAAAGACCTGATGTGAATTCACTATAAAATTGATGCAAGGCCAAATAAAGTCAAATAAAAAAATTTTACATAAAAATATCTCTAAACATAATGATTAACCTCATTTCCAAAGAGCTTCAGATGTAACACATAATAACCTTGAGACACAGTACCATAAAGCTGGGCTATATCAAGACTATATTAAGATTATTAAGTCTCTAAACATTTGAATGGTAATAAAAAACTCTGTGGGTAAACGATGTGAATTCCCCAGTTAAAATCATTGGCTTTGATGATGCTAGATTCAAAGGAAACAAAGTTACAACCAAGTTAGCAATTGAAATAATAAAAGTATGACATAATATGTGCTTGTTGTCTAGTATTAGTTAAAAATAACTGACATAAACATTTTAATTCAAAGAAAATTTGGTACTTTTCCTGATTTGATAACACATTTCATATAATTATAACATATTAAATAAACACTTTTTTTCCATTTTTCTTTTTTATAAAACAGAAACGAATTCTTTTTTGGCTTTCCATGAAGTTTCAGACTTGTCGGGAGTTTATCATAGATCATCGAGAAACAAAATTTATTTAAATCAAATATTTTAAAGGTAAAATCCTTAGTTTTTTCAAAACCATGCAGCTGGTTTCGACGCAGGAATTTTATTCTAATGAGAGACCAAACCTTTGTCATTGAGGCAGATGATATAGTGAATAAATTAACTCAACTCAGTAACTAAAGAAAATTTTGTTATTTTAACAGCAAGAAGCCTAATTCTTTGTTTTATATGTTATTTGATATTAAAAGTTTTTAAAGATCTTATAAATTAACCTATCAAATTTTAGCCAGACAGATAAAATCTTTGATAATATTAAATAATTCTTTTTTTAATAAACATTTCAAATTTTGTCTTTTGTATAACTCTTCAAGTGTCAACAATGAACATATTTATCAGCAAACCTAAATATATATATCATCTTTTTTCTGTGGCATAGAGTATAAACTTGGATATTAATTCAATTTAACGTCAGTAAGTTACTTAAAGATCTTGGAAATTATCTTTGACCTAAATACCACAAAACACAATTAATGTTGAAATGAAGTTTGTTTAAATAGTCTGTGAAGCCCTGGTCGTATAGTGGTTAGGAGCTTGGCTGCTAACCAGAAGGTCGGCAATTCGAATCCACCAGCCACTCCTTGGAAACCCTATGGGGCAGTTCTACTCTGTCCTATAGGGTCACTATATGTCATTCAAGTTTTTACCATTTCATTTCAGGTGTGTCTCATTGTAATTTCTATGTTTTGGCATCTTAGATTTCCTCTACATTAGAGATAACATGTTTATCATTCTTTTATGACAGGGATCCATCAAATTTTTGATAATTACAGTAAGACAATATCTTACTTTCTTTTGTTTTAAAAATTCTTCACTTAATTGGGAGGGGTCTTTCAAAAGCTTCCCTGGAGTTATATGGCCTCAGAGGCTGGGGGCCAAGTAGGCATGATCCTGCCTTGTCCTTCCTAGCTTTTGGTTCATGGTTAAAGACAAGAATTGGTCATTTTAATTTATATGCGTATGTTTGAATTGGTCTAGGTAGTTTGAAGACAAAAGATAACCAAACTCTTTCTCTTTTACTATCCTCTTGGTAAGCAGTTTTCTTTTCTCTTTATCATAACTTTTTGTCTATCCAGTAAATACCAAATCTCTTTAACAAAAATGAACCCATTAATTCTTGGAAATCACTTCTTGGCCTTAAATAAAACATATTTTATATAATATCTAGCTTATGTTACTTAGAAAGGTTTTGCTTCTAAAATTAACCAAACCCGTTGCTGTCGAGTCAATTCCAACTCATAAAGGCTTTATAGGACAGAGTAGAACAGCTTCGTAGGGTTACCAAGGAGCAGCTGGTGGATTCGAATTGCTGACCTTTTTTGTTAGCAGCTGAGCTTTTAACCGCTACACCGCCAGGGCTCCATTAACATACTACAGAACATAAAAATCTTTGTCAGAACGAATTCATTTTCATCAATTCCTGGAAATATTTGGACTACTAAACTTATATAAATGCTTATTTGTCATTAAAACAATCAGAGCAAGTTCACTGAAGAAACATTATAATCTAATTTAATAATACCACCTGGAGGTAGGAAATTATCATATTTTCAGAACATTATCTTCTGCATGCTTTATAGGATCCTTTGAAAAACAATTTAGATTAATTTGTCCTTTTTTAAAGGCTTGTTATATCAAACAGAAGAAATAATTTACCTTTTTTCAATGCATTTTTCAAATATACCAATTTACGTCAAAGTTTTTTAAAGTAGATATTAAAAGTCCAGACACATAAGCAGTTTTTCTAAGACTTAAAAGATTGTCTCATGAGAAAGAGAGGAAAAAAAATAAAAAAGTAACAACCAACTGCTAGTCAAGGCTTTCTGAGATAAGACCCCCCCCAAAAAAAGACAAAAAACAAAACGTAAATTTACCTGTCTGTGAGGTAGCTCAAAAAGCAGGCTTATACAATACCAGTGAAGACAAACATATGAGGGCATTCCTTTTGACCTAATTCAGTTTGCCTGCTAGAGCCTTAGTCTCTTATTTTAAACATACTAGTTTCTCTGATTGGAATGTACACTCAGCCTCCATACTAGGATGGATTTTAAAGAGGCAGATAGGAGCAGGGTTTTGACATTGTGGCTTTTTATTTTGTTTAATTAATTTGGAAACAGTATATTTTAATGAAGCAATTTTATTATCGTGATGTCTTCTGGAAGTTTTCTGATACCAGTTAAAGAAAGGTATCTTATTGTGTCCATCCATTGTGGAAGCTTTTGTGTTCCAATTTATTGCGTAGAAAGATTAATTTGTTTAGTTCAAATAATCCCCACAATAGCCATGATTTTCCAAATTTCCCTCAATAAGCACATGCCAAGAATCAAGATACAAGCATGAGCTAGGGTCATAATTTTTAAACATAATACACAGGAGTCCCTGAAGGAGGTTCTGCCTCAATCTTGGATGTGGCACTCTCCATCTTCTCATTACACACTCCTTGCAATCAAAGCCTCAATCCCCATGCAGGAAACTCTGCCCTGATTCAAATTCAGGAAATCCTGCACTACTGTGTGCTGAACTTTGTATGCAGGAATCCCTGCCCTAATGAACCGGTGCAGGAAAGAGAAAGAGCATTTAAAAAACAGGTTGACCACTGGAGGTCAGCCTCACCTAATGTCTTAGTCTGGGTTCTCTATAGAAGCAAAACCAGTAAAGCGTATACATATATATATAGAGAGAGATACTTACATCAAGGAAATGGCTCACTCAGTTGTAGAAGCTAGAATGTCTCAAGTCCTTGGATCAAGATAGAGGCTTCTCCTGATTTATGTAGCTGCAGGGGCTGGCGAACTCAAGATTGGCAGGTCAGAGAGCAAGGCTCTTACTTAAATGCTGTGAAGATCAATGAATCCCAAGATTGGCAGGCAAGAAAGCAGGTAAGCTGCCAGCTCAAGTCCCAGGAACTGGAGGTCAGACGAACAGGAGGCAGCTGCAGGATCCAGAGAGGGCAAAAGCCAGCATGTTCACTTGTATTCAGATGCAGGCGACATGCTCAAGGAAACTTCCTTTCAAAACTGATTAGCTACTCACAGCAGATCCCACATGGGGGTGATTACATATTAAATCTCAACAGGGAAGTGATCACAACATTATACGACTACCAAAACACTGAGAAGTGTGGCCCTGCAAATTTCACACACAATCTTAACCATCACACTGCACCCTTTGTCAACTTGACACTTGTACACATCTCCTTAAACCATACATAATCTCTGAATAAAGACAATTAGAAAGTCATACTTGCACCTAACATGATACAATGAACACACATACAACAAAAATGCACTAGCCCTGTTTGCATTTTATATTTTATAAGAAAAGAAAACAAAAATATTTGATGCACACATACAAAGCAGAAATACTCATAACAATTACAGCCCTTGTTTCTGCAACTGGTCACATGGCCGTGACTGGTATTTAGAACTACCTTCTTCCACCACACGTTTCATATTCCCTTTGCCCTCAGCAAGCACCTCAGCTGGTCATGGTTCTTTGCCTGATGGGAGTGACTCAAACCTTCATTCATAAAGGGTCTGGGCCATTAGTAGTTATGTTGGAACTGGGTTGCTTTAGTTCTCTATTGACTTACATCACAGGGCATGATAGTATTAAGAGACACTCTAAGGGATCTCTTGCATTCCAGACATACTCTTCTTTACCTCCATTATGTAATATCAATCTGATTTCCTCTTGGTAATCAGGATCAATCACACCAGCCAGTATGGTAACTCCCTTCCTTGCCTGTTGATCCAGAGGCATATGGAGCCCAAAGTGGCCAGGCAACATTCTTAGTGTCCACTTCAATGGTATCAGTTATGTGTCTCTAGGTGAGAACATTCCTCCCTTTAAAATTAAGACCTCTAGACCTCCAGAGCATAATGTTTCAGGGACAGGAAACAAAAATCTTGTGAGTGGGTCACTAGGGGTAAAAGTGAGTGGTGCCACTTCTATTTCCACCCCTTGATTCCTGGACCTGTGAATCCCGGCTTTGGGAGAAATAACTCCATATACTGGATGCTGGTTTAGAGCAAATACAGCCTCCTGGAGAACATTGCCCCCACCCTGCAGGGTATTGCCACCTAGCTGGTATCATAATAGTGTCTTTAGAAGGCCATTCCATCATTCTATCAAACCATCTCCTTCAGGATGATGGGGAACATGGTAAGACCAGTGAATTCCATGAGGATGGGCCCATTGCCACACTTCATTTGCTGTGAAGTGAGTCCCTTGATCCAAGGCAATGCTGTGTGGGATACCATGACTTTGGATAAAGCATTCTAAGTCTACGGATGGTAGTTTTGACAGAAGTGTTGCATTCAGGGAAGGCAAATCCATATCCAGAGTAAGTGTCTATTCCAGTAAGAACAAAACACTGCCCTTTCCATGATGGAAGTGATCCAATGTAATCAACTTGCCACCAGGTTGCTGGCTGAGCACCTCGAGGGATGGTGCCATATTGGGGACTCAGTGTTGGTCTCTGCTGCTGGAAGATTGGGCACTCAGCAGGGACTATAGCCTTGGTGAGTAGAAGTCCATTTTGCTGAGTCCATGCATAACCTCCATCCCTGCCACCATGGCCACTTTATTCATGAGCCCATTGAGCAATGATGGGAGTAGCTGGGGAAAGCAGATGACTAGTTTCCACAAAATGTATCATCCTTTCCACTTGATTTTTAAAATTCTCCTCTGCTGATATCACCCTCAGTGAGCATTCATATGAGACACAAATTTCTTCACTTCTTTGGCCCATTCAGAGAGGTCTATCCACAAACCTCTTCTCCATAAATCCTTGTCTCCAATTTTCCAATCATGTGCCTTCCAAGCCCTGGACCATCCAGGCAAACCATTGGCCACAGGCTATGAATGAGTATATAATCACACATCTGACCATTTCTCCTTCCAAGCGAAGTGAACAACCAGGTGCACTGCTCAAAGTTTTTCCCATTGGGAGGATTTCTCTTCACCACTGTACTTCAGGGAGGTCGCAGAAAGGGGCTGTAGTGCTGCTGCTGCCTACTTTCCAGTGGTGCCTGCATATCATGAAGAATCATCTGTAAACTAAGCATGAGTTTTCTCTTCTTCAGTCAGCTGATCATAAGGAACTCCCCATGAGGCCATAGGTGTAGACTGGGAGATGGAAGGTAATGTGACAGGAGTGGAGACCATGGACATTTCGGCCACTTCCACATGCAACTTACTTGTGGCTTCAGGTCCTGCTCAGGCCTGATCTTGTATACACCACTTCCATTTAATGATGGAGTGCTGCTGTGCACAGCTAACTTTATGACCCTGTGGATCAGACACCACCCAGTTCATGATGGGCAGCTCAGGCCTCACGGTGACTTGATGTCCCATGGTTAAACGTTCAGTCTCTACTAAAGCCCAGTAACAAGCAAAAACTGTTTCTCAAAAAGAGTAGTTATCTGCAGAGAATGGCAGCACTTTGCTCCAAAATCCTAAGGGTCTGTGCTGTGATTCAACAATAGGGTCCTGCCGAAAACTCCAAACAGCATCTCAATCTGCCACTGACACTTCAAGTATCATTGGATCAGCCAGACCATATGGCCCAAGTGGCAGAGCAGCTTGCACAGCAGCCTGAACTTGTTGAAGAGCCTTCTCTTGTTCTGGGCCCCACTCAAAACTAGCAGCTTTTCGAGTCACTTGAGAAATAGGCCAGAGTAGCATACCAAAATGAGGAATATATTTCTCCAAAATCCAAAGAGGCCTACTAGGCATTAAGCCTCCATTTTAGTTGTAGGAGGAGCCAGATGCAATAACTTACCTTTCACTTTAGAAGGAATATCTTGACATGCCCCACACCATTGGACCCTTAGAAATTTTACTGAGGTGGAAGGTGCCTGAATTTTTGTGGAATTAATTTCCCACCATCTAGCACGCAAATGTTTTACCAGTAAGTCCAGAGTCATTGACACTTCTTCCTTACTAGGTCCATTCAGCACAATATCATCAATGTAATGGATCATTGTGACATTTTGTGAAAGAGAAAGGCGTTCAAGGTCTCTGCAGACTAAATTATGACAGAGGGAAGGTGGGGCCAAGATGGCAGAGTAGTCAGACATTTCCAGTGGTCCCTCTTACAACAAAGACCCAAAAAAACAAGTGAATTCATTATATATGACAATCTAAGAGCCCTAAACATCAAAGGCAAAGTTGTGGAATTGGACTGAGTGGCAGGGGGAGGCAGAGATCTTTCAGAAGCAGCAAGGAGTTGCCAGATCTGACCCAGTGGAAGCCGGAGCCCTTCAGGCTGGATCAGCTCATGGTGCGTGGTGAGGCAAGCAGTGGTGCTCAGGAGGTGTTTTCCACATTGAGAGAGACCCAGCAGCAGAGAGTCTACTCGAGCATCTGGAACCAGTGAGAAGAAGCCCTCGATTGGCAAAAGATAAGTACTTGCATCTGGCCTACCACACAAATCAGTGCACCCTTCTTTGGGAAAAACCTCTCTCCCGTTTACCTCCCCACTCCCTGCTCTGCACTGGGCCAGAATTAGGACCCATCGTATGCCCTGAGCCATTCTCCCAGGCTTGGAGAGGGAACAAATTAACAAACGGGAAAAAATAACCTGCCACCTCCCCTAAGCCAGGAACTCAGGGTAGGCATAGCTCCTTTGCCTAGGCACAGTCATAACAAGTCCACAGACTTTGAGTGCGTTTTCCTCTGCATAGACTTGTGTGGGCCTATTTCAACAGCATAGGCTCTCATTACCACAGTACAACAGGGTATATACCTGAAGTATAACTTCAACTGTTTCAGCTATGAAGTGGCAGATTCCTGACTTTTGACACTGCTCTGCCCATTAAGCAGGATCTTCACCTACCCACATCAGGGGCCTGAGGACTTGTGGCTCCACCCATACCACTTAACCACCTGCGACAGGAGCCCAAGAATAAGTGGTGCCCCCCTGTCCTTACAGCCAACAGCATAGGGTGCTCATAGTTGGACTGCAAAACCCACCCACTTATGCACTTTAGGGAACAGGGACACACTTTCCTCCCAGACACTCGGGGGTGGCTGTTGGCCCCCTGCCTTGCTCAGTGTGTGACCCCCTGCTGCAGCCAGACGCCTGTGCCTACACCAATCACCCATGCCGGTCTAGGACTGTAGCTGAGAGCCTGCACCACACACTTGGTGGCCGACTACCTGGACACCTGAGCTGAATCCACACGGGAGGAGTGGGTGGACTCCTGGGCTCACATACTTAGTGGCAGTTCCAGCCACCTGCTGGCAGGGTGTTGGAGCTTCAGGGGTGCCGGTGATTGGGCTAGCTCACACGAGCAGCCTATTTGGGTATATCAAAACAAAACAAGAACCCAGGACACAGGAAGAAAACATAAAATAAATAAATACAGTAACTTATTGATGGTTCGGAGACAACAGTTAATATCAAATCACATAAACAGGCAGACCATGATGGCTTCAGCAAGCTCCCAGAATAAAGAACCAAGAAATTTTCCAGAGAAAGAGAATTTCTTGGAATTACAGGAGGCAGAATACAAAAGATTAACATACAAGAGATCAGGAAGGAGAACAGACAAAATGCAGACCAAGCAATAGAGGAGCTTAAGAGGATTAGGGAAGAGCATAATGACAAATTTAACAGGCTGCAAGAATCCATAGAGAGACAGCAGTCAGAAATACAGAAGACTAACAATAAAATTTCAGAAGTAGACAACTCAATAGAAAATGATAGGAGCAGAACTTAAGCAATGGAAGTCAGACATAGTGAGATTGAAGATAAAGCACTTGACATCAACTTATTTGAGGAAAAATCAGATAAAAGGATTTAAAAAAATGAAGAAACCCTAAGAATTATGTGGGACTCTATCAAGAAGAATAATTTATGAGTGATTGGAGTACCCAAATGGGGGGATAACAGAAAATACAGAGAATTTGAAGATTTGTTAGCAGAAAACTTCCATGATATTGTGAAAGATGAGAAGATATCTATCCAAGATACTCATCGAATCCCACATAAGGTAGATCCCAAAAGAAAGTCACCAAGACATATTATAATCAAACTTGCCAAAACCAAAGATAAAGAGAGAATTTTAAGAGCCACTAGGGATAAACGAAAAGTCACCTACAAAGGAGAGTCAATAAGACTAAGCTTGGACTACTCAGCAGAAACCATGCAGGCAAGAAGGCAATGGGATGACATATATAAAGTCTTGAAGGAAAAATATTGCCAACCAAGAATCATATATCCAACAAAACCGTGTCTCAAATATGATGGCGCAGTTAGGGCATTTCCAAATAAATAGAAGTTTAGGGAATTTGCAAAAACCAAAATAACAAAAAATAGTAAAGTGAGTCCTCTGGTTAGAAAATCAGTAACATCAGATAACAACCCAAGACTAGAACACAGGACACAGCAACCAGATATCAACCCAGATAAGGAAGTCACAAAAATAAATCAAAGCTAAAACACTGAAAATAGGGAAACAGAGATGTCAATATGTAAAAGATAACATTAAAACAAAAAAGAGGGACTAAAAAATGTAGACATAGACTTTTCATATGGAGAGGAAGTCAAGGCAATATAAAGAAATAAAAGACTTGTTTAAACTTAGAAAAATAGGGGTAAATATTAAGGTAACCACAAAGGAAACTAACAATCCTACACATCAAAATAAATTATGACAGGGCTGGAGAGTTGATGTAGCACTGAGGTAGGCAGCTGAAGGTATATTGCTAGCCTTGCCAGCTGAAGGTAAACAGTTCTTGATGGTCCTTCAAAACAGGTATAGAGAAAAACACATTAGCAAGATGAATAGCTTCGTACCAGGTACCAGGAGATGTATTAATTTGCTCAAGCAATGAAACTACATCTGGAACAGCAGCTGCAATTTGGAGTCACCACCTAGTTAAATTTTCAATAATCCACTGTCATTCTCCAAGATCCATCTGTTTTTTGCACAGGCCAAATAGGCAAGTTGAATGGGAATATGGTGGGAATCGCCACCCCTGCATCCTTCAAGTCCTTGATGGTGGCAGTCATCTCTGCAATCCCTCCAGGAATGCAGTCTTGCTTTTGGTTTACTATTTTCCTAGGTTGGGGCAGCTCTAATGGCTTCCAGTTGGCTTTTCCTACCATAATAGCCCCTACTCCACTTGTCAGGGATCCAATGTGTGGGTTCTGCCAGTTGCTGAGTATTTCTATTCCAATTATGCATTCTAGAACTGGGGAAATCACTACAGGATGGTTTCAGGGACCCACTAGACATACTGTAAGACGGACATGAGCCAAGATTCCATTAATAAGCTGACTTCCATATGCTCCCACTCTGACGTTTTGGGTCTCCTGGAATGTGTCAGTTCAGAGCCAGTATCCAGAAATCCCTGAAAAGTCTGATTATTTCCTTTTCCCCAATGAACAGTCACTCTTGTAAAAGGCTGTAGATTCTTTTGGGGGAGGCTGGGAGAGAGATTAACAGTAGAAATTTTTGGCAGTGTATTGGAGTCCTTCCTCAAGGGGACCCAGCCTCCCCTTATTTCAATGGGTTGTGGCCCTTTAAGTTTGCTCAAGCCTGGGAATTGATTGAGGATCCTGACTCTCTATTCTGACAATTCAAGTTAGACTGCTGTTCACTTGAGCTGGAATTCATCCACTTGTATAGATCAAGTAAATATTTAGTAGATTTCCCATCCATTTCACTCCTATGGACACTATCACTAAGTTTCCCAATGCCATAAGTCCATACCAGACAGACTATTCTGATTATTGCTTTGATTCTGCCGTCCATTAGTGTAACATGCCCACCTTGTCTTTGTTGATTGAGTACAGCTGATCTCAATTCAGTTAGGACAGTTTCCACTGTCAAATCTGACTTACATAAAATAGCGATCACAGCAGTCTTCAAAAATGCTGGGGTCCCTGCACAACTTTGTTCCTCACAGTTGCGGTAAAAGTTGTGTTCTCTGGGCACTCCATCTGTGGGTCTGTGTATCTAACCTGACAAATCCGTTCTAGCATGCCTATTTCCCTAAGCCTTTGGATACCTTCTTCTACAGTATACCAAGGCAGGTCTGGTATTTCAACTTGGTTTAGTGAAGGCCACTGCGTAATCCATGCCTCAGCAACCCAAGCAAATAAACTATTAGATCCTTTCCTAACTTCTCGAGCTGAAACATTGAATGAAGAATCTGTGTTTAGTGGGCCAATATCAATAAACTCAGACTGATCTGTCTTTATGTTCCTTATACCATTATTCCACACTCTTAAAAAACATTGCCACACATATTCCCCAGGTTTCTGTTTGTACATATTAGAAAAGTCAAACAGTTCTTTTGGAGTGTAGTGTACTTCCTCCTGGGCCACACTTTGTATTTCACCTTTTGGGGTTGGCTGGGACTTAAGTTTAGTTATAGGTCTAGAATCCAAAATCGGTAGTGGGGAAGTGTTTTGAGAACATTCAGCATTGTCTTGTAAAGCATCTGCCTCAGGTGTTGCCCCAGGCAATGACTAAGACAAGGGCTCTTTAGATGCAGCTGGGTTAATCTCATTAGATGGAAGTGTTGGGGCTAATGGTTTTACGGGCAGGGTAGTTTAACAGACAAACATGGAGTAACCGCTTCAGATGGGAACGAGAGGGTTGGTTCAGTTGGCAGGAGTGATTCAATGGAATTTAGAGGCTCAGTGTCTTCAGCTTCCTGATTATCTGCCCATATGTCCCCATCCCAAGTTTCAGGATTTCATTTCTTCCCAATCAATGCCTTCACTTTAACTTCAGAACCTCTCAAGTTTGGCAATTGAGTTGGCATTGTAATTCAGCCACTCTTGCAATAAGACTCTGGGTTTGGTTTTCAGCAATATCAGCTCTGTTACTACAAGAAATAAGGCTTTCTTTCAAAGCACAAGTGGAAACTTTGAGGTCATTTATGGGGCACTTCAGCTTTGAGTCTGAATCCCTGAGTGCTTCTCTTTCTTTCACCAGTTTGTCTAGTGAAAGTAGAACCAACAAATCAGCTTGCTTATACTTGTCATTATGACAAAATTGTAGAAAGCTATCGCACATGCAATCACTCAGAGCCTCGCCTTTCACAAATACCTGATCTATTGGTGGTAATATTTTGTGTGTTTGTATTGTCACCTCATGCAATGGATTATCAGTGCCCTGTTTACTATTGGAAGCAGAGCATCAACATCTTTAAGACTAACCAGACTTGAGAACTAATTTAGAAAACTCATCCTTAAAATTTGGCTTCTCTATAATCACTCTCGGTACCAAATGTCTTAATCTGGTTTCTCTAGAGAAGCAAAACTTGTAAAGAGCATAAATATATATATACAGAGAGAGTTACATCAAGGAAATTGTTCATGTGGTTCTAGAGGCTAGAATGTCCCCAGTCTGTGGGTCACGATAGAGGCTTCTCCTGATTCATGTAGCCATAGGGGCCGGTGATCCCAAGATTGGCAAGTCAGAGAGCAGGGCTGTTAGTCACAGGCTGTGAAGATTGATGAATCCCAAGATCGGCAGGCAAGACCACAGGTAAGCTGCTAGCTCAAGTCCCAAGAACTAGAGGTCAGATGAACAGGAGCCAGCTTCAGGATCCAACACGAGCAAAAATCTTCCAAGCCTTGCCAGAATGTCTGCCCACATTCGATGCAGGCCACACACCGGAGGAAACTTCCTTTCAACTGATTGGCTATTCATAGCAGATCCAGTCATGGGGGTGACCACATAACAAATCTCAACAGGGAAGTGATCACAACATTATATAACTGCCAAAACAGTGAGAATCATGGCCAGCCAATTTGACACACAGTCTTAACCATCACACCTAACTTATAGTGAACTCATCAAACTGCTTAGAAAAGATGAGTGAAAAAAGAAAGTAAAGAGAAAAGAGAATAAATTTATCAAGAAAACTCTATGTGATGACAGCAAAGTTTGATCCAAGAAGGCTTACCTGCGATGACTCTAGGGAGTCCATAAAGACGGATGAGCTCAAAGGGCTTGTGCTGGCATGGAGCTCCAAGTTCTTGACTCCCTGGGGTGCCACCAGTAAGATACTTTCAGATTCTGCCAACTACACCAAAGAAATTTCATACAGTAACAATCCACACTCTGTTTAAAATAAAATCAAGAGATTTATTTAAAGTAAAGAGACAGCTAGAGCCAGGAAGAAACTGAATTCCACAAAGTGAAAACCAGCACTTCAAAATGGCAGTGCTGCAGGGATATATTTTTAAGGGGAGAACAAAGAACTTGAAATCCATTACTTGACTGGTATTTACAAACTTAGACCATTGCTGGGGGAACTTCAGGAAGTGGCAGCTCATAAGGCAGTGGGAGCGCGTAAGGCAGCACTTCCTGTAGCAGGAAGGTGATTGGTTTAAAGTACATATGTGTCTTTCTTAGATTGTTTACAGAGTGGTAATGACAAAGGTACATGATAAGAAGGGGTGTCTCCAGGTAGATATGTCATAATTACCAGATAGTCCTTCCTTAGAAACAGCCTGTTCAAAAAGATATTTTCACGTGGGTATTTGCATGAGAGATTTTGATAAGGGTCGGCGCCAAGGTCTCTTCTCAGAGACATTGCTTTTACATTCTTAACTTTATCACATTAAGAGGAAAAGCATTTCCCTAGCTACATGATTAAGTCTACACAGAAGATGATGACTATTGCTAGGGTGAAAACAGAATTGACAAAAGGGAGTCGAATGCAAACCGCAAGCCAGCTGTTTCAGATTTTACCAGGTACCTCAATATTGAATTCCCTTATACATTATCAATAGATATTTCATAAGAAGCAATATTATTTGTGATGGAATATAGTTTTTGCTCAGGCTCATATTACTGAAATTGGATATTCTGGTCGCTGAGAGTTGATTTTAACTGAGACTCCCATTTTTTCCCCTCCCTCCTTCCTTTCCTTCTTTCATTCGCTTCCAAGTTGGATTAGCCACTGAGGCCAGGGATGGAATATGGAAGACCCATAAACCTCTCATATACAAGCTTCTAGAAGACTCATTTGCTTACTTCTCTACATATGAAATTGCTGCCTATAGAGAAAACCTTTCAGAAATTGATTTAATGGTACTAAATCCAGTTTTAATGGTAAACAGGCATTGTATAAACTGTCTAAAAATGGGCTTCAGGCAGCAGCAGAATGTCGTCTATGATATTATCCTCAGCTGTCTTTCTGCAAACCTGAAGATTAGTGACAACCATTCTTGTTTCCATAATGAGTTCATAATGCAACAAAGCACTACAAGCAATTTTGTTAGCTCCAAGCATGATAGCTTGCCACATCTCCTTCTGATTGTATTCTGAGGCTCTGGAAGGAGAAAATTTCATCATTGAATTACCATTTTGTTTGAAATTTCACAAGAGGAAAGATTGTATGAAACATAGAGAAAATAATGCTTGTAAATTTATAAGGAAAGAAGAATGTGACATTGCCTCTTATAATTTCCCCTTCTATTCTTTTGTGACAAAATTGCTTTTCTGATTTTTTTCAGTTTCTTTTTGGTGCAAAGGACCTGAGGGTTAGTTATAGCTCATTTTCGGGGGGAACAAATTTGGATTTTAAAAAGCATTCTAGTAGATGCAAAATCAATATTCAGGAAAGTGTATGCTAAGGACCATGCCTATCAGAATCACCTTGGGTGCTTATTAAAAATGTGAGTTCTAGGATCCCAGATCTATTTAATGAATTAGAATATTTAAGTGTAGGGTCTAGACTTCTATTTTTTAAGAAGGTCCCTATAATGTTTACACTCACTAAGGCTTAGGAATCACTGATTCAGAAAATTCAGAAAACAAACAATAAGTGTAGTTGTTGTATCCTTGGTGAGAAAGCTACTGATCGATACTTGATTGATTTCTTGATTACTATAGATCCCAGGTTTTTATACAGTACATTGGACAGGCTTTGTTTCTTCATTCAAATTAAGTTAAGAGAGTCAAATATTCTACTCACTCAAAAACTCAAAGCCCAGTCAGTAAATAAAATTGCAACCATACAACTCATCTAAGAAGTCTTGTTTGACTGAAAGATACCATTTAAAACAACCTATACTCAGAGTTGGTGGCGCAATAGTTAAGCACTTCGCTAACAAGCAAAAGGTTGGCGGTTCAAACCCACCATTGACTCTGCAGGAGAAAAAAATGTGGTGGATCTGCTCCTGTAAAGATTATAGCCTAGGAAATTCTATGGGGCAGTTCTACTCTGTCCTTTAAGGTCAATATGAGTTGAAATCAACTCCGTAGCACACAACAACATACAGAGTTAATCCAAAGAGTTAAATTGATTTATAAGTTGCAGAACAGTCTTAAAGCAAACACCACCATCAAAATCACAGATATGTTTAGGTTTATCCTGAACTCTTCAGTGCAGAAAAGGAAACTTGTGAACTAAATATTCATACATGTGATTTATTCAGTATCTATATGTTGGTAAATCTAAGAGATGCTTTTCAATACTTAACTTGCTTGATCTCTCAGCTCTGTTTGACACTGTTGAATACTCTCTCCTTTTTGCAACATCTCTTGTCTTCTGTGATTCCACACTGTGTAAGTGAAGGAGTGCACACTGCTTCTGCTGCAGTAGCTAAAACACTCAAATCTTGATGCCTTAACATAAAAGTTTGTTTTTCACTTGTGTAAAGTCCAATCTTTTTGGGAGGTTTTTATGCATTAGCTCTGAAAGTGGCCTCATTACTTTTGGTCACATTCCATTCCATTGACTAGAACTCAATCACGTGACAATACCTAACTGGCTGGGAGGCTGGGAAATGTAATCTAGAAAGAAGAGGAAGCAAGTAGGTGCTTAGCTAACAGTCTCTGCCAAATAAACTCTTCTCTTTTTCCTCCTACTTCTTTGCATGCTCTTTCTCAGATACATTGTGGCTTGTTGTCCTCTACCCAACCCTACAACATTGATTTCCTCATGGCTGTGTCCTAAATATGCTACTCTTTGGCTCCCCAAAGTTTCCCTGGGCAATTGCATTATTTCACATGACTTTAATTTACTTCTCTAGCCTAGACACTTTCCTGCACCCCCAAACCAAAGTCCAATTGCTGCTGAAACACTATTCCTCAATTTCCAAAGTTTCCTCAACCTCAAATGTGATGTGCAACACTAAAGTCATCAGCTCCATCCAGAATATTCTCTCCTTCCAGACTTCCCTACCACATTACATAGCATCAATGACACCAACTTTTCCAAAACCAGAGATAGAGGAGTGCTTCCTGATTCCATCCTTCTCTTATCCTCATTATCCAATCAATCATTAAACCCTGATGATTCTAGCTGCTAAATATCTCTTAAATCTAATCATTTCTCTCCATCTCCATTGCTGATATCCTAGTAGAGCCCATCATCATCTCTTTCCTCCTGCCTGGCTTTCTGCCAGCAGTCTTACTCTTTCCTAATTGACTCTCTATATTGCCGCTAAAGTCATTTTTATAAAATGAAATTATGGTCAGATTTTTTCTCTGCTTAAATCTTGCAACAGCCTCCCTATGTCATTACAATAAAGTCCAAGCTGTTTAACATAATTTATAGTGTCCTTTATGATTTAGTCCCTCCTTTCCCCTTCAATATCCAACCCCTTTCCCCTCACTATGTCCCTTGAACAAACAAAGTTATTTTGGTTATTTTCTCAAATATACCATTCTTTCTATTTCCTCTGGACATTTGCACATGCTGTTACCTTTTCTTAGAACACTTTTGCCCTGACCTCTTTGAAAATATAAACACAACTCATTTTTTTTAGGTCTCAGCTTAAATATCACTTTCTTTTGGAACTAAGAATTCTCTGGTTTAGATTAGAAGCCATGCTTATTCCTTCATGACACCTTGAACTTTATTGTATTTTTTTATTTAAAATGTTTATTTACCTCATTGAGACCAAAGCTTCATTTTCCAGATCCCACCTCCATCCCAAAATACAACCTTACTCCCTTGTCCCTCTTCCTTCATAAACCATCTTTAATCTCCCAAGTATACCATCCAGAACTCAGAGGATACCAGAGTAAACAAGTTGGTGTCTCAGACCAAATTTTCAGCCTAATCTATGGGCTTGTGTCACAGACTCTGAGATGGAGATCAACATGCAGGAAATTTTTAGTAAGTGTTAGGAGAGTTCTTGGATCAACACCTATGGGGAGAGAGAAGGAAGCAGTGTTGGACAGAGGGAGAATTTGGACTGTGGACATTCAAATCGAGGCTTCAGCCAACCCCACTGGAAGCTCTAAATTCAGCTGAGAATGTCCTTAAAAGTTGTCCTGAGTTGGGACAATGGCCCAGGCCATTACCTCCTCAAGTCAATCAGTCAGTGGCACAGGCTGCCCTGGAAAAGGAATATCACCTTGGGCGAAGTTGGATCTCTTCAGCTAAGGCATTTCCAAAAGAGGCAGACAGCTTTCCACAGCTGAGTGAATACATCTTTCAGTCCTGGAGGGAACCAGTGGGGCACGGGAAAGCATCCACACAGGTTACACATTTTCCATCTAATTTTGCCAAAGAAAATCGGTAATTTTAGAATAGTCTCCATTCCCTTTATGCACATACTCAATATACTGATGTCTCCTGATTAGTAGTATAATTACCAGTTGTAAGTAATATTAGTGCTATAACTTTGTAGATGATAAAACTTGAAAGCATTGAGTTGGTTGTCAAGTTCCCACCTCCTTTATTCAAACAGAACTGCTTTCCCTTCCCTCTTGCCCATATGTTGTCAAGTAATTTATAGTTCACGGAAGGCTAATAGAGGTATAAAGAATGCACAGATGTCTCTTTGATTTCCTTTATTGTGTTCTTCCAAGAAGCATTTTGGAAATCACTCCCTGGCTTTGCGAGAGTTTATCTGAGGAGTTTGTTCATGATGGAAAGGAACAAATGTACGGAACAAAGAGAAGCCCTGTTCTTCCCATCAGAGAAGGCTTTCAGAGGTGCTATATAAAGATTTTGATCAGAAGTTGGACTTCTGTAAAATTTTTTCAAGGAGAATTTGTGACACATATGTAACCATGTGTGTCGCAGAACAAGCAGAAATATGATAACAGGTGGTTGAGTTCCTCACTTAATAACTTTATTTATTTACCAACAAATGTCTATGCTCCCACTAAGAACCTTGGAGATATAGCAATTGTTATGGATTGAATTGTGTTTTCCCAAAATACATATTGAAATCCTGGCCCCTGTACTTATGGATGTGATTCTGTTTGGAAATAAGGTTTTTCTTTTGTTATGTTAATGGGTCATATGAGAGTAGGGTGGCTCCTAATCCTAATCATTCAGAGTTACAAAAAAGAGTAGGATAGGTAACATTCTTCGCAGTGATTCCCTGTCATGAAATACTCCATGCTTTTAGTTATCTTTGACAAACTGGTGAAAGTTATTGTTAGCAGTTCTTTCAGTCTTAGATTATAATAAATTGAAATTTACAATGGATAAAACTTTACTTGAAAATTATGATCCTAGATTATTGGGAAATATATGAATTTTTAATATAAGTTTTTGTTATCATAGAAATTCATTATCAAACATTAACGAATTTAGTATTTGTAAATAGCCATCTCACAGATTCCTGAGTTCTACGTATAAAAAGGAAGCATCAGCATAAGAACTATATTTATTTATTTTTGATCTGACCTTTTTTTGCAAGTATGTGTAGGTCTCACTTGCCTTTGATTTCTTGGTGGGTGGAGAGAGAACATCCTTCAGTTACACTACATTAACTAGTTTTAGGATTGAAATGTCAATGATTTATTCCATAGTTCCCTTTTTCTGTTTTATTCTTTATTGAAATGCAATAGATTACCTAGTTAGTGATCACACTAAATCCTGTGATTATATATATTGTTGTTAGGTGCCATCAAGTTGGTTCCGACTAATAGAGACCCTATGTACAACAGAACGAAACACAGTTCAGTCCTGCACCATCCTCGCAATCATTGTTATGCTTGAGCCCATTGTTGCAGACACTGTGTCAATCTATCTGGTTGACGGCCTTCCTCTTTTTGATGACCCTTTACTTTACCAAGCATGATGTCTTTCTCCAGGGATTGGTTCCTCCTGATAACATGTCTAAAGCATGTGAGATGAAGTCTTGCCATCCTTGCTTCTAAGGAGCATTCTGGCTGTACTTCTTCCAAGACAGAATTGTTCGTTCTTTTGGTAGGCCATGGTAGATTCAATATTTTTCGCCAACACTATAATTCAAAGGCATCAATTCATTTTCAGTATTCCACATCCATTGCCCAGCTTTCCTGTGCATATGAGGCGAGTGGAAAGACCATATCTTGGCTCAGGTGCACCTTAGACTTAAAGTGATATCTTTGCTTTTTAACACTTTAAAGAAGTCTTTTGTAGCAGATTTGCCCAGTGCAATGCTTCCTTTGATTTCTTGACTGCTGCTCCCACGAGTGTTGATTGTGGATCCAAGTAAAATGAAATCCTTGACAACTTCAATCTTTTCCCCATTTATCATGATATTGTTTATTGGTCCAGTTGTGAAGATTTTTGTTTTCTTTATCCTGAGGTGTGATCCATACTCAAGGTTGTGGTCTTTGATCTTCATCAGTAAGTGCTTCAACTCCTCTTCACTTTCAGCAAGCAAGGTTGTGTCATCTGCATAATGCCGGTTGTTAATGAATCTTCCTCCAATCCTGATGCCCCATTTGTCTTCATATAATCCAGCTTCTCAGATTATGTGCTCAGCATACAGATCGAATAAGTACGGTGAAAGGATACATCTCTGATGTACAGCTTTCCTTATATCACACCTTGCAATATCCTGTGTTCTGTGTGGCTAATAATCCTTGGAGTTCCTGGGCTTGTAGATTCATCTGTCTCGGTTATCGGTTATCATCAGATAACATCTGCCTCTTGGTCTATGTACAGGTTCCTCATGAGCACAATTAAGTGTTCTGGAATTCCTATTCTTCACAATGTTATCAATAATTTGTTATGATCCACACAGTCGAATGCCTTTGCATAGTCAATAAAACACAGATAAACATCTTTCTGGTATTCTCTGCTTTCAGCCAGGATCCATCTGACATCAGCAATGATATCCCTGGTTCCACGTCCTCTTCTGAATCTGGCTTGAGTTTCTGGCAGTTCCCTGTTGATGTACTGGTGCAACTACTTTTGGATGATCTTCAGCAAAATTTTACTTGAATGTGATATTAATGATATTGTTTGATAATTTCCTCATTCTGCTGGATCACCTTTCCTTAGAATAGGCATAAATATGGATCTCTTCCAGTCGGTTGGCCAGGTAGCTGTCTTCCAGTTTTCTTGGCTTAGATAAGTGAGCACTTCCAGTGCTGCATGCATTTGTTGAAACATCTCAATTGGTACTCTGTCAATTTCTGAAGACTTGTTTTTCACCAATGCCTTCAGTGCAGCTTGGATCTCTTCCTTCATTACCATTGGTTCCTCATCATATGCTACATCCTGAAATGATGGAAAGTAGACTAATTCTTTTTGGTATATATATCTATATATCTTATATATAAAAACATGTAAGTCTATCTTTATAAGCTGACTAGATATGCTACATATTGTAACACTTTCTAGGCAGATTATAAAGATATGCAACTGGAGTATTCAAATAGAGGTAAACTATCAACCTGCTAGGATAAAGTACCAGGCTTGGCTCTCGTTCAAGCAGTCACTTCTCTATAGACCAACCTACAGTTTTTGAAGGGAAGGGGTAAAAATCATTATACCAGAAGACTTGAGCAAGGGTTATTAATGCAAATGACCATTAAATTTCACTGGTCTTCCTGGTAAACAAGGCCAAAAAAGCAAAGGCAGTGAGGTATGAAGTAAACCTATTAGGAAAGAAATACTCCTTCCTGGCACTAAACTGTTCAAGAAGTTAATAGCGTGAATCTTTATATGAGAAACAGATGTCATGTCTGCTCATACCACAGGAAAACGCCAAGTGAAAATGGTTTAAACACATTAGTAGGTATTTCTCTCTCTTGTGAAAGGAGACCAGATGAAGGGAGTCAAGACCTGTTTCGGTACTCTTCATGGTGTCATCAAGGACTCAGGCTCCTATTTTCTGACCTATTATCTGAATATTTGTGATGTCCATCCTCAAAGTATTCTGGGTTCAAGATGGCTGCTGAAGCACCAGCTATCAGATCTGAGTTTGGGGCTTTCAGCAAGAAGGAGGAAGCATCAAAGATATTTGTACCTTTCCATTTAATAAAAATTTCCAGAAGTCTCATGCAACGCTTCTGCATCTATTTTATTGGCTAAAATTTAGTCACATGACCATATCATCTAAGGGTGTAGGGGTGGCTGGGAATTGTAGTCTTTTTGGATAATAATGTACATGACTGAAAATATGTGTTAGACAATTGGTACTCTCTGCTACAAGCAGGGAATAACAAAATGGACAATGTCTTAAGTAACAGTTTTACGGAAAATTCAAATATGGTTTTTTCAAAAATGTGTTATCAGAGACAAAGGAACAAAGCCCTATAACTAAAAAACATTGGTGCATCTACACCACGTTAGCCCAGGTCTTGGGGTTCTCTCCAAGAGAAGTGAATGCTGGAGCTGCAGAGAATTGATTACATACTTACCATGTTGGCTCTAGTTTAAGCAATCACTTCTCTGCAGACCAACCCACTATTTTTAAACGAAGTTTTATTAGGGAAAACATGAATCTAGTTCTTAAGCGCTGGGCTACTAACTGAAAGATTAGAGGTTGAAACCCACCCAGAAGTACCTTGGAAGTAATGCCTGGCAATCTGCTTCCTAAAGGTCAGAGCTTTAAAAACTCTATGGAGTGCAGTTTTATTCTTTGCCATGAGTTGGAATAGACTTGACAACAACTAACAATAACAACAACAGTTCTTATTCAGGAGATTTAATTGTTGCATAGTCTTATACTCCTTTGGCCTTCTAACAGGCAATAGTTACAGAAAACGTTTGCCTGTGGTTTCTGTAATAACTGTGGCGAAAGTGCTTTGTTAGAAGAAAATACTTGTGTAATTTGGATGTCCGGAGTTCTCCAGAATCTTTAAGGTCTGTTGTTGTTGGGTGCCATTGAGTTGGTTCCAACTTATAGTGACCCTATGCAAAACAGAACAAAACACTGCCCAGTCCTGTGCCATCCTCTCAATGGTTGTTATGCTTGAGCCCATTGTTGGGGCCACCATGCCGATCCATCTCATTGAGGGTCTTCCTCTTCATCACTGACCCTCTACTTTCAGATCTAGATAGGAGTAATTAGAGTTCCATTCTCTGATGAACTGTGGAAGCCCTTTCCAAGGTTGCCATGAGCTCAAGGGGGACTTGAGTTCTCATCTTCACCTCTAACTTTTGACACCTGCTTCTGCCAATTGGCTGTGTTTATGGATTGAGTTGTTATTTTGCTCATGTTGTTCCTTTTCCATACTGTGTTGACCCTGAGGTAGGACTTGGCTCTTTCCCTTATTTTCCACACACACAGAAAATGCAAACTAAAAAACTAAAATAACTAACAAAAACAAACATATTCTGATACAAGGTAATTTTGTGAAGGTAAAAGACTTTCTTATGGCATATCAGAGTATAAATGTACATCACGTTCACACAAACAAATTCAAATTATCTTTAGACGTCTTTGGGTAAAAAGTTCTTTCACCACCCAACCAAAGGGGACATTTCCTTGAAAACTTGATTCTAATTTCTACTCCTTCTAATTCCTTCTCAGGAGTTCTGGTGGTGCAATGGTTATGTGCTTGGCTGCTGACCAAAAGTTTGGCGGTTCGAACCCACCCAGTGGATCCATGGGAGAAAGACCTGGTGATCTGCTCCTGTAAAGATTACAGCCTAAAAATCCCTAGGGGTAGTACACTTTTGTCACATGGGGTCACTACAGGTTGAAATCAACTCAATGATACCTAACAACAGCAACAATCTTTTCTCAGCCCCTTACAACTTTGCTGGCTTCTCTGCTCCTAAATGTGGAGTAATAAAGTTCTTTTTGGCCCTTACCCCTAAAATTGCCTTTGCATATTTACGTTCCATTGAGTCTCACAAATGTATAGCAGCTTTAATAGCATGTATCAGGCTTTATGGATATTGTACTTGTATTCCAGGGTCTGTGGGAGGTGCAGATGGTTAACATGTTTGGCTGCTAACTGAAAGGTTGAAGGTTTGAGTCCAGTCAGAGGCACTGCAAAAGAAAGGCCTAGTGATCTACTCCTGAAATATCAGCCACTGAAAACCTTATGGAATACAGTTCTACTCTGATACACATGGGTCACCATGAGTTGGAATTAACTTGACGTCAACTGGTTACTTGTTATACCTATATCAGGCTCCCTTTGTCCCATGACGTGCTTTAAGGATTATAGCAATGATAATGAGGCTCCTTGTGAGGATTAAATGAGACAGTGAATGTAGAAGGTGAATCACAGTATCTGCAAGAACATGGTAGACATTTAATTAGCTATTATTACTAAAGTAAGAATCTTCAGTTGATATTGCTTTTCTCATTGAGAAAAATGTTTAATCTTTCTATTATTCTGGTGCAGAATAGTTTTTATATATTTGTTTATTTTATTGTGCTTTAGGTGACAGTTTATAGCTCAAGTTAGTTTCTCGTACAAAAATTTACACACATACTGTTTTGTGACATTAGTTACAATCCCCACAATGTGGCAGGACACTCCCCCTTTCCACCCTGGGTTCCCTGTGTCCATTCAACCAATTCCTGTTCCTTCCTCCCTTTTCATCCTGCCTCCAGATAGGAGTCACCCATTTGACCTCGTTTATCTGATTGAACTAAGAAGCACACGTCTCGCGTGTATTATTTTTTGTTTCCTAGTATTGTCTAATCTTCATCTGAAGAGTAGGCTTCAGGAATGGTTTTAGTTTTGGGTTAACAGAGCGTTCAGGGAGTTTTGGGAGTTCCTCTAATCTCTGTCAGACCATTAAGTGTGGTCTTTTTCCGTGAATTTGAGTTCTGCCCTGCACTTTTCTCCTGCTCTGTCTGGGACTCACTGTTGTGTTCTCTGTCAGGGCAGTCATTGGTGGTAGCCAGGTACCATCTAGTTCTTCTGGTCTCAGGCTGGTGGAGTCTCTGGTTTATGAGCACTTTTAGTCTCTTTGGTGCAGAATAGTTTTAATAAGAATATAAAGACCTCTAGAATCTGAATTTGGAGAATAAGCCTAACTAAGAGATGATGGGCACCTAGTTCTCAGAAAAGGTCGATTTCTGGGTTTGTTTCATAGGTTACAGGGTGCTACATCTCTGTTATAATAATTCAGTGGTGGAATGTAGTAGCAAACCATTCAAGAGCCAAGCAGGTGAGTACTGAACAGTGGTCAATCATCAAGAAGGAAAAGTGATAACTGCCTTTTAAAATGTCAGTTAACTGACTAAGCTGATCAATGAAAATTTACTCCAATTTCACAACCCAAAAGAACAATAAAAATGTACAACCAATCAGCATCTTGGAATCTTCTATTCTTTTTGTTCTTGTTGTTGTGCTTTAGGTGAAAATTTATAGCTCAGATTAGTTTCTCATACAAATATGTATACCCACATTGTTATGTGACCCTAGTTGCTTTCCCTGTAATGTGATCACATATTCCTCCTTTCCACCCTGGATTTCCTGTGTCCATTCAACCAGCCCCTATCCCTTCCTGCATTCTCATCTTGCCTCTGGACAGGAGCTGCACATTTAGTCTCGTGTATCTACTTGAACTAAGAGGCATACTCATCATGAGTATCATTTTATGTCTTATAGTCCAGTCTATTCTTTGTCTGAAGAGTTGGCTTCAGGAATGGTTTTAGTTTTGGGTTAACAGAGGATCCGGAGAGCCATGTCTTCTGGGGCTCCTCCAGTCTCAGTCAGACCATTAAGTCTGGTCTTTTTACTAGAATTTGAGTTCTGCACCCCACTTTTCTCCTGCTCTTTCAGGGACTCTCTGTTGTGTTCCTTGTCAGGGCAGTCATTGGTGGTAGCTGGGCACCATCTAGTTCTTTTGGTTTCAGGCTGATGGAGTCTCTGGTTTATGGGGCCCCATTTGTCTCTTGGGCTTATATTTTCCTTGTGTCTATGGTGTTCTTCATTTTCCTTTGCTCCAGGTGGGTTGGGAGCAATTGATGCATCTTAGATGGCCACTAGCTAGCTTTTAAGGCCCCAGATGCCACTCAACAAAGTGGGATGCATAACATTTTCTTAACAAAGTTTGTTATGCCAATTGACCTAGATGTCCCCTGAAACCATGGTCCCCAGACCCCTGACCCTGCTACACTGTCCTTCAAGCGTTTGGTTGTGTTCAGGAACTTCTTAGCTTTTGGTTTAGCCCAGAGGTGCTGACTTCCCCTGTATTACGTGTTGTCCTTCCTTTCACCTAAAATAATTCTTGTCTACTATCTAGTTAGTGAATTCTTCTCTCCCTCCCTCCCCACCCTTGTAACCATCAAAGAATGTTTTCTTCTGTGTTTAAACCTTTCCTTGAGTTCTTATAATAGTGGTCTCATGCAATATTTGTCCTTTTGTGACTAATTTCACTCAGCATAACGCCTTTCAGATTCATCCATGTTATGTTTCTCAGATTCATTATTGTACTTTATTGTTGCGTAGTATTCCATTGTGTGAATTTACCATAATTTTTTTATGCATTCATTGGATAAAATGGATTCAACTGGTTACTGGTTATACCTGTATCAGGCTCCCTTTGTCCCATGACATGCTTTAAGGATTATAGCAATGACAGTGAGGCTCCTTGTGAGGATTAAATGAGACAATGAATGTAGCAGGTGAATCACGGTATCTGCAAGAACATGGTAGACATTTAATTAGCTATTATTACTAAAGTAAGAATCTTCAGTTGATATTGCTTTTCTCATTGATAAAAATGTTTAATCTTTCTATTATTCTGGTGCAGAATAGTTTTTATATATTTGTTTATTTTATTGTGCAATCCATTCGTTGTTGTTGTAAACCGTGCTGCAGTGAACATGGGTTGCATATATCTATTCATGTGATGGCTTTTATTTCTCTAGGATATATTCCAAGGAGTGGGATTGCTGGATTGCATGGTACTTCTATTTCTAGTTTTTTAAGGAAGTGTCAAATCGATTTCCAAAGTGGTTATACCATTTCACATTCCCACCAGCGGTGTGTAAGTGTTCCAGTCTCTCCACAACCTCTCCAACATTTATTATTTTGTGTTTTTTTGATTAATGCTAGCCTTGTTGGGGTGAGATGGTATCTCATTGTAGTTTTGATTTGCATTTCTCTAATGGCTAATGATTGTAAGCATTTCCTCATGTATCTGTTAGCCACCTGAATGTCTTCTTTGGCGAAGTGCTTGTTCATATCCTTGCCCATTTTTTCATTGGATTATTTGTCTTTTTTTGGTTGAAGTTTTGCAGCTTATCTTGCAGATTTTAGACATTAGACCCTGATTGGTTATATTATAGCCAATTTCTTTTTTCTCCCAGTCTGTAGGTTGTCTTTTCACTCTTTTGGTGAAGTCTTTTGATGAGCATAAATGTTTGATTTTTAGGAGCTCCCAGTTATCTGGTTTCTCTTCTGGTGTTTGTGCATTGTTAGCTACGGTTTGTATTCTGTTTATGCCATGTATTAGGGCTCCTAGCATTGTCCCTATTTTTTCCTCCATGATCTTTATAGTTTTCAATTTTATATTTAGGTCTTTGATCCATTTTGAGTCAGTTTTTGTGCATGGTGTGAGGTATGGGTCTTGTTTCTGTTTTTTGCCGATGTTATCCAGTTATGTCATCACCATTTGTCAAGAGACTGTCTTTTCCCCATTTAACAGAGTTTGGGCCTTTGTCAAATATCAGCTGCTCATAGATGGATGAATTTATGTCTGGATTCTCAGTTCTGTTCCATTGGTCTATGTATCTGTTGTTGTAGCAGTACCAGGCTGTTTTGACTACGTTGGCGATATAATAGGTTCTAAAATCAGGTAGTGTGAGGCCTCCCACTTTATTCTTCTTCTTCAGTCATGCTTACTTCCCTTTCCATATGAAGTTGGTGATTTGTTTCTCCATTTCATTAAAAAATGCCATTGGAATTTGGATTGGGATTGCATTGTATCTTAAGATCGCTTTGGGTAGAGTTGACATTTTCACAATGTTGAGTCTTCCTATCCATGAGCAAGGTATGTTTTTCCACTTGTGCAGGTCTCTTTTGGTTTCTTGCAATAGTGTCTTGCAGTTTTCATTGTATAGGTCTTTTACATCTCTGGTCAGATTTATTCCTAAACATTTTATCTTCTTAGGGGCTATTGTAAATGGTATTGATTTGGTGATTTCCTCTTGGAAGTTTTCTTTGTCGGTGTAGAGGAATCCAACTGAGTTTTGTATGTTTATCTTGTATCCTGATACTTTGCTGAAATGTTCTATCAGTTCCAGTAGTTTTCTTGTGGATTCTTTGGGGTTTTCTGTGTATACGATCATATCATCTGCAAATAGGGATGCTTTTACTTCTTCTTTACCAATTTTTATGCCCTTTATTTCTTTTTCTAGCCTAATTGCTCTGTCTAGGACCTCCAGCACAATGTTGAATAAGAGTGGTGATAAACGGCATCCTTGTCTGGTTCCGGTTCTCAAGGGAAATGCTTTTAGACTCTCTCCATTTAGGATGATGTTGGCTGTTGGCTTTGTATAAGTGCCCTTAATTATGTTGAGGAATTTCCCTTCTATTCCTATTTTGCTAAGAGTTTTTATCATGAGAAGGTGTTGGAGTTTGGTTTGTGTGTTCTTGTCTATTGTGTTATTAATGTGATGGACTACATTGATTGTTCTAATGATGAACCATCCCTGCGTACCTGATATGAATCCCACCTGGTCATAGTGAATTATTTTTTTGATATGTTTTGAATTCTATTGGCTAGAATTTTATTGAAGATTTTTGCATCAATGTTCATGAGGGATATTTGTCTGTAATTTTCTTTTTTTGTGATGTCTTTCCCTGGTTTTGGTATCACGGTTATGCTGGCTTCATAGAATGAGTTTGAGAGTATTCCATCCTCCTCTATGCTCTGAAATACCTTTAGTGTTAGCAGTGCTAACTCTTCTCTGCAAGTCTGGTACAATTCTCTAGTGAAGACATCAGGGCCAGTGCTTTTTTTTGTTGGGAGTTTTTAATTTACCTTTTCAGTCTCTTCTTTTTTTATAGGTTTATTTAGTTGTTCTGCCTCTATTTGTGTTAGTTCAGGTAGGTTGTGTGTTTCTAGAAATTTGTCCCATTCCTCTAGGTTTTCAAATTTGTCAGAGTACAATTTTTCATAATATTCTGTTATGATTCTTTTAATTTCGGTTGGGTCTGTTGTGATATCACCCATCCCATTTCTTATTTGGGTTATTTGATTCCTCTCCTGTTTTTCTTTTGTCAGTTTGGCTAATGGTTTATCGATTTTGTTGATCTTCTCAAAGAACCAGCTTATCATGGATTGAATTTTGTCTCCCAAAAATATCTATCAACTTGGCTGGGTCATGATTCCCAGTATTGTATGATTGTCTACCATTTTATCACCTGATGTGATTTCCCTATGTGCTGTAAATTCTATCATTGTAATGTTATAAGATGGATTAGAGGCAGTTATATTGATGAGATCTACAAGATTAGTGTGTTAAGGCAATCTCTTTTCAGATATAAAAAAGAAAAGTGAGCAGAGAGAAAAGGTGACCTCATACCAGCAAGAAAGCAGTGCCAGGAGCAGAGTGCATCCTTTGGTTAACAAGACACAGCTTTTGGTCTTGTTAACTCTTTTGCTTGTTTTTCTATTTCATTTAATTCTGCTCTAATATTTATTATTTGCTCTCTTCTGGTGCCCAAGAGCTTCTTTTGCTGCTCTCTTTCTACTTGTTTTACTTGTCAAGTTATAGGGTTACTGTTTTGATCGTGGCCCTTTCTTCTTTTTGGATGTGTGCATTTGTTGCTATAAACTGACCCCTGAGCACTGCTTTTGCTGTGTAGGATGCGTTTTCATTCTCATTTGATTCTGTGAATTTCTTTCCTCTGTCCTTACTTTCTTCTATAATCCAGCAGTTTTTGAGCAAGGTGTTGTTCACTTTCCATGTATGTGATTTTTTTTCCTTGCTTTTTCTGTTATTGATTTCTACTTTTATGGCTTTACGGTCAGAAAATATGCTTTGCAACATTTCGATGCTTTGGATTCTGTTAAGGCTTGCTTTGTGGCCTAATATGTGGTCTATTCTGGAGAATGTTCCATGCACATTGGAAAAGAAAGTATACTTGGCTGCTGTTGGGTGAAGTGTTCTGTATATGTCTGTGAGATTAAGTTGGTTGATTGTGGCATTTAGATCTTCCTTGTCTTTATTGAGCTTTTTTCTGGATGTTCTGTCCTTCACCGAAAGTGGTAAGTTGAAGACCCCCACTATTATTGTGGAGCTGTCTACTTCTTTTTTCAATTCTGTTAGAGTTTGTTTTATGTATTTTGAAGCCCTATCATTGGGTGCATAAATATTTACTATGGTTATGTCTTCCTGGTGTATTGATCCTTTCATCATTATATAGTGTCCTTTCTTATCCTTTGTGGTGGATTTTGCTTTAAAGTTTATTTGTCAGAGATTAGTATTGCCAGTCCTGCTGTTTTTTGAGTGTTGTTTGTTTGATATATTTTTTTCCTCTTTTGAGTTTTAGTTTGTTTTTGTCTTTAAGTCTAAGGTGTGTCTCTTGTAGGTAGCATATATCCGGGTTGTGTTTTTTTCATCCATCCATCACTCTCTGTCTCTTTATAGTTGCATTTAGTCCATTCACATTCATTGTAATTACTGATAGGTATGAGTTTAGTGCTGTCATTTTGATATATTTTTTTGTGTTGTTGCCAGTTTCTTTGTTCCACTTAATTTTCTGAGCTGAGTCATTTTTCTTTACGTATTTTCTTCTCATCTTGTTCATTGTCATTGATTTTGTATTTGCTGAGTCTTTATGTTTTTCTTGTTTTTTTATTTTGATGTGTAGGGTTGTGGTTACCTTAATATTTACCCCTGTTTTTCTAAGTTTAAACCACTCTTTTATTTATTTATGTCACCTTGACTTCCTCTCCATATGATAGATATATGACTACATTTTTTAGCCCCTCTTTTATGTTTTAATATTGTCATCTTTTTCGTATTGATGTCTCTGTTTCCCTATTTTAAGTGTTTTAGCTTTGATTTATTTTTGTAACTTCCCTAGCTGGGTTCACATCTGGTTGCTCTGTCCTGTGTTCTAGTCTTTGGTTTTTATCTGATGTTATTGATTTTATAACCAGAGGACTCTCCTTAGTATTTCTTGTTATTTTGATTTGGTTTTTGCAAATTCCTAAACTTTAGTTTATCTGAAAATGCCCTAATTTTGCCATCATATTTGAGGAAAGTTTTGCTGAATATGTAATTCTTGGATGGCAGTTTTTTTCCTTCAAGACTTTATATATGTCATCCCATAGCCTTCTTGACTGCATGGTTTCTGCTGAGTAGTCAGAGCTTAGTCTTATAGACTCTCCTTTGTAGGTGATTTTTTGTCTCTCCCTAGGCACTCTTAAAATTCTCTCTCTATCTTTGGTTTTGACAAGTTTGATTTTAATATGTCTTGGTGACTTTCTTTTGGGATCTATCTTGTGTAAGGTTCTATGAGCTTCTTGGATAGGTACCTTCTCATCTTTTACAATATCAGGGAAGTTTTCTGCC